>CM070038.1:29296713-29320838 GCA_036250615.1 Ptychadena robeensis | reverse complement strand
CCCACAGAATACATCACTTCCTTAAAACCAAAAATCTGATAGATTTTTCATTCGTGTTTTGCGTCGGTTGTACAAAAATCTAACGAAAATCTAATTACGTTCGATAAATGGACAAACGAAATCTGATAAAAAAATCTAACAAAAAATCGAATCGGAGGTTGGACGAAACAAAAATCTTGACGTGTAAACCCACCTTAAAGCACTCAATACACGATGCGCTAAAATATTCACCTATCAGAAGTCCGTCCTTCTACATCAGAGTAGATGTCCGATATAGCAGTTGTCGTAAGTAAATGTTGATTGCTGAAGCTCAATATATCTTTGCTAATGTCAACACAAGAAACTGGGACAAAGCCGTCTGTAAAAGGACATTGAGACATCATCACTATATTAGATATTTTTCAATGTATCAACCTAATGCATGTAAAAGGTCACCAATAATGGACATTAAATATGTGGACGGGTTCAATTCTACCTTTAGAGTATGGCTCAAAGGTATGGAATACCAAATACAAAAAAAGTAGGTTGAGGTGTTTCGTATTGCAATTTTCCAACCTTATGGTACCTGCATCAGGAATTCATTTTTTTATCGAATGGGGCCAGATTCATGAAGTCATGTTTTTGTTGTTTCCTGCATGGAGCCTTGACCTCAACCCCAATGAATACTTTGGGATTAGTGATGGGCGAACTTCAGCCAGGTCTGTCCGTGAACAGGCAGATCGGACATTTAAAGAAGTCCGACGTCCTCCTGTTCGTGGGCAGATTCAAATTCCCAGGCTCTCAGCGGGAAATTTGAATTGGGAAAAGCGGAAGTTACGTCAGTGACGTCACATGCGGTACCTGGAACGCATAGTTTGTGGTTCCGATTGCCAGATGCGACATCACTGACGTCACGTCCAGTTTTCAGATCCGCCTTTTACTAGAAGACCGCGTTCTCTGCCCGGTCTCTAGTGAAAAGATTCTTCCTCCAGCTGGATCTCGCTGCTCCTGATCCTGCCGGAGGAAGAATAGAGAGCTCCTTCTCGTCAGTGAACGGAGTGAGTCGAACACCTGTACTGCTGGCTAGGAGTGTGAACATCCATGTTCACGGCTGAACTGTCTGCCTTGCGGACAGTTAGGCCATCACTATTTGCGATGAAGGTCTTCTTCTTCAACATTAATACCTGACCTCACATATATTTTACCTTTAGGGACGTCCCTCTTGATCGTTTGGCTAATAGTCACGCACCACTTTGCACAACCGATCAATCAATATTTTGGATGGGGATCCAGGTCTGTACCTTGTTCAATTTATTTAATTTAGAAATGCAATTTCAAAATAAAATTAGACCATCTTTAGTCCTGGAAGTTTTCCACACGTGCGCTGAAGACATAGCAGCTCAACAAACAGAAGTCTGTGTTTCTATCTAAATTCAGGGTCATGATACAAAGTATAGTTTTTTATGCTAAGCGATGCTGAGGAACTCCCTGATCATGTCATTTTAAACTACACACAACAAAAGAATATAGGTTATTTCCATTAAACGCACAGTTTTCTTGCTGGTCCTTCACCAGCCATTTTCCTGGTGGACAATCAGTGATCCGGATGACTTCAACCACATCTCCTCTCTTTAGTGGCAGCATGTGCTTTTCAGGCTTAAAGTCCAAGACAATGGTGGTGGTGTACAGGCTGTCTTCCAACCCGGTGATCTGATAATAGAAAATAACAGTTAAACAGAATCAAACTAATGCTAGGCATACACATACCGACCTACTCCGATATCTTCCTCCGATATCTTTCCGTTGCATTCTGGGGCCCCTTCAATCGGCTGGGCACCCTTTGTGTGCCGGCCATAAGCTGCGATGAAGACGCCGCTTCATTGCAGCTTATGGCAGCAGCTTTCATCGGCTCCCATCGGCCAGAGAATATCGGACATGTCCGTTCTCTGGCCGGCCGAGAAGTGGGGCGACAGGGATCTGTCGCCCCATGTGGGCACATGCCGATTAGCACATGCCGAGAGCGCGCACGCCCGTCGGTCAGATTAAAAATCAACCGCTTATCGGCATGTGTATGCCTAGCATAATGGCCGATATGGTGAGCGATGGAGAACTCATCTGTCGGCCACCACTCGCTAAGTGTTTGGGGGCCTTTGGCCTTTAGTCTTTTAATTTGGCCCTTAGCCACCTTGGTGTCAAGACGCTCTGGCTCCCCTCATTCCCTGCAATAAGTGAAGATAACACCTAGAGGATATTTGGATTGTTTTCTAGAGGAACAATTTACAGTTTATTTACATCGGGTTGTGGGGGGGTTCTGCTTTTAATGGAGTGCAAAACGGAAGATATTACCTTGTATTTTTTCCGAAAAGTATGTTCATTTTTGGAGAGTTTTCCATCTTTGGATTCAGTCCTTGGAAGTTTAGCCTTGTCTGTATTCAGATTCACAACGCTTTTTAAGTGGGTAAAAAAATATAAAGGATATTAGAAGCAAAGAAATAAAGAGACATTTGTCCTAAACGTCTAGTAATAGAATAACCATATCACAATACATGT
Organism: Ptychadena robeensis; assembly: GCA_036250615.1. Lineage (NCBI taxonomy): Eukaryota > Metazoa > Chordata > Amphibia > Anura > Ptychadenidae > Ptychadena > Ptychadena robeensis. Next base: position 29,318,309 of record CM070038.1, on the reverse strand, counting down.
TAAAATAAACACATTGAAAGGGGTAGTTCACGTAAAGGTACGTCTTAAGCTGGTCATAGACAGTTAGGTTTGCAGGCGATTTCCCCACAGATTGACCGGAGTGTGCACTCGCCGCAATCGATCTGCAAATCTAACATGCCCACCTTAAATCGGCCCAACCTACATGTAAATGCCGGCACACACAGAGTGCTCAGCCGATTCTCTAAACGACCGACCCTGCGTGATGACATGATTACATGTGGTCGATCTGCCAAGAAATGTATATGTTTGCTTAGTGGTCCCAAAGCCACTAAGACAGTTTGCTTAGTGGCTTTGGGGAAGGGTCAGAGAAGTACAAGTAAAACTACCGTATATACTTGAGTATAAGCCGACCCGAACACCCAATTTCAGAAACAAAATCTGGAAAAACTGAATGACTTGAGTATAAGCCTAGGGCGAGAAATGCAGCAGCTAAGGCTCAGAAACACAAATGTGCTTATTAGTGATGGTGCGAACCCTCCCTGGGGTGTCCGCGAACAGGGCGGGTCGAACTTCAAAGATGTTCGCCGTCCGCTCTGTTCGCGGACATATTCAAATTCCCCGCCTCTAGGCGGGGAATTTGAAACGGAGAAACCGGATGTGACGTCAGTGATGTCACATCCGGTCCGTGGACCGCAACCTGGAACGCATAGTTCCTGGTTACGGCCGCAGGATGTGACGTCACTGACGTCACATCCGGTTTTTCCGCCGGTCTTCTCACTACAAGACCGGCTTCTGTAGTGAAAAGATTCTTCCTCCGGCAGGATTACACAGGTTGTGATCCTGCCGGAGGAAGAATTTAGACCTTCTTCTGGCCGGCGAACAGTACGGGTCGAACACCCGTACTGTCCGCCGGCGAGGCGAACGGCGAACATGCCGTGTTCGCGGCCGAACTGTTCTCCGGCGAACAGTTCGGCCCATCTCTAGTGCTTATGTTAGGAGATGTTATCATTTATTCATTTATATCATTTATCATGACATCATCACTAGAAGTGCTGGAGATGTAGAGAAGGGATGTGGGAACAATGAAAATAAAAAAGTATTGCTCTAGCATATCAAGTTTTTGCACAAGTTCAAATTTGACTTGATTTTGAAACAAATTTATGCAAAAACTACATATGCTAGAGCAATATTTTTTTTAAATGTTCCCACAACCCTTCTCTCCATCTCCAAATTCAGTCCACTCACAAAATGCCACGATTTCTAATTTTGTTACCTGAATATAAGCCCAATTTCATTTTTTGAGCACATTTCGGGTGCTGAAAAATTCGGCTTATATTGGAGTATATACCGTATATAGTTTAGGATCTGAAAATAGGCATACCAACTGGAACAAGGGTTTAGCACACAGGGTAGCTATATATATATATATATATAAATATATATATAAATATATATATATAATACAACAAATTAAAAGTTAGAGCCAGACAGACCACAACTCCTTAACAAGACCAATTGCAACAATATGCATTTGAAAAGAATGCCCCATTGACCTGCACTGGAGAGAGTTTCAATGAGAAGGCTATCCGCTTACCTGTAATATTCCTCAGAGGAAGAGGATATGAAGCCTGGGTTGGTGCCATTTTGATTGCTGAATACAGTAAAAAAAAACACAATAAATTATTAAAAAATATTTCCCTAGCCAAAAAGAAGTTTAGGTTGCCTCTATTAGATTAGAAAGAAAAAAAAAAGAGGGGATGTAATTACTGGTAGATGGCAATGGCTACTATTTCATAAAATGGGTGTTGGGATCAAACCCCATAGCACAATGCTTCTATATTAACCCATTTACTTTGAAACAACATACAAAGTGGATGAGGAAAGGCAGCTTTTAGGCCGAGTCTCCACAACGTTTTGTGGTCCGTCTATGTTAAAAAGCACAGTACTTGCCGGGTTCCCGATGGATCACATACACTTTACTTGGCCAGCGGATGCTCTGTTCAGACATTTGCTGATTTAGGGGTTAACATACTGCACTACGTTAACACCTGCATCGACGAAACGGCTCAGCGTCGTGAGAACACAGCACATAGTTTATTGGCCTAAAAAAATCCAATTTAGAAATTGCTGATTTCTGGGTGGTAAAAGTTTTTTTTCCCTTAACCTGCAGAATGGCGCTAGGGCAATAACTTCTGAGAAGTAACAAGAACAGATTTCATATATTTATATTGTACATAGCAGATCTCACTTACCAAAAATCTTTATTTTCTTCTGAAACCTAGCAAAACAAAATTGTTGCTCAAAGTCATGTAAAGACAAAGCATGTTTTACATATTTGAAATGTTTTTCCATTAGAATGCAGACAGACAAGATTGCTGGAGACACACATCTAGTAGGGTGTCTAAGGTACTAAGGAAGTATACGTTTTCTATTACGAATATGTCCAGTAAGTTATATACCCATATGTACAGACAAAGGTTTTCATTTGTAATAGGATTTATAGTTCTGCCACAGTATTTTATATTGCAATGTAAAATGGTAAGTACTGCTTCACAGTAGATCAACAAACCCACTCCAGGGTCATTCTCAGAGGTGGAGACACCAAGAAGATCTGTCACTACAGAGAATGCTTTGGAGGTCTTTAACTCAGGACCTATCACACTATATGTGCTGCACCTGTGGGTGAATTTTTTGCCAATAATAGGCACTAACCTGGTCTGTTATAATGTTGAGCGTGAATATTCAAATGGTGAATATATTCGACGAATATCGGCTTTTCGAGAATTTTAATTTTGAATATTCAAGATATTTTGCATTGGGAAGCATATGGCCATGCCATGCGAATCTACATTCACAAGTCGAAAATGAATACCACACGTGAGCATTCATTTTAAAAGGTAATATTTTCGCAATACATGGTCATTCACTTGAATTACTCAAATGGAATATTAGCAGACATATTCAAGAAATATCAAGAATTCGAACCATGCCTATGCCGCTCATTACTAGTCCCTTACTGGCCCAAAAAAGCATTTTGCAATGTGCTGCTCTTGCGCCTCCCATACAAATGTATGGGAGACGCCTGTGCTGCATCTGCAAAAATGCAGACTGCAGGGCATTGCATTAACACAAATGCGAGGCTAGTATGAAACCAGTGTACCTTGCGTTACACAATGCCTCCTAGCATTGTTCAGTGCTAAGCCAGTCCACACTGCTGAATGGAATTGAGAAGAAGCCTCTCTGAGTATTACTTTTGACACACAGAGAGCATGGCCATGCTACCATCTAGTATGGACAGAGCGAGCACTCTCTGATGTCTTCTAGTTATCATAAACACACTTCACAAGCCTCAGGTTAAAAGGCAGAAAGTAATATGTTTGAAGAAGGTGATGAAGATGTTAGAAGAAACTGAACAGACAGGAACTTTTGCAGTATTAATATGTTTTTTCTGAGAATGTAACCTTCCCAGGGCCTGGGTAGTGAACTCAAGACATAGACTAGGGTAGACTAGGGTAGGGTTATACAGTCCAACTTTTACTTGCATGTAAAGTGAAGAGACAGTGCATACAATAACTTGGATTAGGCCATAGCCAGTCCGTAGAAACCGCAAGGTTCAATAATCACCCTTCTCGTACCAGTCTGATGCCGTCTTTGCTGTAGAGGGGGCACCAAGTAAGTTTCGGTTATTTCTGAGAACTGTGTGTAGCTCATGGATAGCCAGGGACCAGTACACTGTTCAATATCAGTTGGCAGCTGCAGCTCAGTCAACATGTCGGGTCTCACTCAGAGCAATCCTTTACCAACACTCAGCAGGTTGTTCTGTCTTGGAGCCACCTGCACGCTCCCCACACTTTCCTTGAGAGGTCGGGGAGCAGCTTTCCCCCTCACCGAGCCTGTGCCTTTCCTTCCTGCTTTACTAGCAAAAGGTGCCAAAGCCCTGAATTCCTCCAATTCTCCTCCTCAGTAGAAGAGCTGCCTCTGCTATACAGTCAGGCCCATTACTACCTGGTTCACACCCTTACAAGGGTCTGACCCTTTAACTCTGTGTGTAGACTTACAATAGATTAGCAGTAACCTTAAATACCTAATTTTCACAGACCGGCTTACCTCATAGTAACTGTCTCTTGAACTCCGTGGGGCAGGTGCAGATCCTTAATTAGAATAATGCAAGAACAGTCAAAGTCAATGTATGTTTAATGTAGCTATGCACAAATCACGCATTTTTCAAACTAAATTCATTATTCATTCAGTGTGACTCCTGGGTTAAAGTTTAACCCTAATTTAGGGATTGGAAAAATAATGGAAGGAAGCTGAAAAATAGATGAAAATCGGAAAGAAATGTAAACAAGAGTTGCCAATTTACCTCTGGTCCAAGGACAACAAAGAACAAAAGTCCTTAAATGAGAGGAAAGAGGTGGAAAGTTCACATCCAATTGACAGGCCCCCAGCAGATACTTCAGTCCATAAGGGACATATAGCCAAGATTTAGGGGCATTATCATGACAAGATATCAGGAACTGTCCTCTTCTAGAACTCTAAGAAGTTATTCATTTAGATGACCCAAAAATAGGACATGGAGTCATGACCAAGGTGGTCAGGTGTCTTTTCTTTAGTATATTTGAGGTACTTCTTACACTTACACAGGATTAAAATGTACTGTAGGTATTTGGACTCATATACCGGAGAAAAAATATTCTGGAGAATGTTTGATCACAGTAAACGTAATACCCAAATTAGCCAATAAAGGACTTTATTGTGAGTCTACATTTTCTGCATTATTCTGCACCATACAAAGCTTTATTAGTCATCATCAAGCAATTGATTTGCAAATGACTTTGCAAATAATACTTGTAACAAGAAGATTCTAGGTAACTAAGACATACATTTAAATAATTGAAAGCATAGGTTGGTCCTTACCGGATTCTTCTACTTCATAAACATTGATGTCAGCTGTTGGTTTTTGGAGAATGCCTTCATAACACTCTTGCCCTCCCTCTGGGCTTGGGCTGGAACAAAGATAGTTGAACGGTCACATCTACCCTAAAGGACATTCCCATGTTTGGTCCTTACATAGTAGTTCATGTTGTTGCAGTGTACAGAGATTGTAAATTTTGCTTTGTTCTGAGTGCCCTCTTTATTTCAAATAATTGACTAAAATTTACAACCTGACCTATCAGGGCTCTTTATATTTAATTCTGCAATTTAATCACTTTTGGTTTATTTGATTTTGGAAGAAAGAAATTGATTTCTAAACACACCAATAAAAAGCGGAGCGAGGCATAGAGAAATCTCTTGAAGTGGCTCATCTCACATTTATAGAGCACAAACACATAATTTGTGCACAAAATACATTGCTTTGAATGAAGTGTTTTGGTATTAATTCTACGTAATAAAACTTTCAAAATCAACAGAACATACACACACATTGTATTAATATTCATATTACATGTATTATAAAGCCTTAGACACTGGTTACTGTACCTTGGGATATATTGTTTGGAGTTCTTTACTGTGGGTGTCTCTGGAATAAAAATGGACACTGGATAGTGTTTTTCAATAAAAAAAAAACCTCAAACACATTATATATATATATATATATATATATATATATATATATATATATATATACACACACACACACATAGCTGCATATAAGTTGTATCCTGGTACGCAAACTGGAGTAAAAACGAGCCACGCGTACCTTTATTATCCTCACTTACCACATCTGCGTACTACACAGAGAGGGGAGAGGAGACATATTACAAGCTTTTCCTGCAATTGGGTATTTTCATTATTTCTTATAGGAAAAAATTGTCTTGACCCTTGGGAAAGAATTTGTTTTGCAAGTTTATAGTTTGTCTGGCTTCTGACTGCATGTTACAGTGGACCTGTCCTAACATTTACATGTGATGAGAGGTAATGCCAATATTAACTTTTGGAGTATCCCTCTTTTTGCTCCATGGTCTGCTGATAAATTGTCTATTGTGGGCATCGGAATTATTAGAGTCTGCAGAAAGTCTATTTGATTCTACTTAGTGACACAACACGGTGTACTTGTTGACACTCAGGTTTGCTTGTTGTATATACAAACTGTGCAGAATGTTGCATTATTGTTCTCTATTCTCTGACCTCCAGCATACTCAGAGTAAATCAAAGACATTACCACATCTTTAAAATATGGAACAGCCAAATTATTTTTGGGTAAATATCATAATGATTTATATATGAATCGCTCAGCTTTAAGCAGCACTAATGGCACCCTAAAAATCACTTTGGGAAATGCCAAAGTAACCGCCTAATATTTTTGTACGGCATGCTAGCATGGATTAAATTCTGTTTAGAGTACTGCTCTTTCTTTATGAATTGTGTTCAGCTCTTTCTTTAATATAATTATTTAGGATTAATATATATTTACTACAAGTACATTACAGGTTCTCTTAATGACAAATATTATATCATTTACATACCAGGCTGTTGTATATCTACTTCATAAATGTCCGATTCTCTCTCCTGCAGGGCACTTAGGTTCAAAGTGTCATCATAGCATCCTTCCTCATGCGGGGTTAAACTAGAGAGGACAGAGAGACATAGCATGACAATCGCAATAAAAAAAGGAGGATATTTGTACAATGGTCAGAATAGAAATCAGTTTGTTGAGTACTTACAATGAACCTAGCACACACCTGGGAAATTTGGGACATTTGGGAAATTTGGGACACCTGGGACAATTTGGTGATGTCTTTAATTTCTTGCATTTCAGGATATATTATTCATGTTCAACCAATAGAAATATGGGAATGAAGGTTATATATTCATCTGCAGGTCCCACCCTGGAGGTACCATGTTTTGGCCAGAAGCTGGATTTAATTACAAGGCAAATGACAATACTAGGACACTGTGTACAATGGTTGCACAAATTGAAGGGGCTTTCTCCCACCCAACCGTGCACATAATAAATCTATGGACTTAGACCAGTAGTCACAGTCCGGTGAGACCAACTGTGTGAATAAGGCCTTAAAGCAGGGTACAGATGCTAAGATATGGGCCAAATCGATGGCCGCTTGGAGCACCGTGCGCGTTCACCGCCATCTATCTGGCCCACATAATCAATCCCGCTCAAAAACAGCCATATCAGACATGATAGTAAATACGTCCGATGTATTCGATTGAGCCGGGGAGAGAGCATGCTGCTGCAGGGAACATCGATCCGTCTGTACCATGCTACAGCCTCCCATACACCTTAAGATCAATCCATACAATCTCCATTAGATCTACCAAGAACTGTGTAGTATAGTGGCCTCCATGATAGAATACATAGTGATTGGAAGGGTTAGAAAGGTCCTCATATTACACGGTTTTGGTAGAGCAAAATTTAATTGTACAGAAATTGTATGGAAAGATTGTAAGGTGTATGGGGGCATTTAGTGATAGTGTTAATAAATAAAAACATGGAGCTTTAGGGGCATTAAGCCAAGTTGTAACCCGTCACTGAATGGTTTGGTCTTGGCAATTCTTTTGTTTACTCCATTTTTCTTCTAAAAAAATTCAGACCTTTACAGGTACAACAAAGAGGAGGAGGAGGAATTGTGACACAGGGGACACCATTGAACTATGACTACTGTAACATTTACTTGATGTTCCACATACCATACCTGGGGGCAGGCAGCTCAAATTCTGTCTCTAGAAAGAGAAAAACAAGGAAATAGATAAAACAACCTGTGAACAGCATGATATTTGTATATATTTGAAGAAGATCAAGATTGAAAACGGACCAATTTCATTTTATAAAATGTATGCAAATCCCAGAAGAACTGGTGTATTGGTTTAGAGGGTTCAAGTTGCTTTAAGGGGTTACACCTGCATGCAGGCTATAATTTAATGTGTTATACATGCACATGGAAATAAATATGACTAATTAAATTCTTATTGATTTCTATTGATCAGAGCACACACCATTTCCCATGAGCTGTAGACTCCTTTTACCAGATCTTAGGACCCCTCAGCTGTAAAAAGTTTGCAAAAAGGTGGCCATAGGCAGAGCCACTCCCTGGAGCTCAAAATGGTTAAAGTGAAGACAATAAAAAACAAACTGTACAATGCGACATGCTAAGTTACATATAATCCATTACCTTAGGACATTTGTCTTTCATATAACAGTATGTGAAAAATCCCATTACACAGTCTGAGTAAAAAGTAATATTAGATAATAAAAACCCTGTAGTGACATGGGCCTGCAGAAGCAGGATAGTGTCCCCTTCTACATGCTGGACCATGATTCCCCGGGATGCCAGGCTGATATAAGGGAGGGGTAGTTCTCAGTACTCAGTGGTGAAAGAAGGTACTGGGTATGCTGTCCACCCGGAGGCCTACTACCTACCACAGTCTAATCTGGCGTGTGGGCAGCCGGAGAGCAAAATAGCATGCTATACCTTTCCAAGTCCCAGTAAGGAGGAGCTGCTGCTTTCCGTTCCAGTGTTATTAGTGACAAGAAGGGCACTCAGTAGGTGAATGGGGCCTGGGCAAAGATCACAGAGTAAAAATGGGTGTTTCAGTTGCGTGTAGGTATGCAGCTCTCAAAATGGAATGTGGCCCTCTATAACAGACAAATAGGAACAAGGACAAGAGGCACGCAACCTAATGTAACAAAATAAGGTACTGTAAATGGTAAAATAAAACAAAATACTAACAATAAAGAAGGTTTGCAAGGAGTGATCTCTTGGGTACGTGTGCTTACAACGATGATGCCACTTCCTGGTTATGGATGAGATCACTTCCTGCTTACAGGTGGTGGAGGGCTGAACAGGATTAATGTAACGCATTTCAAGCTGAAGCTCTTTGTCAACTATAGGGGAAAGGGGGGTTGACAAAGAGCTTCCACTCAAAACGCGTTGCATTGATCCTGTTCAGCCCTCCACCACCTGTAACCAGGAAGTGATGCCCTCCTGGTAAACACGCGGCCCTGAGAGATCAATCCTTGCAAACCTCCTTTATTGTGAGTATTTTGTCTTTTGTTTCATTTTGTTTTATTTTACCATATTTTTACAGTACCTTACTAGGTTGTGTGCCATATGTCCTTGTTCTTATTTCTGCTATTACCATCTTGCCTCATGACACAGATCTGAAGGTCATTGGGGGCACTGCCCATGTCACGTTATGACCAGAAGGCTGTTTCCATTACCAGGACACGCAATTACCAGCCAGGGTTGGCCTAACTTCTCCTGGCCCCTTTTGGGTGCGGTGGTTTGAACAGAGTGGGTACCCCAGATATAGCGGGTTACTCTGATCTCTAACTTCTCCATACAATAGTTTTTGTTCTGTTTTGCTTCGTGAAAGCGAGACAGTGCCAGGAAAATATAATGGATCCCGGGACCAGGATTGCAATAACTTTAAAAATCTTTATGATTTCGAACGTTTATGACTAATGTCAAGGAGAGGAGCTTGCATATACTTAATGTGAACAGCAATGGGGTCACAGGTTAGCTTTTGCTCAGGAGAATTGATGTAAAATGTTTGTGGCTATCAATCACCCCGACTGCCGCCATTCTGTCCTTACGATCCCCATAGTTTAGGGGATTAACCCAAACTGTGATTGAGCCATGACATGTGCCTTTATATTTTGGTTACTTTTCCAAAATGGCAAATGTCTCTCTTCCAACTCTCCTTCTGAACTAAGCCTATGCGTTAACCTTTTGATGTATAGTGTATGTATTGGGGATAAAGCTGCATACTTACAGTGCTTTATATTAGGCATTTATTTTTAAGCTATCTTAGCACAGATGTATGTAGAAGGAATCAACAAAAGGGAAAAAAATCTGAAAACAAAAAACCCCAATGCAGTTATTAGAACCAATGCACTGCACTGAAAAAAATTTCAGCCTACAAAAAAAATACTTGTCAGATAAAGGACATTTCTTTTCTACAAAAATAAAATTAGGTCTATGGCAAAAAAATGCCACGAAAAGCCCTTAATGCCCAGGGGGTTTACATCTATGCAAGGCAAGTCTGAGGCTTGGAGAAGAAGTTCGAGTTCTTGACCTGGGTCACAAACCCTTATATTGATACTGGTTCACACAAACCCCTCTCAGATGTCAGAAAGCTCCAGACTCATACCTGGACTCTGTATCTGGGCAGAAGTTGTTACCTCACAGCAGCCAAACCTGTTACCTAGCAGATTCCATAAACAAACTGCTGTAGTCATCCCTTGCCAGAGGGGTGCTACAATGGCAATCCCTGTGAAATGGTTATTCGCGCCCACAGGGAGTCCCGACCCACAGGTTTTGGGGATACACACACAGTGGTGGCTTCAAACAGGCCTCCATAGAGCCCCAATAGCTTGCTTCGTCACTAAAACACGAAGTTCCTGATGCACATACCCCGAAAATAAGGCATCCTCCGAATATAAGGCACCCTTACATTTTTGCCTCATGCTGAAATATAAGGCATCCCCCGAAAAAAAGGCACTCCCAAAGATACAGTACTCTGGACAGGGGGATCAGAGGGGGCAATCAAAATGACACAGGAGGATCAGAAGAGGTTACCAAAATTGTAATCCCCCCTCTGGGTCTCCTGTGCCATTTTGATTCCCCCCTCTGATCCCCCCCCCCCCACCTCAATACCCCAGTGCCGTATTCTTCTTCATGGAAAATGACATTCCCCAAAAATAAGATGTAGGGCATCTTTGGGAGCAAAAATTTATATAAGACACTCTCTTATTTTCAGGGAAACATGTTATTATGGCTGCTTTGTTAAATATAAACATATACAATATGTTCACATGAAAAGCCCATTTAATGTAATTACACACCTTCATATTTTACACGAATTAATAATACTGAGAGTAAAACAAATACGTAGAGTCAGATATTCTACTTATCGACTATAAATGCTCCTAGGTAAAACTGCAGCTTTGTTGGGATACTGCAGTGTTTACAGTCACAACATGGAGGCCTCCGAGACTCGGACAGGACACAAAGCTGTACTTGTGTTACCTCTGAGCTCGTATTTCCTAATCAGGGATATCAAGAGACTTTCATTCAATGTCCTCAACATGGGACGTGATCTCGCCAATGCTTTTTACAGAAACCTGTTGGCTTGTTCTAGTACAAGCAGGAGAAAGTGACATTATAGTTAATTAATAAGTGTTGGCCAATGTAAAGGAAACCCACAACAATGTCATACGAAACCACAACTTTATGACATTGATGGTGTAAAATGACCAGATCATATAAGTGGGTAAGGCTTTACCCCTATAAGAGTCTACAGGAAGGTCATATAGGAAATGCGCATTTATGAATGATCTTACTGACATTTCCATATCCTGTAGACGCATGCACATTGATTGGTAAGATACTGTGTATCAGACTTCCAACAATCTATTGTTTAGTCTCAATGTTTTTTATTTCTGTTGCAACTACTTAATATATATATCCCCTTCCACTAGCACTGCAGATTTTGTGATGCATGATCATGTCTACTCTAAAGCCGGCCATAGATGTCTCTATTTGTGGCCGACTTGTAGCAGACTTATTACAGCGTGGTGAAGTCACCACGCTGTGTGGAATTGGCTACAGAACTGCTTGGAATCCACCACTAACACAGGGATTCCCGTCAGATTGTAGCCAATTAACTTGGAGGGGGAGGAGAATCCCCATCCACACTAACGGCCTACAACCGGATTGGCCACAAAAACTGGCAGGACGGATCGTCGTGAGAACCGACCTGCAGGCTATTTGGGTCAAAACTGCAAAGTGGGCACCCCTGTAGTTGCGGGCAAGCAACCACCATGCATTTGGTGTGAGCGTGCACGCCGGTCGTTTGCCTGCAACTATTGCCGGGAATCGACACGTTTATGGCCCGGCTTAAGTTATAGGGCTAACTACAACATTACACTAATACCTAAGGAAAACACAGGCATTACATTTTCTTACAGAAGTTCTATAGGTCTAGTTCAGTAAAGTTTCTTGCCTAGAGGCCACTGCTTTCCCATGGAGATTAGGAATATTTCTATTAGACTGGTTGCAGGGGACAACACCTTCTACACTGTGGTGGTGGCTTTACAAATAAAACAAACTAAGATTTTATTCACCTTTTCTGTAAGCTAAATTAAACTGGAGTTCAATATATAATAAGTTGTATATAGTTTTATGTATAATGAATTGTTCCATCTAATTGGTAATATAGGCAGGGGTGCACATAAGTGCTACTCTGGTACTCAAAAGGGGCCAAAAACTAGCTATACGTACCTGCATTATTATCAAAAGATCATATGCGTACTAACAGCTTGGAGGCGCTCTATGTCTGGGCGTCCGCAGCTTAATGTTAAATGTATACAATTTATAGTTACTTGGATAACTGCAGGGAAATATAAATAACAGCTAGGGGTGTGAAATTGGCAATGTAAATGACTAATCCCAAAAAAATATTGGACTTCTAAGGGTGTTGGAGATCTGGGGGATGAAAGTCAGAAGAAGCATATGTAAGAGTTAAAGCTGACAAGAGGAAAGCACTGTGTGACAGTTTGAATATGACTATGGAAGGATGACATTTGGACTGCAGGTAGTCTCAGGGGTTAGTTACTAACCCAGAAAATGTCAGGGTGCCACTACTGAGGTATGAGAACAGGCAGGTCCATCTACAGCAGAACCTACCATGCAGGAAGCTGATGCAGATGACAGTAAGGCAGACCACATACATATGGGGTGAGTACCAAACACCATCTCTTGGTACTCATCTGAGGAGCTCACTAAAAAAGTTACGTGCACCCCTGAATATAGAACACCAAATCATGCTCTCACCCACCTCTGCATGGCTTTGGCACAGCATTACTTTGCAGAGCTGCAGGCCAGTAGGAAGAGAGGTCCACATGTGGGGGTCTGGACTCTTTAGGTGGAGGCCGTCCAAGAGATTCAATTGAAGGTAAAGGCTTTATCCTTGGTGTCTTTTTTATAGAGGAATTCTCCTTTGCCTCAACTGCAACATCTACAAGTAAGCCAAAAAGTCAACATTACACTCCTCCGCTCAGACAAAAATAAAGATAATAGATTTCCACTTGATAAACAATGTTCACAGCTACACTTTATGTAATGACATTGTTGTCCCACATTACTGCATATCCATATATAGCCTTGCTAGGATTTTCAGTTAAATAATAACAAATAGGAGGATGTGCATTATTTTACACCATGTCGTAATGTAACACAGGCAGATGTTAAGCACAGACATTTACCCTCTTATCCATAAAGGACATACTTTGGGAAACTGTCGTGCTGTTCTTATGAAAAGCTTGACACTAATTTTAGATCTAAGCCACAATAGGGTAGGTATGGCTAAAGCTGGGAATAGACGGTACGATGTACTGTTTATTCCTTATGCGATTCTATGCAGTAGCAGGCAGCTTGAAACGGACGGCACTCTGCATCTGCCCCTTATTAGTTCGGCTAAAATTTACCATCCTGACGGATCTCTGTGCGATCCAACAGGACGGCTGACTTCAGCCCAATCCTCGTCAGTTGCAGCCTCCAATTCCGACCCGATCCCTAAGGGATGCGGGAGCGCGCACGGCATCCGATCTTTTTTTTTGCCCACTTGACCTTTAAGTTACATTTAATGTCTGTCCATTAGAAGAGTGTTTTCCTCCTTTCATCTTCTAATTCAACCTATCTCTGTAGAAGACGAGTAGAGGGCCTACTATGCTGGATCTGTTCTTTCACCAAACATATTTGGCGTGCTTACCTTTTACAGAACCTAGGGATGCATATTTACTATAAAGATTAGGCCAGGTCCAGATGGTTGGTTAGAGAGCATACCACTTAAAATGGTAAATTTTTTTCGACTAGCTGAAATTGTGAGTTGTTTGCAAAGGCCTTGAACATCATATAATCACCAGAATTGCTGGATATGTAGAGAAGTGTTGTGTGAACATAAAAAAAAAATGATTGCTCTAATTTTTGCCTAAGTTCAGTTTAAAGTCAAAATCACAATTTAGACTTTGAACTTAATTTATGCTAAAATGATTTGTGTTAGAGCCATCTTTTTTTGTAGTGTACTCTGGACACTAAGGTACATCTCTTGCAAGTAGTGATGGCCAAACTGCCCGCAAGGCGGACAGTTCGGCCGCGAACAAGCATGTTCTCCCTCCTTCTCGCCAGCGGACAGTATGGGTGTTCGACCCGCCCTGTTCGCCGGCGAGAAGGAGCCCTCTATTCTTCCTCCGGTGGGATCATTAGCAGCGAGATCCCGCCGCAGGAAGAATGTTTTCACTGAAAGACCGGGTTCTCTACCCTTGTAAACCCGGATGTGACATCAGTGACGTCACATCCGGGTTTTCAGATTCAAATTCCCCACCTTGAATCTGTCTGCGAACGGCGGACTTTTTTTAAAAGTCCGATCCGCCCGTTGGCCATCACTACTTGCAAGTTTGGTGATGATACCATACTCAGGGGCTTTGCAATTAACTTGAAAAGTTGATCTGGTCAAATAGAAAAAAAAAAAAAAAACAAAAAGCAACCATCTCTAGGTGTCACTGTAGAAAAATGAGTGAAACACATATGTCAAGACTAAACTGTATAATAATTCTGATCTTAATATTTGTTTTTTCTCAGCAGGATACTAAAAAGGAATTGTAAACACTTTAAAGAACTATAAATATACTGTCTCTATACCACTAGTACAACCTCAGACCTCTTGCAAATAAAGAATTCCTACCCAGTTGTCTAGCTGACTGGTCATCTTTTCGTGGACCAGAAGCAGGAGATGCAGTGGGACGATTGGATTCCATAGCCCTTGAGTGCTTTATTGGTAGCGAGTTTAAAGATTTAGGTGGGTCGTTGAAAGGTGGTGGAGGTTCTATACATATTTCAAAATTGCTGTTGACAGATTCATAGTCATCTTGTCTATCAAGCTCATTGATTTCTGGAAAAGGGGGAGGTTCCAAGTCTAGCAAGGAGACTTGACAATTAGTAATTTCAGGAAATGGAGGCAGCGGTTCTGCCGAGGTATGAAATGTTGGATTTACTTCTTCGTAGCACTCTTGGCCATCAGGTTGACTCATCTCTCGTCTAATGGAAGCCATCGATTCTGAAAAGGATGAACGCACTGTGAATAGAGATGGATGTTTTTCTGCTGTTTTACGAGTGTCATCAACAACTTCATAGCAATTTTGTGTGTCATACTGGTTGTCCTCCAGTTCTTGAGAGGACTTTTGTTCTGAAAGATTTAATATTTGGGATGTTCGGTGACCCTTAAAAGGAGGAAGGGGTTTCTGTTTGGTCAGAGAGTCATCAATAACTTCATAACAGTCCTGGTTGTCTGATTGGTTGGTGTCTAGACCTTGATGGAACTTTGAATCCAATGCTGCAGGCCAGGACTGTCTATACACTTGTGGACTTTTAGAACACACTCCATCTCCATTGGATCTTTCAGAGTCCATAATATATAAGGTTCTTCGTAATCCCTTATTCAGCTTCATATCGTTTTTTGCTGAAAGAAGACCCTCTTTGGAAGGAAGTGATGGTTTGCTCCCAGGGGCTGGTTTCGGAAGCACTAGTGGATAATTCTCAGAAAGGGATCTCCTAAAACCCACTTGCTGGCTTTTAGAGTTGCCTTTCTCAGGGAGATTTTTTACTGAATGCACATCACTATTTGGCTTAGTTGGCAATTCGGGTTTCTTGGCAATTGGTGGTGGAAGAGATGTGGGCTTGTTCTCTAAAGCGGAAATCACACCCAAAAGGGAAGGGTTAGAGCGCACATTGGATATGTTTGGTGCTGGAGAAGAGGAAGTTGGTAGAGTCTTTGAGCACTTGGCCTCTTCAAATTTTGCAAAGATTGATTTGAAGTCTGAAGGTTGTTCCTAAAGGAAAAACATCAGGAAATACAAAATGAGAATGCTAGGCTGTGGTTTCAATGCAATTTAATCATTGATCATTGTGAATGGTGTGAACTATAAAAACTTCTTTGAAACATTGAAGAAAAGTTTAGACCCAACAATTATTATTATTTTTTTACTTTAAAGAAAAAAAAGTTCAAAGTTTCTCTGTGGCAAAGTGAAGAACAGGAAACAAATAACATTGGTTATGCTGCAGCCAGTCCGTATAAAGTAAGTAAATATCACTCTTGCCCCTTCAGTCAGTAACAGTCTTTGTCACAGAGGATTCCCGTCCTCCAGGATGCGCTTCTGGGTATCCGATCAGCTAAGACAATAAACTGGTGTTTGCCCACAATAGAGGTTTCTCAACACTCTGCAGGCTGTTCTGCCTCAGAGCCACCTGCACCCTTTGTACTCTTTCCCTTACAGGCCAGGGGCTCTCACTAGCCTCTCCTGCCTCCACTCTCAGGCCCCACTTCCTTTCCAGGGATCACTTTAATCTCCTCGCGCCTAGAGCTCCCCCCAGCGGACCGGCTGACCCCTTCACAGGCTCAGACTGCACAACCATACTTGTGCAAGCTTTGTAAATCAGTGTAAATTCTGCCATCCCGAGTTTAGCTTTTTATTGGGAATAGCACTAGGTAATAAATTGTACTTATTTTACTTGTTCCATGAGAAGATACACTTTCCTGCTGTATACATGGCCTGTGTGAGAGTTTCACCTCTCTGCTCTGATCAATCTCTCTCCTCTTTTTCTTCATGTTGATGGCAGTTAGGAGGGAGGAGAGAGCAGAGAGTGATCAGAGCAGAGAGACACACAGAGCCAGCTGGAAGCTCTACCTGCTCTCCCCCATCCTTCCTCTTATGTGCTGTCTATCCACAGATGTTCCCCTCTCTCGATTTGGGCTGGTGGCCTGTTCAGCTTACTTACAGAGTGAAAATACAGTACTATACACCCTGTTCTAATAAAGAGGCGGCACAAACTAAACAATACCAATTAACTAGGCTTTACCATTAAGAGGTAAAACGACTATGCTTGTTCTGCATTATCCAGATCTACTTTTGAAGTTTTTTTTCATGTGCAATTAAAGAAATGGTTTACAAGTGTTATTCACCCCCCTCCTATTTAAACTTACATTTTATAGCCCTAACAGTGCATATGAAAATCTTTATATATTTATTACAATGCATCTACATGTTTAAGCACCACAATTTCTGTTATAAGATTAGGAAACAGTAGAAATTTCATTTTTTTCCTTTTATGTGTATTTAGTTGTCTTTTCAGTTTAAGAGAGAAAATTAAATAATGAAAATTAACCACCATTACAACCAAAAAGAGAGCATGTATAAGAGCAATTGAGGAGATTTTTTTTAAGTTAAAATTTGGACTTTAAAGTTTTTGCAGGATAATTTGGAAAGTCAATTTTCACTGGAAAATTTAAACTTTAAAATATCCATTTCTATATTTTATAACTGAACAAAATGTGTATATAAAATGTCTACATTCCCCTAACCTATAGTATAAGTATAGAGGTCTCCCTGACCCATTCCTGAAGGGTTTTCTCAAAGAAAACCAATATTACTGTTAAAAATGTAGTGTTAGCGCATGCATTTTTTATAATGCTGTGCTGCATGCATTTTTGATTCAAAAATGTAAGCACAAACGCAGATGTGTAATGTGTAAAATGTATGTGTTAACGTATATCCATAACACATACCTATCACATAAAAAAACACATGTGAAAGGTTCTTAAAAAGATAATAAATAAATTAAATTTTTTAAATTAATAATTACATTTTAAAATGCTATTAAAATAGAGTAAATAGATAAAAAGGAAAATCTTACAAACAATTTCCACCATTGTCGATAAACTTTTTATTTCTAGGAGTTTTATTTAGGAATTTTTAAAAGGTCCGGGAGACCTCCATACTCATTCTATTTTATATGTAATAATTTGTGTAATTTTTCATATAAACATATTAAAAGATTAAAGTAGAAATTTTGAATTTGAAAATTAAACTTTAAATCAAAATTCCGCCGAGGTGGTAGAAATAATAGAAAAAAAAAAAAACATTTTTTTGGGGGGTGTAAAAGTTTTTAATACATTTCTGTAGAATTAGTCCTAGCCTCTAGTCCTAGCATGTTAAGAGTAACAAACAATAGGAGTTCAGTTATTACAGTCAGAGATACATACAGTTAATCTAAAGATGTCAAGTGTTGGGAAAATATTTTTTTAGAATAAATATAAAATATTATAATATTATTAGAGCCCCCATACACCTTCATCACTCCAAACAATTTCCTTTAGATCTACCAACAACTATGTAGTGCCGGGTCCTCTCTGATAGAATACATAGTGGTTGGAAGGTTTAGAAAGCTCCTCATTACATGGTCTTGGTAGGAGAAAAGTTGTATAGAAATTGTATGGTAACATTGTAAAGTGTATGGGGGCCTTATCTTATTGTTTCACAACATGAAATTACACAATATAAATGACACAACTTGACAATGTATAAATGACACAACAAGCAGTAGGACAAAGTGAAAAGAAGTCCCCTTACAGTTGGCACCAGAGAAGAAGACCTCTATGGAATATCTCCTCTCTGTCTCTAGTTTTCGGACAACAGATAACAGAGTAAAATCATCCAGAAGACACTTGCACAACCATTTCCTGCTCCACAAATATATTTATATTAACTTTTATAACAAGTCTAAGGCTACAAAATATATAAAAAGACTCAAACATTAAAATAGTTTTGGAGACATCCAGACCTGAGCGATAACACTCCACCTCTGAAGGATACAGCAGTGAATTGTCTTCTCACTGGCAGCTTGCCTGCCATCTCCTCTATATACTGGCACCTTGGGGGGGCGATGTGTTTTTGGTTAAACATGATGGCTTTGTTGGCATTGTTATGGAAAAAACAAGCCAGAGGTTTATAGAACAGAGCGGATTACTGTTTGGCATTATTATGGGATACAAGTATTTTAGATTCTTTCGTGGTGGTATAAATGTCCTATCACTTCAGGAGGCAAAATTGACCAACAGCGTATGACCACTAATCAATGCAATATTGACATTTTATATATGGGTTACTAGATATACCAGCTTTACACAAACATATGATTTTCAGGTGTAAGTGCTCCTTCCCAGAGGGTTTAGTAATCATTTACTCCTGAACTCTAATTATATTGTATTGTTATACAATCACAAAAGGAAAAAATAGTATTTAGTCAGCCACCAAAAGTTCTCCCACTTAAAAAGATGAGAGAGACCTGTCATTTTCATCATAGGTCACCCCAACTTTGAGAGACAGAATGGGGGGTAAGAATCCAGAAAATCACATGGTCTGATTTGTAAAGAATTTGCAAATTATGGTGGAAAATAAGTATTTGGTCAATATCAAAAGCTTATCTCAATACTTTGTTATATCCCCTTTGTTGACAATGACAGATGTTTTCTGTAAGTCAGTGGTTTTCACACACTGTTGCTGGTATTTTAGCCCATTCCTCATTGCGGATTGTCATGCTGGAAAACAAAGCCACGTTTCATCTTCAATGACCTTGCTAATGGAAGAAGAAGATCTCAAAATCTCACAATACAATGGCCCCATTATTTTTTTCTTTACATGAGTCAGTCAGCCTGGCCCCTTTGCAGAAAAACAGTCCCAAAGCATGATGTTTCCACCCCTATGCTTCACAGTAGGTATGGTGTTAATTGGATGCAACTCAGCATTCTTTCTCCTCCAAACACAAGTTTTCTACTGGTTTCATCTGACCATATAACATCCTCCCAATCCTCTTCTGGATTATTCAAATGCTAAATAGCAAACTTCACATGTACTGGTTTAAGCAGAGGGATACGTTTGGCACTGCAGTGTGTTACTGATGGTAGCCTTTGTTACTTTGGTCCCAGCTCTCTGCAGTTTATTCACTAGGTTCCGGGATCACCGTTCTTGTGGGGTTCAATCTTGTGTGGAGCCCCAGATCAAGGGAGATTATTAGCAGTCTTGTATGTCTTCTATTTTCTTATTATTGCTCCCATAGTTGATTTCTTCACAGCAACAGTGTGTGAAATATAACAAACAACAATATAACACTGTGGATATAACAAAGTATTGAGATGAACTTTTGATTGACCAAATACCTAGTTTCCACCTTAATTTGCAAATAAATTATTTAAAAAACAGACAATGTGATTTCCTGGATTCTTTCCCCCATTCTGTCTCTGAGGTGTACCTATGATAAAAAATGACAGGCCTCTCATTAGTGATGGCCGAACTTCGGCCGTGTCCATCCGCGAATGGGCCGTCCGCCCGTTTGTGGACAGATTCAAATTCCCCGCCTCTAGGAACGCATAGTTCCTGGTTGTGCTAACCGGATCACTGACGTCACATCCGGGTTTACGAGCCGTTTTTTCACTGAAAGACCGGGTTCTCTACCCGGTCTTCAGTGAAATATTCTTCCTGCGGCGGGATCTCGCTGCTAACGATCCCACCGGAGGAAGAATAGAGGGATCCTTCTCGCCGGCGAACAGGGCGGGTCGAACACCCGTACTGTCCGCCAGCGAGAAGGAGGGCGAACATCACTACCTTTCATCTTATTAAGTGGGAGAACTTGCACAATTGGTGGATGAGTAAATACCCCCCCCCCCCCCCCCCCACTGCATTACTCTCAGTCATCAGTTAAGCGCAACTTGATGTACTTTGTGTCCCTTTCTGGCATACCCTCGATTAGGCTGAGGCTCCACTGCGTTCGGGTGAGTTTTTTTTTATACTCACCTGCACCGCTTCCAATGCCCCTAATGAGCCTGTCTCCATTCTTACATATTCCTATAAGTTCCTCATAGCCATTCTTCTCATCACCACAGCCGTGGCATTCTTCTCCCGTCTGTTTCTCTCACCCCCAAAACAGAAAATCATGTCATCACATCTGTATACACTGATCACCATGTCATTGAAAATAATTACAGTGGATATAAAAAGTCTTATCTAAATACCCTAATCGCGTCAAAATCCTAAAAAAATAAATAAATAAATAAAAAAATCGCTGCGTTAGTCTGAAGAAGTTGCCATGTTTTTTTGCAGCCTCAAGGGGGTTAAAAGCTGCAATGATATATACACCAATTGGGGGGTGCTAGATATACAGTGGATATATAAAAGTCTCTATGCCCCAGGTAAAATGTCAGGTAAAATCATTTCAGGTTTTTTTTCCACCTTTAATGTGACCTCTAAACTGCACCACTCAAATAAAAAAAAAACCTGAAATCTTTTAGGTGGAGTGAATAAAAATATAAAAATAAAATAATATGGTTGCATAAGTGAGCTAATACTTTGTTGAAGCACCTTTTGATTTTATTACAGGAATGGCTTCACCAGATTAAAAGTTTTGGAATGGCCCAGCCAGAGACCAGACCTGGATCTGATTGAAAATCTGTAGGGGGATCTGAAGAGGGCTGTGCAGAGGAGATTCCCTTGCAATGTACAATAAGTTAGTAAATATAATGTTAACTGTACAATAAGTTAGTAAATATAATGTTAACTGTACAATAAGTTAGTAAAGACTTTTAATGGTTACTTGAAAAAACCCACACACATGCACATGTGGTGCAAGACTTGTCTGCTTTTGGGTGTTCCTGTAATATGTGCACCCAGCAGATATACACAAAGTAATATATTCCCACTTCAACAATCGCAGGAGAAGATAGTTGCCTGAGGGTGTCGGAGAATGTTTTTGTGGGAAAGGGAGATCAGTGGCACCCCCTCTGAGGCC
>CM070038.1:29267429-29278537 GCA_036250615.1 Ptychadena robeensis | reverse complement strand
CCCCCCCCCCCGTCTAAGGATGCTTACCTGCTCTCAGTCATAGGGACTGTTGGCAGCGCATCTTGACAGGAAATGGTGCTTAGTATGGGGAACACCCGGGAGGGGACTGCCCGGCCCCTGCCTGATGACAGACCTGCCTATAGTGCATTATCTTCTCATCCAAACTTTTAACAGTGATTTGCTTTCTGTAGAATTACTGATGCAGGTTTATTTTTTTAAATAAAATATAAGTGATCTTACTACCCTTGTGGTAGATCCACTTACTGAGCCCTCAGCCAATGAAAGGTTAATGTACACAAAATGATGGATATTAACTAAGCAATAGTAGAGAGTTGTGTCATGTTTGCCATCGAAGAATATAGAACATTTGAAGTTTAAGTGATCCCCTTTATTGCCTAACTGAAGTAATTACAGAAGCAAGATTTCAGAATGTCTTATGCTGGCCACACACGGGTAGATTCCCGTGCAATCGATCGGCTAACAATCGTCACCGTGCTGTGATTGATCGCCGATCAATCGGACAGTAATCAATGTGCGCACATCAATTACTGTACGATGGGAACCCGGTTTACCGGTCCACCAGGTCTCTCCACAGCCTCAGAAGCAAACAGCTTCTCGGCTGTGTAGCACCCAGCCAGTCCCTCCCCCCCCCCTCTTCTGGCAGAGCTGAGTCCGTGCTGGCCACGCCTCCTTCACACACACACACAGAACCTAGCTGTCAGCTGAGCTAGTGTGTGTGTAGTGATTCATTGATCCTGCTCGAAGGAACCGTGGATGGCTCAGATGAAGAAACAGATTAGAGGAGAAGCGGGAGCCGTGAGCACGTGCAATTCTGCTTTTTGAGACTCACATTTATACACAAAGTTACAAGAACATAAATATTTTAACAAAAACTACTGAATATTAACAAAAAAATTTCCCTCAGGTCGGTGTATAAAGAGAGAACTTCTGTGCAATGGTGAAGCCGACTGCCAGGATGGATCTGATGAAAAGGACTGCGAGGAAGTTGTCAGTGAAAACTTCTGCAGGAAACTTTACCCAATTGCTGGTGCTGAGCGAGCTGTCCGAGGGTAAGGGGCCTTTAAGAGGACCAGTCATTAATACATTTTACACAATCTTATTATATCAGTATGAATTCATGGAGCTAACAAACCTGTAAACCTGTAGTGTTTAACTCAAATCAGTTTACAGGTATGTCTGTGAAGGTTCTCATATATCCAGGTCCTTGTATATCTGTAGTGTTTAATTCAAATCAACTGGACTTGCTGTGTTTTGTTTCTTGAAGACATTTCGCTATGCATCCGACTGGCTTTCTCAATTAATAGTGACTGTACACAATCTGACTGGGAATATATATTCTGGGGTCACTCTGAATTGAGAAAGCCAGTCGGAAGACTAGCGAAACGTCTTCAAGAAACAAAACACAGGAAGTTGATTGCTGATAGTTGATTAAACACTACGGATATACAATGACCTGGATGAATGAGAACCTTCACAGACATACATGTAAACTAACATCTTTTTTAAAGAAGAAAAATGTAAGCCCAAAAAATTTTTACTTTTACAACTTCACAAATGAAAATGAAACCCCCACAGTAAATAGAGATGGTCATGAAATTTTGACTTAAACAACTGAAAATAAATAGTAGAATGTTGTTAGCCATTGATGAATATAGCGAGTTTGGAGTTTCAGTGATACCTTTTATTGGCTACTGAAGTCATTAGAGAAGCAAGCTTGTGACAAATCCGAAAGCTTGCTTCTCTAATGACTTCAGTTAGCCAATAAAAGGTATCACTTAAACTCCAAACTCTCTAACTAAAAAATAAATAAATATAAAAAGAATATTGTCCCCCATCATATGGTTGAAAGGGTAAATATATTAATGAAAAAAAAAGAAAGAACATATTTACAAAGTCTATGCTGGATGGAGTACAGGTGTGAAAAAAAGTTCCCATGCTACTGTGCATGCCCAATAGGTTATTCAAGGGCATATTTACAGACAGCTACCTGGCCATGACTCAGCATAAGTCGTCACCACGCTGTGATTGATCGGGGATCAATTGAACGGAAATCAATGTGCACCACATGGGCTCATCGATTCAATGGGGACCCGTTCTCCCCAGCTGGCAGCACATGTGAATCAAAACATGCTGCCAGCTAGGGAGTAGCAGCCTGCCTCACTCACACAGCATCCGCGTGAGGAGTGCTGGCTCCGCCCCCTTCACACTGACAGCAGATGGCTTTGTAGGAAGGAGGCAGGAGCTCCTCCAATACTTTACATGTAGACTCACCTTTCCATGCAAAGTAATGGAGATTGAACGGGGTTTTTCAACATGATGAAGAGTTTCTTCGAGCGGGCTCAAACGAGAGAAGGAAGGCATACACGGGTAGCTTTGTAAACAGAATCGAGTACAATCAATCACCGTGAGCGCGCATGTTCATTGATTATACTCAAATTTTTTTACAGATCTACCCGTGTGTGCCTAGCTTATGACCTGCAGTACATCAGTGCTGAAAACTTCAAGAGACATTTGGCCAGAATAGATTACAGCAGGGGTCATTGTTACAATTGTGCAGATAATCATTTAACCCTTTAGGAATCCGGAACCACCCGGAAGACCTCAATGCTCATTCCATTCCATTTGTTATACAGTATGTACAAGTTTCTGTGATTGGTCACTATACACCTTCTGACCATACAATTTCTGTGCAATCAACTTTTGTTCTACCAACACCATGTAATATGAGGACCTTTCCTGATTTTCAACAGTTAATGTTTATTATAAATAAGTTAATCAAGTATCAATAAATAAACATCAATAAAACTAAAGCCCATTTGTGTATAGCCAGGTGAGCCAGAATACTTCTCTTATTTGGTACCCAAAGCACAAATTTGCTAGTGCTAAGTTACCGGTATGAAAAAGTCACAAACATCAGCAGAGTATGATCAAACTTCCATGGACTCTTTACTTTGCCTTTCACTTACATGAGTTGCCTGTTAAGTTATGTTACCACCAACAGGTCTATTTAGTTCTCCTTATATATTAAAACCTGTGTATGCCACTTCAGACCACTAAAATGTCTTGTCATGCAGTTGTTCAAAACCTTCAAAGACTCAAATTTCCCAGGCAATTGCTACCATTTGCAACAGTACTGATCTACAATCAGCCAGAATATGTATTAATAGTTCCATGTTGTCCTGTAGGTTCAACATTCTGACCGAAGAGGACGCCCAGATAGTCCTGGATCACACCTATTTTGGTGGCCAGTGTGAATATGTCTATAATGGAGAATGGAGGGAGCTGAAATATGACCCAACCTGCGAGAATATGTACTACTCCGCTGATGAGAAGTATTTCAGAAAACCTTACAACTTCCACATCTACCAATTCCTGGTAAAGTAACCTTGAGTTATTAGATGGGACATTATCTTCAGGATAGGGAAACAAGGCCACGTCTATTGAAGGGGCAATGGTGGGGAACTGGCCAAGAACCACAAATGGAAGCAAGTAGTACATTAAGGTCACCATACACCTTACAATATTACCATGCAATTTATGTACAACTTTTGTTCTACCAAAACCATGTAAATGTAAACCATGTAAAACCATTTCTTAACCTTCCAATCACTATGTATTCTATCAGGGAGGCCATATAGTTGTTGGTAGATCTTAAGGGAATTGTACAGAGTGATTGAAATGTGTGTGGTGGGCTTTAGTTGGCTAAGCATTCAACATTGCTGAACAAGTCTATGAAGTTGGTTAATTACTATTTACTATGTAATTTCCTGGAAACATTCAGAGGCACAGGCCATTCCCTTTATGGGCAGCTGTAAGCTCGGCTTCGAGATAGGATAAAGAAATCTTGAGCAGCGAGATTAAATAAGAGTAAATTTGGATTAGGAGCATGTTAAGGAGCGGACATACTAGTAATGAGTGGAAAATAGAACAGTTACGCCCCCCATAGATGGGCCGATTCCCGGCCATAGATGCGGCCTTTATGTGACCTTTATACTGAACTGAGTCTCCTCCCCCTCCGAGTTAATTGGCTACAATCTGACAGGAATCGCGTGTGTTAGTGGAGCACACGGGATTCCTGTCCGTTCTGTAGCTGACTCCTCACAGCGTGGTGATGTCACCACGCTGTGAGGAGTCTGCTAAAAACCGGCCATAGATCGAGATGTCTATGGCCGGCTTTATAGTGACTTATGCTTTGGCCTGCTGGTTTAGCCTCATCCTTTGGTGGGGGGTGAGTATAACCCAGCAACCTGTTGCAACTGTGCGAAATTGAGCTGCAACGTCTCCACGCAGTAGTGTATTGCAGGTGACTTGGTCGCTCCCCTGGGGCCTATCGGAAACCAGAAGTAGTTTGGCCACTGTCAACTGACCCTCCTGTGTTAGAAGATGTGGTAGTAATTGGTACTCTTCTGGTTAATGCCTGGCATACACATGCCGATAAGCGGCCGATTTTTCACCTGACCGACGGGCGTGCGCGCTCGCGCCGTTGGTCAGCGGTAAAATCGGCCGCTTATCGGCGTGTGCCCACATGGGGCGACAGGCCGGACAGAGAACGGACATGTCCGATATTCTCTGGCCGATGCAAGCCGATGCCATTAGCTTCAATGAAGATCGGCTTCTTCATTGAAGCTAATGGCCGACACACAAAGGGTCTCCATAATGCACCAGGGTGCAAACGTGATGACGTTGCATTCCGGTGCATATCGGAGTATGTCTGTCGGCACCCATCTGTGGGTGTATGGCAGGCATAACTCTTCTCTTTGTGTAGTCAATGAGATACCAAGTGCTTTGTTAACCTTTTCTTGAGTATTTTTGTCTTTGGCACATTGAGCACAATTTTATGTGTGTATGGTTAGCTTAACTCACCACTGCACATTACTGGAGTGTCCTACTGAGTGCCTGTAATTGTCAGAAATCCGCTGTAAATATGTGGTTTGTTGCCCCTTAACTAACCTAAAGGGCAGACCTAGGAATGCTACATCATAAACATAGTCCTTGTATGAATTATCCTGTTTGAATCCCCTCAGACTCAAGCCGACACGGACATGTCCTTTGAACTCTTTGAAGATTCCAAGGAAGTGCTTAATGCCATTAAGAAAGAGAGTTCTTCTGTTGGTGGATTCACCCTCAACGTCCGTCCAGTAAAATCCCCGGTTGGTGTTGGATTTGGCTTCAACTCAGAAAATAAAAATTCGTTCTTGAAAAATATATCATCTTACTCAGGAAAGGTAAAGATGTTTCTATTTTCAAGGATCAGCCAGGTTTTGGTTATTGTCAACTTCTATGGCTCTTGTCTTAGTCTATAATTCTTTCAGGATTCACCCAACCTTTAACCCAATTTATTAACTGAATATTATTTCAAAGTTGTGTATATCTTATACCTAGTGGAAGTTATTTTATTCATTTCCATTCATAGAGCAATGTTTCCTGTTGTTTGTAGAAACTAACAAGGTGCTATACACAACTTCCTTAAGACATTTGTTCACACCCTCACAATATTCCTCTCAAGAGACCTCTGACTGGATGAAAGGAACGACATGCCCATATGTGATCCTGAGTTTCTACGATTAAATCTGAACTGACATCCACAGGATGAGAGGGACAGGCTAGGGCAGTGGTGGCCAACTGAATAGATATGGAGGTCAACAAGTGCGGCCCTCTGGATTTACTAAAGGGCCATACATAACATTTTTAACCTATACTGACTTGTATAAGCATTTTTAAAGAAAAATTACGGCAGGCAGAGCTAGTAGACACTATTTTTAAATTAAAAAAAAACTTGTTTTAAATGATAATTAAAGCATTAGGAAAAACTGTAATGTGGTGATGCACATTTTGTGCCATATCGTCAAAACATCTGATGATATCTTTGGGGCATATAACCTTTGATTGCTATCTATTGCTACCTTTGATATATGCCCTTATTCTCAGGTTATGTTCCACAATATATATTCTACAATCACCCCCTGTTCATTGGTGGAATAGTGGGAGAATAAGCACTCATCAGTCTGCTGATCCCCCATCTGGCATGCTAATACAACTAATACATTTTGTTCATCACTTCTTGGATTACAGAATCTACAGTTTGCACGGCTGGTCACTAAGGTGGAGACTGCTCGTTTCCGGATAAGAAGGAATTCACTGGTGTTTAATGAGGACATGCTGGTCGCCTTAATGGAGCTTCCTGACATCTACAACTATGGCCCTTACTCCAGATTCCTAAATGATTATGGCACACATGTAGTCACTGCTGGGACTTTGGGTGGCATCTTGGACAATGTCCTGGTTTTTGATAAGGAAGTTATGAAGAAAAACGGTTGGTCCTGTAGGAATTTTTTTGGGGGGTATATGACTGAATACATGCATTACTTAATTGTTATAGAATAACAACCATGAAGGTTATGGTGAGAAGGGATTAAAGGAATCGAAAAGCCCTCACCTCAAACGTTATAGCCCTCTTAAAAAAGTTCACATGACCAGTTCACATCACAAATCTCAAAAGTTAAGGGAAAAACCGGCACTCCAGGACAGTGGGTGGAGCCATGCAAATCATTTCTTTATGCCCCATCAGTCAAATGCACATCATCAGTGCAATGCAATGTATGCACCAGGGCTGTCAGCCTTCAAGTTAAAGTGCAGAAAATTACATAAACATACCTCCCTATGCCCCTCTTAATTATGCATGAATGTTCTAGAATATATTTTTTGGCACCTACCTGTTTAACTCTCACAATACTGAACCATTGCACTTTTGGGAGGGGTCTGCTAATGCACTCCACAGGTAAAGAAGGATTTCCTACACAAGTTTCCCAGAAAAGGGAGCAGGAACATAACCAGACTTTAAGCACCTGAAGCAGCTACAATTTGGACAGGGAAAAAATATGTACAACTACTAATAGGAGTGGTCTTTTGTGGATCTCAGATCCCCATCAGCCTATAGAGAGAAAAGGCTATGACGGTCTTGTAATGATTCATGGCAAGTTCTTTAATAGTTTTTTTTACTTTTGAGCCAAAAAAGCAAACAAAGCCTATCACTCTGTTGGATCTTCTGTTGTCTATGTAGGAGACCTTTGCTGCCTGCCCCTCCCCACCATCGCTTCCAAACTGTGTAATATAGTACAGTAAAGCTAGGCATATTCAGCTCGATGTTAAGCACAATCGAGCAACGTGTGCGTTCACGGCACTTGATTTTGCTGAAATCTGTTGAAAAAACATGCTGTCCAGGTTGATCGAACCGGTAACGGACATGTCTGTAAATCCCAGTTGATCTTACAAGCAGGACAGAAACAGACGGCTGCTAAAGAGGCCCGGCACAGCAGGCAGCCTGACAGAGCCTGGGGGTGGAGTCTAGCACAGCTGTGTGCTGTGCGGGGAGCCATCTTGTGTCTGCTCTTCCTGCTGCCTGTCAGCAGCTCTCAGCTCCCAGGTCAGAAAATCTCTCACAACACTGGACCAGGGTGGATGTGTTAAATACGGTGTAAATATTGTTACAATAATGAGTTATAAATAAGGGTAATAGCACACATGTATCCTATTGGGTGTCATGGATATGTTAATGTTGACCCCCCCCCCCTGTTCGCCAGCAAAAAGAAGCTCTCTATTCTTCCACCAGCGGGATCAGGAGCAGCTAAATCCCACCAGAGGAAGAATTTGATCACAATCGTGCATGAAGCCGGTCTTCTATTGAGCAGCCGGCTCGCAACCAGGAACTATGCGTTCCAGGGACTGGATGTGACAACACTGAAGTCACATCCGTTTTTTCCGATTCAAATTCCCTGCCTAGAGGCGGGGAATTTGAGTCTGCCCGAGAACAGGCAAACGACGGACTTCTTTAAATGTCTGATCCACCTGCGAATTGGCGGACCTAGCCGAAGTTCGGCCCTCACTACTAGGAAGGCTTTCCACAGGGTTTAGGGGTATGTTTTGTATTGTGGAGAGCTGTTCTCTATGAATAAAGGACCCTATCCACGTCCCGACAGGTGCTTGATAGATGACCCGTTCAAGAACCGCATGGTGACCCCACATTGACATTGCCACGCTGCGCTTGGGCCACTGTTGATTGGACAGGAATCAAACCGCATCACATTCCTGGTCCCCATCCAAAGGAATGCCTTTCAAGCAGGCTATACGGATATGTTCGTTTTCTGCTCGACAGACCTGTCTTGGAGCAGGATCGGTTGATCCGGCTCTAAGAAAGGCATCCACGTCTCGATTTGTTTATAGATTAGAGCACAATTGAGCGCAGTGAATGCGCACGTTGCTCGATCTATCAATCTATAAAAAATCGAACCGTGGGTGGACTAGGCTTACAAGTGGCTCCAGAGCAGCCAACCAGAAGATGTGAACCTAAACTTTCCTTTTATCATAATCCTGATTTAACTTTTTTCTTGCTTGTTATTTCATCTATAGCTGCTACAGATTGGCAATTGATAATGTAACATCTTATGACTTTGTTGCAGAAATAACCGGCAGTATGGTGGAGAACTGTTTTGGTGGTCACATAGGGCTCACTTTACAAGACTCTGGATTTGAAGGAGGATTGACTGCAAAGGGTAAATCATGCAAAAAACTGGAACAGGAGAGTACAGGTATGTTTCTATCTACAATACTGTATATTAACATGATTCAGTCATGTCTTGCATTTATAGAGATGGTTGAAATGTAGTTAATTCAACTTATTTTCGATTTTCCAGATTCATTTGTGAATATTTCAATGACAAATATTTCAATTATATTATCTTATAAAATATTTGCAGCAGAGATGGTCAAATTTTGTTTTATTCAACGATTTCAAGTTACTTGCAAAGCCACTGAACATGGTATCATCACCAAACTTACGGGAGATGTAGATAAGGGTTGGGGAGTATACTACAAAAAAAAACTATGGCTCTAAAGCTAGCCATACACGTGTCGGATTCCATGGCCAGTCGATCACCCATCCGATCGATTCCGGCGATTCTGCCGGGAATCGCAGGTGTGATCAATCGGCCAATTAAGAGTATCCATCGCTGCATACCACCTTGTCCAACGGATTCCGGGACGATTCCATGTCCGATTGTCCACCTCACAAATGGCAACTCCCCCTGATCTGGGTAGAATCGGATCAGAAAGACCAACATGTTGGTTCTCTGTCGGATCTGATTCTGGGCCCCTGAACGATCGGACCTGATCGATTGGACAAGATGGTCTGCATGCGATTCCGGCACGATCGTTTCGCGTGCACGCGCCCGGAATCGATCGTGCTGGAATCCGGTGGGAATCCGACACGTGTATGGGGGCCTTAACACAAATAGTTTTTGCACAAGTTCAACGTCAAGTCAAAGATTCAAAAATCTAAATTTCAACTTTGATTTTAAACTTAATTTATGCAAAAACTGCATGTGCTTTTCCCAATATTCCCACAGCCCTTCTCTACATCACCAGGAATTTTGGTGATGATGCCATGTTCAGAGGCTTTGCAATCAGCTCACAAAGTCAGCTAGTCGAAAAATTCGACCATCTCTAATTTGCAGTAAAAAGTTGTATTAACAAGAATGCAGATTTTTAAGATCAACACTATACCATCTTTTGAAATTTGGAGTAGATCCTTAACTTTTTCAACAAAAAGTCGAAATGGCGCAGTTGAAATTTGACTATAGGAAATTTTGACCAAAAAGTTAAAATTGTGATTTAAAAATTAGCTTTGGACGTTTTTTGACCATCCCTATGCATTTATTACTAAAGGACTCCTCTGTTCCCTTTCTAAAAATGCCCATGCAATAATTGATGGGTGCACAACCAGGTAAGAAATCAATATCTCCATGACATTTAAATGTTACCTGGATTACAGCCATACACCCATTAATCAACATGATATTTTGCCAGGAGCATTCTTAAGGCTTCACTAGCCAATGGGAGCATTCCCTACAGCACTGCATTAACCAATGTTATTAATGTAAATATCTGTAACCCTCCCACTGGTGAGGGGAGCTCTAATTGCAATACTTCAAATGTGTAAAGAATGTTTATCTCCATAAATAATGAAACAATGTTCAAACATTTATAGACATTGTCCCAAATGTAATTACACAATAATTAATGTTGTTGGTGAAAATTCGAGCCTATTGAAATGTTGACTCTTTAGCTATTGAAAACAAATAGGCTATGGCAAGTCTAAAGCTAGGCATACATGGCACAATTTCTTAATAGATTTGAGCACAATCAAGTGCCATGTGTGTTCAGGGAGCTCGTTTGTGCTCAAATCAATGAAACATTTTTGCCATCCAGCCTTCTTTTGAGCAGTTGAACAGGGTTCCATTACTTTTGATGGACCCTTGGTCCCCATCTAAAGTATCAGATGGGCTGGCAGCTGCAGAAGTGCTGCGGTTGCATAGCGATGACTTTATTGTGCCGCGGCCAGGCTTCCTCGATCTGGAGAAATGTCGAGCCATTTGTGCTTTACTCTCCTCTTTGCAATTCTGGAGGACTCTTTTTTTTCTACTTTACTATATATATTACTAATCTTACTATCTCTCTGTTTCAACCTTTCAGAAAATCCTAAACTGCTGCTACAGTTTCCAATTTCTGATGCTCAGATGATAATATATGACACTGTTTATCATTTTTCATTAACAGAGAAAGACGAAAGTGAGACTGCAATAAAAGATGTCATCACCTTAGTAATAGGAGGGGACACAGGATCAGCTGGGGGATTATCGAACCTTTTTGATGGGACCACTTATCGCTACTGGGGTCGTTCCCTTAAATACAACCCAGCCGTCATTGAATATGAGGTAATCTATCAACTAAAGTACGGTAACCATAACCATTCTTTCCATTCTTGTGAGATTATAAATCTGTGTTATATTAGACTGCTTCTATGTTACAAAAGACTGCCAAAGATGTCTACCAAGGTTAATGAGACTGTAGGAGACTGTTGACTTCTTGACAGCATTGTTTAATTTGCATTTTTTTTTGTCTTATTTATGTTTCTCTATTGAATAATATTAGGTTTAAAGCGGTTTTAAACTCAAATGAAAAAATACACACATACACACATACATTAAACAGACACAATACTCACCTGTCAGCAGTTCAGATGCTGGAAAACT
>CM070038.1:29205524-29232218 GCA_036250615.1 Ptychadena robeensis | reverse complement strand
ATAGCTGTGTAATCACTGCTAAAGGTTGTGCGCAACTACCCATCATCTTTCTTAGCTAATGTTAATAAAGACTTTTTATTGCAAAAATGAATCAATCTTCTGTGCCTTGGAAGTCCTTTTTGTAGATTCATTACACCGGTTTGGTCTTTAGTAATGTATTTCTTAAAAAAGTACATATGTTTCCAGGAAACCTGATGTGCCTTTAACACTTGCACACATTAACGCATAACGCAGCACATTAACACATAACACGCTCCAAAAGTGACATTTGTCTTTGGCAAGCATCTCCTATACACTAGTATGGGAGGCCTAGTGCCGCACAATGTACGCATAACTTGGGTATGTTGTCGGTAAGCGTCACAGAGCAGCACAACTAGTGTGACATGGGCCTGAAAGTACAGTGCATCTGAAAAGTATTCACATTGCTTTACTTTTTCCAAATTTTCTATGTTACAGCATTATTCCAAAATTGATTAAATTCATGTTTTTTAAAAAAATACTTGAGGTTTTGGCAAATGGCAGGACTTGTTGAGCGGGGGGGGGGAAAGCTAGCAGAGAAATATTACAACCCCAACCTACCCCCCCTGGGGACTGTTGTGCCGATCCGGGGCCCCTACGTGCTGACTGTCGGGCCCCCCTAGCTACCCGGGCATAAGGACGGGAGTCCCCCCTGTGCCCCCCTGATGGCGGCCCTGAAGTCAATAGAGTTGTCTGTAGACCTCGGAGACAGTATTGTCTCTAGCAAGCATTTTCACCGCAATCGCGCATAATCACAATTGTAGCAACCTCTATCCCCCCCCCCCCACCCACAGCTCAACAACTTTTCTGATAGCACTCCAGATCCCCACCCTCCTGCTCAATAACTTTTCTGGTAGCACCCCCTATCAACCTTGATTTACAGTCATGTCCGATATCCCTGTTTTCTGGGATTAATCAATCCCGCTTGAAAACATGGATGGCCACATTAGATTTGTGACAGATAGATGGCCGTGAGCGCACACGGTGCTCGAAGCGGCCACCGATCTAGCCCATATCTATTCATGAGGGCCTTTAATGTTTACAAGTAGTATGTAGATGTAGAATCCAACAAAGGAAATCCATACCATTTGGGAGCAGACAAAGGTGCCATAAATGCCTTATATCAGTCAGCAATCTTTCTTTGTAACGTTTACCCTGATGACTATTGTCTATCAGCACTGTCACTGTCTTCTATGTGGTCATCATTGATAAAAAAAAACACTTCCTGATTGTCTTCACGGGGTTTGTTTACTAACAAAGCAATGAGAACATCACACAAAGACGGGAATTAGTAGGACCAGTTAAGCCCCCCATACACGTCTAGATTTTCTGTTTAATCAACTTAAAGAAATTTGGGGGGTCAGGGAAATCTGTGATTGATTGTATGTTTGCCAACTGTAGTAACAGATATGTGGTCAACTTTTTTGGGATCAAAAGTGTAATCAATTTCAATACAACCAATTAAAATTTCAATCAATTATTTTCCCTATTTTAGTTGTTTTAGGTTGATCCAACCATGTGGGTTGCCATAGATTTTTAATCAATCAACCCAAAAATTTATTGAATTAAGTTGATTGGATGAAAAATTTAGAATTGTATGTTGCAGCCTCTTTCCAGCCACTTCATGTCAACATAGGCAACAGTTTTGCCTTTCTACTGTGCTTCACACAGCACGGAGGATATATTTTCTGGATATAGGTTCACCATTGTTGTTCTCTTCCTCCCCTTCTCCCTTACACTGTGACTGGACAGTCAAAAGAGTAGTAAAAGACTAAAGCAGAGAACACACAGCTCAATATAGGAGCAATTCGAGGTTCCTATAAAAACAGCAGCACAATGACGCTATCGTGCTGCTGCCCGATATCTGAGAAACCGGAGACTAGTGATGGCCGAACTGCCCGCAAGGTGGACAGTTCGGCCGCGAACAAGCATGTTCGCCCTCCTTCTCGCCGGCGGACAGTACGGTTGTTTGACCCGCCCTGTTTGCCGGCGAGAAGGAGCTCTCTATTCTTCCTCCAGTGGGATCATTAGCAGCGAGATCCCGCCGCAGGAAGAATATTTCACTGAAGACCGGGTAGAGAACCCGGTCTTTCAGCGAAAAACCGGCTTGTAAACATGTTAGCACAACCAGGAACTATACGTTCCAGGTGCCGAATGTGACGTCACTGACGTCACATCCGGGTTTTCCGATTCCCCTAGAGGCGGGGAATTTGAATCTGTCCACGAACGGGCGGACTTTTTTAAAAGTCCGCTCCGCACGTTCGCGGACGGACACGGTCGAAGTTCGGCCATCACTACCGGAGACACAGCACACCTGTGTCTCCAGCTCAGCCGAGTCTTTGCATGGAGACCCGCGGTCCCCATGCAAAGCAATGGACATCGACCATGGTTTACGGTCATGTCTAATATACCTGTTTTCGAGGGGGATTGATTGGTCCCACTTAAAAACAGGGATGGCCACATATGACATAGACCAGATAGATGGCCTTGAGCTCAAAGCAGCCATCAATTTGGCCCATATCTATACATGATACATGATTAGCCTTTTTCTCTTTCCATGTCATGCGACTTGTTAAGCCCCTTATACATCTTTAGATCACTCCATACAATCTCCATTAGATCTACCAACTATGTAGTGCCGGGTCCTCCCTGATAGAATACATAGTGATTGGAAGAATTAGAAAGGTCCTCTTATTACATGGTTTTGGTAGAAGAAAAGTTGATTGTACAGAAATTGTATTGTAAGATTGTCAGGTGTAGGGGGGGGGGGGGGGCTTTAGTATTACAATGTCTCAGGTGTCAATGGTGAGCTGATGTTTTAAATTTGTTGTTATCGCTTTTACACTACATCATACTGGTCACTGGAAGTTTACCATACCACCCAATGACAAAGAACTCTCTGAGGACCTGAAAAAAATAGAATTGTTGTTTAACATAAAGATCTGAAGATTGCCAACGCCCTGAAACTGAACTGCAGCATAATGGCAAAGACTATACATTGGTATAACAGGAGAGGGTCCACTTGAAACAGGCCTTACCATGGTTGACACAAGAAGTTGAATGGAGAGGCTTAGCATCATAGCCATGCTGTCATTTGAAAATAGGTGTATGACTGCTGCCCACATTACTGCAGAGGTTGTAGGGGTGGAGGTGGTCAGCACACTGAATCAAATTGGTCTGCATGGTTATCATTCTAGAAGGAAACCTCTTCTTAAGATAATACACAGAAAATTTTGCAAAGAGACTTGCTGAAGACAAGCAGCATAAGGATGTGGATTAGTGATGGCCGAAAAGTTCGTCGCATGGCATGGAGACAAAGTGTGACCTCTCACCCTATAGTCAGGTGGGACAGTACAGTCAATAACACTTCCTTTCGCTCCTGGAGGACACCACCCCCCCCCCCTTTATCAAAGAAGCAGCCCAGCGGCCATATTACATTTATCATGTGTCTCCAGTACTAGATAGATAGGGAGAGCCGCTGCTGATTGAGGGATGGTTTAGCTACTTTACTATTACACTCCATCCAGTAGTCTGCAGCTATATCTAAGGTCTTCTGTTACATGCAGTTCATCATTACTGAGCCACAAAAGTCCTTCTCTGGGGGTGGGGTATGCTGTATTATGCATTGCAGAGAGATCTGACTAAATGTGATGCGCTGCAGAAGGTACTGTCAGGTAACTATTGGCAAAATCTGTATCTAGATGTGATTTCCGGCCATTAGACCTGAAGAAAACAGCATTTTTAAAAATCCATATTTTGGGGTAGAAGTTTAGCCATTGATCCCCCTCTGGCGTGACACTGTCCCGGTGGTCGCACCCTTTTGGCTTTTTTTTCTATTGGTATTTTGGCTACAAATATGACCTGAAGGTTTAAGAAGTTCGTCCTCTATTAAGTCAATAGAGGTTCGCCGTTCGATTTGCCTGTTCGAGAACAGTCACAGGTGATGTTCGTCCATCATTAATGTGGATTAATCATATTCTTTGGTCTGGCAAAACAAAGATAAACTTATTTGGTTTAGATGGTGCCAAGCGTGAGTGGTGGCCACTGGGTATGGAAAACTTGCCTTGCCTAATGCCAAGCATGGTGGTGGGAGTGTCATGGTTTGGGGGTGCATGAGTGCCAGTACTGGGAGCTCCAGTTCATTGAATGAATGCCACGAATGCCAACATGCTCTGACATCCTGAAACAGAACATCACCCCCTCCCTTCATAAACTGGCTGCAGGGCTGTATTTGAGTGTTTAATGATCCCAAACAAACCTTCACCATGACCACTGCCTTGCTAAACAAACAGAGGATAAAGGTGTAGGACTGGCCAAGCATGTCTCCAGGCCTACACCCTATTGAGCGCAAGGTCAAATCACAACACTTTTGGCACAATTTGGAAAAATGTCACTTAGGGGTATACTTACTTTTTAGGATCTAGACATGAATAAGTGTGTTGAGTTATGTTGAGGGGATAGAAAATCTACACTGTTATGCAAGTTGTTCAC
Organism: Ptychadena robeensis; assembly: GCA_036250615.1. Classification (NCBI taxonomy): domain Eukaryota; kingdom Metazoa; phylum Chordata; class Amphibia; order Anura; family Ptychadenidae; genus Ptychadena; species Ptychadena robeensis. The sequence continues at coordinate 29,227,709 of CM070038.1, read as the reverse complement.
TGACTACCTTATTAAAGTGTCATAGTGTCATAGTGTTGTTCCATGAAAAGAGAGTATAAACTAAAATTAACCAAATTGTGCGATTATTTATATATATATTTATATAGAGGTGCACTTTTTTAGTGATCTACTCAGATGAGTACCAGGAGATAGTGTTTGGTACGCACTCCATATGTAGCGTGGTATTAATACGTGCCCCTAGTGAGCACTAGAGATGGTCGAATTCTTCGGCTAACTGACTATGTGAGCTGATCGCAAAGCCTCTGAAAATTATATATCATATAAAATTGCTGGAGATGTAGAGAACGGTTTGGGGTATACTACAATTTTTTTTTTGCTCTAGCACATGTAATGTTTGTATAAATTAAGTTTAAAATCAAAGTTGAAGCAGATCTCTCCCCTCTGTTGCAAGACTCCTTGGGTGCACCTTAAAGCGGACCCGGAATACCTCCAAGTTGTTAGTATGCAAATATAGCATAGTAACAATATTGCAGATATGCATAGCTAGTTTTTTTGTACCCTTGCATACCTGCATACCACTTCTATGCTGCTCTACACATATATATATATATAATAAATAATCTACAAAACCCTTCCCCATTAATCCAATTCCCTTTAATTTCCATCCTCATGACAATATTCAACATTCAATCTAACCAATAGGCATATCTGTTAACTATCCCATTTTTGGAAGGAAAATCATAGGAGGGAGGGGGCGTTACACTCCCTTCTATGCTCCCACCACTTTTTCCGATAATGTGCGGGATGGGACATTAGCAGGGACAGTAACGCCCCATCCCTTCTAAAGACCACAACTAATCTGATACAGCAAGTGACGTCCTGTATATTTCCCTTAAGGCCCCCATACACGGGTCAGATTCCCATCTGATTCCGGTACGATCGATTCCGGGCGCGTGCACGCCAAACGATCGTGCCGGAATCGCGTGCAGCCCACCTTGTCCGATCGATCGCGTCCGATTGATCAGGGGCCCAGAATCGGATCGGACAGAGAACCAATATGTTGGTCTTTCTGATCCGATTCAGCACACATCAGGGGGAGTTGCCATGTGTGAAATAAGCGATCGGACACGGAATCGTCCAGGAATCCGTGGGACAAGGTGGTATGCAGCGATCGGATACTCTTAATTGGCCGATTGATCGGAGCTCCGATTCCCGCTGAGATCGCCGGAATCGATCGTATGGGTGATCGATCGGCCATGGAATCGGAACGTGTATGGCTAGCTTTATTCTTGCACATTAAACCTCAAGGTGGACAGTATGACCGCATACATAACATGTTTACTTTTGTCCCCCCCCCCCCCGGCGAACAGTACATTTGACCCACCCTGACCCAACCTGGCGGGAAGAAGGTTACTATTCTTCCTCTGGTCGGATCAGGAGCAGAAAGATCTGTCCAGTGAAAGAATTCTTTCAGGAGAGACCGCAGAGAGAAGCCGGACACCACGTCTAGATAGAGAAACCGGGAACTGTCCATTTTTTTTCTATTTAAATTCCTCGTGAACAGGTGATTCGGTCATCACTGACAGGTATGCCAATAGGTTGGCTGGCAACAAAAATGTTCTAAACTTTCCCTTTTCCAAAATTTGCAGGTTATACATAGAGCAATTCACCTCTATCCAGCAGACACTACTGCTCTTCCTCGGGTGTGTTTCATCGCAGGCAGTTCAGTCATTCAGGTTTATTTGGAAACATTTCTGGAGCTGGCACTGTACACCACCATGAGATATCACCTAAACATGCAGTTGAAAAGAAATAAACCAAGCTTTTAGAATCCCCATTCATTTATTAGTTTCTGACAAGCTAATTATTCTGCACCTAAAAAAAAAGTGATATATGAATCTTATGAAGCCTTTCAACCACATAAATTCTCTTCCTTCTACAGTGAAATAACAATGTTAAAAAATGTTGTAAAACTCATATTTACAAAACCTGTCATCTTTGTGTTAATTATTTAAAGCCTTTCCTGGTTGAAGGATTTAATGTTACATATTGAATAAAAAAAAGAAAAAAAACGCACAAACCCACCCGTAATGTACAAAAGAGACAAGAGAAAAGTCATTTAATCACAGATTTTTATATAACAAAATTCATGCCTCAGTAGTCCCAGAACAAAGTCTTCATTTTATCCAAATTTCAATTTGGAAATATTCCAGAGATGGGCAAATTACAAGTCTTTTCAAAAATGGCACACGTAGTAGGTAATACTTGACTGCATAGCCATACAGCAGCAAGATAAGTGAGGAGGAAAAATACCTCCAATTTTTTTTTTTCATTTTTCTTTTTTAACTTAGAAAGTTTCTTTGTAAATAACAATGTGTTTATTGTATTGTCTGTTATCCAGTGACGATAATTGGTCTACCACCTAATAGACCTTGAATATCCATGGTTTCTTTCCTTTGTTCACTCAATATCAGAGGCAATATTATAAAAAAAAATGATATCAATTGATATTCTATATTACTCAGATTCAGAAAACATGGTCCCACCCTTGGCCCTTCTAAATAAAAAGAATGAGACTGCAACTGCCAGGAGTTGTGAAGCAAATAAAACAGCGTGTTTATGATGTCTTGGTAATTTCAAACTCCACTAAGAAAAAAACACTGACAAAGGAAAAAGTTCAAACTGTAAACTCCCGAATTCCACCGGGGCGATGTTTCTGCTACATAAAGTTATGATTTATAAAAAGAGAAAATGCGAAAAGTTTTAGTTTTCTTAAAAAACAAAAGAAAAAACAAAAGCAGAGTGAAAATTGTGTCCTTTAAAATAAAAAACAAAAACCCACTTAGATGAAAATAGTCACGTCTAAAATTAACTTCCATTGCAAAGCTTTCTGGTTAATTATGTTAGAGCTTGTGTTTTTGTTTTGTCTTCCTTTGTGCTGCCATCGCCGGTGGATCAATCTCATTCAGTGCATCGCTAAAACCCATTGAGGTGTCTTTTGATAAAATGCCGCCATTGAGTGCCGCTAGCCAGCTGGTTGTTCAATCTAGTCTTGGAGCACTGCAAGCTCGTTAGCTCTGTTACTTAGGTCGTCGTATCTGAGCATAGATTGGATCTTCTAACGTGATCTGTGGGCAACAAACAGTAAACAATTAGTGGATAGAAGGTATTGTTAACCACTAATGTATCATAGCGGGAAGATCTTTGGTCTAAGGACGAACTTCACACTTAACTTCACCAAGCTTAAGGCCCCCATACACCTTACAATCTTACCATACGATTTCTCTACAACCAACTTCTTCTGCCAAAACCATGTAATATGAGAACCTTTCTAAACCTTCCAATCACTATTTATCCTATCAGAAAGGCCACTATACTAAATAGTTGTGGGTAGGATGTGGGCTTTAGGTGTATGGGGGGCTTTACCTTTTTACAGTAAAGACAGATTTCTTTGGAATTAAAAAAATGTCTAAAAGCAATTGGTGGCCATATTAAACCCTAATGCCCCCCATACACCTTTAGATCACTCCATATAATTTCCTTTAGATCTGATGACCTCATCACGCTGCTGCCCGACATCTGCTATGTCTCCAGCTCCGACAATGCTTTGCAAAGCAATGGACATGGACCGTGATTTACGGTCATGTCCAATATCCCTGTTTTCGAGCAGGATTAATTGATCCTGCCCGAAAACAGGGATGGCCGTGAGTGCGCACGGCGCTCAAAACGGCCATCGATCTGGCCCATATCTATGCATGTGTTCCCTGCTTACACCTGTCAGATTTCCGTGAGGGACTTTCTAAACAATCAAGTCTACTTGTGTTACATCGCAGAGGACCCGGAACTACATAGTTGTTGGTAGATCTAAAGGATATTTGACAGAGAGATTTAAAGGTGTAAGGCCAGCTTAAGCTGTATGGGGGCCCTAAGTGTTCCTAGATATATAGATAACTATTCCATAATAGTACCAATGCCACTGTAAAAATCTTACATTTTTTCACACCTTTTTTCCCAAAAAGGGACTAGGGGACTTCAGAGGTTTACACAAGTGTTAGCAGTGATTGCCATTTAAAACAATGTTAAAACAATAATGACATAAGCCTGAAAAAACCAGAGATGACTGGTAGAGTGCCATTATCTCAGACTTGCTTGGCATATAGGACAGAGTTGTAGATCCAAATAAGTGCCACAGTATTATTTTCAGCTATAAGGGTTAACAGAAGTTATACTAGTGGACATCAAAAAATGCAGTTTGTAAATGTTAGTTAAGTATGATTGCCTTTAGCAGCAGGTTCTTCAAAGAGCCCTGGGATGGAGGTTCTTCAAAGAGACATGGGGTGGAGGCCAGGGACCAGTTGTACAATACTGGGTATTGTACAACTGCTTCCTGGCCTCCATCCCACGTGTAAAACGTGTGTTCCTAGAGTTGGCGGTTTATTGTGACCCTTCTGTGAAAAAAACTTCCAACATGAGCTTTTTGGAACCATTTGTAGAACCATTGTGGCTTTTGATATAAGGGTTTCAGGGAATGTTATCACAGGTATGGACAGCACGACATGTATCACTTACCTGATGGTTCTACCCAAATCAATAACTAAAATGTAAAGTATTTCTGCTTAGACCTAACAGCCCAGCCTATCTTTTAAGAACTGGCACAGAATCAAACACCTTCTGGCCCCAAGCACAGTCCTAAGCTGGTTTCAAAGCGTGATAGAAGTTTTGTTTTCCAAAATCTGACTGAGGTTCTAACCTTCTTTCACACAAGCCAGAAATAATACAGAAAATATAATTGAGTTGCTGTTAAAGTTTGAATGATATTGTTACTAATATTATAGCGTATTTTTCAACTAATAAGAAGTGTGTGCATCTTATATGGCGAATGAGCGACCAACTGCAGCTGAAAGTCTATTCAACTGCAGGTGGTAGAACATTCATTTCATCCTCTGCCTTCTTGGCCAAGCACTGAGCATGGCTCTGGAAGCTCTTAGAAGGAATATTCACCCACAAACGGGACAGGAATTCACCCAGCCAGCAAGTTTCTTTAACATATATTTTGCCCCAAATAAGATGCAGTTGATGTTGTGTCTTACGAGCCAGAGCATCTTATAGGACAAAAATATGGTGTATAAAATATATTGTCTTTTACATATCTTTTTTATATCAATGACATTAAGATATGACATTCTTCCAAAAGGGATACATATAGCAAAGTAATGGAGATACTAGGCCAGAGGTGGGCAAACATTTTGACTCGTGCGCTATAATTTTTGACAGAGGGCCGAAGCAAGAGCCTGTAATGGCCGCCAGCATAGCTGTCCTTAGTTCTGGTAGCCCAGACAGGAATAAAAAAAAATATATATATATAAAGCTCTGGCTATGAGAAGACCAGAACAGGGAACATCAAGGTGACAGAGGGCTGAATTAAAAGACTAAAGGGAAGGTTTTTGCCCGCGGGCCTTAGTTTGCCCATGGCTGTACTAGGCCATCTCCTCTATAACACAATGCAAATATATGAACCATATTTTAGCAGATTTATGCAAATTAAGCAGATTAATGCACCAAAACCTCAAATTTGGGGTTGGTCATTTTTCTTTAACCCTTGCCTGGACACATAAAATATACATCACAAGTAGTCACACAACACTAAGAACAACACACAGTACTAGAAAAGCAATGGAAAAGCAATGACAAAGGGGAAAACATGCAACCAGGAGCACAACAGAAGAACAAAGAGAAAAGGACAGGTACCTACCCCAGTCTGTGCTATCTAGCTACCGACCTCGGGGCTTATTGTTTCACCACTGGACTCACCCTGGTCAGTGCAGGAAGATGCCTGAGGAGCATCAGGCTAAAACACAAGAACATAGTAACTGGTATTTTTCCCCAAAGAGCAGAAAAAGGCAAAGTTTAGTAGAAAAGAAATTAAAGTTCAGAGTTAGACAGAGATAGCCTGCAGCTGTGTTTCCATAGATCTCCCAACATTTTACATGATTTTTCCATTCGATCGACTTGAAAAATTATTTTATTAAAGTTGAGCGCTTTTTTTTATCAAAATTTAATTAGATCCAAAAATTTTATCAAAATCGAACATAAATTGATTGAAAAGAAATTGGACATGTTGGTAAATTTCGGTAGGTCACTCAAGTATCTGGTTTCTATTTCTATCAAATGTGATCAAATTAAATACATTCATATTTTAAGTCGATCTAAAGAAAAATCAAACCATGTATGCCCAGCTTTAAACATCTTTTTACAAAAAAGGACAAATTGTAGCACAATCTCAAGACACAGTTCATGAAATTAAACTCTTCATCAGGCTACATACCTGAAAAAAGAATCAAATATTGACAATGCACAATGCTGTTCAATACTGCATGGAACAGGTTTCCTACAGTCCACAATTTCTTTAAATTTTCTGGTTCCCCTGCGGCGCTCATTGGTATCTCCCTCTAATCTCATGTCATTGCTCTATCCTTCAGTGAAGGTAAGATCAGAAAGGGGGAACCATTGAGAACCATGGAGGACATTTATTGAAGTACGGAGTTGAAGGAAATAGGTGGTGTAAGAGATGTTAAGCCAGGCATACACTGCTCGATTCCACGCTTTGCGATCGCAATGGGGTGATGCAAGACCCTCACTTTGGGTGCTCGATCCATGGCCAATACTTTGGATGGGGATAGAGGGATTTACCAACATGTCAGATTCCTGTTTTATTGACATTTATTTCAAGTGAGATCAAACAGTCAAGGTGGGCAAAGCTCGATTCCCAAATGATCGAATGCCGCGGATATGCATGACACGTTTGGCAATCAAATGCAAGAATATAATGTAATCTATGTAAGTATGATGGTCACAATATTTTTTGTTTATTTGGGAGTTAATTGGAATGCCCTTGAACAAGGTATCAACACCACAATTACTGGAAATGAAAAGGAGCATTATGGAAACATTAGAAAAAAGCATTGCTCTAGCACATGTGGTGTTTGTAGAAATTAAGTTAATTGTAAGTCAATTTTTTTTTTCTAATGTTCCCACAACCCTACTCTCTATCTTCAGCAATTTCATTCTTTTACAGTATGTCCTTGGCTGAAAGAGTTCTATTAGATTTGTCTCCCCACCAATATCATTGATGTAAATATGGTAGACCAAACCCTATAGTATCATCACAGGCCCTCTATTCTGTGGAATGTAGCTGAGGGGAAGGGGGACAATGCTAGTCTTGGATCTGAGATACGCATGCCATATTGCTGACTTTAAATGCAAACATTTTCTAATGCAGTGGTTCCGAAACTTTCCTTTCAGGGCCCCCCTTTTCTGTTTAGGAACATTATCGAGCCCCCCTCCCTATTTAAACACATTTTAAGAATGAGAGCCTGTGCCCCCCTGAAATACCTTCGCACCCCCCAGTTTGGGAACCACTGTTGTAATGGGAGCATTATATTTTTTGGGGTTTTAGGGGAAGAAATGACCAGTCTACCACTGGTCTATGTCTTGTTAAATACTAGCGGGCGTTTTATTTTATTATTAAATAAGTAAAGTCTCTGAAATATTGTATGCTGGAACTGTGTACAAAGTTTCTCTATAATTTATGTACAATAGTATATTCACAAGATGTCAACTCTGCCTAGTAAAAAACATAATCAAAGATTTATTTGTGGTTGTAGAAAGCTTCCAAGATATTTACTCTTATGTTTTAGAATGTTATCCATTAATCTTTATCATAAAGCCCATTGCCGCCACAATATATATTCCATCCTACTTTAGCACAATACAATGTCACAGTAACTACCGTATCCAAGACATCAAACAGGCTTGTAGCTCACAGCAACCCGATGCTACATCCATCAATCTCTTTCTCTCTTTTTTATATTTTAGAATTTGTGTTAGTGGCTCTGTATTGTCTAGGGGGAGATCGTTATTTGAATATCTTCCAGCTACTTACTGCATCTTGTTCAACACTTTTGCTGGGACTTTCAAAGCCTTCTTCAAAGATGTCATCTGGGTTGGGATCGCTGGTGTGAGACACTGAAGACTTTGATGGTGAGCTCTGCCTCGGAGCTGGCGTGGGCGCTGGGAAGGGATGACATTGGAAATGTTGAAAGGCACGGCAATACAACAGAGGCATGAAAGTAAGCAGCACAGCTTAAGGAGAACTCTAGCTGGAAGTGAATGGAAACCCCAAAACAATCATTCAAATATTTTTCTGGCTACTTTTTTCCACTGACAATTCTGGCTGCCAACAATACATATTTAACACACAACTCTAATTGTACTCTATCTCTTTCTCATCTATAACAAGTATGGAGGTAGGGAGCCACAACCTAGGGAGACTGTGTATCAGTGTGCCAGCAGTCTCTGTCTCTGATTGGAGGGGAGGAGCCGAGTTGGGAGGTGATTTTTTTCAGCTTGGGGTGACATTGTATTCCTGAGCCGGACTCCGGCTGGTGAAATATATTTACAAAAAGACAGCAGTGCCAACTTGGCCATAGTGATACTGATAATTAAGCAGTACATTTGAGATATTTTGTTTTATTTTCTTGTTGACTGTTAATGTTACAAAGAACTAAAGTAAAGTTGTTGATTGATGGACACTTGTGTTCCCTAACCCCTGGGCATTACGGGCTTTTCGCACCATTTTTTTAATCCGCTGCCCAGGCAAGTGGACTGTGCCGTGATTGCTGGTTCTTCCCCCGGCCCTCTACACACCTCTGGTGTCAATTCGACGCTGGCAGTGTTTGGGAAGAAAATGACGCAGAAGACAAGGGGCCGGAAAGGCTCCATGTGCCTGCAGCTATGTACAAATGCTGCAGGGACAAGGAGAGCCGGTGGTTACGCCCGATCCTGGCAAATCAAATTGCACCTGTACTGGCTTCGGGCGTAACGCCAGGGAGGTTAACTGTATCTGTGATGACGTCATAACAACTGGTCAACTATACTATGACAGCATCGTAAAAAGTACAGCCACAGTCTCAAACGTGGCTGTTAATGAAGATACAGCAATGGTACTGCCATGGCGATGAGGGCGCCACAAGCTCCTCTCAAGTCTTGTGGGGTTTCCGAGCTCATTGCTTTCTCCTCATTCCTGTATTAGGGCAACAATTTTGGGGCCATTTCACACTGCCCTGCGGCTGTGCTAGCGTTTTTGCCAGTAACGGACATGCCACATCCGTTACTGGCAAGAAATCTGCTTCTCCCATTGTTTAAACTAAAACTCAGTATTCAGGTTAACTTGCCGTATTGCCACTTTAAGATATAAAAGTGTGTTATGTACTTGTTTGGACACTCTGACTTAAAAATAGTTTGCTATCACTGGCCTAGGGGATGGTAGAATTGCAGTCGGGTTTTTTGCCCAGTTGGTAAGATTTTCATTTATTTCCTCTCACTAAAACTATAGGGAATTTATCTTAGTTGTTGGCGCAACTGTTTTTTTTAAATTCCTATTACGTCCCGTTACCCTTCAATGGTCATTAAGACAAATGAGAAGCCAAATATCACCGTCTGGGAAACAAACAGCAATGCATCTCCTTACCCTTCAATATTCAGAACTAGAAATCAGTATGCTGGTTATGACTTACTTTATACTTTAAACCCTGTGAACAAAAACATTTAAAGAATGCATTGGAATTACTCTGACAATGACTTTGAGATGGAGTTCTATTTTTGGAGGGCACGACGAGGTGGAGCTGAACAAAAAAAAAATCATTTGTTAGTGAATAGATAAAAGGACACAGACTGTTATGAAATCCATATTTCATTTTGTATTACAGATCTTTCTGCCAGAAGTTTAACAGACTCCATCAAATTCCTCTTGGAGTCACTGGCTTGTAACTAATAATTTTCCCGGCCCGCCTGTTTGCTGTCTAAACGTGTTGAGAAGCATTTTTCAAAGGGGGAACAAACACATTCATTATATGGCGATGTTCCTCAGGACGGAAGAAATATTTCAATGCAGCTTTTATTAGGTGCTGCATGTATATGTATGCAAGTGTAGCAGTGTCAGCGGAGAGTTTCAGAGCTTTGCAAATACTGTTATCATTACAATTAGATTAACAAAACATAATAAAATGAATATTAATATGTTAATGTTAGTTCATATTTTTTTTTTATCCCTTAAGTTTGGGTATCATGCCCCAGGTCTTCCATTTGTTAACTTATCATGGAACCCTATCACATGGGCTTCCAGTGAAGCTGTTCCAATACATGCTGCTATGCCACTTACCCATCACTGAAGTACATACTGACTACGGAAGGTGTCAGGATCTGAACCCAGGGATGCTTTGGTGTCTGGCTGCAGCTGTGTCTGCTGAGCCACCTGTTAGTTTGCTTTCACACCTTCTTGGATCCCTTGGATAATGTTACCCTGATACCTAATTCTTGTTGAACCCTGAACTCCTGGCCCCTCCCTAGTACTTCCTATATAAACCATGTCTCTGCATTTCCTCCTTGCCAGATTATTGTGCTCCTGCCAGTATCTTGCTCTTGCTGCTTCTACTTCTTGTACCTTCACTATTATCACCCGTGTGCCGACCCTTCGGCTGCTGACTACAGGACTCTTCATCTTGCTCTCGTTGTTTCTTGACACCTTTGGTTTTTAACTTATGCTTATTATTGACTAAGCTACTGGTTGCACCCTTTATTATTATTATTATTATTAACATTTATTTATATAGCGCCAGCATATTACGCAGCGCTGTACAATACATTAGAGTGGAGATACAACACAGTATAACACACAGGTACAGGTAATGACACAGGAGGAGTAGAGGACCCTGCCCGGACGGGCTTACAATCCTTTCAATTACCACTGTTGATCCTGCCAGCTTATGGCTGTTTCAGCTAATGGACTCCGGGCCAGAACAAAGATCGCTACAGAAAGAGACCTGTGAAGGTTCAGGAACGTGCTGCACGTCTCTGGTGAGAAATGTTGTGTGCTGTGATTCAGCACAGTGAACATATATATTCATCATTCAGTGACAAATGGATCTGTGGTGTCTCAGTCAACTTTTTATTAATGTTCAGCCGAATATGAATGAAATAAGAAATAAATAGACTTCCTAAAATATATTACAAAGTTGCTAATAAATCAAATTTCACTCTAAGTCTGATGCAAAACATCAAAACTATTTATCACGTCTTTAAATATAATATATCAATTTATTTAATAGGAAAACTCTATACAAATCAACCATACAAATATACATTTGCTGGAGATGCTGTAGTAAAACAATAACTAAAACAATAATTGCTGTAGTAAAACAACTGCTAAAATCTGTTGCCAAACTGTTCTAGATGATTCAGACAATATGTTCTGAGTCATAGAAGAAGAAGAGCACAATACAACTCTTTGCAGAACTCAAAAGTTTTTACTTCACACCATGCCCGCATTCTCCACCATTTGACATGTTCTTTACAAACATGCCCCAATCTAAGACCTTTAATTTACTTTTACAAAGCATGACATAAGTTCCTCTGTGAGGCTTTTTATGGCATGTATCCGGTTAGGTTGTTCCCTTGCATCTTGTACAAGTGACACTCTTTTAAAGGCTCTACATGTGGTTATTATTTATCATGCCACTGGGGAAAGTCCTTATAGCAGACACCTAAAATTAGAAACGGTTAATCAGGGAACAACTATTAATCAGGGAACAGGGCAATCAACATTGGGGAACTTAATGGTGGAGGATTATGTGTGGTCTAAAAAAATTCACGGGAATGTTTTTATTCCTTATAAAATGCTAAATATGTGTCATGGGGACATCATATCAAAATATGATTGGTAAGGTCATTCATAGTAGAAACTGAATGATGAAGCCAAGATAAAGAACAACATGAGAACCAGTAAACAGCAGTCATGTTGTATTTGTGTTTGCATCCAGAATCCCGAATAAGCCTTTCTGGTTAAGACTATTAAGGTTCAAAGACTATTAAGAAAATCTGGTCCACACAGAATTTGTGTCGCTTTAATAACAAGAACCTCCTCACCCTAGACCATTATCACTGTATTTATGTTCTAGGTCTAGGACTATAAGGAATGTAACATAAAGAACTCAGGAATTGTACCAGTTAGATGTCATTGTTGGGTCATCTAAGATAATACTTAATATTGATTTTTTTGCTAGTAAAAAAGAAAATATTTAGCAAATGGTTGTTGAAGATTACAATGTAGAATGTGTTTTCACTGCACATTTGGCTGTCAAAATGCTGCTCAACAAAATGCAATACTTACGTGAATTTGTTGACGGAGAAGTGGAAGTCATGGGTGTCAAGTTCAACTGCGAGATGTCAAAGTCGTCACAGTCATCTGTATCTTGAGCCAGGCCAACTTTGTCGAAGTAGCTTGAGAAGGCATCTGAGGTATACTGGAGGGCAGGCTGGTCAGGCTGTCTCGATGGCACTGGAGGAGGGTTCACCATCTGGAAATCTTTGAACATCTCCTTTGTTAGTGTTTGATCTGGCCGCAGGGGGCTTGATCGCATGGAGTCGCTGGAGGGTGGTACAGCGGCTACCGGAGCGGTACTACCTTGAAACATGGCTGCTTGGAAAGGCAATACAGTCTGTGTTGGCATGAAGGCAGTGGGTGGAAACTGACCGGGCAGGGTGGGCCACGGTTGTTGCTGAGTGGGGGGATAAAGGCCTGGTTGGGCCCATGCTATTGTCTGGTTTCCCTGCATAACCTGAGGAGGCTGGCCACCCAATACCATCTGTGGCTGTATCAATGTTTGTTGTCCCCAGAACGATGGCTGGACGGCTCCCATTGCAACATAACCTGTCAGTGGGAATATAAAAAGCAAAAATGCCAATCAGAAACAGAAGTGTTTAAAAATTCTTCTAAACTTAAATGGTAACCTGTGTAGCCTATGATGTTGCAATATAGTGTATGGGTTAAATAGAACCTACTCTTCTTATATAATTGGGCTTGTAAAATAAGTATATTCCTTTCATCTGTACAATGTCTGAATTTGATTCAACCATACACCTGCTGGTGAGATCTAGTACTGCAGCTAGACCAATATACTGTTTTCATTTTTATTAAAGCACAATCAACCGACCACCTGGAGCTCCGGCTGTGCAGTGCATTTTTATTAAACAAAAGGCATAATAGATAGTTAAGGTTTGACATTTTCCAGTAGAGATAAAATGCCTTTAATGGAGTATTATGGCTTTATTTTTACTGTATACAGTAGCCACTCCTTGCACCACTTTCTAGTTTACCAGGTCCCTACCTTAGTTTACGTTCTTATTTTTTTTTTATACAACAGGAAGATTGGCTATTTGAGATTTCACAATTTTCGGGAATATGGCGGCGGATATTCATAATGTCGTATATTCACGATATTATGCATTGGGAAGCTTATGGCCATGCATTGCAATTTTATATATATATATATATATATAAAAATCACATGTGACCTTTTATTTTGAAGGTAATCCTATTGCAAATATAATTGCCAATATTAGTAGAACTATTCAGGAAATATCTCTAATTAGAATATAGCCTATGTCGCTCATCACTATATAGGTTTTTCGGAAGTATGTATGGGAATGCTAGTCTGTTTTGCATTGTTAATGTGTAGATAGTAATGGCTGAACATCAGCCGCGGCCGTTCGCAAATAGGAGGATCGGACTTTAGTAAAAGTCTGACATCTGCATGTTCAGACTCTGTGTCCCTCGACGTCTACTGGCAAAATAGTCTTGAGAAACACCAGCGGTGTCTATATTCTTCTGCTGGCCGTATGTTTTTTAGATCCCTGCGTAGCTGATCGGGCCAGCAGAAGAATATCCACACCGCCGGTGTCTGTCAAGATAATTTTTTAGATCCCTGCGTGGCTCACCACTATCTGCGAAGATAGTGTAGAGCCACGCAGAGATCTAAAAAATTTACTTGATCTTTCTTAGATCACACCACACCACCAGTGAAACGGCCAGGTTGAATACTCATGCTGTTCGCCGGCGAGAAGAAGTTAGAACATCGTCGTATTTGCTCCAGACTGTCCGCCGTGCGGTCATCCCTATATGTAGACTAAGTATTAAGTGATATAGTGATAGTATAGATTAAGTGATGACACTCTTAGATGTAAGCATATTCATTAATAATGTTATTATTGCATGACTGTGGATGTAGCTTGGTCCAGAATATACTACCACCTAAAAATGGGGAGCTATTTTGTCCTCAAATTTAGGCTGAGTCTACACTACAGCGCCCCTGCAACCACGGGGGGGGGGGGGGGGGGGGGGGGGGGGGGGGCGTTATGAGCACCGCAGTCTGGAATAAACAGTGCCCCTGCAACCCGGGCGGGCATTGTGAATCCGCACCCGCTGCCGCGCTGCTCCCACCCGCGGGCATGACGCGCCAGTATAGACTGGCACGTCCTTCCCCATAGGGGATTACAGGGGGCGGCTGCACTGTGCGATTTTCACCGCGGTCTACGCGCGGGAAGACCACACACTTTTCCTCAGTGTAGACTCAGCCTTACTCTTTTCTACAAATAAATATATTCATGAAGCTCCATATTAGTTGTAAGAACTATTTATGGTAAACAAAGCCACAACCTGAACTACTATAAGGATCACGTACAAGTATTTATTGTGTATATATATAAACTCCTCAGCTAAACATATTATATTTATTATTGTTATCTGTTGTCCTGGTGCACATTTCCCTTACTTCTTGTATAATGGAGCCCCAGACAGCAGTAATATCAGACAGAGGTTCTAACATTTACAAAGTCTTTCAAAAACGTAAAGATTGCAGAGTCAGCAAAGTGCATTACACTTATTAGATTGTGAGAAAGCACTTTCACTTGTAAATTTATCAGAATAAAAGGGAGCAAATACGAGAAGGGTCCTCTTAGCGTATCAAGCCGCAGTCATGCTTATTAATTTCACAAGTGTCCAATGAATCGTATTCTAGGATGTCTTATTAATGGCTTTTCTTTCATTTACGCGGAGACATAACAGTTATAATTGTCATATCATGGCACAACGTTTTTAGAAGTTAGATTTATTTCAGCACTAACAGCCCCTTCCATTCACAACTGTTTATTCCAGACTAAAGGACGACGGCTGAATCATTAGACGCAAACACATTAGCTGTCAAATTTCAATTTTCCTGAAGAGTGATTTTCAGGGTCATTGCTCCAAACAGGCTCCTTTAAAATTAAAAAATGGATTCCTCTTTATCAGCGAGGACCTGAATTAATCACCATCTTGTAAGGCTTGACTTTAACCTTTCCGGTCCTAGAGAGATGGCTTTTGGACTACGAGGGGCCTCCGGGGATTAATCTGTATGGAGGGACCCATGGCTTCTGAAGGGTAACGTTAAAAGTGACACTGTGGAGGTATCATCCATCATATCTTAATGTGCTTATCTAGAAACTATGCATAGATAATACTGGTCCATGTAGTGATGTAGAGCTGCAGATAAAGTGCATTGATATTAATATTTAGTCCCTTTATAAGAGATAACTGTCTGATAACCTTGTACTAAAACCCTCTAAACAATGTAAACGACTTTGAAATTAAGTTTATTAAAACCAAAGGAGACAAATCTATTGTGTCGCAGTTTACTAACCCAATATGTGTTGGCTAAATTTGTTTTCTTTTGCAGGCTAATACAATTTTCAGCATTTTGAAATCAAATATTGCTTTGGCACAGGGAATGTGTTTCTGGCATAAGCACCAGGTGAAAATGAAGGGAAAGCGAAAGAAAGAAAAGACGCTACAGCATCTGAGGAGTGGTAAGCTGCAATATAGTTTATTGGGGACAGGCCCGTTTCTAACACTTTGTGGGCCCTATGCAAAGTTATTGCATGGGGTCCCTGATTGTGAGTTGGGGTGTGCTATCATCTGGTTGACTTGTTGAACCGGGGCCCTGGCAGAAAAAGGAGCTATGTTTGAGGCTTAAAAATGAGCAATAGCTACTTTTAGCAGTGCATACTAGAGATGGTTGCATTTTGTTTCAAAAATCCAACCATTTCGACGATTTCGAGTTAATTGTGAAGCCCCTGAACATGGTATCATCACCAAACTTGATGTAGAGAAGGGTTGTGGGTATACTCCAAAAAAATGTCTCTAACACAAATAGTTTTTGCACAAATTAAGTTCAAAATCAAGTCAAAAGTTGACTTTGAATCTAATTTGTGAAAAAACGACATGTGCTAGAGCAAATGTTCCCCCAACCCTTCTCTACATCTCCAGCAATTTTTGTGATGATACCATGCTCAGGGGCTTTGCAATTAGCTCACAAAGTTAGCAAGTCGAAAAATTCGACCATCTCTAGTGCACACTAATGTTTCTCTATCGGAGAGTGTGCTAAAGGTGGAAAATTACCACCAATAGCAAAAAATTCCCCCCGACATCAGTCAGGGGCAAGGGGACTTTAAGGGCCATGGATTGAAATCAAGGTAAACCAGAAGTACAACAAGTATGTTAGTAAAAAATTTATAAAAATCATGTTTAATACACAATAACTGTTAAAAATAATTAATAAATACACAATAACTGTGCTATGCGTGCAGGGGCATCTGGCCCTATGCCCCCACAGGGAAAGCAGCCCTGTTTGAGGGTTATATACACTTAAATATAAGTAAAAGCTACTTTTAGCAGTGCACACTAATGTTTTTCCGTATATTGGTAATTATATTTGTTCTTCAGGAAAGTAATTTCTTTATTACATATGTAGATTTAGATTCCTACTTAGTAACATATAGTGTGTTCTACAGTTGCCTCCTTCATGAGATATTATTTCTAGAAGATACATTTAATGTTTTAATAAAAATATGGTTCAGCAAGTCAAGGTGTGAAAGTGAAATGAAATAAAACATGGATTCATAATAAGGGAGGGCAAGGATTTTAATAAGGATGGGCAGTGATTCATAATCAGGGTGACCAAAAATCATAACATTGTGGGGCAAAGACCCTTTTAAGTATGTGCAAGAATAATAAGAATGGGCAATGGATCTTAATCAGAATTGGCAAGAATTCATAATACCAATGGGCAAAGGTCCGAATATTGATAGAAAGGATTTATAGTAAGGATGGCCAAGGATTCATAATAATGTGCAAGAATTTATCATAAGGAGCAGCAAGGATTATAATAAGTATAGAAGAGAATTTATAAGTAAGTATAGGCACACATCTTTATAAAGATAGTTAAGGATTAATTTGGATAGGCAAGGATAGGCAAGAATTCAAAAGGAAGGGTAAGGATTCATAATCAGAATGGTTAAACCCACTTATTATATAAAGGTCACCTAGAGGAATTATCTCTAATATTTCTGTTTTAAGCTAAGCTTCTGGACTGACTTTAACCAGTAACTGCAGTTATCAATGAGAACCAGCAGGGGGCAGTGTTGCACCATTTAGAATTTTCCCATTCCCAGTTACAGCCAAGCCTTCTGCTTACAATAAATGGCCATATCGCCACATTTTAATAACCGTATGGTCAACCTGCTGCAGTGCTAAGAACTTAGTAAACATCAACATCCCTATTGCTTAAAGACATGTCTATTATTTTTCATGTTACCCTAATTGAGAATGTAGCTCTCTAAGACTTCTGGTGACATCATCAGGCACTTTTCATTAATTCAGGAGATGACAGGGTTGCAATTTATCTCAGCTGCACTGGACAGGATGACATTAGGTGCACACCAACATAAGTGTGTGCTTTGATTGTTTGTAGAGCATTTTAGAGAATTTGTACAACTGTATGTGTTCAAGTGTATACAAACTTAAAATCTATATTGCAATATGATTGGTATCTGAAGCAAAAAGGCAAATCATTTGTTGTGAGCTAGGATGCCTATCTGAGGCCTAGACATCCAGACCAACAGGCAACTGGAGGAACATGCTCACCCGGCTGAACTGTTGTCAGCCTGAGCTTATTACCGAAAAAATCATTTTCTTTCACTTTATTCTGTTTTTTTTTTTTTTTAAATACTATATACAGGGAAGGATTTTACCATATAAACTGAGAAGTAGATAAAGCATTACATACTCTTATGGATGGGCCAATCCCTAAAAGTTTGAATTTTCAAGTAAAGAGGACGTAAAGAGAGACATAAAGTGTGCTTGTTGGACATTAGTTATTATTTGTTGCCCAACACACGGATAGTTGTGAGAGGGGCCTTAGGTGACAGACTCACGGATTCAGGATGGAAAAAGATTTATATTATGAATGGGCAAGGACCACAATAAGGATAATCAAGGATTCATAATAAGGAGACGTTAACCATTCTATGTTATAAGATGAGTATGTAAACATCAGAAGACAGAAGTTCTCAACCTTTTTCGATACGCAACCCCAGAATTGGCGTCACAAAGTATCACTTTCTGTATATGGAACATGGAAGTGCCAGTGCGGAGGGTCATTTCCGCATTCCAAGTCCTGGGACACTCCGGAACGTCACTTACAACGTGATTAGGTAATGTCCCTTCACTCCTATTTTAATAGGGGGAGTAACCTCCCATACCTCCTATGTTAGTGTGGAGGGGGGGGGGGGTACTTTTCCTTTTAACTACCCACCCCACTTGTATCAGAGAATGATGCTTTCAGTGAAGGCAGTGACCCCTGTGACCCCCAAGGTTGGTCCCGACCAACAGGTTAAGAACCACTAATCTAAGACTTCACATGAAGTAAGGGTCTTCAGTTTTGTCTCCCTTTTCCTCTCTGCCATTGGCTATTCTCCGTTCTGCTATGTTTCAGTAGCACATAAAAATTATACAATATTAAAAAACAATTATCTTAATAAATAAAATATTTAACAAAGGCCTAGCTTGTACATTATAACTTTTTGAACATAATTATTGCTAAATAAATAGGCCCTTAATGGGAAAAGGATATGTTAGTAGAAATAACCAGAGATACTGAATCCAGTAAGAACTGCCTACATTCTTGTACCCATTAAGATGATCACGGGGGTTAAATTCATAGATAAAGAGGACATCGCCTTTAAATCAACTTGTCGTTCATGTTAAGTGGCCTTCTAAGCCACACAGAACACAGGTCCATTGGCACATTAGTTATGAAACGAAATCTTTGCCTGCTTCATCAGTTAAGATTTAGAATACAATGTTATCCAGTCAATCTGCTTAAACAAATCAAATTATTAAATCCTTTTCATTGGCCACCGGCGGTAGATCAATACTAAAGCGTCTGCTCAAAGGTTATCCATGGATTTTCCTTATTCCTCGGTAATGTGTTCATGCTCAGAGCCCCCAGAGGCCTGATTTAGTGTTGTGTCTTATATGTCATGTCTCCCCCACTGGCTGCAAGTCATCTCTAATTATAGCTGCGTATACTGGGAGTTACAGACAAAATGAAACTCTGCCTCAGTGTTCCTTTAACAGGGGTCATTTTACCAACACTGCTTTCCCAGGGGCACGGTCTCTAGTGAATGTTTACAAATAGTCTTCTCCATGCTCCAAGTAGAAAAGATTTCTGGTTAGGGATGGAAGTTGTTCCTAGGAAAGGTTCTTCTGCAAGAGAACTTACGGAAAAGCACATGACCAGTTATATCAGCTGACTGGATTGGTCTTCTATGGTTCGCTGGTCTGGATAATTGTATCTCATTTATGCTTTCTGGTTGATCAGCCAATCACAGAAGAACTATTAAATCAGCTGATTAAATGAATCATGTGTTTCTTAGGTTCTCTTTTTAAGAAGACCTTGTTATTCCTATTAATACAATATTAAGAAGTAAGGTTCGAAAATAAATGTCCTACTTACTTCCTTTAGAGTACATTAACATGGTCAATTCCTGGACCGGCCACTCGTATATGTGAGTGCCTGCAAACTTGTGCAGGCACTTGGGGGGCATTTAGATAGCGCCCCCCATGACAGGACTATGGGGTGAAAGCATGAAGACCAACCGCCAAGCACCTCATGTTGTGTTTGCTAGGAGGTCACGGTTATTGCTTGTTTACTCTGCTTTTCCTAACCATGTAAATGACCCCTTAAGAACCTAAATTCAGCCTCATCTTATAATGATGTTATGTTTTTTACTGCGATCCAGTGCAGGGGGGAAATATCAACTCACTTCCTGTCTCAGAGACAAAATAAGATGAAATGAATGATACAGTAACTGTTAGTAGAGTTAGAAAACTTTTGCAAACTTTTCCAAAAATGTTTTTGGGTTACGCATTTATTTAAACAGAAATCCTTCTATACGTTTTTATGAGTATTTAAATTCTGAAATGCATCTTGTCTACGTGTAAAAAAACTATTGTGTATACATTCCTGGTCCCTGGCACCTCCATTTCGCTTACAATGTTCCCTGTCGTTCTTTATACTGATACTAGCTGCACTGCCCATGATTTGCATTTCCACTGAGATGACAAGAGATGGTCGAATTTTTCAATGAGCTGACTTTGTGAGCTGATTGCAAAGCCTCTGAATATGGTATCATCACCAAAATTGCAAGTTTGGTGATGATACCATGTTCAGTGGCTTTGCAATTAACTCGAAATTGTCGAAATGGTTGAATTTAAAGAAAAAAATTCAACCATCTCTAGAGATGACATCTAGTTGAACTGCACTGTGTATGACTGTTAGTTATAGTGGAGATTACATAGGATTGGTGCCTATTCTAATTTGTAAAGATTCTAAAGTGAAAAAAGTGAAAACAACAATACAGGGATATAGTGATGGTGGATATAGCAGGAAAAATATGAAATAAATGTAAAACATTGATAAAAAGCACATTTTTAGTAAATCAGCTTTACCAGAATTGTAACATTCACATCCCCTAGAAGATGTAATTGTAAAATAGTGTACAGATCATAATACAAGATATATATTGGAAAGTGTATATCAGTGTATATCATCATCAGTCAGGTTGACATTGTGTCTTGGAATAGCTATCCATGTGTCTCCACCACTGCCATCATCTGCTGCGGGGGACATTTAGCCAATATCACTACATAGCCCCCACAGCAGCATCTAATGACAAATATGTGTACTGTGTGTGTCTGATGTGTCTTTCCAGAAGAGACAAGGGCCTTTTTTCACCTGATGGTAGAGCGACTGGGTTGTAAGAGAGGGTTCCAAACATAGGGGCAATAGCGGGGTGAAGCTGGGTAGGGCATGTCATAAAGGCATCACCTGGAGTTGCCGGCGTCTACAAGACAAACCAAATGGAAGAACATTAGGTTACACAAGACACATTTCACCTAGAAAAGGAAATGGAAACATATTCATCCACATTACATCCACAATACACCAGCTGGGGAAGGGAAAGGGGGTAATTCAATGTACCAGTGGGCTGATAAATAGCATTTAGGGTTACTTAAGCATAGATATATAGATGGAGGAAGGGACTGCATCTGTAACTCAAGGAAGGTATAACAGCCTGTCTTTAACCAACACTTCTGTTTCTTTATCATGTGATCAGTATGCTAAGATTGGAAACTGTTTTCCGACATATTTTCACCTTAAATTGTATATTATAATATATATAATATTTATTAACCCCTCTGGTGGTCCAATTTTTTTCCTGTTGTATAGAAATACACACAGATTACAATGTGATCTGTTTGTATTCCCTCCATGCTGTGGCTCCTTGTACACATTACCCACATCATTAATGGCGCCAGGGATGTGAGTGCCCACCACTGTATTTCCATAAAGGTAAATGGCTAGGGCACTGTACACCTGACATCACAGATCAATAGTGGATCGAGTGAGAAGCCTGCTGGACCCCAACACTGCAGGACACTCAATTTATTCATATTTGTTATAAAAATCTACCCTGAGCCACACTTGGGATTATCGCTAAGGTGATTAATATATATGAAACTGTAGAGGAAGTTTGTCAACCTATATCTGTTACTTCTCCAACTGGTGTTTTGTGTTCAACTCCAATATTAAATTGCTCGACTCCGGCTTGAGTGATGAGCAGCACAGGCAATATTTTCGATATTTTTTGTATAATTCTATTTATATTCGATTCGATATGGCATGCATTGCAAAAATATATTTGCAATCATAATCACATTACAATTACCTTCAAAATGAATTGTCATATGTGGTATTTATTCTCACATTGTGTATATAAAATCACAATGCATGGCCATAAGCTTCCCAATGCATAATATTGTGAATATTCAACATTGCGAATATCCGCCGTCATATTCACGAAATTTGCGAATTCTCAAATAGACGATATTTGTGGAATATTTATGCAATTTGAAAATTCTAGTTCAACAATATCTAGCTATAATATATA
>CM070038.1:29188887-29205440 GCA_036250615.1 Ptychadena robeensis | reverse complement strand
CCCCCCAAAAAAAAAACAACAAATAGTTTATAATATCTTTTCATGGGATACCACTTAAGATATGACTTTTTGAAAGAATGTAAAGTTGTCAGTGTACAGTATGAGTAACAGTGTACATTTTCTGTTACCTCATAATAACTCAACACACATCATTAATGTCTAGACCTTTGCAAACAAAAGTGAGTACACGCCTAAGTGAAAAATGTCCAAATTGTACACAAAGTGTCCATATTTTGTGTGACCATCACTGCTTTAACTATCCAGGGATGGAAGTTCACTACAGCTTTACAAGTTGTCACAGGAATCCACTTCCACTCCTCCATGATGACATCATGGGGCTGGTGGATGTTATAGACCTTGCACACCTTTTTCCATTTTCTGTTTGGGGATGCCCCACAGATGCTCAATAGGGTTTAGGTCTGTAGACATTCTTGGCCAGTCCAGCACATTTAGACTCAGTGTGGCTTATTTTTGAAGGGCGGGGATCATGCTTTGCTTCAGTATGTCACAGTACATGTTGGCATTCATGATTCCCTCAATGAACTGTAGCTCTCCAGTGTTGGACCATGACAACCCCTCCCCCATGCTTTACTGTAGGCAAGACAGACTTGTCCATGTACTCCTCACCTGCTTGCGGCGACACATGCTTGCCACTATCTGAACCAAATAGGTTAATTAAGTTTATTTTGGTCCCATCAGACCACAGTACCTGGTTCTTTTTCCCTTTCTTCTTGCCCTTAGTCTTCTTGTCTTTGGCAAACTGTTTGCAGGCTTTTTTGTGCATTATTTTGGAAGAGGCTTCCTTTGGGCCATGCAGAAAATAATCTAATTGATGACAGGCTGAACCTCCTACCCCTTCAACCTCTGTAGCAATGCAGGCAGCATTCATGTGTTGTCTTTTTTTAAATACAAACTCTGTATATGACGTTGAGCACATGCACTTAACTTCTGTAACACACCTGCTCACCTGAAACCTTGTAAAACATGTCACATATTATCAGGAAGGAGGAAAAGTCTTGTTTGGCAAAATGTGGACTTTTTCTACTCAGGGGCGTACTCACTTTTGTTACTATATAATATAAACCTCTGAATGCAGAGGTTTATCAATACTGTCAGTGGACTAGAATCTTCAGACGGAGAACATTTTCTCTGAAGGTCAAAGAAGATTAAAATTCACGATTATCCAATAAAAAGACCTGATGCACATAAATTATTCACACATAAAAAAGCTTCAGTTTTTAATATCATGGTGAGCAATTAAAAGCCCTATGAAATGTTGAGGGCCCTTTCACATTATATGCGTTTTTTAAACGCATATATACAAAAACTCATGCTTTCACATTACATCTGCGTTTGCATTTTGTATTTGCGTTTAAATTTTTTAAACAAATAAATGAAAAATGCATGAACAATGAATCAAAAATGCATACAGCAGGGCCTTTTAAAAAACGCATATATATGCGTTTTTAAAAACACAATGCTTGCAGTGTAAATGGTAACATTGGTTGTCTATAAAAAAACACGCCGGTCCCCATTCAAACTAATGGCATCGGCCAGAGATTTACAGACAAAGTGTGCGGCAAAATCCTCCGCCGCTTGTTGCATGTGTGGGGACCCTTAGGCATTAGGAATATTAGCTCAGGCAAACCAACGGCTGGTTTAAAGTCTGCCTGTATTTGGGAGTATACAGGAACATGGAGGTCTGCAGCTGCTTGTCTCATCACAGGGACTATGTTCCCCATTTACTCATTTCATTATCCATCTCTAAATATACGCAGTTAATCCAGCAGCTGCCTGCAGTCCCATATGCCAAAATGTTTTATTGCGTCTGGAAAAGAGCAATAATATGAAGTCATGTTAACTGCACAAATGTCAACATGGGTTTTAAAGTTGCAAGGTGACATATTAGGCCTAAAAGACTACATATCTCTAACTAGACAAAGTTTCAGAGAAACCTATCCATGGATATCAGTGACTTTAATGTGCGGTGCCCAAGAGAGGGGGGAAAAAATCTAAAAGGTCAGTCCACCCAATACTGATATATCCATTTGTTAAGGATGCTGGCATGATGACAAACACTCTAAAGGCCCCCATACACGGGTCAGATTCCTGTCTGATTCCGGGCCGATCGATTCCGGGCGCGTGCACGCCAAACGATCGTGCCGGAATCGCGTGCAGCCCACCTTGTCCGATCGATCAGGTCCGTCCGTTCCGGGGCTCAGAATCGGATCCGACAGAGAACCAACATGTTGGTTCCATCAGATTGATTCTGCACAAATCAGGGGGAGTTGCCATTTGTGAGGTGGACAATCGGACACGGATCCGTCCCGGAATCAGCTGGACAAGGTGGTATGCAGCGATCGGATCACTTAATTGGCCGCTCGATCGGAGCTCCGAGTCCCGCTGAGATCGCCGGAATCGATCGGATGGGTGATCGAGCGGACATGGAATCCGACACGTGTATGGCTAGCTTTAAAAAATAGTTGCTTCAATAAAAAAGGGAAATCTATGGCTCTCAACCTACCTGTCATGAAATACCTACATTGTTTCTGGGTAGTTTTCTTTTACATTTTATTTTACTAAAACAACAGGGGCAATAAGAAAAGTCAGTTCCAACAACTTGTGTGGACATGCCGTGAAATAAAATAAACTAGCAGTGATCACAAAAAGTCTAACAAGAAAATCAGGCGATCTTGGCATGGTCAGTTCAATTTAAGAATTCTTTGCAGCCCTCAGCATTGCTGTAGAAATGAGACGAAGGCTGATAAATAGTTAAATGTTTTCCTACTGCAGAAGACAAATAGAACTGCAATGCTGCAATGCCACAGTGGCAATCAATTCTGGTGTCAGCAATGCATACCAGTCAAGTTTGGCTGTTTAGAAAACGGGGGACATACAGGAAGTGATGTCAGTGACATCACTTCCGATATATGGATTGTGGTTCTTCCGCGTTCCACGTACCGAAGTGACGTCACTGACGTCACTCCCGCCTTCTGCCAGTCTTTTAGCTGATCTAGCAGGGAGAGGGCGTTACTCTCCCTGCTTATATTCCACCCGTTTGTGCTGATAATGTGCGCGCGCGGTGGGAGTAACGCCCGCTAATCAGCTCGATTTCAAGAACCCGGGAAAAAAACGTGACTTTCCCGGTCAAAACGGGAGACTTGACAGGTCTGCAGCAATGATTGTTTACTAAGTTTGTGGGGAGGCAGTTGGAGGTCCTGTAGTAAGGGAAGAACCCATTAGGGGGAGCTCTGAGGCTAGGGAGATAAATGGGAAAATGAGCAACTGCTGCCACTGCTGCTATCGGGTACATCCTGGCTCCTAGTGACTGCCCCACAGTTCCGGGCAAATACCAGCATACCTCCTGGATTCAAGTAAAAGCCACACATGCCAGAGCACTACATTGAACGTTCTCTATAAGGACTGGCTTTGGCAGTTCATATTCAACAAGTTGCCCCGCTGTAAACTTTCTAAGTTCCAGTAATGTTAAACTGGTAATAGTTGTTGGTGTGTGTGTCTTGTGTTCACTACCCTTGGGCCTGCTTTCTTACAAGTTCAGACCCTGCATTTCTATTTCAGGAACATGTTGTGGACCTGGAACCTTAAATTATTAAATTCAACGCAGATACACATACATTATTATAATATATAATACAGAGTTCTTTTCCACAGTTAGGAGATTTACTATCTTTAATTGAGTAGGGACAACCAATGATGTGGTTTTCAAATGTAGGAATTTTTACTTGAAAAAGATATTAGGGGAGACCTTCCAATGGCCACACAACTAGTTTAGACAGGTGTTTTAAACTCCAGACCTTTAGGGCCACACTCTAGCCTTGCTATAAATGTGATAATTTTCTACATCTTTGCAAATCCATTGTTTTATTTATCCACTGCAAAAGCAATAAACATTTGTGAAGATCCTGCCCCTCTAGGAATGGATTTGGACAACCCCTGAGAACTGTCCCCTACTAGGAGAGGTCCCCTACCAGGGGCCCAGATGGGGGCCACAAATGAAATGAAAGTAGGAGCAGTCAGATTGAGTTCTGTGTAGGGAAAGTACTCTGACATTGGAACGACATCTGCCATGGGCATTCGACCAGAATAGCACTGCAAGATCTGCCTTAACAGATGTTTTCTGGTCCCGCATGGGCGATCGCAGCAGAGTAGCGGCTGACCGTCAGGGTGGTTAAATTACTCTAAACTAACATCGTGTAAAAGCGCTTCTCAATTAAGAACAAAAATACTTACCTGTTGTCCCTATACTTAAAAAAATACGTACCTGCTGTAATTTCTAGTGTTGGAATCTGATAGTTTCCATGTATACACCCTTCCATGCAGTATGGTCACTGGATGATGCTAAATAATGGTTTTCAATGCTGAATAGAGATGATTGAATTTTTTGACTAGCTTACTTTGTGAGCTGATTGCAAATCCCCTGAACATGATATCATCACCAAAATTGCTGGAGATGTACAGAAGGGTGGTGGGAACATTGGAAAAAAAAGTTTTGCTCTAGCACATGTAGTTTTTGCATAAATTAAGTTCAAAGTTACAGTCAAATTTTTTACTTAACTTTGAACTTAATTTATGCAAAAACTATTTGTGCTAGACCCATACTAACATTGATAAAAAAATTTGACCCTTCTCTAATGCTGAAATAGTTTATGTGGAGGCTTAAGAAGGGAGAATAATTACATCTCCCTTCCCAAGTGTCTCTGGGCCCTACAAAAGAGGCACTATCACTGTTATCAGAGGGGAGGAAGACATGCGACATCACTGATTATAGGTAAGGCTTTGTTTTATTTCTTACAATATTACAGGTCAAAGTAATATAACTGGGAAATTGGATTAGTAAGTGGAGTAGAAACTAAAGGCTGCCATACACACCCCGACGGGTGCAGACAGACCTTCTCCGATAGTCACCGGAATGCAAACGTGATGACGTCATCACGTTTGCACCCTGGTGCATTACGGGGCCCCTTCAGTCAGCCGGCACCCTTTGTGTGCCGGCATTAGCTTCAATGAAGACGCCGGTCTTCATTGAAGCTAATGCCATCGGCTTCCATCGGCCAGAGATTATCGGATATGTCCGTTCTCTGGCCGGCCGAGCTGTGGGGCGACAGGGATCTGTCGCCCCATGTGGGCACATACCGATAAGCGGCCGATTTTTCCGCTGACCAACGGCGCGAGTGCACACACCGTCGGTCAGGTGAAAAATCGGCAGCTTATCGGCATGTGTATGGCAAGCATAAGCCTCTGACAAACACTGGCTAGAAGGTTCTATCAAAGACTTTACAATTCAGGGTAAAATTTTTATTTACAGGGAGTCGTCTTAACACCCAGGTGCCCAACCTGCGGCTCTTTGGGTGTTGTTTCGTGGCCCCCCTGGGCCCTCCACTTGTGGCCCCCAAAACCTGTTAATGCATATGACATAGGAACTCACCTGCTCACCAATCCTTCACCGACGCATCCTCACCTTCTAAAGGCCCCCATACACGTGTCGGATTCACACCGGATTCCGGCACGATCGATTCCGGGCGCGTGCACGCCAAACGATCGTGCCGGAATCGCATGCAGCCCACCTGGTCCGATCGATCACGTCCGATTGATCAGGGGCTCAGAATCGGATTCGACGGAGAACCAACATGTTGGTCTTTCTCATGCGATTCTGTCCGGATCAGGGGGAGTTGCCAGTTGTGAGGTGGACAATCGGACACGGATCCGTCCCGGAATCCGTTGGACAAGGTGGTATGCTGCGATGGATACTCTTAATTGGCCGACTGATCACACCTGCGATTCCTGGCAGAATCGCCGGAATCGATCGGATGATGAGTCGATCGGACATGGAATCCGACACGTGTATGGCTAGCTTAAGAGGAGAAGAAGGACTCGCTGAGCCTCCAGCTGAGCATGCTTATTGGCATACGTGAAAGCTAATGAGTGACCCAGACAGCTCCTGAGTGCCTATGCTTCCACTAGACTACTTTAATAATATCTATGTGGCACATAACCTTTGTTGATGTATATAGGGCATTCCATATATCACCATGTGTAGTGGTCAAAAGCTGACCCAGCTTTCTTAATCAACTTTAGCGGTCCTACATGTAACCTGCACGCCTTTAGTGATACCGAGGGCCACAAGTATCAACTCAGTTGCCCACCTCTGTCTAAAT
This sequence comes from Ptychadena robeensis, assembly GCA_036250615.1. Lineage (NCBI taxonomy): Eukaryota > Metazoa > Chordata > Amphibia > Anura > Ptychadenidae > Ptychadena > Ptychadena robeensis. The sequence goes on along the minus strand of CM070038.1, from coordinate 29,199,264 downwards.
ACCTTCAACAGTATTCAGTTTCCTTCACGGTTTACTTTTCTGAGGAGTTACTGAAAAATGAAAATGTGCATATAGTCCAGCTACAACCAATTACAATATATTTTATTGGAGTCAAAGCTGTATGAGCACCATCTGATTGGATGCTTGTGGTTACTTCATACATACATGGTACATTGCTCTATGCCATAATACATAAATACTGTGCATGCCATACTACATACTATATACATGCCATACTACAAATGCCAAACATGACAAACATTATTACAAAAGCCGATTAATATTTGGCTGAGATTGTGTTACTTACAGAAGGTGAAGTTATGTCAGGCGGAGTGGACATGTCCCCAAAAAGTGCTAATTGAGTAACAGCCTAAGAGAAAACAGAGAGTGATAAGAGAGAGAAAACATTACTGATTTCTTATGGACAGATGACACACAATGTTCAGCGGCTCACAGATAATGATGGACAAGTTGTACATTCATCGCTCATCACACTGAGACCTGCAAAGCTTCTATAACAGACCTGTGCAATATTGAGTCCATGTGATACAACCAACAAAGAGGACCAGTCACTGCTCAAAGTGTCATACGTACATATATATATATATATATATATATATATATATAGTACAGAACATTCCTTTAGGTGTCAGTAAATAATAAGTTAAACACGCTTGGACATTGAAGCTATAAACAAAAACAAATCAAATTGTTAGAGCAAAGTACCAATGCAATGCAAGGAGCAAATAAAAGAATATGACAGTATATGAACGCCACAATTTTTTCACTTCAGGAAGATTAAGTAAAGGTTAAACCCCTGTCAGGTCTATTTTTATACTGTCTATTGACTTGGGGAAGTGGCCTCAATTAACCAGTCCATCCCCTAACTTACACCTTAATCTGAAAGAAAGACATGACACAATGTTCGAGTTTTAAGTGGATGTATTAAAGGCCACAGCTTAAAAAAACATACATCTGAAAAGGTAAACGCCCTGCGCACCCGCTCAGGGAGATGTACAAGGAACGGTAGCGGAGTGCTGATTTACTTTTTCGGATGGCTGCAGTACAATGATATGGAGCGGTTCTACTTTGCTAATATTCTTTGTTACAAAGTAGGCAACTCTGAATAAATTATTCACTGCGTATTTGACCTCGATTTATGCGCCGTGTCTTATTTGGAATGTCCTACTTAAGGAAGCTTTATAAAACTGAACACTGATAATGGCAGAGCGAGGCTGGGAAGCGGGCCGACCTTTACCTTCCACCTACTCTGCTTTATATCTAATTGATGTTCAGCAGGAAGATTGAATCAAAGTTTGATACGTTTCTGCAGAACTGCGGCAGAGCGTTTCTTTATCTCAGCACATCCACTAATTTATTGTATTTTTTATTGTGACCAAACTGCACTGCAGAGGAAAATGAGGTCAGTAACCAGGCTGCAGAGCGTGGCAGGGGTGACTGGATCACAAGATTGGCTGAACAGGATAACAAAATGTTTGGCAGGACAGACAGGTTAATAATGTGTATTGTGTGCATATAGTGGTGTGCCTGCAGTTCAGATTTCACGCCCAATTGAACTTTAAGTTTAAATGAGCTAAAAGCATTCTAGTTACATAAAACCAAAATATTTCGACAGTTCTACAGAGTTTGCAGAAACAACTAGAACCATGTTGCACAGAGCACCATTGGTCTTTAAATGGAATAAGTGGTCTTTCTACAGAGATCCAGTCTGGTGAGCCAGACCTATAGCTCTGTAAGAACTAAAGCTATGAATACTTGGTCATTGGGAACAATCAGTTTTTAATCTATCTAATGAGAAGAATGAGTACTGTACACATAGCGCTCATTCTGTTCTATGGGAAAGGGTGGGGGCGAGTGAGCGGCACCCCCATACAATACTATGGGCATTGGTCAGGAGGGTTATTGAAGTCAACCCCATTGCCCGACAGCTGTACATGCCTTATATATTTGACCGATACAATAACTGTAGGTTGTCTCAACTGACTATTATCTCAAATGCTGCAAGCATATGGTATCTGCTCATTAGAAAGCTCTAGCTCAGACAGCAGTGGGAGAAAGATGACCTCCGTAGAGAGACCACTGCTTCTACACAGAGAGGACAGGTTTATCTCTGCAGAATGCACAATGGACAATGCACAAAGCTTCTCCACCAAGACTGTAACATAACTTTATATATGATGTATGTGAAATGTATGTAACTGATTTTAACTGAATGTAAGATTGGACTTCCTGTATATACTTGAATATAAGAAGAATTGTGTCCAGCACCCAACATTTTAAAAAATCTAATTTGGCTTATATTTGAGTCAAGAGGTGAAAAGCTTGGCATTTCACGGGTGGACTTGCCCCGGAACATGGTATCATCACCACAATTGCTGGAGATGTAGAGAATGGCTGTGGTAATATTGGAAAAAAATTGCTGTAGTTTTTGCAAAAATTTACTTCAAAGTTCGAAATTTTGACTTGACTTTGAACTTAACTTATGCAAAAACTATTTGTGTTAGAGCAAAACTTTTTTTGTAGTATACCCCCAAACCTTCTCTATATCTCCAGCAAATTTGGTGATAATACCATGTTCAGGGGCTTTGCAATCAGCTCAAAATGGTTGAAATTATTTGACTGTCTCTACTATTTTGATGATTAAGGACTAAGTTATTAGTGAGTTTCTCCATAGGTTATATATGGGGCGGTTATAACCCCCAAGTGCCTGCACAGAGTGTGCAGACTCCTGCCCCTTAGGAGTCTGGTCGTTTTCCGGAAAATGATAGTGTAAAAGTACTCTTTTTCGGGGTCTTTACAATAACTTTGAAATAATAACATCCTGAAACAGAAGCACAATTGCTGTGTGTTTCTGCGAATTAGCTGCCCAGGCTTATACTTGTAGTGTGTGCTTATATTCGGGTCAGCTTATACTTGAGTATATGATGTACTCTGTTTTTCATACAACATATATATAATCTTAGCAAGACTGAGAAGCAGGCTTTACATACAGGGCTTAGTCATCTGTAACAAACCGTCATATAGATTGTAGTAGATTTCCTACAGTAACCTTTTCAAGGCTCACATACAACACCGCAGTTTCCTGGATCCATGACAGTAAATGGCTGATAATATGAATAAACACTGAAAGGGGATACCATGGCATACAATGGAATCAGATGAAGAAAATCAATGGACACATTTATTTCTGTTACAGAACAGGGAAGCAATCATTGCTCTTATAAGGATTTCAAATCATTTTCATAAAAAAAAAAAGTCAGATCCGCAATTAAAAGACAGCTCGTGGAGACAATCCGTTAAATAGGTACTTTTATAGGACCATTTAAAGGAGCAGTATCATCGTGTTTAATGTCAACAAGTTTGAAATATATATATAAAAAAATTAACACCACCCAATAGTTGAGGAGAAACTGGAAAATTTTGCAAATATCTTTTCAGTGGTGACAAAGGGCCGGAATAGAAAGCTAAATGGGCCAGATCCGGCCCCCCAGCCTTAAGGTACCCATACACATACAGATGGGCGCACGATCGATGACCCGTTCAAGTGCAACGTGAATCAAGGAGCACTACTTTAGGTGATCTATTCCCAGTCAATTGACATTTAATCAGGATTAACGGACATGTCCATTACCTGTTCGACAGTAGTGATAAGCGACTAGGCAATATTCGAAATATTCTATATTGATATTCGATAACATATTCATAATCTCAAATATCTGCATTTGTGGATATGGATAGCGATAAAAAAAATCGCAATTGCTATCAAATATGTGCAATGCTAGTCAAAGGAGCTCAAATATTTGACTGGGATAATATTCGTAATTTCCATCGAAAATCCGATGATACGTCGAAATGGCCATATTCGAGCAAAATATTCGAAAGTCAAATATTCTAGCTCAACACTATTCGACAGACCTGTCTTCAAGTGAGATCGGTTGATCCCCCTTGAAGACAGGGGTGGTTGTGTCCATTGGCATCACAATCGATGCAAATGTGACGTCAGCGTTCGAATGGGTCATGGATTGTGTGCCCATCTGTACGTTAATGAGCACCTTTAGGTTGCCCACACCTGATCTAGTGTAATAAAGCCACAGGGTTAACCAGGACAGCCAGGTAGCTCCAGAAGTACAAAGGGGAATAAAAATTATATTGAACTACAATGAAAGGGAAGAAACTCTAGGACTTGTAATATGGCAATCAAACCGATGATAGCGCTCCATAAAATTAGCATGCCGCTCCATGATTGTAATGATCTCTTTCAGTATTACATGATTCCTCTTGTACTGATTTTATTTCTCTCTGGTCCGAGCTTACCTCCGTGACATCACAAGGGTTCTCATCAAAAGATATTAAGTCTCCGTTCTGTAACAGTAAAGAATGATGGATGGCAGGGAAATGAATAACACAATCTGGAATAATGAAAACGAGCAAACGAATATGGAAATGATGCATCTTATGGCAGGCGGAGGGAGCGCTGGGGGGAGACACAGCCAATATTAATGTTAATGACGGATAATGGGGGCTATTTATCACACGGGGATCAACAGGAAGGGGGAGGAGGTGACAACCAATGCAAGGAGGAAATCGGATTGAGGTCACAGGATGTAAAGGTCATCTTAAAGTGGAACCCTAGTCACAGTTTGGAAGGAAATCTGAATTTTTCTTATTTCCTTGTTATTAGTATACAAGATTGTTTTTACAAATTATCATTTTTATAGAGTGCTTCCATGACAGTTAGATTTCTGAGTTTATGGGAATTTTGGAGGAAAAGAAAGGTAACTTCTGCATACATGAGTGACTAAAGGCCCCCACACATGTACAGAGTGGGGGCTGACAGAGCAGCATAGATCAGCGATGGAGCGCAGCGTGATGATGTCATCACACTGCTCTACATCGCTGACAGCATCGGCGGACACCCAGTCCCCATTGAAACTAACAGAATTGGCCAGAGATTATCGGACATGGGGGCAAGAGGGATCTGTCGCCCCATGGGGGCACCCCCGATCGGCGGCCGATTTTACGTGTGTGGCAACCTTAAGAACTGTGTTAATGTAAAAAAGTCTAATAGTCTAGTAATTGGGAACAGTTGAAGCAGACCAACCACCTCACAGGGCACTTTACATTATCGGCAGCAGCACTGATTTAGAGCAATCACTGTTAGAAGATAAAAAAAATGTGGGGTGATTTTTTCAGGATCGCCCCTCCTACTTTTTTTTGAGCATAGAACCACTTTAAGAACTAAGAAAAAGAAGAAAAATATTTCAAATAATGAATGGTTCTAAATCTGTAAAATGTTAACAATTATTAATGTCTTAAGAAATAGCAATGTAAGTAGATAATCCAAGAATCTCATACAGTTTTTGAGTTAGAAAGCAAGTGGATTTTTCACCTTTATCTGTGTTGTTTGCAAATTTCTCATTAAGTCCTGCCCCAAGGACATAACAGGAAATGATAGGCATTATCTCCATCTATTACAGGGAATGAGGGGAAGGGGACCCAGAGTGTCTTGACACCAAGATAACAAAAGCCCGGATGAAAATACTAAAGGGCCAGATATGGCCCCCGGTCCTTCGTTTTGCCACACCTGGTCTAGTATGATGATCTATCCTTTGGTCTTCCTAAGGCCAGGTTTACATAGTTGGGTGGTAACCACCCATTTTCAACTCATAACCAACAGTTCATTGGAACCATAGAGCAGGTACAAAATGCCAGGCCTGGCAGTCAACCATATGGATAGGACTGAGAGGTGCCAAGTGACGGCCTGCACAAATGACAGCCACTTTTTTGATAGCCATTCTGCCTCTACTGATGTTAACCTACCCATAAAAAGACGCCACAGTTATTTTTGTAACCCACCCACCGGTATCTAAACTAGTAGTTTTTAATATATTAACTATTTATTGTTTTATCTTCTTAATTTACTAATATTTCAGCCTGCAGACGATACACTTCTATCAACCTGTCTTAAAGCTTCAACTCCTATTCTCAGAACGGAAATCCATTTATATCACATCGTGCATCATAATACGAGGTAATTACTCTTCCCTCCGACTGCGCAAGGGAAAATGTCGCCGCGCTATAAATGAACTGGGGATTATAATAAAGACCAATTATACCGAAACTCATTAAAATCTGTTACATGTGATAAGAATTCCTTCACATATAAACCAGATAATTACAAAGTATTGCATCAGAAAGAAGAATCACATCCTTGGCTGATTGGTAAACCATGCTGCCACTTGTAGATGATGGAGGGCCCATGGTTGGAGAAGAGTCAGGTGAATTTTAATGTAAAGCTGTCTATGGAGATGCCCACCTTCAGTGTCCAACATTCCTCTTAATGCATATAGTACTTCCTAAAGCAAAATGTAGTTTTTGATTCCCATACTTGTATAAGAAAGTACTCACCTCCCAATGAGGTGGTCTTCTTAGTTCTTTGGCTGCGGGTCCTCTTCTTGAATGATAGCCAACATGTTGAACTCAGGGTGACTGTGTCACCTTTATCTCTTTGTTTTCTGAAAGTTCCTTGATAGTTCTTGACTAAGAACTGCTGTACAGAGGAGTAAGGAGATGGCCCATTACTGTGACCAGTGACGGTTTTAGGCATGGGCAACATGGGTGGTTGCCCAGGACAGCATTGTGTTAAAGGAGGCATCATTGGCATCGAAAAACTACCACCCCTGTCAAATACCGACACCAGCCGTGTCTGATACTGCTAAACCACACACTGTTAAACCCCCCACCCCATCTGCCACCAGAGGGGGGGGGGGGGAGGGGGTGATCATCTAAGGTGCCAGACAAGCGAGGACCATCTCTGACCGTGACCCAGTATTCATTCCCGGTCCAATCAAAATTGCGGACAGGGAGGTTATTATGCTGATTTGATATATAGAAAAGAGGAATCACTAACCCATAAGTAAACTGAATAAATGGAAAATTGCATGATGGGATTTACAGAAACCTACAGCGATTTTAGAAAAAAAAAACTTCTCAACATCCCTATTAGTATTTGCTACATGGCAAATGGGGCATTTCACCCAATATCATCTAAGTCACTGGTCATGTCTACCCACCACATATACAGTACATGTCATGATCAGCGTGAACATAGAGGCTGATTGGCAGCCAACAGTTGGAGAACTTTGTAAAATCAAGGCGCATGAAAACTTCCGGACTCAACAATTTTTTATAAATATGTCCCAGAGAAATTGTATAGCAGTCAATTTATTGGTGCGCAGAGGAGAGATATTGCACATTCTGCTCTCTTTTTTTGTAAAATATATTCAAATATATTCAAATAAAATCCTTCCCACAATTCCTTGATACATCATTATAGTCAGTGCTGCAGAGACATTAATAAACACGTGGGACACCTATATGTTCGCGGCGGAGAATTAACATCTGTATGAAGGGGAAAATGTCAGCTTGTTTAATGTCATGTGAACATCTTCCTATAACTCCTGGACCAGCGATTATGCGTCATTCTTATGTAGCGATAAACTCTACACTGACAGCGCTGTCTGAAGATGTATAGAAGATTGCAGGTGCACTGCATAATTAGTGCTCGGAGTAGGAAAGATTTAACTATGGATTTCAAGGGGCAGAGGAAATGTACTGTCACATATATCCTATTTCACAAGTATTAGATTCCTGCAGTACAGGAGGAAGCTGACAAGACAGAAACAGGAAAGTCGAAGAAACTCAGAACCAAGCATGTGTAAGGAAACATGAGGAACGGATAAATGGAAAAAGTGCTAAAGGGAATAAAAGAGAAGGAAAGCAGAGGAAGCAGAGACCAGGAAAGAACAGAAGACGAAAGAAAGGAAAAGAGAAAGAAAAATGCAATGGAGATAAGAGAAGGAAGGGGGCATAAGGAATGAAACGGAAAGGACATAAAGCATAGCTGTCAATTTTGGGGAAAAAACGGGGGGCATACAGGAAGTGACGGCACTTCTGGTATACTGATCGTGGTTCTTCCATGTTCCATGTACCGGAAGTAACGTCACTGACCTGATCTAGCAGGGAGTGGGCGTTACTCTCCCTGCTAATGTCCTACCCTGCTGGGTGCAGATAATGTGCCGGGTGGGACATTATCAGGTAGAATAACACCCTCTCCCTGCTAGATCAGTGCGATTTTAAGAATGTGGGAAAAATTCAGGATTTCTTGAACTCAGGGTTTGGCAGGGAAAGCCACATAAAAAAGTAACTTTCCTGGCCAAGATGGGAAGGTTGACAGGTCAGATTAAAGCCAGGAAGGACAGGAAAGGAGGAGGAACAGATGAAGTAAAGGAGAATAAATGAAGAAAGGGGAGGTGAAAGGGAAGAACGGAAAGGACTGGGGAATAAAAGGAAGGAAGAGAAAGAAGGAAAAAGGGATAAAAGGGAAATATAAGTATGAAAAGGAAAAGGGAGGAAATGAAAGGAAAGGTAAGGGAAGGAATGAAGTCAAAGGAAAAAATGAAAACTAAAAGGAAAGAATCGTGATGAGCAGTATAGGCAATATTTGTATATATATATTCATGTATAAATATATTCGCAATAAATTCATACATTACTGAATTTGTGGGGCTTAGGGGGAGTGGTGTCAGGTGGAGGGGGAAGGAGAAGGAAATGAACACACCCATACATGCCACTCCTCCTTACTCTTCCTCTTCTTCCCCTTCCCCCTCTAGCACCGATCTGCATGGGGAGGGAGGGTGCGTCAGCAGCTCCACCAATAGCACACCCCCTTCCCCGGTCGACAGGGCACCCTTAGCAAGAACTAGCAAGGCTAGAAATGACACTGGCACTGGCAAAAGGAAAAAAGTAAGGAAAATAAAGAATGAGTAAAGAGAAGTAAATAGAAAGGATGGATCAGAAACAGGAATCATTTTAGAAGCCGTGTAACAACTGTTAGGCTATGTTTCCATAGAGTCAAAATCCATGCGTTTGTGGAGTGTTTTTTAACGCACCATAAACGTATCCATTGCTAGGTAAGGAATTGTTTCCAGGGTGCATTCGGAAAACAATTGTGTTGCTTTTAGAGCACCCCCTTGACATAAACGGAACCCAATGCAAGTTTGACTGCATTAACACACTAATAATGATTGCATTGGGCACATGCATTTTAACATGTATTTAAAAAAGGGAAAAAATCCCCCTAATGCTGCATGAGAAACGCATCCCTGATGAAGCTAAATGGGGAACGCATCCCTTAACGCCGTGGAAACATAGCATTAAAGATTAAAAAAAAGACTCGTACTAGGGAATTTCTGATTTTAGTTAAGAAAACAGTAAATAATATGCATAGTACAGCACACAATAGTAGCTGTCATTGGTTTAGTGTAGTGAGATAGATCTGTGACCGACACCATTTTATGCTCGCTCTTTGCTTCTTTTTTTTTACCTATCCTAGAAACCTCTAAAATAACCTCCGGAATATGTAAGCAGAATCTTCTAAGGTGCGACATGAGTGATACTGTCTGTGCTGACAAATGTCTCCATCTCAGATGGCTGATGATTGAATTGAAAATGCTATTGTCCATATGTGCCCTTGAAAAACATAAATTCCCGTAAAGGACGCAGCAACTTATGAGTATTTGTATAATATTTACACAAGAAAGACATTCTCAATGTATTCTCATCAGTGTATCTGACAAATTTATTGTCCTAATGAATCATGTGAAAAGTTTTAGGCAAAAGGGTCATGTTTGAGGATATTTTGCATTTTTTTTCTAGGTTGACTATTCCTACATAAAGAACATCATGCTGCAAACTAAATATAAATATATATATACTTTTACAGCATCAACATATAATATCAACATGTAAAAAAAATTTGCATTTTATGACATCGTATATATATATATATATATATATATCAACATATAATAAATGAAGAAACTATATATATAGTTATAGGAAGTTATTGAATGTGAAGTCTGAGTACTGTGCAGTTGTTCACACCTATCTTTTTTAATGCACATTGAGCAAAATGTTAACCTCCTGGGCAGTCTACAGAGGTTTCAATTTCCATTTTAAATACAAGTCCCATTTGCATTTCAAAAGCTGTACAGTGTCTTAAATGTACGTTCAGAGAGAGAACAGGCAAGTGATCTTTGTTTACAATTTCAGCTGACTGAGCTCGGAGTTACCGCTTTCTGCATTTTTTTTTTTAACTCTGAGCTGAGGTTTCCACTCAGGAGGTTAACACAAGTCCACATTATATCAAGTGGGTCTACTCATATATATATATTAACATGTGTTGCCCAAATTGCATACAAAACTGATAGGTGTGAATTAGACCAAGAAGAATTTTAATAAGTAGTGGCTCTCTTAAAGCTGATCTGTAGGCCAATATATATATATATATATATA
>CM070038.1:29169223-29188787 GCA_036250615.1 Ptychadena robeensis | reverse complement strand
CGCAGGTTGGTCTGCTACAACTATGGCCGGGAGTCTGCCCGTCTATGGGGGGCTTTACAGCATTACTAGAGATGGTCGATTAAAAAAACTTAAATAACCATTGACAATTTGAAGTTAATTGTACTGGTAATTGAGCGTGGTATCATTACCAAACCTGCTGGATATGTAGAGAAGGGTTGGGGGTATACTACAAAATATGGCTCTAACACAAATAGTTTTTTGCAATCAGGTCACAAAGTCAGCTAGTCAAAAAATTTGACCATCTCTAAGCATAACATAGAATGCCATTTCCCATATCAAGCAATCAGCTCACATTTTTACTGCACAAAGTGTTCTTTACTGTTTACCACTGCACATTTTACATACTTTTTCAATAAACCTGTAAATGTATTCTAATACAGCAATTTATTTTGGGTACACCAGCTGGCATGCGGGGCTATATCTTAGAACTTTGAGAAAAATGACATGATTAGGTAATATTTTACAGGTGCTATGTTTAGCAATAATGTAGCCTGCCAATCATTCGGGGAAGGCTGCAGATAAAACACATCCATTAGGTGATAAAGTAGTGATAGGTTGTTAAAGTGTGTGCTCATATTTCTATGGAAAAGTGTCAGCTTTATTAATCAGTGGAAAGCCTTGTACATATTGATACTGTGAGCTGCACTGGGGTCGACCATCTAGTCTTCTATGGATGGGGGTAACAAGCTGTTAGAGAGAGAGAGAGAGAGGAGGACTGTGTTCTGCATGTTTTTTCTTTATTTATTTACTTTTAGTTTAGTTTCTTAAGCCCCCCCCCCATTAAACCTATAGATCCCTCCATACAATTTCCTTTAGATCTACCAAAAACGATGTAGTGCCGGGTCCTCCCTCATAGAATACATAGTGATTGGAAGGCTTAGAAAGGTTCTCATATTACATGGCTTTGGTAGAAGAAAAGTTGATTGTACAGAAATTGTATGGTAAGATTGTAAGATGTATGGGGGCCTCTACTCTTAAGGTTTTTTTGTTTTTTTTTAGGATTTGGGACGTCTGTCAATCAACCCCAACCCCCATGTTGTCCATTCGGACAACGGCCTGGCAAACATAACTTCGCAGTTACTGAGTAGCCACGGAGTGCAAAAGACCAAATTCCTGACCACACTTCTGAATACATCCTCAAAAATGTATAAACTGTCCCTGCTTCAGTGTTGGCTGTACATTGTTCCCCAGGTCAGGCATCCTTATAGTAGCAATATATGGCAGCATTAAGTCTAGGGTCGAAGATGTCTGGATTTGGTAACAGTTTCATGGACATTGTTCAACTTTGCAATTTTAGAAAACTAAAGTCTAGAAGAGGCAAATCTTATCATATCTTATCATATGCTTAGATTCATGGGCTGTTGCCTGATCGATAGCCGTGAGCATGCACAGCAGTCGATCTGCCGAATGCATCCTGAGCATTCCAAAGTTCAGGCCAAAGAACAGAGATGGGCTTTTTTCTTTGGTCGATCGCATTACTTTGGATGGTCCCCATCGAAAGTATATGCCTGCACACAAAGGGTAAGCACTGATTCTCGGAGCCAAGAGTGATGACATCATCATGCGCGTTCGATTGGCCATGCATCGCGTCATCTATGGCCAGCTAAAGCTATTTGTAAGGCCAAGAAAGCCGGGGACTTTGTGATATATGTACTAAAGGCACTAATTTAGGCACGAGTACATCTCCCTACACAAAATTGGCAATTCTTCAATACATTTCCAACACACACAGACTACTAAAGGGGGACAGGTTACCCATTACTTTAGGAAGCCGTTCAAACCTATCCTGTTTCATGCATGTTGGGCAACACATTAACACATGATCAGCAATTGTACATTATATTGAATGGACTTATATTGATTACAATCAATGTGCATGTGAACAGACATAAAAGGAAAGAGAACCTGCAAATTTTCACAGACTACATTTTCATAGATTGAAAGGAAACCCCTAAAAACCCATGTAACAGTATGGCAACTGGTCACATGGCTATGGCTATGGTCACTCCAAAACAGGACTATCCTAAAGAAGGCTTTTCCCCAAATATAATTTTATTTCAAACTGCTGAATTAATAATATTAAAAACAACTTTTAAAATAACATTACCATTAAGCATATTCAGTGTGTTTGAGATATTAGAGATTAGGTTTACAAATACTTTAAGCCTAGTGAATGACTATTAGCGCTGTAAACTTTCCAGATTCAAAGATTTTATTGAACAATTTCCTGAGAGTCGGATTAAATTCCTAATTCTTTCTCCACCAACATACATTTTGTAGGCGAACTAAAATAACATAAACCTCCATTGCTCAGGTTCAAGGGCTGACGTGCTAGAGCCACAGATTTAAAGATGATGCATGGCGTGCGTGTGACCTCTCACATCTATTGTTTCCCTGAAAATGCTTCAGTCCACTCTGCACAAAGCACGCTGAGAAAGGTCAAGAAAGCCTAATTTATATTGTGCAAAAGGTGATGAGATTCTGTAATGAGGTTTCTAGACTCATCGCCAAGACATTGCTGCAAATCTTCAACAAAAGTATGGCTAAACAATGTAAGAACAACTAGCAAAATTAAAAAGTGAAATACTAAATGAATAGCATATCTATTACACATTTCTTCTGTAATATAGTTGGCAGATTTGAACAAGACAAATTACATTATACATTCTTATTCAGGTTCTTGTTAACTGTTGTGTCAGTTAGGCTATGTTTCCGCAAGTGTGGGTGAACGCCGCACGATTATAATCGCGTCCATGTAATTAAATGGGGCTCATTCGGGGGGTGATCGGGATGTGCCACGGCACGACCCGTGACTTAAAAACATGGCTCACCGTGTTTTTGATCCCGGGCCATGGCGGGAGGTAGGTGACTAGTGATGAGCAGCACAGGCAATATTCGAATTCGTGATATTTCGCGAATAATTCTACTAATATTTGATTCTATATTTGGAAATTCGAATATTCGCGGTAATACCATGGATTGCGAAAATCATAATCGCAATCGCGAAAAATTATATTCGCATCGCGAAAATCTTTAAAATGAATGGTCACATGCTATGTTTATTTTCGCAATGCGAATATTATTTTCGCAATACATGGCCATATTGCGAATATTCGGAATTGCGAATATCCGCCGAGATATTCGAGATATTGGCGAATTCTCAAATTGCCGATATTCGCGAAAAATATTCGGCATTCAAATATTCGAGCTCAACACTATAGGTGACTTGCTCCAAGGGAGATATAAACATGATACATAGGAGGGCATAGTCAGTTCCTGCCCTGGATGTGACCCTGCTTGTCTGTGTCTGCAGCACTGTCTGCCAGGATCTCACATGGGACAGGCCTTAGGTCTGAGGATTTGCAGGACCTTCCTTTAGACAATGTGAGTTGATCATCTTCCCCTAAGGCTTAGGGCAGTTCTGGACAGATAACCTCCAATGCTAAGTGCCCTGGGAAGCTATCTCCTACCTTTTGGATTACAAGGGCACCTCTCAGGACTGGGCTTAAAGTTATAAACAGAAACTGTGTGAATATCTCTGGGGACCAGAGATAGTGCTAAGTGTGTAAATATTATTCTGCCCAGTAAAGAGAGACCCATTTACAGCATACTAATGTATTGACATTACTTTATTCAATACCAGTGAACTGTGTTTTGATTATACTGATCACAATAGATCTGTGAAGAACGGAGAACCCACTGATTGCCTGCCAGGTAAGGTGCTGTCTTCCCTCCTCTTCCCTGCCACGCTTCAGTACCCCGATCCCCTACCAGACCCAAGATGGCTGCCTATAGGATAGGGAAGATGAAAAGCGCGCCAAAGAAGACAGAGGTACTATTGCACCTGGTGTCCCCAGGAATGTACTCCTCAGGGTCCCGCCCCGGCAGATTTCACTAAGATCATCTCCTAACCATTCCATTGCAATACTATGTTCAGGGGCTTTGCAATCAAAACAAAACTATTATTAATTTGGCAATCATGTTTAATAAAGATGTCCAACATAAACACACTAACAGAGTATATAGCAGCTAACCAGACCTTAGATGTGGTGGCTGCATTTTGTTTTAGGCTACAAACTTTTCAAGTACAGAAAATACATGTTTTTTTTTTGCCAGAAACTTATTCATTCTAAGTGAATGTTGTCAAAATGTCACCCAGGACTGTCTTGAAAAATAAAAAGTTGTAAAGTTTTGTTTTAAATCTTGCCCATACACATTTAGATTTCTCTGTCAGATTTCCTTTATATCTCCTTTTGCTTTACCCAAACCATGTAATATGAGGGACTTTCAAAACCATCAAGTCTACCTGTGTTCAATCGCAGAGGACCCGGCACTACATAGTTGTTGGTAGATATAAAGGATATCTGACAGAGAGATCTTAGGGTGTATGGCCAGCTTTATGAACAAGTCACTTGAATGCGATGAGAACGTACAATTCCCGGAAATAATTTATCTCACAACGCAAACTATACAAAGCAATAAACCATTATGGCGGGGAAGTGACAAGTGCATATAGGGGAGGTTATTTGTGTGTTGCCGTCTCTTCGTCTTAATTAGATCAGAAACGGTTGCAGATCAGCAAAGACAAGAGTGGAAACTGCAAACTCAGACAAACAGCTGCTGTAAAGCTATCAGATTTGGTTATTAATGTCGGCAGATCTGAAGTTAATATTTCTTTACACAACTTTTAATTATTCCATTCAGTTAAGAAGCTGTGGAGGTGAGAGAGGAAGACAGGTTTATAAATAAGAAATTCCCAAAACGGGATTGGTGGTAAAGCAACATAGAGCCTTTACTTTTAGTGGCTAAAACGCTACTACTGAGCAACATCATAACCAAAGTAATCAAAAAACAAATTTTACGGCATTTATTTACGCAATATGGCACAGTTGCGTGTCTGATGTGGGACATGCCTATTGAAGATCAAAGGGTGCATCCAGTTGACATGTACCATGTATTGGTCGCATTACGCCCATTGGATTGCTGCTAAACCAGAGACACAGAAAGGTCAAGTGCCCTCCCACGTCTTTTTTTCCCCTTGATCAGTGGGTGGGGATTGTATTATTACAATTTTCTGCATTGTAACCAGCACCTCACAGTACAGGTCTCACTGGAACTGTATGGTCCTTCAATAATGTGGCATGCATGATCTGGCTGGCCAGAATGCTCTAACCTCCTGGGCGTTTTGCCTGAACCCAGTACAGTCACAGCTTTCTGCATGAAGCAAACCGGGATTGGGCAAACACGCCAGTGCTGTGCATGCCCGCAGCGATTCTGCATTGCTGCAGGCTCACTGATCCCTTCCAGTGCCAGAGTTGGGGGGGGGCTGCACCATAGACCTCCATGGTATGGAGGAGCGTCTCTTTTCCTGGACCACATGTGAAGAGAGGAGGGCAGGGAATCACGGTAGAGGACAGTGCACTCTGCCATGATCTCTGGTACAGCAGTGTTTCGTGCTGGAAAAAATGGCGGAAAGCGGCAGGGAGGTTAAACAGGGCTCTCTGTGTGCATCTGGGACATATAGGTTACTGTTTCTCCTGCGGTACTCTATGTTGTGAGTTCTGTCAGATAAAAACCTGGACCACTTAGGCTCAGGCACTGCAGCTGTGGGTTGGAAGTTCGTCTGGTGCATCATTTAGATGTGCATAAACCTCTCCTATTGTTTTCAATGTGTCTGTCTCCACAGGTGCGGCGTGCTCCAGACAAAAATCCAGTTTACCATGTTTTCAGAGCTGTGCCACAACCGCGTCAGAAACGCCCTACTCGGAGTTTCAGCACCGTTTTTATTCCATTAAAATGAATAAACAAAATAAATTCTAAACCGTTCCCTAAAACACATGCTATTTGGCATGTATTTTCTGGCCACCGCAGTTGAGCCTCAGTGACACTCTACAGTGCTCTCCTGTACTTGCTCCCAACAAGCTCCTTGTAACACCTGATGCCTCTTATAGCTTACTTATATAAAAAGTGATGAGTGCATTCATTTTCTCAGAAATCCTGTGTACTGAACTCTTGCCTGTATCAAAATGCGGAAATAAGGTATCTACTACTGATTCTATTGGCTAAATCTCTGGCTTTAAAATTTTTTAAATGACTTACCTTAAACAAGCATGCAGCAAGTGCAGTAAAAATCCTCGTCTGAATAACTTCTGTGCTGGAGATTATTAGCACTACTAGATCAGCTTGACAAACCAAGAGCTAACATTCAAAAGGAACCACATCAAACTGAACTGCATCAAAGTGGCCAAGATTAAAGTGTTTATTTATTTATCATGGTCAGGAGTAAAAATAGCATATTTTCTTTTAGCCAGATAGATTAGAAATATACGTGTTTGAAGGATTTCATTTCAGTTATCCTGCTGATGTTGCCTACAAAGCTCAATAACCCAAGCTGAACTTAACACAAACAGAATAATAAGACAAGACAGTGAATCCTCTTCTCTGCCTACATGTTGGTGTTTTAAGAGACTAAGTGGGAAAATGTGTTATTACTGTGTCTGTCTGGTACCTTTCTGCATTCAGATTGCTTTGTTATTATGGTTGTATTAAATTGTACTTGTAAAACAAAGATGACATAGAAAAGAGATAGATAGATAGATAGATAGATAGATAGATAGATAGATAGATAGATAGATAGATAGATAGATAGATAGATAGATAGATAGATAGATAGATAGATAGATAGATAGATAGATAGATAGATAGATAGTTAGATAGATAGAGAACCGTTTAGCCTTATGGTTCCCCTCTACATAAATTCAGCTCTAAAGCTTTAGGTGCACCATTTGTTTCAGGGTCTCGTAGAGTCAGCAGCCATCCTAGAACTGCAACCCTGTCATTGTGTGCACCGGTTACATACAGTGTGCAGGAACTTTGGTGGGAGTTGTCAGTATTTGCCACCCAAGTCACCTCTGTAATTCTGGGGTCAATCAGGAAACAAAGATCAGGGAATGCAGTGTGCAGGAACTTGGGTGGGAGTTGTCAGTATTTGCCACTCAAGCCCTCTCTGTATTTCTAATGGTCAACCAGGAAACAATGACCATGGAATGCAGAATCCTGCATTCCCCAAGCGGCAGTTTTCAGGTGACTGTTGCTTGGGAAGTACCAACTGTATTAATTACCCATACTTTGTTTTTAGTTTGACATGAAGGACCAGCCCTGACCTCAAACTTTTGGAATGAAGTACCTACTGTTAGCCAGGTATTCTCATCCAACATCAGTCTCCGATAAATATTCTTCTAGATACAAACCCTCACAGACACATCTCAGTTTCTTCTAAGAATAGTGGATTGCAACAAAGGGGCTAATTCAATATAATGCTCATGATTTAGGAATAGATTTCGGATTTTGGAGTGCAGAGAATTGTGCACTGATTTTTATAAGAGGACCAGACATGTCTATATTTAGGCAGCCATTGTATATTCCATTTCAACTTTTTCAAAAGGCATTTTTTTACATTATATATATCTGTTAAGCACCTTGTTTTAGCTAGAAAACTAAAAATTTTCACCTGTTTCCCACCCTCATCCCGAATTAGTATTTTTCCTGTAAACTTCCTTTGAACTTGGTCAGTAGGCTCAGTTGTACCCTACGCAAGGGGGGGGGGTAGCTTAAAGTTTTAAAAAAGCAGAGGAAGAGAAGTCGTGAAACGCATCAACTGATAACAGCAGGAACTTATGATATTGGACATACACTGCTTGCATACTTTTTTTCTTTGAGTAATAACCTTTGCTTGACTACTAAATGTTACAACAATAAACTTTATACTTTCAATGTAAATGATTAATGTCGTCCCTCTTCATTACCATACTGATGGTGTGTAGGGTAAACTAGGTGCAAATATCTTTGTATATTTAGCAGTGATCATATTACCTACTTGCACCTCTCCAATGTTCCTGAATTCAGACCATATGCGTAGATGTAATATGACTACAGATATTTTTTTTTTAATTTTGAAGCCCTGCAGTCCAGTTCACAAGGGGTTAATCTAGTGAATACTAGGAGGAAATGTCAGATTTGACATGCTAGATAACTATGTCAGCCCTGATTGTATTGTGGTTGTACAACAGAGCCTAATTAAGACGTAGCCTTGACAAACACTTCGATTTAATCTAATGATCGCAGCCCATCATCACCACCAATCTCCCACCTAAATAAATGTCAAAAGGCTAAAAACATCTTTTTATATTTTATGTTAAAAGAACAAAAAACCTCCTTGACTCATATATTAGTCTGAAAGTAATTTCATACAAATTCCATTTTATCATAAAGGTCATGAAGGAATATTTGAATAATTATTTTGAAATAATTACATTTAGGAACTATTTACTTTATCTAGCAGTGATAAAGGGCAAATTTTAGACCATCATTCGTACCGCCCGTGCTCAGCATAAATTTTTTTAGGTTATTCAATTACACTCACACTTATTGGTCATCATTGTGTGCTTTCATAGGGACCAGCATGCTGATACCCAATACACAATATCCAACACAACAAAAAATTTTAGATGCTGAAGATTCTACCTCAAACCATACCGGTTGGACAACAAAGTGAGTGAATGGGATGTGTATGCAGAAGAGAAGATCTTACCATAAAGGTAGCCATACACAGGCTGATTCCCTCCCTATTTTCTGGCCAATTGACCAGGATCCTCCCGCATGTCGGATCACCATACACTGGCGGAAGTATGGATCGGCCCGTGTATGGCTATCTTAACATTTGGTAGGAAATTTCACTAATGAAGGAGGTTTTGGAATACTTTACTACATGAGCTGAAATTTAAAATGGCATTGGATGAGATCCAAGGCTATAAATCCCAAATAGTAAGAAACCAAAATGTTGACCCTAAAGCTGGGAACACACATGTAGATATGGGCCAGATCGATTTCCGCTTCGAGCGCCGTGCACACTCATGGCCATCTATCTGGCCCATATCATATGCGGCCATCCCTGTTTACGAGCAGGACCAACTATATATTTCACTCATAAGGCCCCCATACACGTGTCGGATTCGCACCGGATTCCGGCACGATCGATTCCGGGCGCGTGCACGCCAAACGATCGTGCCGGAATCGCATGCAGCCCACCTGGTCCGATCGTTCGCGTCCGATTGATCAGGGGCTCAGAATCGGATCCGATGGAGAACCAACATGTTGGTCTTTCTCATGCGATTCTGTCCGGATCAGGGGGAGTTGCCATTTGTGAGGTGGACAATCGGACACGGATCCGTCCCGGAATCCGTTGGACAAGGTGGTATGCTGCGATGGATACTCTTAATTGGCCGATTGATCACACCTGCGATTCCCGGCAGAATCGCCGGAATCGATCGGATGATGAATCGATTGGACATGGAATCCGACACGTGTATGGCTAGCTATATTGTATACTTGCTTTCCTTTGTAAAGCAGATTTCAAGTTTTTTATGGTTTTTTTTTAGATATATGGGTAAATAATAGAACCTTTGTATTGCTCTTTGTGTCCTTTTATGAGAGTTCCATTTAGTTCTTATCTCATAAATACAACTGTAGCTCAAATGTTGATTAAAGATTGCAGCATAATGATCTATGAACTACATTCCTCGAGGTACAGATCCACATATTTTTTTAGTATTTCTCTAACTGTTGGCAGTATATGAAGTAAGGTGTGGCTCGCCAAGAGTCAGGAAATTACTGTTACCTGTATGTGGCTAACGATCATTGGAGTTAGCGATCCCTGATTTACTGGAGTCTGTTGGGTGACCTGGGCATTGATGAGTTAAATGCCATGCCAATCATTACCGGTACTTAACATTAACATGTACCACCCACCTAAATAGTGTTGCAGATCAACCTTTTAAAGGCTAATGTATTCTCTGATGACAGTGTCCTCTTTAAGTAAGTTCATGCACTCTGCCACACTGAAAGCATTGTTCAAGAATGATTTGAAATTGATAAAAGGTTCAATGTGTAGACTTGGGCACCAAGTTCCCCTTATGCTGAAAAAAAAGTCAAATCCATGAAGCCAACTTACTATATAAAGGAATTAAAGGATCAGGTGGTAATATCTTGAAAGGGATACTACAGGAAACCTTAGATTTTTGGGAGTACATACCTTGTAAAAAAAACTACATGATACAGGTTCTAAACCCAAAATACCCAAAGTACTCTATCCAAAATTTCAGCCTCCATGACTTAAAGAACTGAATCCAATTAATGAAATCTTGGACCAGCAAAGTAGGGTTTTGGAATGAATCCTAAAAAATAGAAAGGTGGACCAAGGACTCATCTGAAGTATTTCACTTTAAAATGGCCACCATAAAGCTGGGAATACACGGCTCGATATTTGTTCATGGAAGCTCCAGACCAGCGCGATGATGTAATCATGCTGGTCTGGAGCTTCCTTGATATCGAAGGAGCTGTAGGCACATCGACCTTGATTTACGGTCATGTTTAATATCCCTGAAATCAGGAATGGCCGCATATGATATGCGCCAGATAGATGGCCGTGAGCGTGCACAGCGCTCGAAGCGGCCATCGATCTAGCCCATATCTATGCATGTATGGGCACCTTAAAAAGCTCACATAGTTAAGTGATTTCAGGACAAACTATAGGTGACCATACACGTGCCAATTTTTCGGCCGTTTTTAGCCCTCCCGACCGATCCGGTTGGGTAGGTCGGTCGGGAGGGATTCAGAACTGTTTTAAAATCGGCTGAAAAGTCGGTCGGGTCCCGACCGCGGATGCCCGATTTTTCGGGAAAACGGCAGCTTGTATATGTCATGTACAAGCTGCCGTCATGTACAAGCTGCCGTCTTCCCGAAAAATCGGGCATCCGCGGGCGGGACCCGACCGACTTTTCAGCCGATTTTAAAACAGTTCTGAATCCCTCCCGACCGACCTACAGGATCGGTCGGGAGGGCTAAAAACGGCCGAAAAATCGGCACGTGTATGGTCACCTTATTTCATTACAGGGAGCAAGACTGTACAACTCAGGAAAGCGTGAAATTAAGGTTAGAGTTCTGTTTTAATAACAAATACCTTAACCTTCTTAGTGTTCATGACGAGCCCATCTCATCCAGAGTTTATGTGAAGAACAAACTCTGGATGAGCTGCGCTCCCATGAAACCTGCATATCCCCGGAAAGCTATGGCGATGCTGCTTCCAGCCGCAGCATTTCCGGGGCTCTGCGGCTTCATTGATCGATGCGGTACAGGCAGTGCGCTAGGGAGGTTAAAGGACACTTAAATAAGCCACAATCTAGTGACGTGAGAGAATTACAAAACATTTGAAAATGTTTTGAGAGTCAGTCCTTAATCAGGTTTGTGTTATGAAAAGTCTTTTCATGCGTGTCGCGGGTTAGGTGAAGTGGATGGCGGTGTATTCATGACACGGAAAGCAGCCAGAGCTCAGTGAATAAGAGAAGCCTGTGATTGATGCATTCATTTACACATGATGAGATGCACTGACACTCTACTCTTCACTGGAACAAAGCAATTACTGCACTGACCCCCTCTACACCGTAGGCTGACAGCACGGTACCTTCCACACCGGCCTGGTGGAGATCATATTCTCAGCAATCTAGTCAGAGGAACCTTTGGATTTATTTAAAGTAGACATTAACCCAACTCAACCAATGACATCTCATTTGCTCTTTTTTCATCCTCTATTTAAGCCATGATTGCATTTATTTCTGTAGTCTCTCTTTAGTCACTGCTTGTTGACATAAACTCCAGTGACGGCTGCATACATGTCTAGAGGCTGGATTTTGCGGGTGCCAACAGTGAACAATGCAATGCGTGTTGAAATGGCCACTTAGGAAGCACATCAGACAGAGTTACAATGCAGACCAAAGCAGGAAGACAGGTAGTGTCACTCCAGAAGAACAAGTATCTAAACAAGGGCCTTCAAAGCAGGATCACTACGCATGATTGTAATGGCAATACAAGTTTTAACAATAAAAGGGTGATCATTTCTTTTTATAACTATATGTGGATGTTTAAATGTGCAAGAGATGTTAGAAACCTTATAGGGAAGAGGAGAGATCTGAAGCAGTTAGTACCCTATTGGCTCTCCACGCTGTCACTCTCTTCTCCCTCTGCCTATTTCACACAATGCCCCCACCCTCCCCTACCACTGACAAGCAGGTAGATGACCATGGGGGACCTAATGAGAGAAAATAAGTAGAGTGCATGTAATGCATGTGTGTCTCTCTGTGTGCATTTTAGGAGTTTTAGGTGCCTGTGTCCCATCCTGGATGTTGTGGTATTGTACTCCAACCCTCTACATAACTGATAATCCCAGACACAGCCCACTGTCTCCATAAAATCATGGGGAAATGTATTTGGGAACTTTTGGGGTGACAACAATGCTTATTCAAAATGACATTTAACGCATTTCTCTGCAGAACAACAGAACATGAAGTCAGCTGCTCATTGAAAAATAATGTCCCATTTTATTTTTTTATATATATCGTATTTTTCGGACCATAAGATGCACCTTTTCACCCCCAAAATTGGGGGCAAAAAGTGCCTGCCTCTAATGGTCTGAATGTGCTTCCCGCCAGCCATCCCGGCACGGAGATTAGCCGGGGAGCTGGAGGAACTGTCAGTTGAGAGATGCCGGCTGGTGTCCTGCCCATCCAGCTGTACTGTATAATTGCCTATGTCAGCAGCACTTTGCTGGCATAGGCAATGGAGAGAGAGATGGACTGCAATCTCTACCTCTCTGCAATAACTCGGCAGTTCCCACGGACAAAGTAACAGCTGATCAGAGCAGAGGAGAGGGAAAAGACTGCAGATGTCTGCCCCCTCCCCCTCCTCCTACAGATCAGTGTGAAGTATGACACTGAGTCTGAGAATGTACTGCTGCTAGTGACCCCTGCTGGCTCAATTGAATATTGCATTCATTGAATTCATTGCATTAACTCAAATGATGTGAAAACTTATTAAATCTTTTTTTTATGGTTTTCCTGCCCTAAAAACTGTGTGCGTCTTATGGTCCGGTGCATCTTATAGTCCAAAAAATACGGTATATAGACCTGAAATCCCTTACCACTTCATTACAAATATTAAGATTATTCTTTAACTAAATTTGTTTGTGTAAATTCTTTTAAAATATATATTTTTTAAATATAATCAATATTAAATTTATGTTTATGTCTAGTATTATAAAAAAATCATAAATACAGGCACTCAAAGTACACGATGAATGATAGTTACAAGACAAAGCATACTATTCAAGAGTCAGCTCCACCCAAAACCCAGCGTTCTGTCAAATATTTGAATATATGATTGAGTTGGGAGACTTCCTTGTGTTACACTTAATCCTGAACATATTATTTTTTTACACTTATTTATATATGTGATTGTGTTTTAAGTGTCTTGATAATTTTTTCATTTGGTCAACATGAGTGTCCGAGTATCCAGAGTGCCACTCATTTCCCAATACGCAAAGTTGAAATAGGTTTTTGGGTGGAGGTGACCTCTAAAACACATTCAAAGCTTCTTTGTAACTCTTCATACATTTCATTAAGCAAAGACACATTTCCCAGGAACACACACACAAGCGCAAACCATCTCCCAGGAACACACGTAGGCTGTACAAGATTCACTCATCATTCTGATTCCAAAATGCTTAAGATAAGAAATGATACGTACACTTATCGGCTGACTTTTTGGTACATCATAGACACCTTCTTTCTTATGGCTGGTAGGGACCTAGAATTAAGCCAGATATTGTCTGGGTAAATATGAAATGTCAATGTATCACAATCACACAGTACAGACATGTGACAGGACAAATGCATGCTGGACGCACATGGCTAGCCATATCTCATGTACTACACAGTGTTATGCTCTAACATAGAGGGGGATGGTAGTTATCTAATGGAATTCATCAACACAGACTACAAAAGAACCAAAACCTCATCACTAAGGACATAGCTAATTGCAGCATGCACTAACTACGTAAACTACGACAACCTGATTTTAAATGAGAACTTGTGATTGGTTGGTATGGGTGGTTGGATGTCACACACAGAAACACAGAACAGTGACAGCAGAAAAAGACCAAGTGGTCCATAGTTTGGCCCCTTTTTTAGTTGTTACCCTTCCTGTCTTAGTATGAATCTATAGACTGTTGGCCACTTGATTCATTACCTCTAACATAAGTCTGTTCCAATCATTCAACGTAAATAAATACTTATCTTGTCTTGAGCTATGTATTGAAGATGTTGCCTTCCCAGTCTATTAAGTTCCAATAGTGTCTCCTGATATATTTTATGATTCAGAACTTTTACCATTTTTTCTGTTCATCCATTAACTCTTTCCTGTCCATGAACGCCTTTCCTCTATCGACTCTTAAGGCAGGTCACTAGTACTGCACACAGTATTCTAAATGCCATCTATATATATTGAGTTGTCATGGTATACCTAATTTAGAGATGTTTAAAGCCCTTGGTAAATAGTGACATTTAAGATCTCTAGTTGTCCTATCTGACAAAGATGATTATCCCAGAAAAAAAGTTAAAGATGTATATTTTTTCTACAGTTGCCACCAGAGTAAAGATGTCTATCCATGACTTGAAAAAATCGAGCTGTGTATGGCTCGAACCGGGAATGGACATGTCCGTTAATCCTGATCGTTCTGACAAGCAGTGGGGAGAGCCCCCCTCCCACCACAGAGCGCACAGCTGATCAGCTACTGGCGGGGGAAAGGAGGTGGAGCCTAGCATGGTACACAGTCTCTGCAGCCATCCTGTTGCAGGCTCTCCCCCTGCCTGCAGCTCCCAGCCATTATTGTGAGGTATTAGTATCTCACAACACCGGACCAGGGTCTCCATTGAATGGGAATCGATATGCAAAGTGGTGCACATCGGAGTCCTGTTCCATTGACCTGCGATCGAGAGCAGTGCTGTGATTGATTGTGGGTCTATCGCACGGGTATCGTCCCGTGGATGGGTATCATCCTGTAAAAGATGTGAGGGTAATTCTTGCAATGAGATACTTGCAAGCTTGTTACAAATATAATTCCAATTTTTTATTCACTTTTTTTTCATAGCTCTTTCAAATACAGACAACTCAAGTACTCCAGTAATCAAAAGTTTTGCAAGACCTCGTCTTCAACACTAAATGTGTTATTCTTCCCAAGTGGATAATGACCAACATCACTCAAAAGGAACAGGACCTAAAAATGTAATTGGTCTAAAGAATATAGGAAGACTCAAGCTCTAGGCTTTAACTGTGTGAGATATTGTCTGATAAAACCACACAACTCAAGAGTGTAAAATCAAATACACAGAGGGTCAAAATTATAAACTTGGATAAAGTTATTACATTTTTTTTATAATAATGAGGTTTTTGCTTCTCGTCAGATATAATGATGAACCTTTTCATATGGAAACTCATGTTTTGCTTAAAAATTATTTTTTTAAGTCAGGTGTAATGACCTGACTTCAAAAATAACCTCAAATGTCAAAAAAACCCATCTGTGGCTTATTTTTTTTTAAATTAAATTGAAAAAAAAAAAGTGTGGCAGGCCGTATCTAATTATATTTCTTGACTACGACTTGGCCCTGGTATAGCTTTAAGGCAAGGGCTCCACTATGTGGTGGCCTCCGCTGATGTCACCAAAAGGCTCTGTTGCATTTAAGTGGACGCGGAGCGTGGCGTCAACATCAACGTGATGGAGGCTCGGACCAACTGATTTGGAGCTCTGTCATAGCCCCGTTGCCATCAATGTGTGGCTTGTGCACTGCAGTAAAATCCCTGGAGGGATTTTAGTGCATGTGTAGCCCTAGCCTTAGACCCTCCAAATTCACAAATAATATGCAGATAATGGTACAAAACATCAAAAGTTTTTTCTAGACATATTGAGGTTCCTAATCTATATAAACAACCATTTTAGCTAAAATTTTATTTCCAAGTTACATTCAAAAATCCTTATGCACTCAAATAGTTTTGCACTCTATAGGAGTTACCAATTGTCAGTGATCAAATCTTGGAGGGCGGGCAGTCCCTGTACTGTTATTTAATCTGCTATGGCATTAAATTATAAGGTATTTACAATTCTAATGTCAATCAAGAAAAACAATACCAGCAACAAAAGTCCACTAACTGCAGGACCTATTAACACAAAGATATCCCCTATCACTTTGCGGGCATCTCGCTTAAAACGGCAACGCTGGAAACATTTACTGCTCCATTTAGACCTGATCACTTAAATGGCACGGTACACATTACAGAGCCCAGAAACAGATAATCTTTCATTATTTTTATCTGAGTTTGGACTGTTATTCTACCCCTTCCCTGTGTTTCAAAATTAGCCTATTTCAATACAGGGATAAAAAACACTATTATTTGCCAACACTTAAGCTGTTATTGTGGCGATTTTCTCAGAATACTAGAGTGGCTGCTACATTACATATGTAGAATTCGACACAAAACACCGTACAGTGTCCTTCTGGAGGCCTGTTTGGCCTCTACAATCATATAGTGATCATTATTATTACAGCAGATTCATGAGGACTCGGGCCTACCAGAAGTGTCCTGACTATTAGAAGTGCAGACATATTGGGACAAAATTGCCACAGGTAACTATTTTTGGCATTAAATCTGTAATTTATCTCAACTGTCAGGAAGAGTATCTAGGTCAGGACAATGTCTAGATGGGTAATATTCTTGGTGTAGTTACAAAATGCCGATGTTTGCATTGAGTTTATTTGTTTTATGCTGCTAATCTGCTTTATACCACAAAGTATTAAACTGGCCATATACCTTTAGATGAATAGGGTACATTAACAACACTGCAGTGGTAATGCTCCCTACAATGGAGTTCACAGGCAATCCACATGCATCCATGACGCTCAGTGGACACAAGCCTTAAGGGCTTGAGCACATGGTGAAAAAGACATAGGGCAGGCGTGGCCCATTGAAAGCAACAGGCAATGACATGTCTGTAGACACATATGTGTCATAGCCTGAACTGCTCCATGGCAAATGCAATGCAGGGCCCCGCATTTTCATTAGGAAGTTGGGCGTCACTTGCGTCAATGCATCATTGCCAGCAACGCTTAGTGACCCTGTGCTTATTTATGGATGCATTTGTCTCAAAATAAGTAAATAATACAATAAATGGTCGCATTAACGGTGTGTTAAAAATGCAGCAATAAATGTGGCCAAATTGGGGGAAACCGTACAAAACATTAAGCAGCATTTATTGGATGAGTTAACTCTAACATGTTAACTAAATACATTGGAGACAATGCCATAGATGCCCTTAAAGACATGTGTCCATTATGCCCAATGTAGACAGGGCCTACTCTACTGCTCCCTGAAACCCTGACACTAAAGCTGGCCATATAGATGTGCAGCCGATTGGTCGCGGACGATCTGATAGAGAATCACTGGTCCATAGAAAAATGGACATGTCCGTTCTTTGGCCGATCACTGTTTGGAGCGACCAGGTGGGCAGCTTCGAACTGCATCGATCGACGTGCACATGGATCTATGCGTGTATGGGGGGCTTAACTACCCTTGTAATACTAATAATGGTAATCCAGGAAATCCAGAAATCTGCTATACTTGTGCTCCTAATCCCTATTTCTCCTAATACATTGTATCAACAGGTGATATAAAAGTATGAAAAGTGAAATGTGTTAATAGTTAGTAGTCACTGACATGCAATATATATGTCATTTTTTTTTCTGGGCAGAGTTACACTTTAAATGGTGCAAGAAACCCCTACAATTGTGTTGAACGTGTTGAAAATATTTAAAGTGTTGATATACTAAATCAGGTAAATGAATTAGCTCAAGGAAGCCTCTCTCTTAGCATACCTCAGTAAAAAAAATTCATTGGTGTAATCAAAACCTAAGTTCATTAGAAGTCCCTGGCTGTTTTTAAACCCTATTAAAAGTAACCTCTTCACTATATACTGCTAAGGATGAAATTAATTAGTCCTCCACTCCAGGTGTGCGTTTAACAAGCTCGCTCTTTAGTCATCCGATCCTTTGTATCTGCATCATCATGTAAATCACAAGCTGTAAACCACATTTTGTCATGTCAGGAAATTTATACAAGGCACAAACTATATATAATCTGCATCTGTTATTGGCTAATTAGGAAATTTCTATGAGACCTATAAAAACGACCTCTCTCCCCAGTTACTGCTCCTTGTCTGGGATAGAATGCATTTGTTTTGCTGCTTCGGCAAAGCTTACAACAAGTTGAATAGCAAAATGTGTCTCTGTCTTTCTGCTCTGACCATATACACTTGTGATATGTTATAGGAGAAAGCAGGCCTGTTTTAAGCCTTTCTGGGGTCCTATGCAAAGTTATAGCACGGGGGGCCCCCCTGATGGTCGGGTTGGTCACCGGGGGGTGGTAAGTGCTATCATTCGGCCTGCCGGGTTGTTGGGGGGGGGGGGGGGGGGGGTTGGGTTTGCTAGTGCATTCCCCACCACTCAACCCACCTGCCGGCCAGATTGCAGGAGAAAAGGTCCTAGTAGAGAGATCAGAAATATACATTCACCACCTGCTTAGTAGTGGACGTTCCATGACAAAAGTAAGGTCGGCCCAGGCACCCCCAATGGAACATTCTGTATCCATGCCGGACCTCGGATTCCCGGCTCATTATAAACCAGGAATGCAAATCAAACCAGAAACCTCATGAAATTTCACAAAGATGCTCATGTAATAATAATAAAGAAGATATCTAGTGGGTTGTAAAGCGAAACTCTATGTCTCTAGCTCCCCTCTCATTGGACTCCTGATAGAAATAGGTAACCTGTAACCAGTTCACAATAGCCAGACACAATGGTGACAATGTCCTCTTTATGCATTAGTACAGGTAGAAATGCTGACCACTGCTAGCTTAAAATCTGTTGTGTATAATTTATGGTACAGAAGGTAGAAGAGCTTACTCTCTATTAAGGTATAACTGAGAATACAGAAGCGGTCAGAGTTTACAGTCTATGAGGGTGGACGTGAGGAAACAGAAAGGGAATAACTCTACAATCTATTACGGTATTATCAAGAATACAGAATATGTAAGTGCTCAAAATAACCGCAGTTCACATACCAGGATGCTGTTCCACCTTCCAAAGGTTTATATTTCTGCTCACTCAAGCTGGCCATAGGCGGTTAGATTCGAGAGCTATTTCACTGCAGATCGACCGCTGTGCACGCTCATGTCGATCAATTTGTTATGAAATCGGCAACAAATATTACGCGCCCACCACTCGAGCTCACTGCTCATATTTAAAAGTACACTTATTTTTTTGTAAAAACATATGGTACCTAGATGAATTGAATGGCATCTCCCTGAAGTTCAGCATTTCTAGATAAAAAGAAGCTTCCATTGTTTTTTAGTTGCTAACTTCTCAACTGTGACCTTCATCATTGATATACTATGTAATGATTTATGTAGACTGGGATTTCCATCTTCAGCAGCTATCTGCTTGTTGGAGATGAGGTAGTCATTAGGCGGCAAAGATAGCCAACCCACATCTTCAACACCCCAGCCAGGGCACCGAGGCGCAGGGTGCATGACCGGGGGCGGGATGCC
>CM070038.1:29128095-29169123 GCA_036250615.1 Ptychadena robeensis | reverse complement strand
AACGTTGAACCGGAGTATGTGTTTTTTCCTTAAGGGGATAGAGCGGGCAGCTTGGGTAGGGGGTTAAGGTTTGTGGTATCTAATTGTTTCTTCACAGTCACCCCTGCCCAGGTCATAAACCTTTTAAATACCAGGTGGCAAAAAAATGGCATCCTTGCCTTTACAACACGGAACAGGAATTTTACCATTTGTCAGCAATTTGGTATGAAATAACTAGGTGCTGATTTTATTTGGTAAAATCCATAATGCTAACGTTTATGATAATTATATTCCCACTGAAAATGTACGTTCATGACATTTACTTCCTAATTTGCTTCTCACAATGTTTTCCTTCCAGCCAATCAAAAACCAATTCTGAATGTTTCTGATTCTGAAGTCTATTAAGTCTTCAAATTATAACTTTGTGCTAAAATCGTTCATTATACATCGAAATATATTAAAAAAGAACCTGCAGAAGAATCTCCATATCTTCTTGTTTGTGCTTCACTACTTTTATATTTCAGTGATCAGAACATTTAGATCATTTAGAGATCAGAAACCTTACAGTTTGTCTATTGTACAGTCTATTGCTCAGATTTCCCTCTCAAACGGTTTAAAATACCTCAAGCACTTTGTTGTTTGTGGTGAGGGTGATTGTGGCTCAGAGAACATGACTGCAATGGCTAATGTGGTTTTCAGCATACATGCTGTGGCTGGCTTTGCAAAGAAGAAATAAGAAGACATTTTCACCTATTTACCCCACTCCCCCCCCCATTTACCCCACATTACTACACAATTTACTATTTATTTCTAACTAATCAACTGCTTTGGGCTCTGCTATAAAATTACATTTTATCAAGTCAGTAATGTAATGGAAATAGAGGACCATGTGACAGGTGACCATAAACCATCTTAAAGAGTACATAGTTATTTGGCTGTTTCCATTTTATATATTGAGTTAATTCTGCATAGTGAAAAGCCTGGATCCGGGACTGGCCTGTGACGTCAGGAAGGTAGGTAGGCGGGGTTAAGGGGTTAGGAGGAGGAGGGGGGAAAGTCTATTTAACCCGGCCAAACAGGAAGTACTTCCTCTTTGGACCGGGATCGTCACCCACCCACCCTCCCTCCCTTGGTTGTTTCATATGTTTTTGCGTGTTTCTAAGGTCTCCTTTTTTGTCACAGCAGGGCGGAAGCTCGGCAGTGCCGCAGGAGTTAAGTGGAGCTTGGAGAATTGGTGGCGTGTCGGTACTGAAGGGCAGCCACTTAGATGGCCAAAGTTGGGCAGGGCTTATGCCCCATTTATGTCACACCCTGGAGTGGAAGTTCGGATGTACCCATGAAGCCGGTATTGAAGGGCTGGTGGCCGGTACGGTTGGTAAAGAAGGGCGATTCAGTGGCATTGTCGAGGCATTCCAGGAGTTAAGAGTTGTTTAATGGTTAAATTAATATTTAATATGACATTTAAATGTTTAATTGGCTGTGGCCAAATGGTTTGTATTTTTCCACAAAAACTTGTTATATAAACTTACATTTTAGGTTAAGAGTACAGGGTCTCAGTGATCCATAGGTCATGCAAATACCTTTCTACGTACTCACAGGCCCTACTAGCCAGGGCTATACATGCTGGCCCAAAAGGATTGTTCATAAAATGTAATATGAAACTTTTACTTTCTATATAGTTTCTACAAATCAAGTCAGCGTAAATCTGCTGTTTCACCAAACATTAGGGAATTCTCCAGAAGTCTTTTTACTTAACTTTTACCTCCTATTAACATGGATGGGAAAATAATAATTCACCAGTAACTGAAATTTTGGCTGCCACAGACTTTCTGGACAAAGGAATGTACTACCAACAGCACTTTAACGTGTCATCTTTCTCACACAGAAATAGATGTTAAATGTATGAAAAAAGGAAAAAAATAATAAAGAAGCCGTATCACAACTGGACTTTCACTAAGTGAGAAAATGTTCATTTAAAAAGCAGAGAGTGCTGGGAACTGTGTCCCCAGGGGCAGAATATACCCACCTTTGTTAGCGGTTAGTACTCATAAGAACATATAATAGTGACTGTTCAGAGGACCCTTCCCCTATGACATGATTACAGCTTTTTACATGAGGTAATAGAGGAAGGTTTGAGATTATCATGTAGAACTGCACCTATGTAAGGGTCTGTGTAAACTGTGTTGTTTTCCTCGTGTTCGGTACGTGGTAAACATGGGGATTTTGGCAAAAGCATGGCCCATACTATTCATTTGCATGGGACAGGATCCACTTGTGCGCCAATAAAGCTGCACATCCTTAAAGCATCAATTATGGGTTTTCTGCGTTACGTTTTATTCAAATGAATAGCATTTGCGTCAACACCCTCTAAAACACGAACAAGCACTAAACAGCAGTGCTGTGTCTCCAGCTCCTCTGATATCGGGCAGCAGCATGATCACGTCATCACACTGCTGCAGGTAACCTCAAACGGCTCCAATATTGAGAATATTTAGTCTAACTTTTCTCCAAGTACATATAGTTGCAGCTTTGCCCAGATGTGAACAATATGGTGAGCACAACATTTTTTTTTAAAAGGAGGAATGGGAACACAAAAGGTGGTGAAGACACCTAAATATTTTTGGTGAGCATCGCTAAAGATTATGGCAGGGGGGATTCTAACTTTAACTTCATTATTTAGTTTAATGTGCACTAAACTTTTAGGGAAGTCATGGATAAGGCTATTTTCATGTTCCAACACAAGTTGGATGACAAGTGACCTCTTGTTTACTTACACTTATTGCTTTGGACATCCATACAATACAGAAGAACATATATATCTACAGTATATGCCTAAAGGCCCCCATACACGGGTCGGATTCCGGCCGGATTCCGGGCCGATCGATTCCGGGCGCGTGCATGCGAAACGATCGTGCCGGAATCGTGTGCAGCCCACCTTGTCCGATCGATCACGTCCGATTGATCAGGGGCCCAGAATCGGATCCGACAGAGAACCAACATGTTGGTCTTTTTGATCCGATTCTGCACAGATCAGGGGGAGTTGCCATTTGTGAGGTGGACAATCGGACATGGAATCGTCCCGGAATCCGTTGGACAAGGTGGTATGCAGCGATCGGATACTCTTAATTGGCCGATCGATCACACCTGCGATTCCCGGCAGAATCGCCGGAATCGATCGGATAGGTGATCGAGCGGCCATGGAATCCGAACGTGTATGGCTAGCTTTAGAATTTGAGCATTAAAATTTTGTATCATTATATATATAAATTATATATATCACTTCCTCATAATGATACAGAATTGTGATGCAGTATAAATGAGTTAGATTAAGGATCACTACAATTAATGAACAAAGCTTCAGTAAAGATTACAGAATGACCTACCAGAAACTACTTCAGAATAATTATCCAATCACTAAAACTGAACCAGTTCATTTTTTAAGCAAAATCCTCTCTTCCCATCTCTAGGTACCTGGTATATGCTTTCCTCTGTGTCTGGGTCTCGTATGGACTCGTGGCCAGCTTCGAACACTATGTACTAAGGCATCGTCCAGCAAAGGAGAGAGAGAGAGAGCAGAAACCATATCAGGGAAAAATAGAAAAGACAGAGAATTCAGGAACAAAGCAAAGGAAGCAGCAAACAAGATTTTCAGAAAGTACATAGACAGCATTTGATTCATCTCAAAGATCAATAAGTAGTGTTGCCGAGTTGCAGCACTTGTATCCTGGGTTAAGCACAATAGGCCTCTATAGTCATGCAACTTGTATATTCTTTTACCGTCTGTCTGGGCTTCTGGAAGCTCTGAAATGTTTTGAAAACCATACTTCATTATGTAACTTTATATGTATGCCTTGGTAAAGCCATGTTTTCTTAGTACACATTATGAGTTTTCTGCATTATTGAGACCGATCATGTGATGAACGTAGACAGAACCTCCCACCAAGTAGACTGGATGGACCTTTACACACCTTGACAGAACAGAGCAAGGTAAAGAACTGAAATACAGAAGAGCCTTGTATATGCATACAGAACAGCAGACTGGAGGATATGTTGTTTTTGTAAAGCAATTCTGTTACAAAATAACCCAAAAATTAAAATCATAAGACTTTCCTTTTTACATGCCGCCTGCCCATTCCTTTGATTTACACTCTCTGACAGAACTACTTCTTCACATCTGAGTGGAGTTTGCTGCAATACTCACCACACTGAGGTCCAATACTGCTCATTATTAGAGATAGCCATAAAATATCCACTAGTTTATTTGGGTGTTTAAAATCCCCTGATCATGGTATCATCAACAAAATGCTGGATAAAGAGAAGGGTTGTAGGGACATTACCAATAAAAATGTATTGCTCTAGCACAGGGTTGTCAAACTCAAACACACAGTTTGAGTCGGGGGCTAACCTTGATATTTAATAAAAAGAAGTCTACAATTGAGGAAGTCATGACACGTCATCACAACTATGAAACTTTCTATATGGAAATAAACCTAAGTTTTTCTTAAACATTAAACCTGGAACAAAGTGTAATACTATAACACACGTGATATCAAATGACAAAAAACACATCTGTGCAATCATTTATTTCTTCATTCATCAATATTGAGGGCCAAAAATGATAAGACCACAGATCAGATTTGGCCCCTGTGCCAGTCGTTCTCAACGCCACTTCATCAGTGTAATAAGATTGGCCTATTG
This sequence comes from Ptychadena robeensis, assembly GCA_036250615.1. Classification (NCBI taxonomy): domain Eukaryota; kingdom Metazoa; phylum Chordata; class Amphibia; order Anura; family Ptychadenidae; genus Ptychadena; species Ptychadena robeensis. The sequence continues at coordinate 29,164,446 of CM070038.1, read as the reverse complement.
CCAATCTTATAACCCTGATGAAGTGGTGTTGATAGTCATGTTGGTTTAAACTGGATTTTACTGCATACCAATAAAAATTAAGACGAAAATTAAAACTTCTGGCACCTCTTCGATGCCTTATTTTCCACTGGGGGGTTTCCCTTGTTCTATACGAATACCCACACCGAGGCTGAAACAAAGAATTGATCTAATCCACCCCGGGTACCCAGAGGCTACAAAGTGCATCCACTGACAAAAAGACCCTATTCTAGAGATGCTCTGCATTCTATACAGCTGTTGGCCTATGAGCCCCAACAGCCGAAAAAGTAAGTACCAAGACCTTGTCCCACATTGTCATACTGTGAACCACAAATCAGAATAGCTGTTGGCTCCCACTAGCTTTTACAAAATCACATACTGCATTAACAAGGTTTATATAAGAAAGGGGAATACATTTAGGCGGCACTTTGATAAAAAAAAGTTTAAAGTTTAAAATAAGCAGAACTGGTGCTAGTGAGATGAACTAACTGTAGATCTGTAGAATACCATCCCACATACCACCAGGGTTCACCACTTAGGCAATTAGGTTATTTAATTAATTTGCATTGCTCGTTCGAGATTTAATTTCCCTATTCTTGTCTTCACTGCCAGAATGGAGCTTTCTACACCAGAACGCAGCTGAGCGATACAGAGGAAGTGACATTGACGGCATTGTATAATACAACAGATTAACTCATTGCCACCATGTCACTTGTACTTGATCGAGATAATCTGATTTGGCTCAGCGAGCTTATTAATTCTGGATTAATACTAAAACAATGTGACTGCCAGCCGGCTGGGGTGTTACATTCAGCGGTGAATCTGACAACAAAGGCGAACCCGCGAGCTCTGAGAGAAACTGCAGGAACGTGTCATTATTTTTTTTTCTCAAGCATTCATTTCCACTGATTGATGTTTTTTTTTGTTACAGAATGTGGAAAGTACATTGAGGTGGAATAAAAATGGGGCAGAAACGTGGTCATGTATGCAACACTGTCACTAAGTGAATGAAAAAAGAAAATAGCTAATGTATCCTATTGGGCATTTTAGATATATTTAGCTTTTAACAGTTATATGTAGTAGAAAAGTGTTTAAAGGTGGGGTGGCAAGTTCACCTACAAAAAAATGTGCCAGAGTACTCGTGGAGAAGCACATGATCAATTTGATCACCTGATCAGAGTGCAAAACCCTGTTTTTTTTCTATCTCTTAAGCCCCCCATACATCTTAAGATCGATCCATACAATCTCCATTAGATCTAACAATCACTTTGTAGTATAGTGGCCTCCCTGATAGAATAGTGATTGGAAGGATTAGAAAGCTCCTCATATTACATGGTTTTGGTAGAATAAAATTTGATTTGTGTTCGTTCATCACGATAACGAATGGAAATACATTCGAAATTACAATGACAGATACAAATTTACCAACATGTTCGATGACCTTTCGAGCGATTTTTGTGTTTGAGGTCGAACAAGATTTATCCATTCTATATTTTTGTTCAATCAACCAAAAAATCTACACGTGTAAACCACCTTTACACTGGCTGATATAGTGGTTGATATAGGCGGTGTGTGGTCTTAAGGTGGCACAGAGGTCCCCCATTCCCCTGAAAGGGCTAAAAACCCCTCAGCCTAAACCAAATGTTTGACGTACAGGACAGCACTATAGTTGATGTATGAGCAAATTTGTAACCTGTTGCACATAATTTATTGCTAGATAGAACATTGACTCATATCTTCTTTTCCATTTGTCTTCAATAAAGTTGTCATCTGCTGAAGAATAGAGATGGTCGAATTCAACCATTTCCATGATTTTGAGTTAATTGCAAAGCTCTTGAACATGGTATCATCACCAAACTTGCTGGAGAGAAGGGTTGGGGATATAATAGGCTCTAACACAAATAGTTTTTGCATAAATGAAGTTCAAAGTCAAGTAAAAATTATGACTTTGAACTTAATTTATGCAAAAACTACATATGCTAGTGCAAAACTTTTTTTCCAATGTTGCCACAGCCCTTCTCTACATCTCCAGAAATGTTGGTGATGATACTATTTACAATCAACTCACAAAATTAGCTAGTTGAAAAATTCAACCATCTCTACTGAAGAAACGACGTTAGTAGCAAAACGTGCCAAGCCTATTGACGAGTCAACATACCTGAATATGACATATTGTCACTTATATATTTGTAAATAAACCATGTAGAAAGTTTTATTTAATTGTGGGGTGCCACCAATTCATTTTTTCCTAAATATTCATATTTAGGATGGTGGCAGCATATTTATAGCCGTTGGTTGAATGTTTATCTATCCTTTTTCTCACATAAAAATTACAGCTAAATTGTCTAAAATAAAGATCATTATCCTTCCATTAAAGCTTTGTAATGTTAACACCAAATGTAATATATTATTTATATATATACCTATATATTTAGGTGCTTGAAATTGTACCCAATCCAGTTGCTGAGTATATATTAATATTTTTTAAGGGTTTTAAAATGTTCTTGCATACACAGCTTAGTTCCTCAGATGCATCTGTGCTTTACTGTGAACGGCTTGTTACTATGTTCAGGTAAAAGTTACACCAGCAGCACTTTTTCCTGTGCTCAGTAGAGATGATCAACTTGCTGACTTTGTGAGTTGATTGCAAAGCCTCTAAAAATGATATCATCACCAAAAAAAAAAGATGTAGAGAAGGGTTGTGGGAACATTGGAAATAAAAGTTTTGCTCTAGCACATGTAGTTTTTGTATGAATTAAGTTCAAATTCAAAGTTGAAATTTTGGACTTTCCAAATTGACTTGACTTTGAACTTAATTTGTGCAAAAACTATATATGTTAGAGCAATACTTCTTTTGTAGTATACCCCAACCCTTCTCTACATCTCCAGCAAGTATGGTGATGATACCAGGCTCAGGGGCTTTGCAATTAACTCGAAATCATCGATATGGTCGCATTTCTTTTTTAATTCGACCATCTCTAGCGCTCAGTGGATCTCTTTGGCAAGACAAAAGTTGGCACAGTAAGAAAAAACAGAATCACAAAGGGGCAAGGTAATACAATGTTTAATAATAAAAAAGTAAGACAAAAAATAATAAGCAGAAATGCTTTACAAAAGTCCTCTCCAGGTCACATACATACATAGCCAGGGTTTGAAGTCATTTAATTGCAGATTACCTGCTTCTGTTCTGTACATAGGTACCACCCAGTAACTTCCATGGGATGCGCTGTCTACTTAACCTGCATACTTGAATCAGAGTTTCAGAAACAAATGATGCATCCCCAAAGCCCTGCATGTAAGTATATTTTAGCACATTCATTTTACACTGTTTTTCCATACATTTTCTCAACATATGTGCAAACATTTTATTCATTAATAATAATATTTATTTCATTACAATAATTAGAAGTGGGTTAAGAGGAGGCATTGCAGTAATTAACCCCAGAATGGCTCTGAGACCTTAAAAAGGGATAAATCACTGTGATGAGTTATTCCTTTGTTTGAATAAAGTTCAGCTTTAGCTATTGAGTTCTGCATTTAATTGGAATAGTCAACAATAAAGTAAAAAATATATGCATGTTAAACATTGACCTAAAGCTCTACCTGTGGTCCCATAAAGGAATAAAAATATTATTTAGCAATATATTGTTTGAACATAGTAAATAACAAAATAATTACATAAAACCAACACAAACCAAACCATTGTACATGCCTTAAAATATGGTGTGTAATAATATGTACGCTTTACAAAAAAAAAATCGAAGAAAAAGTAACTCTTTTCCATAACCCATGTCTCTCAACAATAGTATATGTTATCATTTTCGAGTGTCAACACTTTACATCTTGCAGTGATTTAGTGAAAGGAATGAGTAGACATTATAGACAAGCAAGTTTTTTTTACTCAAAAGGCTTTGTGTGCACACCAGAAATCATGCGCATTAAAGGAATTTACCTGATATACAGGATCTTCTACATCTTCTTCCAAAATTGTCTGATGCAAGCCAAGCAGAAAAAAGAAAGGAACGGGAAATAAAAGGCAAAAGAATGAAAGCTGCAACTGGAGGGGAGGACAGGAAAGGTGCAGTTGGACAAGATTTCAGATCCAAGAAAATCCACAGACTTATTTGTATGTCTACGTCAATCAGCATAGCGAAGAAATATCATGGTAAATATATATACGGTAACAGAATGGAAACATAACCATATATTATTTTGGACAGAAAAGCAGACTAAAGTTTCACCTGGACTATATATTGTACCCATTACTGCACCACAATTTTTTTTTACCATGCATAAAAGAGCCAGAAAGGATTGATTTTGGATTTAGTAAATATAAAATAACATTTGCCAAATTTACCAATTTTGGTCACATGTCTACAGATGTTTCATTTTTAAAGGAAAAATGATCAATTGCTCCTTTTGCCAGTTATGTGTGCCTGTGCTGTTTTCTTTTGAATTATATCCTCTAAATATCTATAAATACAAAATTAAAAATATTTATAACCAAAAAAACCATGAAGACTGAATTCACATATTCATTTATTAACTGTGTATCACTCTGCAGTTGCCATTGTGGGTATACTCAACTGGGTTTCAGTGCTGGAGGGGAAGGAGAAGAAGAAAAGGAACACAGCCATATACAATGCTCCTCCTTGCTCTTCTTATTCCCCCCCCCCACGTTGTTCAGATTTGTTCGGGTAGGGAGGGCACCGGATATGCATGAGAAGGAGGGCTCCAGGAGCCCCCAGTGCCCTTTACAAAAGCATATTCAGCATAGCTGGAGAAACAGCCCTGTTTGCATATGTCACAAACTATATACCCCATCCTAAACTGGCTAATGATCCATCCGACTTGTCTGATTTGTTTTTCTGTCAGTTTATCAACACGTTACTCAGCACATGCTAAATTCCTGTGTAAACCAATGATGTTGAATTGTGTGGAATAGACCAGAAAATTATTGCCATTGAATAGTGAATAACTCTTTAAAATGTTAAAGGACTACATCAACATGTATCAGATCTTTAAAGACAATATTAAATTAAAAGCATAAATGTAATATACCATAGATCACCAGTCCTATGTTGTATTTGCTACCATTTTCTTTTCAGAGTATAGAATATTTTAAGCAATAGAGACACAGATCCAATTCATGTTACTGGATACCGTGTCATAAAAATTAACAGATAACAAAAAAAATAAAACCTCAAATCAGACAAGTTAGATGTTTAGCCATAATGCCATTCAAATTATGGGAAAAAATCAGAAAAATAAAAAAGATGAAGCCACAATTTATAAGGACTGGCTATACTGCAATATATTTAAATAACATATAAATGTTGCTACGACTTATTTTCTCTGATGGCTAGAATTGTAGTAATATTCTAGTAATAATGAGCGGTACAACCCTTTTTCCCTGAGACAAAGGTTTAACATACATTTTGGGAATTCATTTACTTTTACTTAACCAATTGTAACACCCTTACTAGTACAGGTTAACAGTATAGTATATATTATAGTATATACCTTGCAAAAATAAATTCAACTTCTAGTTTCATTATTGTTAGATCCTCTGAGGGCTCTTTCAAACTAGCCACACAGCGGTGAGGTGTTTACCAGCAAAGTGCATGTAAGCAATACCACTATAGATAATATAGCATTATTATTATTTTTAACACCAGTTTGAAGTAATCATTGACATATTTATAAATTATGTTGTTGATGAAAAATATTTATAAATTACAGAGGGCAAAAGAAGTATTTAGTCAGCCACCAATTGTGCAAGTTCTCCCACTTATAAAGATGGGGGTGGGGCCCGGCATTTTCATCATAGGTCACCTCAACTATGAGAGACAGAATGGGGGAAAGAATCCAGGAAAAAACATTGTCTAATTTTTAAAGACTTTGCTAATTATGGCCGAAAATACGTATTTGGTCAATATCAAAAGTTCATCTCAATACTTTGTTATATCAAATGTTTTCTGTAAACAAGTTTTTCACACACTGTTGCTGTGAAGAAATCAACTGTGTGAGCAATATTTGAAAATGGAAGGCAAACAAGACCACTGATAATCTCCCTTGATCTGTTGCTCCACGCACAATCTCAAAATGATCACAAGAGCGGTAAGCAAAAATTCCGTAACCACACAGGGAGAACTAGTGAATGACCTGCAGAGATCTGGGACCAAAGTAACACAGTCTACCATCAGTAACACACTATGCCGACAGGGACTAAAATCCTGCAGCGCCAGACGTGTCCCCCTGCTTAAGCCAGTATATGTCCGGGCCTGTCTGAAGTTTGCTAGAGAGCATTTGGATGATGCAGAAGAGGATTGGGAGAATGTCATATGGTCAGATGAAACCAAAGTAGAAAGCTCAACTCTTCATGTTTTGAGGAGAAAGAATACTGAGTTGCATCCAAAGAACACCATACCTACTGTGGAGCATGGGGGTGGAAACATCATTCTGTAGTGCTATTGTTCTGTAAAGGGTCCAGGACGACTGATCCATGTAAATGAAAGGATGAATGGGGCCATGTTTCTTGAGGTGTTGAGTGAAAACCTCGTTCCATTAGCAAGGGAATTGAAGATAAAACCTGGCTGGGTCTTTTAGCATGACAATTATCCCAAACACACCACCCAAGCAATGAAGGTGTGGCTTTGTAAGAAGCATTTCAAGGTCCTGGAAGTGGCCTAGCCAGGCTCCAGATCTCAACCCCATAGAAAACATTGTTGCTCAGTGACAGCCCCAAAACACCACTGCTCTAGAGGAGATCTGCATGGAGGAATGGGCAAAAATATCGGCAACAGTGTGTGAAAACCTTGTAAGACTTACAGAAAACATTTGACCTCTGTCATTGCCAACAAAGGGGATATAACAAAGTATTGAGATGAACTTTTGATATTGACCAAATACTTATTTTCCACCATAATTTGCTGGATTTGTTTTCTCATTCTGTCTCTCAAAGTTGAGGTGACCTATGATGAAACTTACACGCCTCTCTCATCTTTTTAAGTGGGAGAACTTGCACAATTGGCGGCTGACTAAATACTTTTTTTCCTAATTCAGCAAACAAAACACTGAGAGCTTACTACAGGGAGCTAACATATGGCCAATCATCAGATAGAAAGAGGATAAAATCTTGGGAACCATGAATGTATAGCAGTTATAGACGAAATGTTTTTTCAAGTATTGAATATCCTATGGTAACAAATTATTATTTAATTACGTCAATAATAAATACGTTAACAAGGGTTACCACTAACCAAACCCAAATGCTCATTGTGACAGCGTAGGTACCTGATATACGGCCTGCTCGCACTGTTTATCCTTTTGTGCCTTCTTTTCCATTTCCTCCCTCTGCTTCAGCTCATAGATAAGCTGAAACAAATCTCGCAAATCCAAAATGACTGGCTCGGCCTGAAATCGAAGGACAGAGTTTGAAATTAGTTTTCCGTCAGGATTTCATCTATTTCACTCCTGACAGTGGCAAGGAAAAAAACAACGTGCATTCTAAATAGCGCCTGACTCTTCGGCATAATCAGAGGCTCACTACACCGCCACGTTTAGCATGAAGATCAAACTTTCCCAGGGAAGCGATTTATCAAGAGAGGGTGAAGGAAGCACATCTTATACTGACACTGCATACATTTATGCATCTCTCTGTCTCTCTGGCTCATGTTTAAGGATTTTGTGATAAAATATGAAGTGGTTTCAGAAAAAAAGATGAAAATATACCAAGCAAGTGTGTATTTTTTATCCTAGGAATCTTTTCTGTATAATGTATGTGAATTTTGCGCTGCCTCTGATAAATGATGCTGAAGCACTGTATGCTGTGCTCAAAGTAGATATAAAAAAATTGCCACATGAAACAGAGAGGCAAATTGTATACAGAATGAAGTATATATATTTTTAGATGCCTGAAATTTAATTAAAGGTAGAGTTACAATGGGACAATAGGGATTTACCAACATGTCAGATCCCTGTTTGATTGATTTTTCTATGGAGCTGGATCGATCCTTCCAGGTTGGGCTGCGTTCGATTCTCGAACAATTGCCGCGAACGGCAATCAATCGTTCAGGAATCGAATGGAAAATCGATCTATGTATATGGGCCTTAAGGAAAATATAGCCATTCAGTAGAAACCAATGACCTCTCTAATGACTAGTGACCAATGACATCACGGACAACATAGTCTCGATCGAAAAAGGATTTACCAACATGTCAGATGCCTATTCGATTGATTTTTCTATGAAGCTGGATCAATCGCTCCAGGTGGGCAGCGTTCCATTCCTGAACAATTGCTGCAAATGTGCACGGTGATCAATCATTCAGGGATCAAACGAAAAATCTATCCATGTATGGGGGCCTAAAGCATACAATATAGCCATTCAGTAGAAACCAATGACCTCTCTAATGACAAGTGACCAATGAAATCAGGGATAACATGAGACCTGTGACATCACTATAGATGTAGCTCATCCATTCACTAGTGGCCAATCACAGATAATGTAGTCTGCTCCTAAGAGACCTGTGACATTACTGAGGATGCAGCTCATCCCTTCACTAGTTACCAGTGACTTCACAAATAACCTAATCTGCTCTTAAGAGACCTGTGACATCACTGAGAATGCAGCTCATCCATTCACAAGGTATCAGTAAAGATGGTTGAGTATTTTTTTCATTTTTCATTCCAGCTAGCAAAATTTGTGAGTTAGGCTATGTTTCCACAGTGTCCCTAAGTCCGTTATGATGCATTAAGACATCCATGGACATTAAGGCATGCATTACAGACGGAGGAACCTTTCTGCCCATTCTTCTGCTCCTTTGTGGCCCAGAAGTGATGAATGTGAAAGACCGGAAATGATGTTGGGTGAGTCCATTTTATTAAATTTTTTAAAAGGAAAACAGTCCGTTACCAACCCATCCTCTGGTAACCGATTCAATTCATTGTCTATGGGTGCGTCAGCACACTCATACTTGCGTTGGGCTCCATGTTAAAGCTACAAGCTCAACGCATGTGGAAACATGCTAACTAATTGTAATGCAATGTCATGGAAACATAGCCTAAATCACAAGGCCCCTCAATCATCATAAGAAATTTGAAGATTGTAAAAAAAGGGTTGGGGAACATAAAAAAAAAGAAAGTATTCATGTAGGTTTTGCATAAATTAAGTTCAAATTCAAGTCCACATTTTTCAAGTCTAAATTTTGACTTAACATTGAATTTTTTATTTTTTATTTTAAAGACATTGAACTTTTTTTAATAAAATTTTTGTAATGTTTTTTTTTTAAATGGTAATGTTACCAAAGCCCTTCTCTACACAATTTTTGTTATTACACCCAGTCGGATCACAAAAGACCGGTCTAAGGATGCAGCTCAGTGACACCATGGAAAATGCAGCCTATTCAATCACTAATGACCGGCAAGACCTCAAAAAATTTGATGCATTCTCTTATATTTACTATAAATAAAAAGAAGTGTCTGACATGAAGCCCATGAAGATGTCAGAAAGCTGATATCCTCTATATCAGAGATTTAGGCAGATCTGCTAGCTGGTGAAGAAGCAAATTCCGCCTTTGCACATTTACTGAAATTACATTCACTAGAATTGGAAATAGATGAAAACAAAACCCAAAGTAATACACTTACCGCCTGAGCAGTTTTTATTGCCACAAATCTGTGGTTTCCCTCCTTCCCGCATACATATCCAAACGCCCGATGGTCTGTAATGTCCTTGGCGATGTATGAGATTTCGTGTACTGCATGGTGATGATAAAGGACCTACAGAAACGCCAAAAGAAAAGTTCATAAGCTTTTTGGAGAGATTTTCTATAACTTCCTGTTTCTGCAAGTGCAATATAAGTGAGGAAAACTTTCACCAATAACAATCTAACAAACCTTCTATTGCCCTTGCATTCTTGTTGGAAAGCTTTAGCCATTTGTCCTGTCCGGGTAACATGTCTGCCATCTGTGTAACTGTAGTGCAATGCATAACTAGAGAGAGAGAAGCAGCCACTGTCCCCTTTAAGTTTCTGACCCATAATCCACCTGGGGCAGAAGATATATAAACAAGTTTCCTTGCTCAGAGAGAACTGACCTGCAGAGACAGGGGTAACTGGGCTAGCTACCTGTGGGCAGGCCTTGATCTCTCAATCTTTCATATGAAATGTGTTTGGCTGCACCCATCTATGTCGCACCATCCATACCGAAGTTCATGCGATCTTCTCCGCATGACATTCTGTGCTACAAGGGGGAGCAGATCTCGTCATGAAGACCGGGGGGGGGGAAGAAAACAGCAGCCGCTGTAGGTGACAGGTTCACGGGCAGAGTACACTGTACTTTGCCGTGATTGCCGGCTCTCTGCCCAGCCCTCTACACACCGCCGGTGTCAAATAGACGCCGGCGGTGTGTGGGGAGGAGAGCGGCGCCCCCTTCATTAACATGGAGGTCTGTGGCGCCGCCCCCCCCACACAGATGACGCCGAAGACACGAGGCCGGAAAGGCTCAGTGTGTCTGCGGCTCTTCTACAGAGCCGCAGGCACACGGAGAGGCGCCGTTTGTGCCCGATCCCGGGTGAATCTGGTGATATTGGGTTCGTGGACAGACCTGGCTGAAGTTTGGCCATCACTAGTAGGATGTAATGTTGTGTATACTGTCTGCCATGTGTATCTACATTTTGTGCCAGCCTCTTCCTGCATCCTTAGCAACAAGCTTATGAGGGTGTTTTCTTTTTGTTTTTTATGTAATGAGGAAAATTTGTCCCCATGAGGAGACCAGTTGAGAGGACAGGATTTGAGAAAAAAGAAATAGGGTTACTTTACAAGTTTTTTTCAGAACTAAGATATTTTTAGTGTAGTCAATAAAAAGCCAACTTGTTTGGGGCATCTTTTATAAGGGCTTGTGAAGACAAGACTATAGAATAGGCCTTGGTTCCGGAAATGTGTTGGGTAGATATGGCCCAAAACGAATAATCTGATTATTTTTTTACCAAATATCTTCAACACTGTTTTAGTAATGGATACGGTGAAGAAGGGTTCTGCCTATATTTGTGGTAGTTCCCATTGATCCTCTAGCACAGACTATAGGATCAACCAATGACAGTAGGCGCCTCACACATTCGACCTGTGAGTCTGTCTGTAAAAAGAAACATTTCTGTTGTCTGGGTAGGTGCAGTCCCACCTTTCATAGCAGTGGCAGACTCCACCTATGTATTCTGGCAGGATCCAAAAAATTGGCTGCTAGTGCCACCCTACTGGAACATTGGCACCTGGGTAGTGCTGCTGGATTGCTCCTGCACTGTAACTGGGTCTTTTAGGGAGCTGGGTGATATTTGGCAGCATTACTTCCAGAGATATGGACCCCCTGTGTCGCACCAGTTCATGTGACCTTTCCCGGAACATGTTATGCCTTGCGGACAGTTTGGCCATCACTGCCAACTACATAAACTGGGTACATGCAAGCCTATGGTCCCCCATTTTGCAGACGGCACTTGTGGGACTGATTTGGAGTCTTAAGGGATTGGTTTGGGACTGAGGAAGCTGTTGCATGTGTTAAGAGAGTATGTGATGTGGATCTATGTAGTGTATGGGCAATCCATGTAAATGTAAAGTTCATGGAAATTTACAAATACACCTCAATACTTAGGAAAAAAGAAAATAAAGTTATTTGATCTAGGATGATGCCTTTATATTACCCTCATTTGTAAGAGACAATAACAAAGATCACATAATCATATCGGCAGTTTCCAATCCTAAATGCCGGGTGAACGCAGACTGGACAGGGCCAGAATTTAAGATCTAAATGCAAAACCAAGAAGGCGCCATGATTTGTGCTTTTAGATGTAATTCAGATGTTAGGTTATCCAAACCGGTAGTCAGTCAAATGATAATACAGTTGTGGATTATGCTGAAGTATAACATCCACCTTGATTGTCTTGTTAGATTTTCAGACTTGGACATAAAGAAGAAGTGGAAGAAGGATTTTTTATTCCTTATCAAGTGAGGTGGATTATGGGATAACACTTCCAAATAGCTGGCATTAGGGGATTTATAGCCGTGTGATCCCGGGTAATGCAGCTGACTGATTGTTGTATTGATTGTGAAGAGAAGAAAGAACTCACGTCTCCAAACAGTGGTGACATGAAAGGGGTTATCAAAGAATTATAATTTCGTATTAAACAATCTTGTTTTTGCCCTTAGAACCATGCAATCCACCGAATGTTTTGCTTGGGTTTCATCGTCTTTGAAAGGAAATTTAAAATACGACAGCTGACTGTATTTTGCATAAAGGATATATTTTGGTATTGATAACAATCTTGCACGCTTGTTTTTTTTTTATTGTATTCTGTGAAATGAGAACAGTAGGACTAAATCAATTGATATTATAGAGAAGCATTAAACCCTTTAGCAGCTTTGAATTTCTGTTTGTTTTTCTGATAGGAAAACTCATACGTTCTGTTGACCAGTACCATTGGGCCTTAAAAATAAGTCACCAATGCAAAAAAAAAAAAAATAATAAACCACTGTGGACCTATATACATTATTTGACCATCATCACATCACCCACCAACTTTTCTGCTATTTCTATTGAAGGGTGCTAATAAACCTAACTCATTCAACAACAATTGTGGGTCCAACCAGGGTGAGAGCCATTGGGAGAAGGCCCTTGCTGTTCACTGACCACAAAGGCAGTTCTACAAAGACATGGTAAGCCTGCACAGATCCCTTACCTCAATACAATGGAATACCAATGGGATGAAAAGCAATGCCAATCGCATAATAGGCTGGGCAACATCATTTCTTCACCTCATAAAAATCCAATTCCAAAACATTTTAAAACAGCCTTCCTGAAATAGTGGAGGCTGTTATAGCAACTAAGTGTGGGTCAGCTCCATAAAAGCCTAAAGTTTTGGTGTGGCATGTCCAATGTTTTGTAGACTCAACCAGGTACAAGACCGGGACAGCACAGGCAGGTATGCCCTACCCTTTTATTCATAAAACCATAAACAACACAATTCTATGTAAGAACGAAATTTTTGAGAACCAGAATATGTATGTCAGCTCCTGCCTGGTTTCAAAACAAACACCACCTGTATTCATTTTAACTGCTGTCAAGTTAAAAATTGAGCTGTCCAGCCTTTCTTCAAGCCGGATTGATTGATCTAGGTTGAACAGGGAACCAACATGTTGGAAAAACCTGTACGATTTGCAGAACTTTGGACACAGAAGTGCTGTGGCTTGATATTGAGGAATCTCAAGCTTAGTGTGATGACATGATCACGCCACACTCAGCGGCTCCTCGATTGCACGGGAATCAAAACGTGTATAATGAAAACTTTTAACCTAGAATAAGGCAAAATGGGAAAGAAGAACGCTCTGAGCATCCTTCAGCTAACACATATAAAGTCATGTGGACAGATAAGGCTAATTACAGGGCTGGTCTAAGATGTGGAACTGGGAATGGAGGCTTTCTTCCAATCAAAGCACCAGCATTTATTGAGACCTTTGTATTCAAATCCTGGAGTCCCACAACATGGGCTAGTGATAAAACTAGGTAAACCTATAAACTCCTTTCTTGCAATGTATATAAATTCTAAAACCATATTTCTAATGTCACCTCAGAGAGTCTAAATTATGCTGCCATAATGACAGAGAAGTTGAAGAATACCATTTGCATCTAATTGTGTCGCCACTGATCTGGCATACTTGTAAGAGTTGGCATATTTGCATCTAGTGAATTATGAAAATGGTGATTGAGAGATTGTCCAAAACCTGACAAAAGAATATTTAGTAGGCCCAGAGTCAAATTACTGTCAATCAGGGAAGAAAATACAGCTAAATCAATGTATCAAAGGGCAACACATTGGAATGGCTCTTCTCAATGACAACATTGATTTGTGCAGATTGTATTGGACACAAAGTCGTACAAGTAATAGAGGCTGCAATGAGATGGGCTCCCATTCCTATCAACATTTTCTGCATTTCATTTTACAGTCACAGATGTTGCCCGGCTCCTCTCCTGCTCGCTACGCCAAATGTTCATGTTAATATTCCGGCACAAGTATTATGCTAAAATTCAAATGAATATGCGATGCATGTCAGTCATTACGGCATTATACACCCATTTGAAATTATCAGTAATATTCAGAATAATTCAAAAACCATTCTGTGCAGTGTATGTTTAATAAGCTGGTAATAGCTCAGACATTTATAGAGTCATTTTGATATGTGATAGCCTTTTTACATGTGGGAGTATTTAATAGAGCAGCAAGTCACATGGTTTATAGAACTAAGCAAAAAGGTTTATGGGAATTCTGCTTTATTAGAAAAACAATGACGATTGATATCAACTAAAACATTAAGATTTTCAAGGGGGGAAAAAATATTGTAAACTGAAGGTAGTAGGTAAGAACTTTTTGGAATTGGATATTTGAAACCCATCACAATTTATTCTAGATATCACCTTTCAACAGGCTGGAGTAGTGGACCTACGGTGTCACCAGGCAAATTCAGAGTGAGGCACAGAGTCTAAGGCGTCCTCTGGTATGGTATTCACCAAAGCACCTCTGCAAGGAGTGATGGACTTTGCTGTGAAGACCTCCAGGTTGCAGCCCTCAGCTACACCCACCGGCAACTGCTGACAGGAGAAGGATCCGAGATGCAGTACAAGCAGACAGATACTAAGTCAAAAGGCAGTGGGTCACCAGACCTGAATGAACTGGACTTTCAGGTGAGGTTCCAAGGAGATCCAGAATGGAGAGTGCAAGTTCTAACAGCCAGCAGAGGTAGCAGATAAACAGAAGCCATAGTAGCCTACTAGCAGAGGGAGATAATTTTGGTTAGGCCCATGTCCTCTGCGGTTTTGGAACAGGCATAGGAGAATCACAGAGAGGGGACATCTGTAGTCACAGATCTCTGAGCTGTATTGCAATCTGTGACACTAGATAACACAAACCCTGCATTTGGCAAGGGTAGTTGAACTTTCTTTGTGGGTAGGGGATTCTAGGTGGCCGAAAAGAAAAACTTAACATGCATGTTGTGTTCCTTTGTCCAACCAATGTATATTTTAGTAATACATATCTATTGATAAAGTAAAGCTTGTGAAGTAATTCCTTCTCATTGAAATATAATAAAAAAGTCTAGTGTGGAAATGCTTTGGGGTTTAATAAAGTGACAATAAAAAATCACACTTGTTCTCTTTAAGGTTTTATAGTACATAAAAAGCCTAAATTACTGTTGACAATTTTCCCAATTAACTGCAAAAACACATACTAGTTGTTAGGGCTTGTCACCACATTGGCAGCTGGCTGGTGCTCGCAGCCGTCACAAGTGCACAAGTGCTCAATTCAGTTTAATGCAGGATCTGCTCACGTCCATAGAAAATAAATGGACACAGTTAAAAATCGCGTCCACACGCAATTTTTTGCCGCGTCCTTCATGACTATGGGAGAGATTGGCCGCAGCCGAGCGGCCACCACCCATCTGAGTCACGACTATTGACTTGAATGAGTGGGGCTAACAGGCTGTTTACATGGGGAATAACATCCTTATGGTAATTTTCAACATATACAAAACGTATCAGAGAATAAGATTAAATGACAACTCCACTCACCCATAGAGATGGTCGAATTTTTCAACTAGCTTAATTTGTGAGCTGATTGCAAAGGTCCCTGAACATGATATCATCACCAAAATTGCTGGAGATGTAGAGAAGGGTTTTAGGAAAAAAGTTAGGAAAAAAGTTTTGCTGTAGCACATGTCGTTTTTGCATTAATTAAATTCAAAGTCAATACCATGCTCAGGGGCTTTGCAGTTAACTCGAAATGGTGGAAATGGTTTTTTTTATTCGACCATCTCTACTCATTCCTCTCTAGGATGTAGTAAAATACTGTATCATTGGATGGGGCTCTGAGAGTCTCACATTTCAGGCAGTTAGATCTGTAAACACCTAAAAATTTCCATTTTATAATTACATTGCTCTGAGAAATAAGGCACTTTCACACTCAGCTAGTCCTATTTCTGAAATATACATTGTTTTACATTTATGATACACTTCTTCCATGACATTGTCACCTTCCTCTTTTTCTTATTACTGATATAATTATCTTCTGCTGTGGAAGTGGCCGGCTTTCATAGCCAGTGTGACATTCTCATGGTAGAGCCATGTCAACGTGAACATACGTTCAGTGTGCATATATATCACATCAGATATGAATTAACCATTACATACTTGGCTGTTTAATGGTCGGATTGTCTCTGCTCAAGATAAATGGGACTGAATCTGCATCTCATGGTGTGGAAAATACTTGCATATAGGAACAAGGGGAATTAGTAACGACACATGAATAAGAGATGAAGGAACATTGCAATCTTTTCTGGACTTCTAAATTTGAGGCACAGAGTACATAATGTAGAATGTATTTTTCAGTATGTCTCACTATGCGAGATCAGGAGGGCACTCGCACCGTACGGCATCATTACACGCTGAATCTGAAAAAAAACTGATAAGGGAGAAGTTAAGTTGTCACCTGAGTGGCATATGGTATATTCAAGTTTGCGTAATTTCACGAATATATAAAGGCACATTCGTAAAATTGGATTCGACTGTATTCTATAGCTATTCGCAATAATTCACGATCTAGCTTTTCTTACTTGTTCCTTAAGCTTAGTCTGTCCTAGTGTTGTGAGTATCCATGCGCAATGCGTACAAATATGCGCAATGTATGGTGGTTGACAAAGTGAAAGCATAATATGATAAATATTTGCCAACATTCCCAAAATATTGCGAAATGTCGAATACCTAATATTTAACAAACATATTCAAATTTCGAATATACATGCTCAACACTAGCAGCCATCTGTGTCAGATCAACTGGGATTTACGCACATAGCCGTTGAGGGTTCGATCTTTTTTGAAATTGGACTCAATTGTTCATTAGGTTTGAGTACAATCGAGCGCCATCAACATCCATGTTGCTTAATTGTGCTTGAACCTTTAAAAAAATCAAGCTGTGCATGCCTAGCTTTTGTCCAATAGTTTACATTCCTTAAACTACAAAGCTCTGAATGCAGAATTGAGTGTATTTTGACTGTTTTACTCTCTCAGGAGTTATTAGGACAAGCCGTTGACAATGCAGCAACATTTCTTATGACCTCTGTCTCTTATGCTCAAGCAGTGACGGGTGAAGACACAGTAAGTGAAGTTAAACGACCAGGGACCTTAGGGAAAAGGCCTCCCGTGCCTCATGTCTAGCGTTATCCTCAGTTTCAGTGTACTAAACGACAGAACAAAATGGCCGCCAACGCCATGTACAGCCGGTAGGCATATTTTAATAATAGCACAGACTGTGTTTATAATCCTCGTCCAAACTTAACACAAAGTGTCGTCTTTCCTCGTTTCCAATGTTAGATTGCTTTTCCTAGCCCCAAAACGCCTCTTTAACTCAGACACAAACTGGCAGAAGTTATCCTCTCAGGCATCTGGAGTCACCGGGGGCCTCTGCAGAGATTAAAGTGACCTAATTCTGAAGTTTTGAGAATAGTGGTGCCAGTTGACGATCCAGCTTAAGACATGCAATGGGAAGTCTTAAATATTGCACGAAGTATACATGTCCCAGCCAAGTCTTCATTTTGTTGTTGTATCATGTACTCTCACGCCAGCCAATCTCATGTATTTTTAGATTGGCCTTAAAGATAGAGTTAGCAAATTAACTCGTCTGCATGCTAAAGTTTTTTTTTAAAGGGAACCTGTTATTATAGTACTTCAAGGAAAACGAATTAAAATTTTTGGGGATAAATATTTAAATGTGGTAATCTTGCTGCTATATAAGGTGTCCTCTTGTGTATCTGTGAGGCAATTACCCGAGTACCTAGGTGCCCAACCTACGGCCCTTTGGGCGTTGTTCGGTGGCCCCCCTTGGTCTTCCACATGCGGCCCCCAAAACCAAACTTTTAATGCATAAGGCATAGCAACTCACCTGTAAAGTGGTCACACGCTGACCCAGCTTGCCTATTCAACTTTGGTGGTGCTACATCTGTAAAATTGTCAATGTTGATCGTGGAAACCAGGTCACATATGACCGCTGCACCCAGGGGCAGGAGGTGGGGGCGTGGGTGCTGTCGGGTTTTGACTGCCTGTCGAGATCTGGTCCACCGCCTGCTGAGATATGTGGATGGGGGGGGGGTCTGGATCGATGTTATGTGCAACCCTTTAGTAATGCAGAGGGCCGCGCTTGTGGCCCTCCATATCAACTCAGTTGCCCACCACTGCTCTAGTACATTGGATATGTAGGTTCTGCTTCATGCTTAGTAATCCTTATTTTTTGAGTCTTTCAGTGAAAGTTAGTTATATCTGGATGTCTAGGCAGCGTATAGGCTGACTGCGGTGAGATTTCAAAAATAACTATATTATAGCTACATTACAGTAGGATGAATAAAGTTAGTTGAAAAAGTGCCACTTCAGACCAACCCATTTTTTTAACCTTTAAAGCGTACATTACACTCAATTGTTGTTGCTGTAGTCGTTTCTGTTAATGTGGGCCTTTCTGCATCCTGTACCCCCCAGTATTATTCTTATTGCATGGCGCCCTCACAGGTGGGCTATGAAGCTATGAAATGGAGTGATATAAGTGGAAGGCCTACATGACATGGATAAAAAGGGGGACTTTAATGAAAAGAATAAATAAGTAGTTATTTTGTAATTAAAGTGAGAAGGATGTAGATGTTAACTTTTACCTGATTGGACAGTAGGATGGTTTAGGAAGGTGGTCAGATTAGGTGGAGACAGAGATAAGTTATTAGAGGGTACAGATAGGGTTACAGCTTCCCTCCAACCCTACCTTTTATTTAAGGGTTGTGGGGACTGAAATTATAATTACGGGTGGTATTGTTTTTGTTTTTTTTTCTGTCATGAGATGGCAGTCTGTCTACCTGTGTTCAATCGCAGAGGACCCTATACTACATAGTTGTTGGTAGATCTAAAGGATATCTGACAGACAGATCTAACTGTGTATTGCCAGCTTAAGTCGTCCTTGAGTTTGTGAGTTGCGGTTTTGGGCCCAAATTCCTGTTGGCTACCGCGGAAGACAATGGGGATCTATGTTTTTGTGATGAAACCTTCAAAAACTGAAACTGCTAACTGAATTTCTGAAGATGTTAATAAAGATGTTTAGGTAGTTGTTGTTAATAAAAAGGCAATATCGCCATTTAACCTTTAGTTGTGTATTGAATTATTTTAAGTAGGTAGTAAGTAGGTAAGAAGTTTTGGGTGACATAGTTTTAATATTGGTGTGACGGTTTTATCTTATCTATCCAGGTCATGCATAGTGATGAGCGGCATAGGCAATATTCGAATTTGCGCTATTTCGCGAATAATTCTACTAATATTCGATTCTATATTTGTGAATATTCGCAATCCCGCGGGATTTCGAATTTAGATTAAAATGAATGGTCACATGTGCAATTTATTTTCGTATTGTGAGTATATATTCACAATCCATACCCATAAGCATCCCAATGCGAATATTCGGAATTGCGAATATCTGCCACCATATTCGCGAAATTTGCGAATTCTCGAATAGCCGATATCCGCCGAATATATTGGAAATTCGAATATTCAAGCTCAACACTAGTAATCCACAAAGCAATGGAGGTCCAATTCAAATTCATGTGAAAGATGAAGTAGGGAGCTAGAAACCATATAAGAAGATTGTACTATTAAAAAGTATTAGTCAAAAGGTAAGCAAGTGGCCAGACTTCATTCATGAATTGAAAGTTCTCTTCGCACTCTCTATTTTCACTTACCATGGTTAAAAGGTGTACTGAATTGACTTAGAATGGTATTTTCTATATGGATAAGTACATTAAGGTGGATGTATCAGTTATAATATGTTTCCTGTAGGGGGCAGTAAAAGCAGGTGTGACGGCCACATGTACATTTTACTGATCACGCTCGCATTTTTGCAAAGATAGATTTAAAAATGAACCTTTTTTTCTCCGTAACAAATCATTTTGTTTCCAGTAATAATTGTAATGGAAAGAGTAGAAGCCGAAGAAACAAGTGAACTATATTTATGTCTGACCCTTCGGAAAGTGGACGCACTCATCATCGCCTCGCAGGGAAATAAAGGCAGCAAAGCACTTTAAGTGTCAGAATTCAATGAAAAATGTCACTGTCCAGATGTTTCAATGCCGATATTATCCAGATCTACCTTCCGCAAAGACTATAGACTGCTCCATAATACAAAAAGATTAAAAAAGGACAGTGAGGGCCCTGTTTCTAATAAGAGGTAAAACTTTGATTTGCAGGCCAGTAAATTCTGCAGATAACATTAAAAAGGACTTTAAGAGGACTTTGAAGTTGATTTAAAGTGTACCTATGCCTGGCTGAGGTAAAAGAACCGTACCGCAGTCACAATATGCAAAGCGTATAGGCCATTATGGGGGAGACGTCACCTTGGAGCTAGTTCATGAAGGATGTCATTTATCCGAGTCATGGAATGGCTATAGAATAATCACATCCAGCACTGAATGTATTAAGCTTCTTAATTACTCAGCTTTTTACTTCATTGAGTATGCAGAACATACTGCAGTCTTTTAAGCCACATGGGCAGCTCATTTATCTTTTTATTAAAATCTGAACATGTTCCAGGTGCAGAAATATAAAAAGTTAACTTTTTTTCTTAAGAAAGCAGCAAAGTTCAAGCATGCCGCAGAGAGAGACCATGCATTATGTATCTGAGGGCTTGTTTCCACTGGGCTTTTTTCTTCACAATGGAAGCGCATCCAATACTCGGAAAGATAGTCGGACACCTCCCATTCTAGTGTCCAGGGTACCGCATATCACCCATATCAATGGATGCGTCAGTGGGATGCTGTAAATAGCAAAGTATTGGGCACAGTTTCCCTAAGAACATACAACAGGCAATCAGCTCTTTGAGCTTCATGGATGTGGCACACACCAACGCATCCTTGCAGCCTTTGCATTAGGCTTTGACTTCACTATGCGTTAAGGATGTGCTGCGTTTATGGATCCAGGTAAACACAACCCATGCCAAAGGGATGTGTTAAGGAAGGCCATTTCTTTTCAACTTGCTTTGGCTCACGTTGCGTTAATGTCAACACAGCACTCCACGTTCATTTTAATGCAACGTAAGCTGACAGATCACACCAACGGATGTGCAGACACATCCATTGACTTTTTAAAGGGTAAGGGTATGTTCCAACTTAGGTGACCAGTCACGAGTCTAAATGTGGCGCGGAGACCAAGGGAGATCGCTGGCACCTATGATATTGCGGAGATATATTGCCCCACACCGCCTGATCGCACCCATTTACTTTAAATGGCCACAAACACCAGGGAGCCGTGATTCTGATCGCGGGTAGCACTGCAGCCGCATCCATACACGGCCTCTAGTTGAACTGGGGACCAGCCAACTTTAACTGAAATGATCAGCCACAATCAGTGTGCACGATTAAAATCGCGTCTGTGCCACAGCTGATCGCATAAGTGGGCACATACACTTTAGCTAGGGCTCCACATGCGCTAAAATCCCTGTGTTCAGTGCAGGGATTTTAGCGTAGTGTACAAGCCAACTATTGACGGCAATAGGGCTATGACAGGACTTTTTCCAAAGCCCATCAGAGCTCCTGATCCATTTTTCTTCGTAGCCATCCGCGTCCACATGAACGCAACTTTGGCTTGTGCTGACATCAGTAGATGCCAGCCCATAGAAAAACCCTAGCCTTATGCTTATTTGTACCAAAGAATGATGCTTGTGTAAGCAGCAAGACATAATCAGCATTACTGAACTTGAGCTAAATGTACCATGCACTAGGATGCTGATAGTGATTTTTCCATCCTCCTCAAGTCACGAAGGCTATTTAGGTTGGTCACAAGCCACAAAAATTTCTGAACCTTTTCAACAGGTGGCTTGTCCCTAAATGTTGGTAAATTCTGAGGACATTTTGTTTTCCCACAGCATTTCTCAGGATTCAGATAATGGAGCTATCTGTTTAGTCATATCCAGGACTGGCTGTTAAGTGAGGATGGTGAAGTTTTACTGCAGGAAACCGTAGCTAATTAACTATTTTTCTTCCTCCCTTAACTGCAGCTTTTTATGCATATGTGACTCTCCAAAACCTTACCTCCTATTTTGTTGCATTTTAAAGGCAATGGTAATGACACAGGGACTTCCTTCAGCTGATTCTCCTTCAGAGTAGATTAAAAAAAGGCAAAAGTCATGCAAACAGATAGGCAACCCGTCACTTTTATTTCCTGCAGCTTCTTCTAGTGGCGGCTAGGAAAGTTGGATCAAAGGATATCAACACATTACACACCAGTCAACCAAACTGATTAAAATATATCCACTCTGGGAGCACCAGCTGTTGACTCATTGGAAGATGAAGGTAATGAAGAATTTCCATATCAATAAACAAGCAAGACCAGAGGTAGCCAGAAGGGCTAATTTCCGAGCTTTATTAGGAGGACTGGGAGCTGGTCCAATAGCAACTAATGTTGCTGAAGTCATTTAGTAATGCTCAAGGGTTTAGGAAGGAGTGGTCACGTTGTAATTTTTGACTTGCCTTCTAAATGCCCATGGGTTCTTACAGTGTGAAATCTCTACAAAGTGATAGATCTCCTCTTAGACAATTGTCACAATTGGAATACTGTCAATTGAGATACTGGAAGTAATAAAGGCTCTATGATATACCGTATTTTTCAGGCTAGAAGTTTCTTTTTCACACTTTTTCACCCCTAAAATCTGGGCCTGCTTCTTATGGTCCGAATGCACCACCCCTGCTTCCCACCAGCTCTCCCAGCAAGGAGATTAGCCAGGGAGCTGTCAGATGAGAGATGCGGCCAAGGCCAAATCTCCTATCTGAACTGTGTAATTGCTTATGCCAGCAGAGCCCAGCTGATCTAAACAATTAAGAGAGAGATAGATGAACTGCCATCTATCTCACTTTCCATGTCTGTGGAAGCTACAATCACTTTGCAACTTTGCAGCTTCCACGGACACAGGCACAGCCAAAGAAGAGATCTGCTACCGTTCAACCCGCTGCCCCCCTCCTCCCTATTAGTGAGGAAGATCAGTAAGGAGTATGACATAATGTGCTGTGATAGTACTGCTGCTAGTGACATCTACTGGCTGAATAAAATATTGCATCAATTTAATCCATTGCATTAACCCAATTAATTTGAACATTTTTTTCTGGTTTTCCTGCTCTAAAAACTGGGTTTGTCTTATAGTCCGAAAAATACGGTAGTTTCTAATTCCTCACTACTCATTCAAAATATTGTTTGTAAGAAACAAAGTTTAGCTACCAACATTTTTAAATTGTACTTCCTATTTATCCAGATTCTTTTTATACTATAGTAGCTTTAATTGCTGGAATAAATGAAAATTTGTTTTATATATTTTGACAGATTAATCGTAAAATACAGCCTTTGCCTAAACATTTGGAGCTTAACGTGTTCTCTGAAGTTAGAAGGAATGTTAAGCCATAATGGAATGGTCAGGAGACCAGAGCTACAGCAATCTCATTAATTCTAGCTAACATGTGATTGACAGCTCGCCCACCCACAACTTTTTGCGAGAGGCGCAGCCTCGGAGACGCGCAGTGCTGACCGTGAAGGTAAATATATCGAGGTCTTTTGTTCTGCGCACTCCACAGACATCGCTAACAATTAGTTTTATTCTCATTTACTAATGAGCACCTTGCAATCTCTCTCCGTGTAATTAGCTGCTGTGCTGGAAACTGGCTCCATCCCAAATCTGTTGTGACTGCCTGCTACTGGTCTTTTCTCTCACTCAACTCCGCTGTAATTGGTCTTAAAGGGAAATTGCACTGAAAAAAATGGGACGTAATTACATTTAACGAGTGGTTTATTCTATTTGCAAGAAAAGTTAATGTGCCCTACACAGTTATGTGATGCAAGCAAAATGTCCATATGGCAAAATAATAATTACTGGGTTCCTGATAAAGTTTAATAGAACCAAGATATTCAAAAGGCCATTTCTCTTAAAAAAATGGATAGATGTAAGAAATGAAAAATTTTTTTGTATAAAAAATTGTATTGTATAAAAAATTGGTTATTTTAATTATTTAAACTTAATTATCTGAATACAACATAGATTTATTAGTTTAACATTGACATTTGAAAAGAATCAAGATTTTTTAAATTGAATAGCTTTTTTGGTTTATAGAAACTCCTTTTAACTGCACTAGACCTTGTGATAGCTTAAAAGCCCATTATTGACCTTAGTATAATTTTTTTAACCGCAATAACAGGCAGAGAGAGGAAAATGTATGATGCAAAAATGTAATCCAAATGATCAAATACAGTACAAGCCTGAAGAAGGAATCTGAGACATCCCAAAGCTTGCTTCTAAAGGGCTCTCCTCTTCTCCCCCATGTTTGGTCTGTGCCAATCATACCTGTCAACTTTTTCATTTTTAAATAAGGGAAAACTTACAGGAAGCGACGTCACTTCCAGTATTTGGAAATAGAGTGCTGGATTTCCGTGTTCCAAATAAAGGAAGTGATGTCACTGACGTCACTTCCGGTGTCGGGAGGTTTCACTCTCCTTCCTCCTATTTAAGAGTTGGCTAACATAGGGCTTGTTTGTGTGGAAGCCGGCGGCACGATTGCCGCCGCTAAGAACCGCATTTCATGCGTTTTTTAGCGGCGGCCATTCACCTCTATGGCCGTGGTCAGGGGTGGGCGGCCGCGGAAGAGTGCGGACTGCACGGTGAACCGAGTTTTTGAGCGGCGGACCACGCCTCAGCCGCCCCCTTGACCGAGGCAGGTACGAGCCCATTGAAGAAAATGGGCGCGGATGTATCCGCACCGTGGACAACCGCTTAAGTGGAAACAAGCCCTTAAGAGGGATGAAGTGTTACTTTCCTACTAACTTCCCACCCCACACATCATCTGCACAAGCTGGGCGGAAACTTAGAAGGGAGAGCAAGGCCCCCTACCTCCTAAATTACACAAAACTTGACTTTCACGGCCATAATGGGATGGTTTACAGGTATGGTGCAAATTACAGGGAAAAAAACATAAGGGGCATTTGGCCACTCCTTTGACCCAAGTTCTTGGATTGGCAATCGCCCCAATGCACATCCATATGCATATCAACATGTCTCGCCCAATGCTTTTCAGACATGCGATGGTGCCCCCAAAATGCATTAAAGCACATTTATGGGGGTAGGTGAGCCCCATCAGTCCCATTACTTTAAATGGGCAGTGTCCCCCTGTCCTTATTTTTCCCAGCGATCCAGGGAATGCAAGGAGATGGTCAAATTTTTTGACTAGCTAATTTTGGGAGCTGATTGCAAAGCCTCTGAAAATTGTATCATCACCAAACTTACTGGAGATGTAGAGGAGGGGTGTGGGTACATTTGAAAAAAAAGTTTTGCCCTAGCACATGTAGTTTTTGCATAAATTAAGTTCAAAATCAAAGTCGAAATTCAGATGTTCGAAATTTTGACTTGACTTTGAACTTAATTTGTGCAAAAACTATTTGTGTTAGAGCAATACTTTTTTTGTAGTAGTATACCCCCAACCCTTTGGCGAGTTTGGTGATTATACCATGTTCAGGGCTTTGCAATTACCTCAAAATCGTCGACTTTTTAAAAAAAAAATTCGACCATCTCTAGTGGAGAACTATACTTCATGACTTCAGTTAGCCAATAAAGGGTCACGTGAACTCCAAACATTCTGTATTCAACGATGGCTAACCTGGTACAACAAAGCATGGTTCCCAGTGACTTCAACTAGACATCTGGTTATAACATTTTTGGAAACTTCAAAATAAATGTTTAAAATGTTCTGCCAAACCACAACTGATCATCACTTACCATTGTTGTTGTTCCCTAACTGGCAGCACATGCCTGGATATAGAGTTCTATGTCAAACACTTAGCCACATACTGTACCCAATGGGGTTAAAGAAAAAAGAACCATAACAGCTTTAAAAAACAACGACTATTAAACAGATGGCTAAAGAACTGCAGATGGTAAATTGTACTAAGTTGTTTAAACAGAAAGTCGCGCAGATTTGCTGGATTGGAGTCAAGGACGGAGTATCATGACACACTGGATCGGGTCTCCTTGAAGGAATGACAGAGGGGAAAAAAGCGTTAACATAACCACTCTAAATTATGGATAGTTTTCCCTGTGGAAGACAAATGTTTAATTAATAGAATGTTGTATTAATTACTTGATGGGTGTAAGTTGTATGTCAAGACATGACCTGGCAATGGAAGCTGTTATGTTTAAATGGCGGGATGAAGAGAATGTAATGTGCAACAGTGTTATATTTTTTAAGGGGTATCTATAGTACAGATTTGGGATAATTATTGAAATAATCTTCTGTATCATGCAGGAGAAATTAAAGGTTTTAAACCACCAAAGATACCATTATTCTACCATCCCTGTTGGCTCATGAGTTTAATGAAACTTCATAAAAACATGGGGATTTTTTAAACTCTATATTCTACACCATCGAATTCTATAAAAATAGCAAAAAATCCTTAAATTTGCTGCAAATTCCAGCATAATGAATCATCATTACTTCGTTATGAACAAAAAAAAGAAGCACAATATCAAAGTGACCGACAATGATTCAAATTATACAGATTGTTAGAAAAACCTTGAACTTAAATCCTTCCCTTGCCATCAAAAATATACCCCTTTAGTAATTAATGGGTCATGGGGTGGAAACCCTGCCCACAAAAAGGGTTGAAGGTGTTACCACAGCAAGAGTTATTTAGCCTGGGCTAAAATGGTTGAAAAACATTACTCACCTCTGCTAACTTACTACTTACTTGCTAAGTACTTGTGTTGAGTTGACTATTCTGCCTGGCTGACTTTTGTAACAATTGGAGTATAGGGGTAGGTGTCATCTGTCAACCCCGCCACTCCTTCCTTCTCTTTTATCCTTTTCCCCATTTTCTTTTTTACTGTTTCTTATTCTTTTGTCTTCAATTGAAAGCAAGGATACCCATATTTTGTGCCAACTGGCCTATGGACCATCTAAATGTTTCTCTGTGTCTGTTCCATGTTACACAAGTTATTTGCCTTGTGATGGTTATGTTTAGTGATGGCCGAACTGCCCGCAGGGCCGACAGTTCGGCGGCGAACATGTTCGCCCTCCATCTCACCAGTGAGCAGTACGGGAGTGCGACCCGCCCCTTTCGCCGGCGAGAAGGAGATTCCTATTCTTCCTCCGGCAGGATCAGAAACAGCGAGATCCTTCCGGAGGAACAATCTTTTTCACTAGAAGACCGTCTCTTAGTGAAAACCGTTTTGAGAACAGAAAGTAATGTCAGTGACGTCACATCCGGCTCCCTTAACCAGGAACTATGCGTTCCAGGGACTGGATGTGACGTCACTGACGTCACATCTGGTTTTTCCGATTCAGGCTCCCCGCCTAGAGGCGGGAATTTGAATCTGTCCGCGAACAGATGGAGGGTGGACTTCTTTAAAAGTCCGACCCGCCCATTCACGGACAGACCTGGCCGATGTTCGGCCATCACTAGTTATGTTCATTACCTCCCCACCTATAACCACTAATGCTGGGTATCCCTTATTCCTCCATGTTTCTCTACTTGTTGTGAACTTGGGGGGTCCGCAGGGTTCACAGTCACCACACCGGAGTTCAACTAAGTTTCCCAACAACGCTTTATTGAGCTAACCAAAAAAATGGCTTAACCGCAGCCATTCAAAAATAACAGTCTTTTGGAACCCCAAAAATCTAAGAGGCGGCTTACGATGTCTTATAGACGAGTTCCAGAATAACAGTCTGTTTATTCTACAGGGAAAACAATCCAGCTTGTCTTTCCACAAATGTTTGTCCACCAGACCATGGGTCTTCCCCTGATAAGATCACCTCTGGAGTCACAGTTTATATTCAGAACAACAGAATGAGTAATAGCTCATGATGGTAATAATACATAACATAAAAGTAATACAAGTTGGGCTAGTTGATGTAATTTAGATAGCACAAATTGTAATTTATTTACATTGCAGTAAAAAAATTCTGGCAGTAGTTCCCCAGAACGGATGCCTCTGTCAGAGTGGGGAGGCATGTCTGCACTGTGCTGAGCACATCAACATGGCCGCTGGGAATGTTGTTTGGCTCCATCAGACCGGGGAGACCTGCCTGCTACGTATGCTCCCCTAAGACTGCCTATGATCAGTGGGTTCACTGATGATCCGGGATTGCCGGTGGGATAAGCTTGTTACAATTACTTTAGAACATGAAGTTCAAGTGAATAAAAAAAAAAACCTCTACAACCCAAAAAGAAAAGAAAAGCATTTTTCATATTCAGAATTTAGTCCTAGTGTTATGAATGAGTTTAGAGTTATGTGTGGGATATGGACATTGCGATAATTCCATATTAAATGAGTATTCAGAACTGATCTTTTTCCACTGTGTCTGTTTTTCTTTTACACTATTCTCTTGTTAATTCCATCATCTTAAGTTAAGGCTTCTAATTTATCAAGCTGCGAACATACCAACATTTCACGTAGACGCGCCATAATGTGCGGCAATTAATGTGTTGAGATTAAACACACCATTTAAGCTTGAAACAAACGATATTTTCATCTACCGTTTCTGGCATATCATAAAAACACATTTTCTGTGAAATGTCAAACATATGGAGTAAGAGGTGCTCAGTCAGAGAAAAAAAATGCAACCGATGGCGCAGCTTTAAACTTCACGGGCAAGTCTGAACTGCTGGTAGGAAGTTTGACAGATGTCTGTTCATTAGGTTTGCCAATGTGGTGTACTTAACACGTATGAAAAAATCCACATTATCTTTCTTTTAACCGTTTCCATTTCCCCAAAATGCTACATAATGAGCTTGGCCATAAAAAGATGTTTACACAGTCGTATTCCTGTGGGAACCTGCTTTCATTTTTTTTTTACACCAACACATTTGTTCAATGATACATCAAGTAAAACAGACTTAATGAAGCAAACAAATATAGTTTATAGAACAATAATGAGGAGATGGTTATGTATTCTTCTTATATATAGAAATGATCATGCCCGTTCATCAAAGCCCCATCAGTGTCACAACTAGTGTTAAGCAATATATGGTATATTCGAATTCGCGTAATTTCGCGAATATACAAAGAAATATTCTAAATTCATCAAATTTTATTTGTTTGTATTCTATTGCCTTCCATTGCGAGCGCCCGTGCGCAAAGATTTGCAAAGATTCACAATGCAGCTTTACAGCTTCTCTTCCTCATTCTGTGATCTTAGCCAGTACGAGCATTATGTGTATTGCGCATATTTATTTGCAATGTGCACACCTTTGCACAATGTATGCTGGTAAAGAATGTTGAAGCATAATATGACAAATATCCACCATTGCGAATATCTGCGTGCACATCCGCGAAATATTGCGAATTCTCGAATGACGGATATTCGTCGAATATATATTCGAATTTCGAATATTCTCGCTTAACACAGTCACAACTGAGCAGAAGTCTTGGCATATACTGTATAAATATCTTTTATTATATTTAATATTAGCCTGACATATTTTAAAACTATGTGTGTTACTTGAGCGCTGATGCCGAATATGGTGATCTTATGGTGTGAAGGTGTGACCACCCTCGGCCATTTTGCCGTGGGTGGAGGCATCTTTGTTCTTTGCCACTCTGCTCCGGCAAAAAGCTTAGCCAGGGTAGCGGAGGAGCTGTCACATGGAAATTTGCTCATGGGTTGATCTTCCATTTGTACTGCATTGTTTATCAATGAAGTAGGAGACCTAGATGAAAGAGCTGTATGCTAGAATGAGCGCTGGAATCACACTCCCAACTCTCACACAGACAGAGCTGAGCACTGGGTATGTCGGCCAGTCCAGCTGGATACACAGTGCATAGGAAATATTTACCCGCAGCTTGGAAAAAAGCCAAAATAGCCCAAAATTTTAGATATTGAAATTAATGTTGAGCGGGATATTGTATATTCGAGTTTGTGTTATTTCGCAAATATATTAAGGATCATTCGAAATTCGTAAAAATCTATTGGACTGTATCCATTTGACTTACATTGCGCATAGTCGCTCGCAAATATTCGCAAAGATTCATTAACCAGCTTTTATTCTTCATTCAGTGATCTTATCTAGTACGAGCACTGTGCGTATGGCGCGTATCCATGCGCAATGTTAACAATGTTGAAGCATAATATATTCGAATTTCGAATATTCTCGCTCAACATTAATTGAAATGCTCAACTTCATATTGGAACAGCTCCCCACATTTCCTAACCATCATAACAGTGTCCATCTGGCAATGGTGGTCGGTGACATGCCAGGCGTGGTCGACATGGCAAACGGCGTGCCCCTGCTAAGCCTGTCCCACCCCCCACTCAATATATTTTTTTTAGCACCCACCCCTGCTCAACTTATACACAGAAACCCAGACCGCCCCATTTGCCACCCCCCCACCCCCCGGGGGCACAAATCTTCTAGTATGGGGCCTCGAGATTTCTGATCTCTGCCCTGCATGCTGTCAATATCCTAGTCCACTAGAATTGTCTGCTTAATGTACCTAAACTGGTCTTTGGCACCATCCCACAGTTGTTAAATATTGTCGAAAATTAAGAAATGCTCCAATCTGTGGATTCATATAGATGTTAATAATTCCTGCAAGATTGTACAGCTGGTTTAAAAAAAAAAAAAAAAGAAGCCTGATGAGAATTAATGAAATCTGCCAATTATTATTCCCAAGGCAGCTTCCGAACACCAATTAGCATGGACAACATAAGCAACATTGGGGGGTCACAATGATTCACACCTCGATAACTAGCACAGAAATCATCAGGTTCTATATTTTATAAGCAGTGAGTAATTAGTCACTACATTAAAGAACCTCTGCCACGTTAGTGCTTGTTAAAGAGGATCATTAATTGGGTATGTTGGGAGGAGAGAAACATAGCCTAATAAAAATACATCCTTAGCTCCCTGGCTAATCAGTTAATGACATGAAGAAATGTACTTCAATATACTTCATTAGCAAGAAAATTCTTATTTTCCTAGATTATGTGCTTAATTGTGGAATAATAATAAACAATAAACCTTCTGGATAATATTGGATAGAATTGCTAAATGACGGATGTTGTGTGTACTGTCCATTCTGAGATAATTTATGTCTGTTAGTTTATGATAGTCATGTTTAACTGGCTGCAAAGCCCAGCAGGCTCACGCCTAAGATGGATAGATAGAGGACTATATTCTTAAAGCAGTTTTAAACTGTACATTAAAACAACAAAACGTACTTACCTACATGGGTCTTGATCCAGGCAAAGCAACCCCTGTAGACAAAAATGTCATACTTACCTTCCCCTCTTCCTCGCTCCAGAGCAGACATGCATAGAGTGTCCGATCCTCAAGCATGTAAGATGGAGGAGCAAGACTCTTCCTGTCTTGATCTTTCCACCAATCCAGATCTGGATCCAGTGATGCTCCACCCCTCTAGCGTCACTGGATTCAGATCTGGCTGGCTGAATGGCACACAGAACTGGCCACGGCCACAGCTGGCCGCACGTCACAGATTTTACCAGGTACCAATAATAGAAAACGGATACTAGGGTGGTAGGACCTCTTAAATAATTTCACGGTGACCACTCATACAAGATAATTTTTTGGATATTTTATGTGTATGCATGTGTGTTTATATATATATATATATATATATATATATATTAGATAGGTCCAGCACTAGTTAAATAGTGTAAATAGTAATATTTATTTGGCAGTGAGAATTTTCCAGCAAGTTCTGGAAATACCCTGTGCTTTTGCCCAGTAACTGCTGATGTGTAACAGACACTATAAACTATGCTAGGAGGGGTTCATGCCATCTGCCTGCCAAAGAGTGCCAGGGCTCTGTGTATCTCTCCAGGATGTCCCAGTGGGAATGGGCCTTCTTAGGTACGCCGGAGGGATTAAAGAAACCAACTATAACATGTGAGTGTGTGTCCTTGAAGGCCTAGGAGTTGAGAGCGGAGAACTCTCCCTTTATTGCTCCACTAAAGTTACAGTCCACAGCATCCCGCAAAACATCTGGGGCTCTCATAGCAGGTCATTTGGTAACAACCCTATGACAGGTCTATCGGGTGAAAGCCCTTACTGTTCATGAGACCTTTTTTTTCTGTCATTTAGCTGTGTGTAATTTTATATCATGCAGGTCAAAACAACAAAAGCTACTCACATCACAGATATAAAATATTTGTCTTAGTCTGTATTTACAGAGGTACTTTCTGCAGCCCGCAAAGTGACCAGGCACTTCTGTGCATTCATAAACGCCCCCATGTTAACCTTATGGGACAAGCAACCAAAAACACCTCATGCTGTGTTCCCCAGGCGGCTGCCCTTATTGGGCATTTACCCGCAGTTGACAACTGCTGGTGTAAATGAGCCTAGTTGTAGCTTGTATGAGACAGAGAAAAGTAAAAATCTCTGTCTAAAAGATAAATATAAGGTGGCTTTACCTTTATATTGGAAACCAGAACAGCGTCACTTTAAACTTTTACAGTGTATAAAAAAAGAAATAAACTGCAGACTCTCTTTAATTGTGTTCCTGTGTATCACAGCCAGTGTTTCCCTTCAGAAGCAGATGTGAGCAGCAGTAGACAGTCCCGAGAGGCCTCCAGTGCCGGGGAACTAGCTTGCACCCGTACATCACAGCCTCCATATCATACATCTCTGTCTACATTGCCCTGCCAGCTTCCATGTGGACTAGCTTTTCATGTTACAGCAAACTGCTTACGTTCAAAACTGCTTGTCTTTCCAAACATAGATGAAAAATGACCTGCAAGGAGCCAGGGGCTTGTGAACTGTGCAATGAAACAGTCCTAAAATGATACAAAATATTGCCTTAGGTGTTGAGGGGAAAAAGGACTGTTTATTGGGAATCAGTAGGGCAGCTGTTCAAAGTCTGCTCTGCTTCAGCCTCGGCCATCTCCCAGTGATTTATTTTGTTTTATTTATTCTAATATGCATCTGGCCCTCAGTTTATCAAAGAACAATAGTACTCATGTGATTCACCGACATAGTAATCGTTCTGCTTCCTGTTTTTGGATGCAGACAGACAAAGGTATTAAAACAACACACACTATGGCTTAAAATGATTATTTCATTCTATTACAAAGTGTTATTATATGTTTTCTTCTTTTCCCTAAGGGCTTGTCCCCACTTGCATGGCTGTCCGCGGTCGCCACTACTAGTGGCTACATTGATATGTAGTTAGCCACTAGCGGCAGCCACGACCGCTAGTGGTTTTTGACAGCCGCTAGCGGCTGGTGGGACCGTGCCGCACCGCAGCCAGCTTCGACTGTGGGGACAAGCCCTAACTCAGGCATGTCCAAGTCCAGCCCAGGGGCCAATTGGAGTCTTCAAGCCCATATAATGATATGCTGAGGTGGTCCACACTGGGGTGAGCTTATTTCACTCCCAGAGGGGGTGACACCAAACATTCCAACACTTTTTTTACTTAAATTTTTTAATGCATAAAGCATCAGAATGACCACTGCAGAACAGTAGTAATGGCCGAACTGTCTGCAAGGCGAAGAGTTCGGCCGCGAACATAGCAGGTAATTTGAAGTTCCCCACGAACAGGTGGATGTCAGACTTTCCTAAAAGTCCAACCTGCCTGTTTGTGAATGGATGTGGCTGATGTTCGGCCATCACTCTAGAACATCCCCCCCCATACCCCTAAATGGTACAGTCCCAAGTATACAGAGCTCTGTGTTGTGCTGGCTGAATCATCATTCACATTATTCCTACTATCAGGATTCAGCATTAAGGTGAGCATTGTGTGTGTCTCCTGGAGCTAGGACTGCGAGTGTATCAGTTTAATGGCAGTGAATAGCTAATGCTTAACAAAAGGACTACCAAGTATGTGCGGAGCAAGAGATTTGCCCCATTGAATAGTCCAATGTATTTAACATTAATGGTTCAAAGAATTTCTGACTCTCATTTTCACCTCACTAATCTTGGCCTCCCTCTATACATAACCAATGGCTATGGATCTGCTGTTTCTTGTCCTTGCCCCAGTAACACTTTAAGCCAAACTTTGTAAATATAGCATTCATTGGATCGAACAGCAATCAGCAAAAAACACATCCTCTATACTTAACATATCTACAATAAATAACACTGTTGATGTGAGACAAAGTCCTCATCTCCGCCTTTATCCATTCTTGACCATGACCATATAACCATATATCCCAACTTAGGTACAAGGTACTAATAATTTGTAACCTTGAATTCTGTTTCATTTCAACACAATAGTAATTTCTAAGGGCATGTTTCCACTGCGTTGTTTGATCGGGACCCCTACATTAAGCGCAGTGCTTGGCGGTGGGTCCCGACGGATCACATACATATTACCTGCTCGGCAAATGCTCTGTTCTAACGGTGCTGAGCTGATCAACCGGTGCAGGGGCTAACATAGTGCATTAACGTAGTGCTTAGTACCCTAACCCCTGCATCTGCTGGGCAGGTACAGTGTATGTGATCTGTCGGGACCCCACCAAGCACTGCGCTTAACGTAGGGGTCCTGACGGATCACAAAGTGCAGTGGAAACATGCCCTAACAGTCTCAAGCAAATTTAAAGCAACTCATAAATGAAGAACACTTGTAATCATGATCTAGGTGGCCAGATACAGGATACTCCTACTATCAACAAAAATGGGTTTCTGGTTGGGTAACAGATAACCATAAGTAAAGCACAATTCTGGGTACCAGACAGTTATAATTCAGATACTAATATGTTAACAAAAGACAGTGAAGTTGAAAAAGAAATGAATAGACAAGAACCGCCTTTCCTATCTGATGATTTGTGCTGAATATAACTGATCTTTGGACATCGCTTATGTAGTATGTAGAACATGTGTATTCTGGGAATATTAAACAGTCTGTAGTGACAGTGTGTGATCCACATCTACTTACACCAGTCTTCTCATCAAAGATTTTGATCCCTCCAAAGGAAACCGTTAAAAAGACTTTCTGTTTGTGTTCTCCTTTTGAACGCGCTCCTGCAGCAATACCCTGAAGAGAACAGAAGAGGAAACTTGGGGTTACTGGGTCACCCTATTATCCCTCCACACCTCTTTGAAATAATACAGATCAGTTAGAAATGGCATGAGTAATATTTAAAGTAAACCTCTACCTCTGGGCACGTTTTCCGTGTTAAATGCAGCATGAGTACAAGGGAAAGTTTCACAAATATAATTGTTTTCTCTCTCTTCTAAGTCTAATTTCAACACTTGTCCTCCTCCTTTGACTTAATAAGAATCTTGCTGTTGGCTTTGAGTATAACATTTTTCCCCCAATAAACTGTACAAAGGTTTGACGTACCTAAACCAAAAATAGCACCCTTGTTTTGTGATTCGAGATCAGAGGTACAACCATATCAAGCAAGCAGTCAGCTTTGGGACTTCCTTGCTGGCTCATTCTTATGACAGCTCTCTATCGTAGTACCACGTCCCAGTTTTCTTATAAATGACCCTCCTCATGATCTTCTAGTGCTACATTTTTCTGCCCCCAGGTTCATCTATTCTGTCTATATCCATGTACTAAGATTCATGTGGTACATGGCTATTTGTCTGCTTCACATTCTGATTTATATGCCAGGCTTAGCGGATTAGAAGCTGCCGATACTCCATAGACCATTGGAACTAAATTCATAAAAGTCCATATCAAAGGTATATAAACCATGCTAAAATTAAGCAACTATATGTTTATTTACTATATGTATGTGCAGTTAGTACATGTTGAGATATATTTATACAGCATGGTTTGGATATATAACATAGACAACGACCATTGACTGTTCTCTCGGCTATTCTAGCTTTACCATTGGCCACTTCGTACAGCCAGTTTGCTAAAACCCCTTTTTTTTTAGCTGCTTTTTGTAGAGTGGACAATCTATCAAATTCATTCCCAAAGCTCAAGAAATTACAAGAGAAATTGAAGAAACCCCAAAAACCACATCTTAGGCAGGCACCATATTAGAAGCCTGTGATGGTACAACATAAAAACGAGCATGGCTTGTATGGAAGGGTTGCCGAAAGAAAGCTCTACAATATTTCTAAACCTTGGAAATCACTATGTATTCTATCAGGGAGGCCACTATACTACAAATTGTATAGAGGGATCTAAAGACGTATGTATAAAACACATATAAACACCATTAAAATTTATTTATCATAACTACCAAAGAAAAGGGGTAATTAGTGTCCATTAGCCAAAAGGCTTCACTAAACATAACCATTGTATAGTGACTCTCGTAGCCAGACGCACCATG
>CM070038.1:29090636-29101686 GCA_036250615.1 Ptychadena robeensis | reverse complement strand
ATCGATCGGATGATGAATCGATTGGACATGGAATCCGACACGTGTATGGCTAGCTTTATCACTTAGCTCTCTCTTCCACTTATCAGACATAAAGCAGATGTCTAGGTAAGCGGCTACAGAGGGGATTGTTCTGTACCAGCTATTCGCCAATATAGCCAATAAGTAGATTATATAATCTCTGAGCTGGCATCTTAGTCTAGGAAGGAGATGGCCATTCTCAATGATTCCTGAACAACCTTGCTCCCGCCCTTCTGGAGAGAAAAACAAAAGACATACTGTGGAAGTGATACAATGAACATTATACACAGTCTCCTGGCATGCTTCCAAAGAAAACACTCCGTGACTACCAGTAATTACCCATCATGAGGAAGTAGCCTGTGCGCCACAAAATGTGTTGCTATATTTTTAAGTTACGCCTAACATTTTCCACATAAAGTTTACTTACTCAAGACAGACGTCTCAAGAGCTTTTTCTCTGGGAACCCCAACCCAGAACCTAATGAACATTACTTACCACTTACCATAAAATTTGGATCTAATTCAAGGCCCACTGGAAGAAACAATGTATTGCAAAGCATCTACTGTAAAAACAATAATAACTGAAGACGTCCACAGAAAAAGTTCAAATCAGATCTAATCAGCAAGTTGCAGAAATAAGTGATGCCCTTTATTTTTATTGTACCTCCTCTTTGCCAAGACAAGAATCAGAGCTTGGTCAGGGGTTTCTGAGCCGAGGAAAATAAACACTTCTGTGAAACGTTGTAAAATATGAGCCCCCAGAGACCTTGAAGCCCCAAAGAAGACCACATCAACAAAAACTCACACAGCCCGCACCTGTTCTACAGATTGTGTTTGCAGACACAGGCGAGGCGCGGTAGCGCCATAAGCGAGTAAGCGCAAAGTACACAATGCCACTAATTATCTTTGGAGGAGCGGCAGCCAGAAGACAGGTGGTCTCCTCCATTAAATAATGCATCAGGAATTTTCTTCCCTCGTTGGCACTGCTTCTTTCGACATGATCGCAGCAGACAGCTTTTTGTCTCAACATCTGTCCCGCTTATTTTTAGGATGCTTACAAGCTGACACGAGCCATTTTTCGACTGGAATAACAGAGCTGATAGCGCTGGCAAGGGTCATGTAGGTGCTCTCAGATGGCCGCGCCATGAAACATTAAAATTTGCAAGTTTCCTGTGTTCAGCTATTACAGTTCAGTCGCAAGAGGTCGTTTATGAGTACTTGCTTATTGTTATCGATAAATTTAACAAAGTTAACTCTGTGCCAGTTTCTTTGGTGCCAGAATGGATAGAGAAGGGAGCATCACGCCTAAAAATATACAAGCTTTTACATTGAGACATTTGGACACTTTTGGGGTTTAGAGAATGTTGTGTCAGAAGATTTAGGGAACATAAAAGTTTCTTTGATTAGTTCTTTATACAGTTAAACCTCAACTCCGGGGGGCAGAGGGCCTTCCACCCCACTCTTAATTGCTTTTAAAGTCTACTAACCTAAACCTGTGCTCGCTGTGCTGTCTCTACTTCTGGCACACTGTATATAGGGTAGGTTCTCAGTTTCTTCCCTTTACAATAGGGAACCATAGGCATATCATTGTGGGGGACACTACAAAAAGGGGGGAAGAAAGCAGAGCCCCTTTGGAGTAGGGAGGAATCAAAGAAATTATGAAGGTTTAGGTAAGTAAAATGTCTTTGGAA
The DNA here is from genome assembly GCA_036250615.1 of Ptychadena robeensis. Classification (NCBI taxonomy): domain Eukaryota; kingdom Metazoa; phylum Chordata; class Amphibia; order Anura; family Ptychadenidae; genus Ptychadena; species Ptychadena robeensis. The sequence continues at coordinate 29,099,978 of CM070038.1, read as the reverse complement.
ACCCCTTAGACCAGTGGTTGCTAAACCGGGGGTCGGGCCCCCCTGGGGGGTACAAAAGTTTCCAGGGGGGCGCAGGTCCTCATTCCTAACCTGTGTTCGAATAGGGAGGGGGGGGCTCAATAATGTTCCTAAATAGAAAAATGGGGGGCCCTGCAAGGAAAGTTTGGGAACCACTGCATTAGACATACATGAACAATCAGGACTTGCAGTTGTGTTAAGTTACTATCACAAGGGCAACTTAAGTTTTAGCCTAGATTTCAGCTTTAAGAAAATAAAATAGGTCACAGTTTAAAAATTTTTGTGTAATCATTCAGATGCAGAAGGCATAACATGATCAAAACACAGCCTGAACTGTACATTAAGCCTATTTTATACATAATTTGTGTCATACATATGTTTGCAATGTCTAAAATACACTTTTGTATGTGACTTTACCGGCCAAAGACATATTTCAATAAATCATGAATATTTCCTGGGATTTTGAAATATGGGTAATTTAGTTGAGAGGAAGGATTACTCTCCTCCTAAATTCCCACCCCGCTTGTGCAGATGATGTGTGGGGTGGGAAGTTAGAGGGCAGAGTAATGCCCCATCCCTTCTAACTTAGCGAGCTAATAGGAGGGACAGGAGCTTAACCTCCGATTCCGGAACGTCCCTTTCTGTTATTTTCCCTTATTTAGTGATAGGAAACTTGACATGTATGGATGCATTTTAACTACCTTCTAGGAGTACTGTATAGAGGTGTGTGAGTAATCAAAGGCTTTGTTTAGGTTGATCTAGGATTGCTATGTTGCCAGTTTTCAGTGCGCTAAACCTTTAACTTCTAGAAAAAGAATGAGTTCAAATCTTTCGGCAGTATGAGGGGGCCAGCCGGTCCACTAGGGGGAGCCCTGGAGCTGAGCCCATAAAAGGAAACTCCGGACAGGAGTCGGTGCCGGTGCGGTCGAGGAGAACCCCGGGGCTGCCGAGGAGAGAGAACGGAGCGTGCAGGTGGCTCCTGGGCAAGACAACCTGCTTGTTCTTGAGTTTACGCTAACTGTGATGAGTTCTAGCTGGGCACTTCACCACAGCCGCCGCCTGACAGTGCTGCTGACGCCGACCCAGTATTTTTCAAGGGGTTCGCAAAGCCAGTGCAGACCTCCGAGAGCAAAGCTGGGGTCCCACATCCTGGGTACCGGAGAAAGCCACCAAGTGGATAAACAGAGTTGCTGAGGCTCTGTTTCTCCGCTCTGTTTTCCGTTGATTTAAAGCGCAATAGTTTGATGGTGGTTAAAATTAAATAGTTGTGGGAGTTCATGAAATGGTGGGTGACAAAGTTATGTGGTGGTGTGCAGCTACCAGGTGGAGGGGGAGTGTGACCCCTTTGTAAAAGATAGGTGCAGGAGGTGCACAACCTAGGCACAACGCTGTTAACTTATGTTAGTAAAGAAAAAAGAATGGTTAAAAAAAGATTAAAAAAACAATAGTGGAGGTACAGTACAGGCTTAGCAAGGATTGGTGATCTCTGTGTGGGATAAGGAGCAGGTGTTGCCATTTGTGTTTCTCTAGCAATGTAGATACCACATGGCAACTCCTGCTCCTGTATCCCAGGCTGAGATCACCCCTCCTTGTGAAGCCTGCATTGTACCTCCACTGTGAGTGCATAAATTGTATAGCACTTCCTTTTGTTAGTAACAGAATAAATGAAGGTACATGGGTTCAGAAAAGCTCACAAATTAAGATGACTTCCAAGGAAGAACTTTCCAGAATCCCTCACAAAAGCAGGGTGGGAATCTGGAAAGTTTCCTGCAGTAAACTGTCCTTTTTTTCTGTCCGTTATTATTCCTGAAAGGCTAAATAGCTGGAGTAGCCGGTGACATCTATCACCTGAATTATACAGCGTTTTATTTAATTAAACAGATCAATGGTGTGCTGCGTGTAAAATCATTATAATCCAGTCAGGAAAGTAAAAAATTGAAAGGCGAGAGGACAAGGAGAAAATTAGCGCAGAACAATTAGACCTGACAAATCTTTAATGGGACTTTGAAGGCCGGCTGCCGCCTCTCTCCTGCCGCAGGTTCACCTGCAGAAGCGGATTCGGCGTTCCTCGCTGGAAACAATGGGCAGCGGAGGAAGATGAAATGATTTATGATAATTTGCAGGAACAAAAGAACATTCCAGGTGGAAAGAAGTCTGCGGAATGTAGAGTTTAAGGAAAATAAATTGATGTCACGAGACAAAGAAAGGTAGAAGGGCCTTTTCTTCTTACCGCACAAAGATAATAACTCATATTTTATTCATTTAGGTGCTTTTGTGTCTTGTTAACTTGTGCACACTGTTACATTAACGTGTTAAGTGGACAGCTATTTGTGTGGTTTTGTGAATAGCCACTGGTGGAGAAAGGAGTGGTTCCTGGAGTGGTTGTGTCGTAGATATCGTTCTTAAAGTTAAATACCAGACAGACAGCTAGGAACACAGTTTCTGAGGTTTGCACAGCACTGCCACAAAGTCAGATTAATGTATGTCCTTTGTATGTACTTGGAGCTAACGTTTGAGGAAAAATTCAAGATACCATGGCCACCTACTGAAAATGTTATCTGCCTGGCTGTCATGATGAGCAGGGTTATCATTAGCATTAGAGCATTTCCTTAAAGGCCCCCACACACACACCGAGTGGGGGCCGACAGAGCTGCTAAGATCAGCTCTGGAAAGCAGCGTGATGACGTCATCACGATGCATTCCCGAGCTGTAAGCATTGGCGGGCACCCTTTGTGTGCCAGCCGTTAGCTTCAAAGAAGATGCCGGTCTCCATTGAAGTTAATGGCATCGGACATGTCCGTTCTCTGGCCGGCCTAGCTATGGGGCGACAGGGATCTGTCACCCCATGTGGGCACCCCCGATTGGCGGCCGACTTTGCCGCCGACTGACGGCCGTGAGCGTGCACGCCCAGCGGTCGGCTGGAAAATCGGCCGCCAGTCTGTGTGTGTATGGCAGGCTTAAGACTTAAATTTCCAGCAGATGGCTACACACACAGATACAAAATATGTAAAGGAACTGTGTTTCTCTTGGTGATCCTGTTATTGCTTACTGAAATTATCTCACCAACCCAACCCTGTAATTGGACAGTGAAAGACATTTGCATGCAAGGAACTTAGGTTGCCTTTTTTAAACTTTCCAGTTTTCTAAGAGGCCACCAAGAAATAAGATATGGAAGGGTTCAACTTTCCTGCTGCCAGGTGTCCTTCAAACGACCTCAGGTCCCTCTATGTACATTAAGTGGTTCTCGAACTTTTTAGATCTGCGAAGTGATGTCACAAAGTGTTCCAAATACCGGAAGTGACAGTCCGCGGCATCAGTTAAGGGTAATGTTCCCTCCCTTCTATTTGCCCATCCCGCTTGTGATGATGACGTGCGGGGTGGAAAGTTAAAAGAGAGAGTAACGCCCCATACCTACTCAGTTGGGAGGAGGAGTTACACATCCTCTTACTTCCCACCCTTGACATCAGAGCTGCTGCTTATTAGCAGCAACTGTTATGCTTTCAGGTTATGGTCATTTGACCCAGAGGAGTCTATGAGCTCTATGGTTCGTACCGCCAATTCTACATCTCTATAGGACAAAGCAGAAAAATAATAACGGCTGACTTGTATCAGACAGTACATGTGGGACCAGGAATGCAGATTTATGGGCATTAGCCAGCAGGAGGGGGTGCACTACCTTTTATGAGCAGTTTTACTTCAGCAAATTAGTCCCTTTAAAAGCCAATCACTATGAACACACAGTAAAAGTTAGATCTAAAATATGATAGACAGGGAGAGACAGTAACACCACAGCTTGTGTGATACATATCACTCGGTGAGAATAAAACAATTTCTGAGCATTCACTGTCATTCAAAATAACAGAAGAACTGTAAAAACACTATGTTTTCCAAAAGAGACAATCGGCGGGTGCTCCTGTCACTGTGGTCTGTGTCCAAGTATTCCCTAATGTGGGAAGGAGGTCTGAGAAATGTATATATTGTTACCATGGTAATGAAGGGGTTAAATGTGTTCTACTGGATATGACAGGAACTGCATTTGGGCTGTTGTTGGACAAAACATAAAGTGGGTGGTGAACTTGTGAATGTTCTGGAACATGCTCTGATAAAATCATGGTGAGCCATTTGGGAGTGATCAGCCGGGGGAGTGGAAGGTTATTTAAGTGGCCAAACAGTGGGAGGAGCCAGGGTCTTCAGTAGCAGAAGTGAGCTCTGGAGGATCTGATGGGAAGTAGGCCATGCTGGCCTGCAGATCCGGAGACCTGGAGAATGCTTAGCTTTAAGAGAGGACTTCACCCTTGTTCCTGGCTGACACACACAGCGGAGACAAACCCTCCACTGTGTATGGCCTTTAGTGCAGGTACTTTCTCTTTCTCCGATCACACAAGCCACAAATAGCAGAGAGTTTGACTCCACTGTGTAAGTCAGCTAGGCAGTCTCTCGAAGCTTTTCTGTCTTAGCCTCCTAAAATTTGAACCCCATGAGGCCGGGGCAACTAGCTGAGCAGATTACTGCCCAGACTATCTTCTCTCTTGTGGGCACAAGGGATCAAGACCTTTGCTCCAAATGGCACACATAGACTCCCCCCACCCATTTTCTTGGGGAAAAAGTGTATCCTATGCAGCGAAAAATAAGGTTTTACATCCAGGTGGAAATGGTATCCTATTCAGATGCCACAGTCTGAATAGAAAGAGTGTGCCCAACCAGCATGCTGCAGGGAAGAGTCAATAGTCTATGTGTGGAAGGAGTGACTCTTTCAGGCAAGGTTCATATTGTCGTAGTTAAACGCCTTTGCCAACAGTCTGTACACGGCAACCATGGGAGATGCATGACATGGCACAAAGCGGCAGAATGGTGGTGGCTTAGGTTGATTGACAGCCAGCTTCCCAACTACCAACAAAGCATTGGCAATGGATCTATGGGGTGATGCAGCTTCATGGACAGGACAGACTAGCTACAGGCTGCAGATAGAGCACTTCAATCAGAAGTCAGTACTAGCTTAGCCCATAGAAAGCTGGCCACACACAGTTTGATCTGTGTATGGTCAATAGCATCTAAAGGTGGGTTTACACCTGTAGATTTTTTCGTCCAATCAATGAAGAACGAACGATTTTTTGGTTGATTTAACAAAAATCTAGAATAGCCAATTTGTTCGATGGATACATTTTGTTCGATCTCGAACAAAAAATTGTTCAAAAGGTCATCGAACATGTTGGTAAATTTTTATCGGTCATAGTAGTTTTGAATGTATTTTCATTCGCTATCGGGATGAACGAACAAAAAAATCTAATGTTACATTCCATAAATGGAAGAACGATGTTCGACAAAAAAATCTATCAAAAAATTGAATCGGCAGTTGATCGAACAAAAAATCTACTCATGTAAACCTACCTTAAGGGTCCCCATACACCTTTAGATTTCTCTGTCAGATTTTCCTTTAGATCTCTTTTTATTTTACCAAAACCATGTAATATGAAGAACTTTCTAAACAATCAAGTCTACCAAGTTCAATTGCAGAGGACCCAGCACTACATAGTTGTTGGTAGATGTATATAGGTGTATGGAGGGCTTTGTCGCTTGAGAAAAATTGGATGCGTGTATGGCTAGCTATATAGGCAGGCCAGATGTGACTTCTAATACATACTGTGAGAAGCTGAAAATGTGTAATAAAATCAGAGTAAACTATTTCAGTAGAGAAGCCTGAACAATGTCGGAAGACTGAAGGTAAGGCAGAGGTTCCAAAATAAGTTTTTTTCCTTTATTCTGATCTGCCTGATCATTACCATTGATCGATGTATTACGCAGACGCTCTATAGTTTAGCTGCTTACAAATCACATACATGGGAAGGGATACAGAAAGCTGAAATTTCAGGGCTTTTTATATCACACACAATCTGGCCTGCAGATTTTTAGCAGAGAGAATGGGACATTAATCTGAAGAGCATTGAGAGAGGCAGCGACGGCAGATGAATATGGTATAGCTTGTAATGTAGCCCAGCGGAGTACTTCACAGGAAACAAAATGTAAAACGTCTCTGTATGTACGCTCCGCTGCACAGTATCTATATTACAGCTCTGCAGACAAATTATTTTGCTGCCGTCCTGGTAATGCTCGCAATTTAATTCAGAGTAAAATAGATAGATACAAGGCAGAGAGGAGCAAATGACACAGAGTAACAGTCGTGGTAATCGTGTAGGTGGCGTATGTTCTGTTTACAGCTAGAAGATACTGGCTCACGTGTAGTTGGAGTACAAGTCCCAGGACCAGAATCCAGGCTCCAGCTGTACAAGCCATTGCCTGAATTCTTTTTATAGCTGTTTTAATGGGGTTACTAAGATCAGTAAGTGGAGATGGGAAAAGATACTAGAACAGGATACATTTTTATTTGTTTATTTTTTTTATTAAATATATATATTAAACAAAAAAATTAAACTTCGACTTGTCCCTGAACCAGCATGAAGGTGGCGTAGCTCTCCACAATCCTAAAAAAAATATACCTGTACTTTTCTGCTGTTCCCTGGAATCATATTAGAGATTCCATACTTAGCTGCCAGGCTTTTGGGAGTTCATATAGATGCAATGTTGCAAGTGGCCACTGGGGGTAACATATAAAAAATGTTTTAACCTCACTGGCAGTACACCCCTACCACACTGTTTTCAGCAACATGGTTCGGGCACTGAAAGTGCTTTAATTTTCATTCCCTCTTCACATCCCTGGCGTCATCGATAATGTGGGGCAAAAAATCGGCATTGCATCAATGCAGGTCAATGGAGCCTTTCCTTCCAGTGTCATCAATGATGTCGTAAAGGTGGACCCAGAACAATCGGCCAGTCTGCTGATGTTCAAAATTGCCCAGGGATAGATAAGTATACCCAAGTGTAGCTCAGTGTGAGTTTGTTTTGTAAAACAAGCTTATCCCAAGCTACACTCGGGGAACAGCAAAGGAGGTTAATGGAGAAGACCTGTCCGTATAGTTTGCATTACACATCATGATGACTTAATTTCCTGGCTGTCTCTGCCCTCAGATAGGATGTTACTCCATGCAATGTAATTTTTCAGGACCCAAACAGCCCCCACACACAGGATGCTTGGATTGGGTAGGTTCCCCTATAGACTAGGGGACTAAGATGTTAACAGTATGTCCTGACAGCAGCATCGAGGGGAAACCGATTGCCATGCCAATAGTGCAACAACAGTGGAGGGCATGGCGCCGACTGGACAGCAGACCGCCAGTCCCCCCTAGATAATCGGGCCTGGGTCAGGAGTGCTCCCTGTACCAGCCTCATGGCGACCCTGCTCAGAGATGTGGAATGGCTTTTGTGCCAGGGCTCAGAGAAGGAGAAAGGTTGGTCGGCAAGGCATTTTTCACAATTAACTAACTCCAGGTACGTTTAATTTGCAGTTAAAAAAAAACATTTTTTAAATACCCATAAATACGTCACAATTATGATTTGATGAGATCAAGCATGAGGAAACATAATATATATATATATATATATATATATATATATATATATAAAATATAATATTGATGTTTTATTAAATATCTACATTTCCGCATAAATGGATTTTTTTTAGGAAATCAGGTAATGAGGTTTCTGTGTTACATGTGACACGCGTGTTGATGAGCCCCATAGATAATGAGTGACACAGATTACAGCCCTGGACAGGCTCTTGGGGACTTCATTAGTGGTTCATGAAGTGTGTTATGGTTTATTGTTATGGATAAAATAATGACCGCCATGTCACAGTGCCAGCAGCAGATGGGACGGTTCCTGTTTAAGAGTTATGACAATTATTTGTGTTTTTCTTTATGCCCTCTCTAAAAACAATTAAGGCATTGATTAAATGGACTGAGTCTAATTAGAACAACGATGAAAGAGCCAAAGGGTTATTTTACATCGCAAAAGGGTATTTCCAACCAAGTGTACCAGTTTAGTTTTTGGGGAGATGTTTTAGCATTAACATTTAGCACATCTCTATTTTTCTTATACTGCAGAGAAGACAATCCAGGTGTTAGAAACACATATTCAAAATAAAGAAAATAGATGCGGGCTGTATCATTGGCCAGTCAGACTCTTGCAATTTTAGGTGGACCGACCCTTTAACCTCCTGGGCGGTGCACTTATTCCCCATTTTCTGTACCCAAAGTGGTACAGGAAAAATAAACAGAAGCATGGCCTCCCCTGCACATCATCAATGATGCCGGGGATGTGAGGACCTCATATGGCGTGGGTAACCTCCCTCGCATCATCCAGACCCCAGTGAGGTGGATCCACCAGGAGTAGGTTAGCTTCAACCAGTGTTTATGGGGATGTACTCTCCGCTGTACTGTTATCACCTCTCTTCTTACCCTCACTCTTCTTTTTCATCCTCTTCTTTCTTCCCTCCTCAGCTTTTTTCTTCCATTCTCCTCCTCTCCACTCTACTCTTATAACCTCTCTTCTTACCCTCACTCTTCTTTCTTCCCTCCCTAGCTTTTTTTCTTCCATTCTCCTCTCGGCTGTACTCTTATCACCTCTCTCCTAACCCTGACTTTTGATTTGCTTCCTCTTCTTTCTTCTCTTCCCAACCACTCTCCTCATCTCTCTTCTTGCCATCCCTTAATTTGACTTCTCTCTTTATTACCGCCCCAGCTTCCTTGTTCCCTTCCCTTCCCATCATTTCCTTTCCCATTCTCAATCCATTTTTTGTCCCCTGTCCTCTTCCCTTCCCACCGCTTTTCTCCACTTTCATTTCTCCTACGCCATCTCCTTTCCTTCCCTTTCTGTCTTCTCCCCTTTATTTTCAATATATTTTTTTCATTCCTTAGTTTTTTTTTAGCACTTTCATAACAGTAAATGGCAAGCTTACATACATAGAGTACATCATCACATCGCCAGTGGCCGCTAATCTAACCTTCTGCACAATTATTTATGGCTCCTCCAATTGTCCCTGGACGACTCCCCTTTTGAAGGTAAAGACTGCAATCTGTCACCTCTGGCCGATCCACTGAAAAATACATCCAATATTGCTAGAGGGGACATCCTTGAACGCAAGCACAGCTGCTTCACTGTCGCAGGCCGCTGCCTTTACACAAAAAACTCAAGAGAAGCTGCTTCGCCTCTAAATATGGGCACATCTGGGCTTTGCCTGGCACCACAGGGCAGAGAGTAATGCATATGTTTCTTCTAAAAAAAACTTCGGCTTCATTTAAAAATGGAGATTGTTTGAAAATAGCAACATGTCTGCATCAAAAAATCTAATTAAGTAGCAATTTTAGATTATAGCCTGCAAATATGTCCCCAGCAATTGTTTCAACTGAAATACCATGTTTAATTTACCTT
>CM070038.1:29078430-29089610 GCA_036250615.1 Ptychadena robeensis | reverse complement strand
TTTTTATCATTAGACTTTATCCAGATTCTTAAGCAGACGCATCAGTGGCAGTGACGTCTGTCTCAAAAGATTCCCAGGGAGGATTTAGTCAAGACAGTGCTGTGCTCGTTCTTTTGAGAAGAGGAAGCTGCCTAGGGGAAGCTAGGCCAGAGTCCAAGTGTGTGTTTCGTGCTTTTGAGAGGAAGAAGCTGCCAGCAGAGGAGCTAGGACCTCAGTCGCCAGAACAGCCTTGTCCCTAACCCTCCTTCCGCCTGATGTCATGTGCAAATAAACTTTTCTTCATCTTCAAGTAAGTGTCTCTGGTCATTTTTGCTACCCGGTATCCCAACACACAGCAGCACCTACGGGTGTCAGTGCTACACAGGAATGGCAGGAGAACAACATACTGATCATAACAGATGTAAAGATTGTTAGAATTTTAAGAGCTCAACAAAATGGTCACAGCCTTAGTCATTGCTCCAAATAATGATTACAAAAGGTGAGAAAAAACAGAAAATCAGCTAAGTCATAGGGGAAACATTAATTAAGAAATGGCCGTACTAGCCATACTAGTCATCGCAGGTGCGGAAAGCTAGAATCAGCACACACATATGAGGAGCACAACATCATGGTCACAGTAGGTGTGGACATCCAGGAAATCAGAATAGGAATGGGCAAATAGGTATTGGGGGAGCACCACATCATGTCAGTGCAGGTGAGGCGATCCAGGAAATTAGTGCACAGATGGGGAGAGCTCAAAGGAATGGGCACAAAAAGGTATGCAGACCTAAAGCTGGCCATAGACGTCTACATTTTTCAGTGAGATAGACCGAAAAAAAAATCTCCAAAAAAATTTATCGGCCAGGGACACGACAAGTTGATCGATCGATCATGAATCAAAGGACGTTGTTAGAGACTTGCAATCATTTCTATTGATTGACCCATCAAGGCCATATCCCACTTCCATCATTTCCACATTTTTTTGTGTAACGGATCTTTATTTAATTCACTGATCGATCGGTGATAAATCTGCGATTACTCGGATCCCAAAAATGATGCACTTTTTGATCGATGTATGACTTATGATTGAAGACTCAATAGCATGCCACGATCGTTTAAAAATCAATCTCAGGGAAATCAAGACGTCTATGGCCAGCTATAGAAATAAATTGAAGGAAGGTTGAGAACCCTTCATAATGGTTACAACTGGGGTGATGACCTAAGATGGTCATAGCAGGTGTAGAGATTTCGGAAATCAGTGTAGGCATTAAAGAAGCCCCACATCATGTTTATAGAAGGTGTGGACATCCAGGATAAATAAGTTGGCATGGGGAGCACCACACCATGGTCATAGCAGGTGTGGAAATTCAGGAAATCAGGGTAGGCATAGGCATGTAGGTGTTTGCATGCAGGGAGCACAACACCATGGTCATAGAAGGTGTGAAAATCCAGAAAATTAGGGTAGGCATGAGCATGTTGTGGACATCCAGGACGTCAGCATAGTCATGGGCATGTAGGCGTAGGCATTGGGGTAGCACCCAAATCATAGTCATAGAAAGTGTGGACATCCAGGAAATCAGTGTAGGCATGGGAATGTTGTGGGCATCCAGGAAATCAGGCTAGACATGGGCATGTAGGTGTATGCATGGGGGATCACCACATCATGGTCATAGAAGGTGTGGTCATCCAGCAAATCAGTGCACAGATGGGGAGAGCTCAAGGTAATTGTCACATAGAAAGTGTGCAGACTTAAGAACTAAATAGAAGGAAGGTTGAAAACCTTCATAATGGGTACAACTGGATGATGACCTGAGCACAGAGATTACCACAGTAGAGTTCACAGGAGAAAGAATTGCCTCAAAAGCATCTCAAAGCTTTCCCAATAAGTTGAGGGACACATTTTATATATATTATTGTCAGTATTGAAGCATTATATGTGTACACATCATCTCCAGAAGATTAATGCACTCCAGCCATGTCGCAGCCAGTAGCAGCAGTATGCTGAGGTTTGTAGTTCCTGAACAGCTGGAGAATTGCACATTTCCAGCCATCTCCATTTACATTGCATAAACAGCACAATTTATTATCAGGGTACATCTTAGTGTTGACAAAGAACTGCCAGCACACTCAGCAGGGTCTACACAAAATTAACATTTTAAGATGTGCCGGACTAATGGGGTGAGACTGTGAGTGCAGAGAGCGTCATTGACTGAGATCTATTCCTCTGTCAGGGAAGCACAGCAGTGACGGTTACCAGTCTACAATCAGATATAGAGCCGCCATGTCCAGCCAGGGATTGGGTTTGAGAAAGACCACAGTTTATGATTTACTGCTGTCCATGTGATTGCATAGTTTATTTACTATTGTTACTTATTTATTGTGCTTTATATTTGCCAATGACCATGTATGATAGGGGGGTACCTAAACAAGCTATTTTATTTAATCCAATTAGATTATCAGCACCTACACAATTAGTAACTATTTAATAAGGAGTTCGGTAACACAGAGATTGTACGATTCTACTGGCTACTGGAAACACTGGCTTTACAGTATACAATATTTTCAATAGATTTGGCATAATCTAACTGACAGGTTTGATGGATTTATCCATGTAATAGCTATATTGATTGCAGAACAATAGCAAATCACCCTGTGTTCAAATGTCTGCTAAAGGCGTGGAGTCCTACTCAACATTCATTTGAACATTTTAAAGATGATTCATGGCCTAAAAACAAGAAAGAAACAACTACTACTCCATCAATCCCTCTACTTGCCACCAAAAACCTAGAGAATCCAGTCAAATTTACAAATTGTTACCTACAAATACTCCACAATGTGCCCATTCCATACATTTCATAGATTTCTTTCTGAAACTCATCATTATATACCTTGGTCACCTCCTCAAACTCAATACTCCACCTGGGTCCCCTCCACAACCACTCCATCATTCACCTGGTTCACTTCCACTAAATCCATCTTGATGACCTTCTCAAACTCTCCATCTTCCACCCAAATCACCTCCTCAAACTCTTCATCATCCACGCTGGTTAGTTCCTCAAACTCTCCATTATCTATCTTGGTGACCTCCTCCAACTCTCCATCAACCACCCTGATCACCTCCTCAATTTCTTCTTTGACCACCATCATGCTTTCTACATTAGAGATGGTCAAATATTTCGACTTGCTGACTTTGTGAGCTGATTGCAAAGCCCCTGAACATGGTATCATCACCAAAATTGCTGGAGATGTAGAGAAGGGTTGTGGGAACATTTAAAAAAAAGTTTTGCTGTAGCACATGTAGTTTTTGCATAAATTAAGTTCAAAGTAGAAATGTTGATTTTTCAAATTTTGACTTGACTTTCAACTTAATTTATGCAAAATCTATACTTTTTTTTGTAGTATAAGCCCAACCCTTCTCTACATCTCCAGCAAGCTTGGTGATGATACCATGTTCAGGGGCTTTGCAATTAACTTGAAATTGTAAAAAAAAAAGTTTGACCATCTCTTTTCTGCATCATGTAACCTCCTGTAATTCATATTCTCACATAACTTGATATATTATACAGAAAATATATAATTTAATGTCAAATTTCCACCATGACAAAAGAGGTCAGTTTAAAACTTTAAGTTTCAGAACAACGTCCCAGCTTGGACTTGGGGTAATCCTACAATGTTTAAATGTTTTTTTCAGTCAGCACAGGCTACTGTGGGGCATAAAGAAAAGAGGAAAATGATTTACAATCTAACATACCTCTAAGAATAAAACTGCCATTCAAAAACTGTGTTCAGTTTTAAAGCTCAGATGCCTCAGGGTAGCCATGCATGGGTTGATATTTACCTTCGATCGACCACAAACTCAATATTGGTTTGATTGACCATCAAAGTGGTTGATTGACCACCAAGTGATTGAAATCAAGCATTAAATGAATTGAGTTGTGATCGGACACATCTGTAATTTCATTAGTATATTTCACATGTACGTGTCTTTTTTTTGTTACCAGGTTCCCTCTTGTGGCAGAAAGCTATAATGGTGCTGTAAAAAAATTGTTGTCTGTGAGTCTATAACACTGTTTGACGTGTTGATGAACAGCAGTAGCCATATTTAGCTGCAATCTCAGTGTCTATAAAGTACAGCACCTGCCACTCCAACAATAAAAAGGACAAGGCTGTAGTAATACATTATTTGCTACTCTGGCTCTCATCATATACACTATCTCAGTGTCATAGAAGCATCAAGCCATTTCAATCTAGAATGAAGTACCAGGCACAACATATAAATATCTTACACTCTCTACCATTATGGTTGCCACTTCTCACTGCCATTGCCAAGACCTCTTTTTGTGTCTGTTGAATAGTTAATAGGGATTGCATTATCTCATGTCACTGTCTATCAGCTCTGCAGCTCATAAGACATTAAATATAAATGTTGGTAACTCCATTTGTGGCCGTTACCAGTTCATGCCCATGATTTGTGGATCCAGAGAACTTCTAATAAAGGCAAACTACAATATAGTGGTTCAGAAGTCAACTTTAGTTTACTGTGTTATATGAAAAAACATAATTAAAGGTAATAATGGTAGATATGTTATTGCCCACCCTAAGTCAGGCGCTCTAATGTGACTTCTTGTATATGCCCTTCATTTGTTTTTCTTCTTGGTTAAACAATGTCTTCTTGGTTAAGCCATGTTTTGAAAGGAGCCTGGTGGCTGGTACATGTAGTTTGGTGTGGTTCTATGTGGGAGGTAATAATTTGTTTAATTATTTAAATTTACTGTTGCAAGTGTGTTTATTTGGGGTAGTTAGTTGGAGAAATGGGGGGGGGGGTATACCACATTTTTTGGACTATAAGACACACTTTTGCACCCCCAAAATTGTGTGCAGATCTCCCATCTGCCGAGAGAGCTGGCAGGGAGTTGAAGTGTTTTGGTAATATTTGCAGAGCCCCGCAGATATAGCCAATGCAGAGTGTGTGTGGGGAGAGCTGCATTTGCTGGCAGCTGCCTTACACACGCAGCGTAGAGGAGACAAGGAGATCATGTGCAGATTCCCTTCCCCGTGTATGAGGAAGAAGAGATGCCGAAGAGATTCCGAAAGTGTGCACTCTAGTGACACCATTTTTGTGGCTGAAATTGGGTACTGCATGAGATTTTTTCACTAATTTATTTAAACACATGAAATATTTTTTTTCTGATTTCCTGCTCTAAAAACTGGGTGTGCCTTATGGTCAGGTGTGTCTTATAGTGTGAAAAATATGGTAGGTTGGCACATCCCTACCAAAGTCAATAGGATACCGGATCTACCATTCACACTTTTATGTGCAGCGTTATGAATTGCAGTACATGTTTTACACTTTTCTTGGAAATTCTAACGCATATAATAATACATATTTGTGTACTGTGTGTGCATGCATATACAACACAGAGTGTGTTAATGAGCCTTGATACACATGAAAAACAAATCTAATGTTAGGTCCATTCCAGGTAGACTATATACTCTGAGTTTAGAATTAATAATAATAGATGTTCATTCCCTTTTCTTGTTTAATTCTGGAGTTCCTCTTTAAGAACCAGTTCACCCAACTGCCGGGAAGCTGGTCCGCCGCTCCTCTCCAGCACGAACTTCATTTATTTATAGCATGTTTGCAGGAGCAGACTGTGTCAGAACAATCTTTACCAGGGCACAGGCTTCTTGCAAAACTTGCCATCTGTTACCCCGTTTTCTGAGCTCCGCACTGTGCCAAGGGTACAGATAAAAATGTCACACTAAATAAAGCAGAAAAATATGCTGCCAAAATCTTGATACATATTTTTTTTATTTAGTTTTAAATAGAAAAATATAATTTGCATATTTTTTTTCAGAAAAAAATACAGCCAGATATTACATGCATAGCGTATTATCTATGAGTACAGCCGAAGGAAAATGGATTGCAAGCTCTTCACCAAACGCAAATAAATAGGCACAGCTGCTTCTTTATGGACTGTAGATTCAGTCTGATTGGGTCATTCACCATAACATAAGAAGTTTAAGTTTAAAAATTAAAACAAATGTAGCCACTTTAACTGGCTTGCATGCTTCACAAAAAGAGAGGGATTAACCCCTCTGGGGGTCCAATTCAGTCTGGTTTTCTGTGCCAAAAGCGGTATGAAAAATGTAACCCCCCTGGTGGTATACTCTTAACCCTATTTCTGTACCAAAAGAGGTACATAGGTTCATTTACTGAAATGAAATTCCACCATCTCTAGAAAAAAATAACCAGAATGTCCACAAGATGCTGTTATCTGTTTAAATTTTAGCAGTCAAGTTCAGCTCGGAAGAAAAAATCACCTCCTGTCCCCACCAGAGACAGACACTACAGACACATGATACACAGTCTGTGTCTCTGAATGCACCGAGGATTGTGCTGATCACCGTGCAGGTCTGCGCTTCTTTCTCTGTGTGTGCACCAACTGGTGTGCGCACAGAAAGAAAACTTGAGAATTCCCTTCCAACTACGCAACAGAGAGGACTCTGCGTACCATAGGTTTGCCATCATGGTTCTGATCAAAAAAGTGTTGATTATTCTTATATTCTAATTGCGGATTTTTATTCTGAATATCGGCACTTCGAGAATTCGCAAATATCTTGAATATAGTGTATTTTGCACTATGCATTGCGTTCACAATATGCGCATGTACAAGTGCTAATTTTTGCTTTGAATGTAATAATGACTGGAGATAAACATTTGTGATATTTTTGCGAATGTTGCCTACGCTACTCATCACTATGAGAAAATATAACTCATCACACAAAGAAATGTCAACTTTGTGCCACTGGTAATATTTTTTTCTATTCCGAAAAGAAATGTGTGAAAAGCATCAAAGGAACCCCGTAGGCTTGATATCACTTCACCCCGGAAAGATGACCTCCTTATCAGTGGAGTGGGAGCCAGCACAATAGCCCTGGGCTTTACTTCATTAAGATATAAAGAAAAAAAAGTCCTAATTGCCTTTTACAGAACACAGAGAAACTCTGAAACGCGCATGCCACTGTATTTTTGTACAAGCGAGCGCGCATTCTAATACATTGTCAATCTAAAATTACTGGCCCTTGAAATGAATAAGAAAAGGTCACCATATTAGCGCTAATGAACACATCGGATGTGTAAGTTGTAAGAGGAAGAAGAATGGCGTCGGCTTCCGCGGCTGTTAAACTGACACATTTCAGAAGTGTACTTAGTTTTGCGCCTTTTTGTATTCCCGTATTAAAATCATCACATCACCTCGAGTTAAAATCTAAAGCAGACGACGTTCTCTTTGAACTGGCGGTTTTTGAAATGGAAATGGGGCGCGCCGCTTGCCGCTTGACCTTGGAGAACGCGCTCCCCCTTCAAACGCGACACAATCTTCAGAGGAGGAGTAATTGTGTCCTCTTACGGGAAGCTGGAGTGAAGAGTGACACATCTCAGGGAAATTAGTGATTACCGGCTTCTGCGGAGTTAAAAGTCAGATGGTTACGAATTTCACCTTGCCATTCATGGGACCGGAACAATGCTGTCAGGAAGGTTGGCGTATGCATGAGCTGCGGTCAACGTATTCTAAAGCGGGAATGGCAGACTCTTGAGAAGCGCAATGTATAATTGTATAGAATAATTATATTTTGGAATGTTAATCTTCTACAGGCCGTTGACGACTTAAAGAACATCCAGACTTTTACAAGTTGTAGAAGTTGCCTACACCTAGCCCACCTAGTGACATGTTTCTCCTTCCATTGATGGTCACTAATAGTGTAGGATGATTATTTTTTGGAATGTTGATTTCCATATGCCTTTGAGGATTTACAGGACAACCAGACCGTTACAAGTTGTAGAAGTTGTTAATGGGTGGCTCATCTAGTCATGTGTTTCTCCTTCCATTGGTGGTCACTGTAGAGCCTCTAGACCACCATGAACACTTACTTTAGATATTGTCTTGCTACAACCTCTTCAACCTCTTCTGTCAGCAAGGTTGACATATTTTTGAGTGGTGGTCAACATATTCTAATGCAATGTCTGGTTTGCGAGAAGTGTAATGTCTAATGGTGTAATTATATTTTGGAACGATAATTTCCATACGGCCTTGAGGATTTACAGGACAACCATACCATAACAAGTTGTTAATGGATATAGCCCCCCCCCCCCCCTTGATGAGTGTAGCCCAGCTAGTCAAGTGTTTCTCCTTCCATTGGTGGTTACTGCAGAGTTTCAATGGCACCATAAACACCTGAGATATTGTCCTTGTTAGGACCTCTTCAGCCTTCACATATGTGCTGTAAGGAAGGTTGGCGTATGTATGTAAACACATACTAAAGCAGGAATAGAAGTAGAGATGGGCGAACATCGGCCCGGAGTGTCCGCGAACAGGGCGGGTCGAACTTTAAAGAAGTCCGCCGTCCGCCCTGTTCGCGGACACATTCAAATTCCCCACCTCTAGGCGGGGAATTTGAATCGGAAAAACCGGATGTGACGTCAGTGACGTCACATCCGGTCCCTGGAACGCATCCTGGAACGCATAGTTCCTGGTTGCGGGAGCCGGCTGTGACGTCACTGACGTCACTTCCTGTTCTGAGCCGGTATTTTCACTACAAGACCGGCTTCACGCTTCAGCTTAGTTTCTACAGCAGAGATGGAGAGGGGAGGGTGTGTCCTGTCCGGTGTTTTGATTGGCTGGGGAGGACACATCTGCGGGAGGAGCTACAGGAAGCAGTATCTGACAGAGAACACAGAATCTGCTGCAGTCACACAAACATCGGGGAGGAGGAGAGGGGGGCCAAGGGAGATGTGAGTTTCTCCTTTCTGGCTTTACAGGGAGCACGGGTCAGACCTCCGGGCCAGGCTGAAATTAGGTGGGGGAACGCCGTTCTGGTGCGTTCCCCCAGAAAAAAAGCTGTGCTTAAGGGTACCTGTAAAATAAATCTGGGGGAATCCTAAGTGTTTTAATCACATGCTTTCTACACATACCTGCCCAATACTAGCTGGCAAATTACTGTTATGGATAATGACATGTCGATTGAATCAACATCAATCAAATATCAGTTTCTCCATGGTATCAGTGGGGGGTATTTCAATTGCAGTGTGACTTCAATCATAGGGAAAACGTGTTCTACCCCAAGAGTTCAAGTACGGTACCAGGAAGACAGTATGCTTCATGCAACCAAAGACACTCCAGATAAATCGCTGTAATAAAGCTATTTTGGGCCTTTTGTGGATTGCGGCTGTTGTATTTATACCAGGTAAAGCGTCAGCGGTCACTTTTACAGAAGGATACAGCATGCTTTTAAGGGCCGATAAATCCTGATGGCTGAAGAGAGCGCAAGATCCTTTCAACCTGAGTTACAGAACAGATTGAATTTTGCCATAGCTGCGCAGTATGTCAGGAGGAAAATGTAGCTGTTATGTCACTTTCCATAAAGATTAGATGTCCTATCTCCAGGTAGCCTTGTAGCCAGAGGGGCGACGCAGCGCCGAATGACTTGTTATCCGCTATAGAAATCTTTCCTCCTCTATCGACACATTGACAGTCATGTCATGCCGAGGGAGGAAAACATTTATTTAAAAAATACTCCAGCATAAATAGAACACTATGTAACAAATTACACTACAGATTTGTGTTTGCATTTAGATGGCAAAGTGCTGTGAGATGTTTTTATAGATCTGCAGAGACACAGCTCCGGCTGTACAGCCGTCAACTCTCCAGAGAGGCAGCAAATAATGGAATGTAGTCTGTGCCTGGTAGGCAACAGGGTGCTTAATATGTAACAAATCACGAGCCCTTCACTATACAATATAACAATGCACAATGTGTTGTTAGGGTACGGAAGCATCTCGTTTTTTGGTGATTCAGAATTGATTAACGGAGGACTCCGGGGAGACTCGCTGAATAGACAGATGAAATATATATATAGGAGCAGTTTTATCTGCCAAAGGATTTGTATTCCTATTCATCCAGTTCAGAGAATAAAGGTGGGTTTACACGTGTAGATTTTTTCGTTCGATCAACAAAGTTCGACCTTGAACAAAAATTTTTCAAAAGGTCATCGAACATGTTGGTAAGTTTTTATCTGTCGTTATAATTTCAAATGTATTTTCATTCGATATCGGTGATGAACAAACAATAAATCTAATGTTACAATCAAAAAAAGAACGAACGATGTTCGACAACAACATCGAACAAAAAATCTAATTGGCAGTTGATTGAAGAAAAAATCTACACGTGTAAACCCACCTTTACACAGCTCTTCTGCACTGCACAGTCTGTCTGGAAGGGCAGGAGATCAGTTTTTCTCCTCTGCAGTCAAATAACACTGAGGTTCAATATAGAAAGGCATTTACCCATGTCACCCCTTATGGGTGGCCAGCAGGCGGCTGCCTATCACCTGTAACTCGCTTATAATGTGCCTGTAGACAACCGAACATGGTAGTCATAGTTCCTGGCCGGTTGTCAATAGGGATAACGGTTTACGGGTGATTTACAGCCACCTGTTGTACTTGTTGTATGTACAACCCATACTAATTCTAATATTAATAGAGTGGCACAGTTGCAGTTTCCAGCTGACAGCCGCCTTGAAACTGAAAACTGGAATCATCCCTTTCCTTAGAATGAGGAATGCTGAGCTGTATTATACCAAAGCTAACTAAAGACAATAACACATATATCCTACGGTATACCATATATGTTTTGTTTATTATGTTTTTTCTTTGTTCAAAAATCATTCCTCTTTCCTCTTCTTTTTAAAGTGAAAATTCTTATGGGCTGAAATTCTGCGGGATGATTATTGACTTTTTTGCTGAAAGTTGCATTTTCACTATATTAATTTTGAAAAAAGTATTACATATAAACAGAACATAATCCCCCACTAAAGATGGTTGACTAGCTGACTTTGTGAGCTGATTGCAAAGCTTCTGAACATGGTATCCTCACCAAATTGCTGGAGATGTAGAGAAGGGCTGTGGGAACATTGGGAAAAAAAGTTTTACTCTAGCACATGAGTTTTTGCATAAATTGAGTTAAAATTCCAATTTTCAAAATTTTGACTTGACTTTGAACTTCTGGTTGTAATACCATACAGATGGAATACCCATGTATCAGATCTAGAGCAGAGACTATTTCATAATGTTGGCAGCTATGAATCACACATCTTGCTATAGGGCAGTGGTTCCCAAACTTCCCTATAGCCCCCCCCCATTC
>CM070038.1:29045633-29059710 GCA_036250615.1 Ptychadena robeensis | reverse complement strand
CCCCTCCTCTAGTAGTGAAATGGTGTCACCCCTCCTCTAGTAGTGAAATGGTGTCGCCCCCTACTCTAGTAATGCAAAAAAAAGCTGAAGGAACTAAATCCTGTTGTCCTCTCCCCGCAAGTCAGTGCATCATTATTGTGTAGATAAGAAATATTTGAGAAGTTTAATATCTCATCTAGACACACACAGCCATAGTTAGAATCCTGCAATAGGATCCCCTCTCCACATCCTACCCCGAGCTGAATAGCGGACTCCGCGATATTCCCAAACTCTTTCACGCAATGTTTAATTAAAGCAATGTGGAAATGATGTGATGGTGGCGGAACAGCGAGTCAACATATATAGAAGGTAATTGGTGCTTAACGAAATTATAACTCTTCAAAAAATTCAACAAAATCGTTTGCCGTAAAACCGTAAGCGCTGTAATTTTAAAACTACAGATGCAAATTATGTCATTTCCTAAAATCAACAAAGAAATCTGAGACCTACCAAGGCCGCCTATTAAAAGATATTAATTTATGAGCCGCTATGGGGACCATTGTCTGCCTTAAAGCTGAATGCCAGACACACAGATAAGCACACAGATACATACATACATATGAGGGACTAACCTGCCCAATGATATGCACATCTCCCACAACAGTCCTGAGGTATATACAGCTCTGCCAGAAAATGAATCCCTAGTTTATTCATGATCTGTTCAATAATATAGGTCCTCCCTTCCTCACAAAAGGTAGCCATAAATGGGTTGATTGTCGATTTGATTATATTACACAATAAAAAAATTATCCCCATTAGAACTATCATTTGTGCCACCACACAGTGTTATAGATTTATGGATGGATTTTTTAAGCGTCATTACAACTTTCTAACACTAGAGGGCGCCTGGAAACCAAAAAACAACATGTACATGTGAAATATGGAATGAAAGTTACTGATATGTAAGACTTGGAGTCGATCGAACCAGGTGGGCAGTATCGAATCCTGTTCAATCAACTTAAAAATATAAATTTCGTGGTAAACACAACCACTATGATTTTACTGCGTTTGTGGCAAAATGTAGAGGAATTTGAGCCTATGTTTCCATTATACGTCGGGACCCCTCTGCTAAATGTTTTGGTGGCTGGAGGTCCTGATGGAGCACATTCACTAACCTGCTCGGTGGATGCTGTGTCTTCACTGCGCCGATGCATGGGCTCAACGTAGTCGAGTACGTTGAGCCTCTGCATCGGCAGATGTCTAAACACAGCATCTGCCGAGCAGGTAAGGTCTATGTGCTACGTGGGGATTCCCGCCAAGTGTATTGTTTGGCGGGAATCCCCACGTAGCACATAGACCTTACCTGCTCGGCAGATGCTGTGGGAGGGGGTCCCGACTCATAATGGAAACAAACCCTTACTTTTCATCCTGAATCATCTAATCCTTAGGCTGTCCATACAGGGGTTGATACCCATTCAATCAATGAACCCTCAAGCATAGCATAGAGTTGGCTGCTGGAAGAAAGGGTGGCAGCAATCGCTTCCCAAACAAATGATCAACGCGAACCTGCACTGTGATTATTATGAAATCGACCCGTGTATGGGTACCTTTACCCACACTATATATATTAACAATAGTTAGCTCTGGGTTTGAGCGGGCTACAAGACATGAGAATGACCACATAAGAAAAGCCTGCACATGTATGGTGGCCGTGTGTAGTCACACTCAGCACACACAAGCTCAGCATATGTCATTCATTGATAACAACATTTACAAATACAACAATCTGCTCACATCGAACTGTCAGGAAACTCTTTGAGGTGACTAAGATGCGGTGCTGGCTGCAGGATAAATTCTAAATTCGGGTTGTCATGCGACTTACGTTCTGTATGCTGGAGTTGTAGTGTTGTTCAGGTGTGATCTATGATATCGGTGACACCATAATGGTGATAGAGGAAGGACAAAGTACACACTCACACTGAGTGGTAATTACAAGTGTCAGCTGATCATGGTCACGAACCTGACTGCGGAAGAAATATTGTGCTGACGATATAAAGGAAACCTCAGCTTCTTCCTTATCGTATTACCGAGATGATCAAACCTCTCTACTAGCTGACTGTGTGAGTTAATTGAAAACCCCCTAAACATGGTATCACCAACATTGCAGGAGCTGTAGAGAAGGGTGTAGGAACATAAATTAATATCAAACTTAAGTCAAAATTCTGAATTGAAAAAAAATTATGTGCTAGAGCAATACTTAATTTTTTGTATGGTGTTCCCATAACCCCTATTTACATCTCCAGCAATTTGGTGATGATTGTTTGTTCAAGGACTTTGCAATTTACTCATTAATGCCCCCATACACCTTACAATCTTACCATACAATTTCTGTACAATCAAATTTTCTTCTACCAAACCATGTAAAATGAGGCGCTTTCTACACTTTCCAATCACTATGTATTCTATCAGGGAGGACCCAGCACTACATATCAGTGATATATCTTCCAATCACTATGTATTCTATCAGGGAGGACCCAGCACTACATAGCAGTGATATAAACCTTCCAATCACTATGTATTCTATCAGGGAGGACCCGGAACTACATAGCAGTGATATATACTGTCCAATCACTATGTATTCTATCAGGGAGGACCCGGCACTACGTAGCAGTGATATAAACCTTCCAATCACTATGTATTCTATCAGGGAGGACCCAGCACTACATAGTTGTTGGTAGATCCAAATAAAATTGTATGGAGTGATCTAAAGGTGTATGGGGGGCTTATTTCAACTAGTGCAGCAAACATTTGATCACCTCTACTATAAATATATAAACCTTTTACAATTTTTCATCCTTTCTTACCACCTCAGCACTCCTTTATTCTTTCAGCCTTCTCAAGTCTGCATGACTCATTCCATTATCAGCTGCAGATCAGTTTCTTCCTGACAGTGACAACAGTGGTCAATCCCTATGGAAAATGTATCGGAATGGTTGCTTGTAGTCTCCATCCTGAGTACACGTGACAGGGTGACAACATATATGCTCAGCAATAACTGTTAAGCAGGGAACACACATATAGATATGGCCGCTTCGAGCACAGTGCGCGCTCATGGCCATCTATGTGGCCCATATCTAATAAACGTCCATTGCTTTGCATGGGGACCGCGGTTCTCCGTGCACAGCATCGTCAGAGCTGGATGACACAACAGAGCTCCTCTGTGTTGGGCAGCAGAGCGATGACGTCTTTGCGCTGCTGCCGGGAATCTCGAACAGCTCCTATATCGAGCCCTGTGTTTTCCCGAATTTACTGAATAAGGGTCTTGGCAAGATCAGTAGATAATTATTAAAATTAAATGAGGTTAATTAAATAACTATGACTGGCCATGAATATAACCCCAGGTAAAACTGTAACATAATAAATATATATGTATATGGTTTGCCTGAGCTCGGCTTAGGTCAGGTTCTAAGCTCAGGTTATATAAAGAAAAGTGCTCCAGGAATAAAAAAAAAAAGAAAAAAGCTTAATGAATGGAGTCACCTTACTGTGTCATTATCTGTTTCAGCCTGTGTGGTATTGCTGGACCTCTGCAACGCTTATCGAGCATTGTACAAGCAAATAAATAAATAAAGTGCCAGCTCGGCAAATTATTGCTAGCTGGATAACAGATCGCGCTGAGCTGGCAATCTTCCTCTTGGCTCCTTTTTGTGGTTCATGAACCTAAGTGTTAATCCACTGAAATTTGTTAAGAAAATCTCTAAAACACAATAGTTCCTAAACAGCACCATAGCTAATTAAACAGACAAAGCAGGGGGTGTGCACTCAGTGAACAATAAAGCTAACCAAGGTTATCAGTTAAGCTAGCCATACACTCTGAGATTAAAATTAGGATCCATTAAAACAGACCAATGTATCCCGACGGCGGTATCGGTTTGGATCGTAATATTCTGCAAAAAAGCTACCACATTGAAAATCCAATTTAGGATCGTATTTTTTTTATTTTTACGAGAATGTCATCGAAATTAATCGCCGTTTATATCGGCCATTGTGATGTACTTTTTTTTTTAAAGGGGAAGCCTCGGCAGTAATTGGTCGGTAAACACTATGAAAACAGAATGAAGTTTCCTGATGTTCCCAGACCAATTAAAATTTTGTCCAATAAATTATGACCGAAAAAAATGGCAATTACGATCATATTTTATCGGTTGTACCATGTGGACATGCGCGGATTTCAGGCCGATAAAATGCTTTCATTGGTCGGTTTTAATGGATCCTAATTTTTATCTCAGAGTGTATGACCAGCATTATCGTTATTACAGGCTAAAGCTGGGCACACATGGGTCGATACCCGTTCATTTGACCACAGCGTGGTGACGTCACCACGCTGTGCTCCAGCATTCGCAGATCAAATGGTGAATTGATGTGCACCACTCTGCACATTGATTCCCGTTCAAAACTTTTGATGAGGACCCTGGTCCCCATTCAAAATAATGACAATCGACTGGGATTTACGACATGGTCATTCCTTGTTCGATCGACCTGTTGGAGTGGGATCGATCCCGCTTGAAGAAAGGGATTTTTGGTTCCATTCCCATTCAATCCACCCACTATTGATCCCCGCAACACACACTGCGATTGATTATTAGTCAATCAAATAGAAAATCGATCAGGGTGAGGGGGCTTTACTTTTCATACTATTAACTATGTTATACATTTAACAGACCAATGAGGATGTGAGGATGAAAAGCTACATTGCTTGCTTAACATCTAGGTCAATAGCCCCGTCTTCTGCCTCTTCGGCATCATCAATGGCTCTGAAAAGGCAGACCCAGAATAATTGGCGAGGCAATGTAGAGCATTGACAAGGGCTCGTCGGGGACAGGTAAGTAAAGGCTGCCATACACACCCCGACGGGTGCAGACAGACCTACTCCGATATGCACCGGAATGAAAACGTGATGACGTCATCACGTTTGCACCCTGGTGCATTATGGGGCCCCTTCAGTCGGCCGGCACCCTTTGTGTGCCGGCCATTATCTTCAATGAAGACGCCGGTCTTCATTGAAGCTAATGCCATCAGCTTCCATCGGCCAGAGATTATCGGACATGTCGGATCTCTGGCCGGCCGAGCTGTGGGGCAACAGGGATCTGTCGCCCCATGTGGGCACATGCCGATTAGCGGCCAATTTTTCCGCTGACTGACGACGCGAGCGCGCACGTCCGTCGGTCAGGTGAAAAATCGGCCGCTTATCGGCATGTGTATGGCAGGCATAAGTGTAGCTCAGAGTGAACTTGTTTTGTAAAACAACCTTACTCAGTGTGACTGCTAAGGAGATTAATGTACTCTGTATAAGGAACCCCATACACCTTTAGATTTCTCTGTCAGATATCCTTTAGATCTCCTTTTGTTTTACCAAATCCATGTAATATGAGGGACTTTCTAAACAATCAAGTCTACCTGTGGTCAATCGCAGAGGATCGGCACTACATAGTTGTTGGTAGATCTAAAGGATATCTGACAGAGAGATCTAAAGGTGTATGGCCAGCTTAAGGCTTACGATGTACTGTTGTCATGTTTTCACGTTTTGGCATGAAAAAGAAAGGAATAAGTGGAAGGCCTACATGACAGGGATGAGAAGGGTAACCTTGAACAAGGGGTTCAGTAAATATTTATTTTGAAATTAAAGAAAAGGTAATGATGTAGCTCTTTAATCTAACCTGATTGGATGATGATACAGTTAGAAGGGCCCCAAATCTAGATGTCTATACAGGGCCGTTTCTCCTGCTATGCAGAATATGTGTGTGCATAGGACCCTGAGGACCAGTGCCCCGGCATCCTCCCCTGCATGCATACTCTGCACCCTCCCTGATACAGACGCACTCCCTTCCAGTCCCGATCCGAGCAGTGCGAGCTCTTGCTGGGGGGGGGGGGGGGGGGGGGGGTAGGTGTGAGGTTCTGTGGAGGGGGAAGGAGAAAAGGAACGAGGAGCGGTGTGTTCCCTCCCCCCACAACCCCCCTCCACAACAGGGTTCCCTAAGCAAGAACTTGCCTAGGGCCCCCCAGAGGCCCTGTGTCTATAGCATAAATGTAAACATGTCACTGGTACATAAAGAGTGTTTCAAGGGCTGAACGGATTACAAACGTTTTTGCACAACCTATTAGCACCAGCAAACATACACAGGGATAACATGTATTTGTTTAGCACATTGGGCATTACTCCTGGTTTTCCTTGGAGGTCAGTATAAGTCTAAGCCTGTCCTTGACTGTTGGAAAGTCAGAATGTCCTTGCTGTTATGGCCAAATCATCTATTTTTATCATCACACCAAAAGAGCTTTAAAAAGGGTGATTTGTGCTGGAAATCCTAAAACATCTCCCAGCAAGAGCGCCTGCATTTTAGGAGAGGTTAATGTGTGTTCGGGCTCCTCGATCAATAAACAGAAAGCCACGCACAGCACTTAAAGTTGTACTTTCTGAAGTCTGCAGCCATCACCCCCATGAAGGAGATTTACAGTGCTGCGAGCGAGCTCAATTCTGCCGCTTTCTCCTAAACTGCGCTTTAACAGCCACATTCAGATGGCAATCTTTACAACTTAGCAAACCCGCCGATGTCTGGGGTTTTATTAAACAAGTGAGGTGAATAAACTTAAACAGGAAGTAAACCACAAGCCGAAAGATCACCTACCTGCCTAAAAGCATATTAATAGTCATTTTTGGATTGCAACTGGTCTCTGGGTACAGAGGAAACCTGTGAGGCCTTGGCCCTCTGCCAATGCACCCTAGACGCTAGTCCCCCAAACACTTTTCACCTATAGTCAAGCCCTGATCAGCCTCAGAAGTCTACTTGTGCCATTCCAGGTCTTTTTTTGACAATAGGATAATATTTGTGAATATGGGATCGACAAAGGACAAACATTACACATTACTAGAGGCAAGTTCCACTCCACAAACACACAACTGAATACAACCAGGGAAAGGTGTTGGGACAGAGACAGGGATCATACACAAAAAGAAGTCCAAACAAGGTAATTAATTGGGTCAGACAAAAGCAAAGTCAGGCTCAAGCAGGGTCAGGGTAGGCAGCAGACAAAGAATAGTCAGGTACAAAGAGGGGGTCAAAGTCCAAACAAGGTATTCAGAGAGGTCAGACAAAAGCATGGTCATGTTCAAGCAGGGTCAGGGCAGGCAGCAGCAAAACAGCACACATCCAGCAGTGTGAATTCACTATCACAGGCAGTGCGCCCATGCAGCATCCATGCTTATATGGGATCAGGAAATGCCAGGGGAAAAATCCCTTTGAAGCTACCTGTGCAGAAAATGTACACGAAAACCCATCAAAAACAGAGGAATCTTTAGGCCGCGTTAGCGAATCCAAGGTAGATCCACATGGAAGGTCCGATTGTAATATGACCAAAATCGCAGATTTTAGTTTTGATCACAAAACACAGGAAATAATCATATATAAATGTGTCATCTAATACAATGGACCCATCCAACAAACACAATGCTACGATTTTAGTACGCTCATTGTACAATCGACAAAGATTTTCCAACATGTCCAATCATTTTCCAATCAATGTTTTGATCAATATTAAAAAATTTTGACGAACCATGTGTGCAGTATACGATTTCAATCTGATCGATCTAAACTTTAATCGCTTTAGGTCGATTGAATGCTAAAATCTAACTGTGTTTGCCTAGCTTTAAACCATGGAGGTTTATGGGAAGAAAGGTTTGCCAGAAAGGAGACTGTACACTATATACTGTTACAGGAAGGTAAAGCTTTCGAATCCAAAAAAACAAACTTTATTACTTTACAAACTGAATTAAGTTAAAGCGGACCTATCACCAGATTTGTATATTTGCGTAATCAGCACTAGAAGTGCCGATAATTGGGCAGAATGCATTAAAAACAAAAATTCACATGTAATGAGTAAATTAAGAATGTCCTCTTTCCCTAGGCAGAAGAGCTGACATCACTGAGAGCAGAGCCAGGAAAATACCTGTTCTTGGCTCTGTATTTACAACTACAGTTTTTCTCCATTGAAACCATTATATGGCACCTCCAGTGGACACTCATGATATTGCACCCTGGATGCCTGCTACATTACCAACATACCAGCTCACAGGTCAATCTTTGATTTTAGAAATATATATTATAAATAATTTGTTATTTAATATTAATTTATTATTTTATAAATGAATATATTTTTGTTTTTGTGTATACATCTACTTTAACTACTACATACTACTACAACTGGGTTTTGTAAAGTTTGCTGAACTCATTATGGCACGCTGATTACCCGCACCTTAGAAATATGACAATTCCAAATGAAAGTCACAAAAAAGGGTCCAAAAACCATTTGTCAAGCTGGTTGGTCAGAACTCAACTGCAGGTCAATTGCAAAAGATAACTCAGTACTATTGTCATAATGACACCATCAACAGTAGCCCATAAGCTGTGAACACAGAACTACCAACTGCAAACTTTCACATCTTTGGCAACAAAGAAATGGCTCAGCACGCTTACCTATCTATGTCCAATACTCTCGATCAGCAGGATTAGACAAAGAGGACAAGAAGTGGGCACCATTCCCTCTGTCACATGATACACCGGCGCATTAAAGGACCCACATACCCCCCACTGTTTGCCGAATGGAAACAGACGGATTAGGTCAGTAGATATATTTCTACGACCATCTGGATTAATCTGACATTGTTAACAAAGCTCATGCATCTATTCAGTGTATTCCTCCCCAGGTGCCTTAATTACCTACTGAGAAATCAATTTTAACGTTAGAAGATAAATAGCCGCTTCCGGGGAAGAAAGCTTACTAAGCAAGCAAACATTTGGGCAACAGAACTGATTTTTTTTCCAGTAGTCCTCTTCCCGCTAACTAACCACAGAAAACGTTTCATCTACAGCCAGCAACGCAACACATTTTTAATTGCGATGCCGCACTTTTATTTGTAATAGCTGCTTAGTAAAAGAGTAAATCTAGCCTAAGGCGTACCTCCAGGCTCACAGAGAGTAACCCATCACACAGCCAGGGTGTCACGGATGAAATATAAATATTTCTTCACCTTCTTCCCATCACAAGGATATTCATTTACATTTTGTGTAGGATTCTCTTTAATTCTCTTCTATTTAACTGACTTTTCATCATCTTACTTTCCCTTGTTTAAGCAGTTTGTGAAGTAATAGTAATTTAAAAGCAGAACTGCGAGAACATTTAAAAGACAAATAATGCAGTTCAGCATTCATGAATCCATTTTACAAACTTCGTCTTCACATGCAAGCAGTGTAAGGAGTTTCATTTTGTGTATCAGCCACTTTTATTTCCCTCATACAGCAGAGCTCATAATAAGTATGAGAGATGCAACACAAGAAGCCAAGGAAGACAGACAGAAAGCCTAGGCTGTCCAGACTTTCTTCAAAGTGACCCATCAATAAATAACAATGTGAAGCTGTGGCCTTCAAGATGAGATGACACTGTGCACTAGTAACCAATGGTATTTACTGTATTTTTCACAGTATAAGATGCTCCAGACCCCATAGTTTAGGAGAGAATTTGAAAAAAGAGTCAGAGACGCAGCCATACACATAGAAAGTAAATATATAGAGCATGTTATGTGTGCAGGGCTGGGTTATGGAGTATCCACCCTATATTCCTTCAGCAAAGCCAAGTAGCCAGTACCTGGATGAAAAGCTTTGTTCTTCATCTTCCGGCAAGGCCAAAAAGCCAGTGCCAGGAGGGAGGTCTCTAGCATGTGTCTATAAACTAGCAGCACCCATTCTCTGAACCCCCTGACCAATTTATGAAGAGACACATTTTACAATCTGGCATTAACAACCATTAGCAACTATTTAGGAAGAGGGATGAATCTGTGTTGCATTGTGGTTGTAAATAGTGTTGAGGTTGAATATTCAAATTTTGATTATATTAAACAAATATTGGCTATTCAAGAATTCCCAAATTTTGTGAATATGACGGCAGATATTAACAAGTTTGAATATTCTCAATATTATACATCAGCAAGCTTATGGCCATGCATTGCGATAATACAATCTCAATGCGATAATCCATGTATACATGTAAATACCACCATTCATTTTGAAGATAATCCTGATGTGATTATAATTGTGAATATATTATCGCAATGCATGGCCACACGAAATATTGCAAATTAGAATATTGCCTATGCCGCTCATCACTAGTTGTAAAATGTGTCTCTCCATGAGTTGGTCAGTGTGTTCACAGAATTGGTACTGCTAGTGCAAATACCCCTCACCTACCTAAGGCACCACTACGGAGGACAGAAAAATACATGTGGAAAGCATTTGTCTTTCTGTCCGGTTTCCCCACAAGTTTTCACCGCCATTGAGAGTCTATTGCCTGTCAATGAGCTGAATCAAAACAGTGCTGATCCACTAGACCCGTCAATGGACTCTGCCAGCGAGAGTATGCATTTGAGCCACAGCAGTGGAGTCCAGCTCATTGGGATAAATGGGAGTAGTCCTGTCATGGCTAAAAAAATGCAGCACAACTGCTCCCAAACTGCCCAAGTGGAGCCTTACTCTAATACCCTCCCTCTTGGCAATGTCCTTTTGGCTTCACAGGAAGGAATGGAGCTAAACTATTCCAAACTATTGATCCCAGGATGTTTGGAACATGACAATAAACTGGGGCATAACTCCATGTATTACACCTTCATGGAAGCCCGTAGTGCAAGTCTAGTGACTTACCTCTGTCCTTGTTCATTATTCTTATTAAATCAGCCCCATAAAATCTTTTTTCCAAGCTTGGTTGCTGCAGTTTGCTTATTAAGATTATGGACACTGCGCCTCAATAGCTGTTTATTTTCTTTTAACACCTTTACATTTTTTTTAACACAACTCAAACAGCATTTAAGAAGTATTTCTCTGGCTCTGCAGCAGAATGTGGGAGTGCGTTGTAATGACACACTTCAGAACAGAATGTATTAGTGTTTTAATAATCCCCGCTATTGAAGGAGGAATTGACGGAGGGTGCCGGGCGCTCTGCTCTCTGATGGAAATGTGCAAATAATTACTGTTTTGCTGTGGAAATAACAGCTTATAAATCCAGCTGAGAAACTTCACTCTACAGTGTGCTAGAGCAAGATCAATATGTGCTTCTGTGGAGAGGAGCCGGGCAGAGACAAGGCTCATGTCCTTCCATGCGGGTAGGAGGCACACCTCCCCGATCGTTATTTGTATGAGATGAGTACCTCTTTGTTAATTTGTATGCACCATATTATAAGGATATTGCTTTTCCTCTACTTATCTCATACACAGTCAACTGTAAATCTCAGTTAAAGGCCTTACCACTCTTCATACCAAGCCCAGGACTCTTCCTTTGTGACCTACAATGTGCAAGTTAAACAAAAGTGATTTTTTCCCCCTACCATTTCTATCCACTTCCATAATACTCTTAACTTCAACCTAGATACCTCTTCCCAATGTGTCTTGATAGCTATAAGTGATCTTAATTGTTTTTATATATTGAAAACCCTGTTCAAATGGGCAATGCTTGGGCCTGGCAACTGGGGCATACTGTAGGCCAATGGTTTCAAACTAGCCTCAGATCTCAGGCTTGCGATTGATACATGTCCTTAGGGACTAATATGCATTGGAAGGTAAGGAAAAATAGAAAGAAAAAGAAGGGAAGACAAAGTAGGGGGAAAAAACAAAACAAAATGAGTACAGAAAAGAAAATAAGTGCAGTTTACAGTAGAATGGGCAACCTTTTATACAAACCAGGATCCTAAAGGCTGCTTTGTCCATAAGCATCCTACCATCACCCCAAGATGTCAGTTTAGAATATGTGGCCTTCTTTTTACGGGCAATTACTATGCATTCAAAGCCTGTCCCAGAGGTGCAAAATGTAACCTTCTGGCAGTATTAAACTTTAACATTTCGGAAATATTTCCCACCCAATCACACCTCTGCCACACATCGAGAGGACATCCCAGGACATGTTAGGACATTGGACACGCTAGGTCGGGATCACAAAAGGATGTCATTGGAATACCATGGGCAGCATTGTGGTGGCCCATCCGGTGGAATTACTGCCTCTCATAGCTTAACCAGTGTCCTCACCCGCTGCAGAACCTGGGTCAAACCCCGTCCGACACTGCTAATAGTGATGAGCAGCACTAGCAATATTCACATTTACTAAATATCGCAATTTTTCCCCTAATATTCACAATAAATTTGTAAATTCGATAATTCCTGATCTCCAGTCATTATTAGCTTAATTGCACAAATTGTCGCTTGCCCATAATGCGAACGCAATGGATGGTAGTTGTGGGCACTGATCTGAAATTTGCAATGCAGAAAATATAGCACTATATTCAAGATCTTCGCAAATTCTCTAAATGACAATATTCTCATTAAGTATTAGCAATTAGAATATTCGTGATCAACACTAACCACTAACACCAACCCCCGACAAACACCAGTGGGGGGAGAGGCTATGACTCCCCTTGTACCTGTACTTCCTCACTATCATCATTGAGTCATGGAGATACAGGAGCCGGTTGGATAAAGCAAATCACCCCGAGTGCGGTTTGGGGGTCCCTGCTTTTGGTAATAAAAAACTACCCCCATCAACACTTAAGATTACAACCAGGGTGCTTAAATAAAAGTTCTGAAAAGTGAGAAAAATCCTCAGCAAGGCAGTTGTTCCCCAAACTATTGCCCCCCTCAGGAGATTCCTATCTATTACTGGCAATCATAACATTTTAGATTTTCCATCACTTTCTGTTCCAGTAAAAATGGCTAACAAAACAGGGTGAATCTCCCCAACGCGGGCACAGGTGACAATTCCCTTTCACACTCCCATTCATAACTAACAAACTTTTTTAATACTTAAATCTTAGTCAGCGGTTCCCAAAACCTCCCAATTCCTTGCAGGGCTCCCCTTTTCTATTTAGGAACATTATCTAGCCCCCCCCCCCTCCCTATTCAAACACAGGTTAAGAATGAGGGCCTGGTCCCCCCTGGAATGCCTTTATGGCCCACCCCCCAGTTTGGGAATTGATATAAGTAATGTCCATTTTACATAACATAGTATCCTTTATTATGTAGAACAACCTGTACAACTCCCAGAATCGCCCTTTCATGTTATATTTCACTTGTTCCTTTTGAGTTACTTGTATACAGAAAGTTCTTTAAATTGTAATTAGCCATAGCTTAATTATGACATCAATCATTCATTTTGCTGCAACTCAGTTTGGAGGATACCCTTAATGTCCTCGCTGTATTAATCCATGCATAGGAAATTGATCATAATAAAGTTGTTATATTATCATAACTCAAAATTACGATCAAATCTGACAACGATCATAGGAAAATGGAAACATGTATGTGAGCCTTAAGGGAATAGGGTTAACGTCACCTTTAGCTTGTCAATTGGTAATAGCTCCATGTATCAAACATTCCACTGTGTGATGGGGTCAGGCTTTAAAGCAGGGTACACACATGTAGATATGGGCCAGATTGATAGCTGCTTTAAGAGCCGTGCACACTCATGGCCATCTATCTGGCCCATATCATATGCGGCCATCCCAGTTTTCGAGCGGGACCAATCAATCCCGCTTGAAAACAGGGATGTCGGACATGACCGTAAATCACGGTCAATGTCCATTGCTTTGCATGGAAACCTCAGGTCCCTATGCAAAGCAGCAGCTGATCTGACAGCAGCATGATGACATCATCACCCTACTGCAAGGAACATCGGACAGCTCCAATATCGAGCCGTGTGTTCCCTGCTTAACTCAGACAGGGCCCCAGGGGCCAGATCTGGCCCATTTAGCTTTTTAATCGAGCCTGTTGTCACCTTGAGGATGCTCTGGGTCCCCTCTGCCTACAATAAGCATGCATAATGCTTAGAGGAGTCCGACCTGCGACCTTATCTCTGTCCAATGGAGTAAAAGAGTGGAGCCAGAGTGTCTTGTGACCTAGGTTTCCATATTTTTGTTTGAAAGTGTACAGTAAATGAAAAAAATATTACAATGTTGGTAGATCTAAAGGAAATAGTACGGAGTGATCTTAAGCTGTATGGGGGGGGGGGGGGG
>CM070038.1:29028472-29045615 GCA_036250615.1 Ptychadena robeensis | reverse complement strand
TTACAATAGACTTTTACCCTCAGGTTCTCTTGGCCAGAACCTTCCTCCCAAATCCCTCATTTTACAAAGTAATCCTAAGAAGACATAACTGTTCTTGTTGCCAATAGCACATCTCTCAACTTCCCAATGCACTTGGAGAGAATTTCGAATTTTAGAGATTTCAGAGATTAAGCAGCACACAGGAGTCCTAAATTGCAAATGCCGGCATGTGATCAAAGTAATTAGGTGAAATTGGCAGACTCGGCAAGCTAAATGGACTGTATCGCTTGTCAATTCCAATGTTTCCATTTTATTAGGTTAAAAAATTGCTTCTAGACTGTGTGGCAAAATCAGAACAGACATTTGCCAAATAGATTATCCTGGAATCAAATGTCTGCAACATTTTTCTCAAATTTTTGGCTCAATCAGCTGCCAGCATTCCAAACACTACATACTATAGGTCACAGTATGGTAGATAAGTGTCTAGTTGTCTGATTTCTATGAAAATCATCTACTACATACATTATACCGATCAAACAGATAAGAGAACCATCATAGAAGCTACAATGATGTCTCTCATTTGCCAGTCTGAACGTTAAGACATAGAGAGAAAAAATATGGATTTTAACCACCGTATTTTCTAGCGTATAAGACTACCCCCAACTTTTCCACTTAAAATATAGAGCTTGGGATATACTCACCATATAAGACTACCCCTCTTCCAACTCACACCAAATAAATTTTTTTATGCCTACTCTGACTTTCAACCCCCAGATCTCCAACACCCTTAGAAGTCCAATCTTTTTTTTGATTACCAATTTGACACCCCTATCTGCAAACTTTCATAGTTATTAATGTTTCCCTCTGGTTATCCAAGTGACATAAATTGTATACATTTAATAATAAAAAATTAAAGAATGTTAGCAATCTAAAAATTTAACTTTTACAGTAGTGTATAAATTATAAAGTGAAGTTTTTGTACAGATATTTAATGTGTTCTAGCATTAATCGCAATCTCCCTGCAATACCAATTTCAGCCACAATGTCACTAGTGAGCACTTGATGTCAGTAGCAGCACATAGCTACTTTCACACACATCTGGAAGGAGGGTCCTGAGGGGGATTTTGCAGGTCTCTCCCTCTTGCTGCTGTCAGCCAGCACGCAGTGTGAGGAGCACAGATCTGGGTAGCAGACTTACGGGCTCCCCTAGATGTTCGGCCCGGGACGGGAGTGCCCCCTGCCCCACCTGACGACCTCCCTGGCGTATAAGATGACCCCCAACTTTTGCAAACACTGGTTTCAAAAGTCGTCTTATACACCGGAAAATAGTAATGTCTATTTTAAAGAAATTCAAGTAAATAAAGGTAAAGTACAATGGGTTTGTGTGTGTCCTTTTTTAGCTTAAGTTATTGAGTTCTGTATACTAACATATTTTTGGGGACAATATGTAAAATGAGGTGAAAGCGCCACCTACTGACTTCATATGAAAATTCTAAATAATCATATGCAGCATGTGAAAAACTTAGAATATTGAAAAGTTTTTTTTTTTTTATTACAGGAGAATCGTAAATTTAAATCGGCATGACTTTATACATTTATTCTTCTTTCTATGTGCTTAGTTAATCTACAGACTGGAACTTGATGTCCTGAACGTGTTGGGTCTCCTTCCTTTTCATTACGTCACAGATCAAAGTAAGAACAGTTACTGTGAAGGTGAAGACTGGCCCGGCTGTAACAGTTTATTATTTTTCTTTATAGGTTGCTGAGCTATTTTTGATGATGTTTGAATTTGTTCCTTAGTGCAGTGGTTCCCAAACTGGAGGGGCGTGAAGGTATTGTGGAGGGGACGCGGGCCCTCATTCTCAACATGTGCTTGAATAGGGAGGGGGGGCTCGATAATCTTCCTAAACAGAAAAGGGGGGCCCTGCAAGGAAAGTTTGGGAACCACTGCTCTAGTGACTTGTCAG
The DNA here is from genome assembly GCA_036250615.1 of Ptychadena robeensis. Lineage (NCBI taxonomy): Eukaryota > Metazoa > Chordata > Amphibia > Anura > Ptychadenidae > Ptychadena > Ptychadena robeensis. Next base: position 29,043,669 of record CM070038.1, on the reverse strand, counting down.
AGCAGGCACATACACTTTATAAACTTTAATTGACTATACACTGGGTAGACCACTCTTATGTAGACCAAAATAATAAATAATCTAAATTTAGATTATTTATGATTAAAACAATGATTTTAGATTATTTATTATTAAAAATAATAAATATTAAAATCTATTTAGTTTAAATCAGGCAGAACCTTCTACTACATAGTTGATGGTTGATCTAAAGGAGATGTATAATGTAATCAGCATTCAGTTACTAATAAAGGGTTTTATGGACTCCCTACTGGCTTTCTATTTGTACATAACAAAGTAGAGTAGAGGACACTGGTGGGTAATTGCATATCATTAACGACTCCCTTACTACAATAACCATATTAAGGAAGTATCTTCCCTCATCATTATGTCACTGACATCACAGGGAGGTGGGAAATCCCATGCTAATAAATACTACCAGACCACCCCCACAGGATTCCCCTTCCTCGCTGATAAGACATGACAGTGATAAATTAAAATGGTACTATTGCATAGGAAATAAGGTATATTTGCATGAATATTCACATGGCCGGAAACCAACAGTCATATAAATAACGTGCCCACGAAATCTCTATTTGGAGAAAGCCAGAAAACGTAGGTTATGGGCGCTTAAGGGGCGACCTCCCATGTAAATGAGCCCTTAGGGATAAAAACTATAAAAATAACATATACAAGCTGTACAATATAGGAGATATATACTCCTTGAAATATAATACCACAGTTATAAAATAACTTTTGCTGATTCTGCTAACAGAAGGGTCGCTATATTCAGTCAAAGTTTATCAAAAAGATAGTAAAATTTACTGCTAATACTCATAAACATGTTAATTATTTACTTTAAGAATATAAGAATAAGAATTATATGTGTGTTGGGAAATATTGATACAACTGACTTTGCTTTGAAGGGATGTAAAGTTTTGCAGTTACAGGTATCCATGTTCTAGGAGTGATTTCTTGGTTTTGCTATTGGGTCTAAAGTATAGACTAAAGCTGGGCATAGATGTTTAGATTTCCCAGCGATCGATCTTTTAAACGATCGTGCATGCGATTCCATTTACAGAATCGATCGCACACTGAACCAGATTCCTGGTCGATTCCTTCCCGCGATCGATCACTGATCATGTGATCTTCACCTCGCAGTTGTTCTAATTGGAAATTATGTAATGTGAGTTGGACGCCAACAGGTCGATCGATAAGAACAATCACATGTCTCCATTAACGTTCCACGATTCCTGAGCGAACGACTACATTTTACAGACAGGTCCGATTTATGCTCTATCGATTTTACACGCAATTTAGGGCCAAATCGATTGTTTGATCACTTTATGCATGCATCGATTTGTGATCGATCAATCGAGGTGATCAATTCTGGTGATCAATCTTACAGAATTAGTACGGAAAATCGAGACATCTATGCCCAGCTTAACTGATTAGATGCATTGTCCAGCAGATCAGATACTCCATGTAGTCCCAAACTGGGTGACATCTAAATGTTTCAATCAATATGCTAATTAGACTTCTTTTCCAGGAACTGATTATTTTTGGGGTGGTGGGTGGGAAGTACTTGGATTCTGAAGTTTACTAAGTTGCTTGTCCAGCTTAAAGGTCTTATAACCACAAACGTATCTAAAAAGTAAAACAACTTCTTCATACTTAGAAATGCTAAACTCCACAATTTACTTTCTTCCAGAATTGACTATGGTGTACACCCCCAGGCCCTCAGCGTACATTTTGGAGCAAACCATGGCGGATTTTTTACTTCTGTGAGTAAGGAAAAAGAGAGAGGGGAGGTGTGTTACTTACATTTCCCATAATGCACCATTTTCCCTGTGAGGTGAGTGTGTCAGCGAACAGAGGGCTCCAGTACTGCACTACTTTCTCCTCTGGCTCATGGTGATATCACGCAGCGCCGGGAAAACCCTGAAAAACAAGCAGTTTGCAGGTGGTGAGCAGAGAGAGGTCCACGCAGCCAGTCCATCATGTATTGTGTGCTGGTGAGGGCCTCGTGCATAGCAGAGATACCATGGAGGCACCGCGAATGAGCAGGAGCGAGTCCGCTGTCACGGCCGCTGAGCTGAAGGACTGAACAGCTGTGATTAGAATTTTCAATCAGGCCTTCAACTATTCATCATGTTACTGGGGGAAGAACTGCTCATCAACAAGCCCCTTTCTTTCTGTTTTCTGCAAGAGGGGCTTGAGGAGGAATGCAGAGCCATAACCCCTTCGTGACCATCTCATGCAATTGTGAATGAAAAGGTTGGCCCCAGAAGGGCTTCCTTTTTTCTTTTGTGAGCACAATGCAGCAATTTATTCCTCCATTGCTCTGGTGATGTTCAATAGAAGACACAATACAAATGGAAGTGATTTTATGGCGATGGGTTTATCTACAAATTGGTCTTAGCAAGAGTTCAGTGCACGTGAAGGTGCGCAGTCCAACAAATACTCCACATGATGGCAGGCACCAACATTTTGACTAAAGCCACCCATACACACATAGGTCTGCGGGGCGATCGCAGCAGACAGCAGTGACCGATTTATGTGGCCCAAATCGCGACATGTCTGTTTTTTTCTGGACAATCGCTTTACTTTGGATGGGGAGCATGGTCACACAAAGAGTGCGCTCTGATTCTCTGAGCAACTTATTGCAGCGTGATGATGTCATCATGCTGTAATCGGCCGCTCATGCAAGGATCGATGTGTGTATGGGTGGGCTTAAAGCTGGCCATACACAAATCAATTTCTTTGCGATCGATCTTAGGTTCAATCGTCTTGTGCGATGTAATGATGGATCAGAAGTCTAAAGCCCCCCATACACCTTTAGATTCCTCCATACAATTTCCATCAGATCTACCAACAACTATGTAGTATAGTGACCTCCCTGATAGAATACATAGTGATTGGAAGGTATATATCACTGCTATGTAGTGCCAGGTCCTCCCTGTTAGAATACATAGTGATTGGAAGGTATATATCACTGCTATGTAGTGCCAGGTCCTCCCTGTTAGAATACATAGTGATTGGAAGGTGTGGAAAGGTCCTCATATTACATGGTTTTGGTAGAAGAAAAGTTGATTGTACAGAAATTGCATGGTAATTGTATGTGGTGTATGGGGGGCTTTACATCAATCTATCGCCCATACCATTACACAATGGGATTGATGTAAACATTGATTCACAATCATACTATGGTGTGCATGCTCCGTAATACAATCGCATACTAATCAGTCTAAATACCTAGAAAAAACATCAAATACTAAAACAATCGACTACCAACATGTCCAATCGTTTTAAAATAAATTCTTTTAAATTTCTATTAAGTTTGGTCAGTCGGACCAGGTATGCAGAAACGATATACGATCGATCGACTTGGTAGTTTTAAACAGGTGGAACTGAAATATCGAAGTGTGTATGGCCGACTTTAGGTATTAGATCTATTATAGTGCCCACATTTTTTTGGCTAGAGAGTGAAAGTTCTCAATTTTAAAAAAATGTCCCTTCAGTTAAGACAGAGGAGCAAAAAAAAAAAACATGCTGCTATTTGAGTTATTACAGCTTTAATGTGTTAATATTATTAACAAATAAAGATAAATAAAAAAAGTTAAAAGCATTGTGTAAACAATAAAAAACAAAACATTCAGTTAATTATGAGGAAAGCAACATCTGCTGTTAATTGTGTTAATATGGCTTTAAAATGTTAATGTTAACAGAGTTAATAAAGAAGAAAAGCAGTGTGTTCAGTTCCTGGTGTTAATAAAGAGCAGCAAAAAAAAGAAAGAAAAAACAGAACGGCACCGAGATCAACTGGTCATTTCTGATTGCCTATATGGGCACACCTGATCTGTTAAGGCCCCCATACACGTGTCGGATTCCCACCGGATTCCGGCACAATCGATTCCGGGCGCGTGCATGCGAAACGATCGTGCCGGAATCGCATGCAGCCCACCTTGTCCAATCGATCAGGTCCAATCGTTCAGGGGCCCAGAATCGGATCAGACAGAGAACCAACATGTTGGTCTTTCTGATCCGATTCTGCACAGATCAGGGGGAGTTGCCATTTGTGAGGTGGACAATCGCACACGGAATCGTCCCGGAATCCGTTGGATTAAGGTGGTATGCAGCGATGGATACTCTTAATTGGCCGATTGATCACACCTGCGATTCCCGGCAAAATCGCCGGAATCTATCGGGGGAGTGATCAATTGGCCATGGAATCCTACACGTGTATGGCTAGCTTTAGATCTGTATCCTAGAATGGCCTTGTGGCCTATTGCACCAGAATCTTTATTTCTTGCTAGTAATGACCAAACAAGCGTTTGACTTTTTTAAAAGTCCGATCCACCTGTTCGCTGACAGACCTAGCCGAAGTTCGGCCATCACTGTTTCTTGCAACGCAAAGCGACTGAGTAGAAAGAAAGGAGCACCTAAAAGTAAGAACTGATCAAGCAGTGAGGTGATAGCCTTTAATTGAAGAAGGCTCTGCAATACAATTGGGGGAGGGGGGGGGGGGGGACAGGTGTCAACATCATCTCATACTTTTGCCTGTTTTAATGTACAGAGGATTGTCTTGGTTTAAAAGAAACACAACTTTTACTCTTCTAAACCTAGTACATAAAAAAGAAAGATTTTTTTTCTCCAAAAACCCTCTCACCAAATATTTTAGATTTCTAAAAATCTGGCATAGGATCCATACCTTGGTCCAGACTCCGGACTTTTACCTATATTAGACCAACTTGCCTTTATTCCAACTGGACCTATGCTATGCTCAAAGGTGAGTGAAAAGTTACGCACATTGGCTTTTTCTGTTATTTTGTCCTATTTGTTGTTTGATTTACAATGAATAAATAAATACAAAATGACTTCAAAGTTGTGGGCATGTTAATTCCAAGTTGTGAGGCACCAAAATATGAAAAAAAAGTCAAGGAGGTGATTCTGCAAGGTACTGTATATGGTGGACATGCCCCTCAAACGGATTTAGTCTTTTATCTTTTGTTTGTAAAATGGACATTGACTTTTTTGGACCATAAGACACACTTTTTAACCCCCAAAATGCGTGTTACGATCCGATCCAAGCTGGTGGTCGCTCTATGGCTTCCTGTCAGCTCTCCAGAGCTGTCAGATGAGATGTGGCCACAACCACATCCCTCATCTGTATTGTACTGCTTCTACCAGCAGAGCGCTGCTGATAGAAGCAGTACAGCAGAGACACACATGGAAGCGGCCAGCCGACAGCTTCCATCTCTGCCTGTCAGCTATGATCTCCGTGAAGCTCACAGCTGACAAGAAGGGAGAGAAGAGTGAAGAATCCCCCCCCCCCCTTTATGCCTGAAGTGTGCTCTCTAGTGACACCATTTTTTGTGGCTGAAATTGGGTACTGCAGGAAATTGTTCTTCCAACTGAGAACATTTCAAATTTTTTTTTGTTTTTTCCTGCTCAGGGTCCTCAAAAACAGGGTCTAGCACTTCTTATAGTCCGAAAAATATGGTACATACAACTGCCACCTGCCCATCACATTTTTGATAGCAGCCTAGCTGACTATAGCTGTCAATTGGAAAACACAGTCCATACTATTTTCAGATATTTCCTCTGGAGTAAAGAGTATTATGAACAATGAGCATCTGACTACTCGAGGTCTACTGGAGGATAAGCACAAACAAATACTTAACATATGGAACCCGAATCAGTTGCCCACCCTTATCTGGAATGAAGTTGGCTATACCTTTTATAGAAAATTGTGTTGAGCTTTTCCCCCAACCCGAGGGGCCTGGACTGCTGTTCTTATGTGTTTCTGACACCTACATTTTGGTATTTAAATGATTTCTCTTTCCTTTGTTCTGTATTCTTTTTGTTTTTATATTAGTTTATCCTTTGGCTCAGAAATACATTGATAGATGGGTACATATACCACTACAAAATTTTTTACCTTTCCTGTGGACTATGCGGCCACATGCTTTTTCCTTATTATTGGACATTGTCCCAGTTTTTGGGTAAGAAGGGGTGGACATTAAACATATGTAAACTCTGACATTGCCTATGTGGGTCTTACATAGAAATAAGGAACAACTTTCCCACAGTCAATTTCAGTTGCAAGGGGTGGAGGTAAGTATCAGAGAAGGAAAAGATGCTATTCCCATGTAGGTAATCGACTACACTTGGCTACACATTAAAGAAGAACTCCAGGCAGAAACAGAGAATAAAATGTATGGAAATAACGATAAAACATAAAAGACAGATTTCATGTTCACCTTTAATCCGCAGCTATACTTATGTACTTCTTTTCTGCCTCAAACTGTTCTTTGTAACAACCATGATAAACAAGCAGTGAAAACTCCTCAGTAATTCTGCCACATCTTAGACGTTCAGTAAAAGAACAATTCTGCATTTTCCTGCAACACATCTGAATGGCAGAAATTCTCCGCTCACCCCAGCAATCTGTAGAGCCAGCAGCAGTCCTAGAAGGTTTATATTTTAATAAATACCATTATCCAATATAAAGTTAGCACAGCTCAGTAAGTATGTCTTAATTAGACAACGTGGACAATAGCGCCCAGAGGGTGAGCTCCTGGCAAATCTGCACTACACAACTTGTGGTATTTCCAGTCTCCTGAATTCCCTCCCAGAAGTGTGAACGCCTGAGGCCATCTATTTCAATATACTAAGCCGTGCCCGGGACCAAGGCTTCCCAATGTCTTCCCTCAACCGCTATCATTATTCATTTTACCTGCATGCCCATCAGCTTGTAGATTCAGAAATAGCTTTGTCACTACTTATGATAAAAAAGATAATACACATATCAATTTGTTAGGGGAATCAGTGTTTTCTTTGAAAACAAATGGAGCCCATAGACTTAGGGCTTGTTTCCATTGTACGCCGGGACCCGTACGCTAAGCGTATACGCTAGCAGGGGTCCCGACGTATCTCCGACGTATCTCACAGACCTTTGCCTGCCGGCGGATGGTCTGTTTACACATCCGCCGGTGTAAAGGCTGAACGTACTCGACTACGTTCAGCCTGACACCGGCGGATGAGCTCAGCGCAATGAAGACAGACCGTCCGCCGGCAGGCAAAGGTCTGTGAGATACGTCGGAGATATGTCGGGACCCCTGCTAGCGTATACGCTTAGCGTACGGGTCCCGGCGTACAATGGAAACAAAGCCATACAAAAAAAATAAAAACAAAGCAAAACACAACACAAAAATAAAACACAACAAAAAAATTCTGGAAAATTCAATGTAAAATAAAATGCACCTTTAGATTACTCCATACAATTTCCATTAGATCTACCAACAACTATGTAGTGGTGGATTCTCCCTGATAGAATACACAGTGATTGGAAGGTTTAGAAAGGTCCTCATATTACATGGTTTTGGTAGAACAAAATGTGATTGTACAGAAATTGTATGGTAAGATTGTAAGGTGTATGGAGGCCTTTACTGTATGACATTTAGATCCTGCAAGACAGACTTAGCTTACTTTAGCAGACTGAACAAATTGAAACTATCAGACTAGGACAAACCATTTATTCCTGACAGGGTTGCTTACAGTGATCAATGTATATCCATATTTACGTTTTTATCTCAAAGGGAAACAAAAAAGTGTTTTTCTGCTTAATAATGTTCAACTGGATAAAGACTTTGTTATACAACCCATTCTAAATCGATTAGTCCATTCTGCTGGAAGCCAGGAGGGGGATAAAAGACAAAGGTCATCCCTAATCTGTGAGATCCTTCCTGACACTTCTTTACACAAATTCTTTATTTACTTTTAGCAGAGGAGATGTCAATGAACCTCCTTATTTAATCCCCATCATTCGTTATTTACAGGGCTATATGAAACCTTTAACCTCAGCCTCGCCTCCCTGCCAAAGACCTTTTGTGATTTGAGTGAAGTAGGTGATGATTATGATGTCCCTCTAAGTGACATCTGCCTGGGTGTCACGCCATTTATCAAGTAGTTTTCTGTTACTGAAACACCTCTGATGTCACACCTTCCAGCCCATTTATCTCAATGTGCTAAAATCTATTTCAAGTCTGGAGATTAGGCCTAAATAATGGATGAGGTGACGTGTGAATGTTGTGTGTAAATAAATATAAATCTACAGTATGTATTTACCGTGTTTCCCCGAAATCATGAAGAAGAATACGGCACTGGGGTATCAGGGTGGGGGGATCACTTAAAATGACACAGGGGAAATCAGAGGCACAGGATACTCAGAGGAGGGGATTACCATTTTAGTAACCCCTTCTGATCATCCTGTATCATTTTCATTGCCCCCTCTGATGTCCAGAGTTACATTTTTAAGGGTGCCTTATTTTCGGAGGATGCCTTCTTTTCGGGGAAACAGGGTTTATATATTCTACAGAGGATAAGCAGCCATAAAGCCAATCCTATGCCAGTGGTTCCCAAACTGGGGGACGGGCCCCCCATGGGGGGGCTCAAAAGTATTCGAGGGGGGCGCAGGACCTCCACTGTCCTATGCAATAAAATATTTGTAATCCCTTTATAAACGTTTACATCTTTCTAACTATTATGGAAGTTTTGCTACAAAGTTGTATCAAATTCTCTTATCTGCAGCTCCCTCTATACTTCTGACCATTGGTCATCATCAGCACGACTGGTATATCTGGTACCAGTGACTCGGTCAAGACTAATATGTAGAACAAGGTGTTACGGCCAAGTACTTACCCCCAAAAAAGTAATACAATTACCTTTAATCAAATATATAACACACTAACACTGTCTTATTTGTTGGAATAATTAAGGCTGCAGCTTTAATATGTGTCCATAATTAATTACAAATGTAATATATAATACAATACAGTAGACAGTCCTTGACCCATGCTCTGGTCACTGAACCTAAACCAATATGTAGCCATCCCTTCCAGCTACCAGACACCATTTTCCTAGCTTGGTGGGCAAATAACCAAAACTCCTCACTTCAATAATACTTAAAACACCAAAGACTGTTGCCATTGTAATCAATCCAAGATATCCATTTAATATTATACAGATCAGCCAACAGGCTTCCGAGTACACAAGTTATCCAAGGTTTCCATGACTGGCAGTGTACATATGCATTAAAAAACAGTAAGGTTGGGGGAGGATTAAGGCCATGTTTCCATTACGTCGGGACCCCTCTGCTAAGCATATACGCTTAGCGGAAGCTCCTGACCTAGCAGATAGACTTAACTGCTCGGCGGAGGATCTGTCTTCACTGCGCCGAGCCGATCCGCCAATGTAAGGCTGAACGTAGTCAAGTACGTTCAGCCTCTGCACCGGCGGATGTGTAAACAGACCATCCGCCGAGCAGGCAATGTGTGATACGTCGGGATCCCCATATACGCTTAGCGGAAGGATCTCGATGTATAATGGCAACAACCCCTAATAGTGAAAAAGTATGTTCTTTTATAGGATCTCCCATTTACCTTCAAATAAACTTCACCTTCAACCTATTTCACCATCTCCACAACTAATTTCACTTTCCACAATCCCATTTATGGCCATGCATTGCGATTTTATATTCGCAATGTGAAAAACAATTACCATGTGACCATTCATTTTGAAGGCAATCACAATGCGGTTATAATATTGACATTGACAGATAGATTTTCGCGAATCATTGTCATACACAAAAATTTTGGGAATATAAGTAGAATTATTTGCGAAATATCACAAATTTTAATATTGCCTATGCCGCTCAACACTAGTTTACACTTTTCCTATGTATTTGTGGAGTTCAAATACAATTGGGCCTTCACAGGGCATTAGCTGCCCACTATGACTTTAGGTACCATAGCAGCGAGGGAACCCTCTTGGTATGTGTGCACATAGCCAGTGCTGCCAGGTAAGAAGCTCTCCGGAGGCCTGTTATAACGGTGTATTTATACCTGCATTAGTGAACACTCCACTCTTCTCATTGTTCTAGATGTTGGCCTAATATGCTTTTTGCAGCACTTGAAACCTAGTCAAAGCTCTTTGATTGATAGTATGATTATTGCAATTTTCACCCTGACTTCCCTTAGAAACCAGCACAATGGCTTTAATGACTGTTTCTGCTTAGAAACAAGGAGCAACCTAAATACAGTGGCCGGGGCGGGGAAGGGGACGAGGCTCAGTGTCGGCCAGGCATGTCACCCTGAAATGGGAAGACCGCTAATGTGCCATTTATTACTCGAGTGCCTCTCAATGCCTGAGTGCCTCTAGGCTTGTTAATGATATTTCACTCTAATGTTAAATATATATTGTTCCCATTCACTGGAGACAAGGCAGCATCTTATTTATTGGTTCCTATAAATACGCAGATTTATGTTTCGCTACAGAAATACATTCACAGTATAACGCTGGACTTCAGACAGACATTTAAGTAGCTCTATAATGTTATTATAAATGGAATCTCAAAGGATGCAGTGTAATCCAGCTGACATCAGCCTCCCGCCAGCAGGGCTTATATAGGGGGAGCAGCACACAGAGCCAATCAGATATGCTGCAATATTAGGATAAAATAGTCTGCCACTTCTTCTTTTAAAGTCCAGTCACAGGGAAGAGGAGGGACAAGATTTAACACATGTAGCTCTATAATATTGGGGTGGGCAAACTAAGGCCCGGGGGCCGCATCAGGTCCATTTACCTTTCTTTTCCGGTCCTTTGTCACCTGGTTGAAAAGCTCCCCTCTTGTTCTCTGCAATGAATGCACATAATGCCTAGAGGTGTCAAAATGTTGCCTTGGGGATGATCTTGACACCGTGGATGTATCCTCATGGTGACAACAGGCAGTCTCTAGGAATTATCTCTGCTCATTGCAATGAATGAGCATTTTTTTTAATGCAGGAAACTATAAAAGATAACAAGGTCCCTGTCACAGGTCCCTATTACACATCACCGCTATCATTAGTGATGCCGCGATGCATGGAATTGGCACACCTACTGTTGATCGACATTACAGACTCTTGTTCCGGACCCTTTAACAAATTTAAGAAGCCAATGTGGCCCAAAGGTTTTCCTGCTTTAGGCAGATTCTCAACGAATGAGGTGTAATTGGCCCCTCCTTCAGCATGGCTCCGATAGGGAGGAGCTGCACACGGAGCCAATCCTGCAGTGCTAGGATAGTCACCCACTTTTTCTTTTACAGTACAGTTACAGGGAAAAGGAGGGACAACACTTAACTGCAACTACAAATAAATTAAATCTACTGCATTACCCTTATATTTTAATTACAGGGAAACATGGTATGTAAGTACTATTGCATTCATAGATATTTGAGTCCTTCTCCTGCTCTCCGGCTTGCTTTCCTGGACTCGTTCCCTCGTTGGTCTTTCCCCTCACCAGATGCTGTTGGGGGTCGTTCTTGGGATATATCCCCCCTTACTCCCCATTTGGCTCTTAGCACCTTCTTCATTGTAAGATTTGTCACCATACTCTGTGTATTTCTTTTTTCTATTGATACTCTTTATGTACTATATCTACATGATTGGTAATTTGTACTGAGGAAACGCCAACATGGGGCGAAATGCATCGGAGGAACGTGCCCCCCCCCCCATGTTGTAATCTTCTATGTGTTACACTTGACTGGGTTATAGATTGTTAGGGGATGTGGGTGATTGGGGGTGCACTTGTAGCAACCTAGTCCTTGCACCTATAGGACATTATCATGAATGGTTTTATGGAATTTTTCAATTACATTGATAGCATTTTTTATATACTAGTTTTCATATCAGTGCCTTTAAGTCTTCACTAGCACCTTTGGGCAAATCTACTTTGAAGTGGATTCTTCTTTGCTTGTTTAGGTTTTGTCAAATATGATGACGTGTGACATATGACCATCATGATTTGCTTCTCCTTAAGAATAAACCTATTATTGGAAATAAACTTCAGGTTGGGTCTGTTGTAGGCAATGGCATGGCCAATGGCGTTCTTTCTTTATAACTAGTGTTGAGCTCGAATATTCGATTTTCAAATATTTAGCTTGAATTTCGCCATTTCGCGAATATTCGTGAATATATAATCGGATATCCGACGTGATCACGATTTTTCGTGATTATATAATCGCAATTATATAATCGCAATTAGAGATGGTCGACATTTCGCCGATTTCGAGTTAATTGCAAAGCCCCTGAACATGGTATCATCACCAAAGTTGCTGGAGATGTAGAGAAGGGTTGGGGGTATACTCCAAAAAAGAAAGTATGTCTCTAACACAAATAGTTTTTGCACAAATTAAGTTCAAAGTCAAGTAAAAATTTCGAAAATCGGAATTTCGACTTTAACTTTGAACTTAATTTATGCAAAAACTACATGTGCTAAAGCAACACTTCTTTTTTTCAAATGTTCCCACAACCCTTCTCTACATCTCCAGCAAGTTTGGTGATGATACCATGTTCAGGGGCTTTGCAATCAGCTCACAAAGTTAGCAAGTCGAAAAATTCGACCATCTCTAATCGCAATTATATAAACGCGATCCATTGCAATAAATGGATCATATAATCGCAATGCGATTTTTTAAACGGAAATGACGGCTCCGAGCTCCATTGACTTGCATGCATTGCGCATATTTGATCGCAAGTGCGAATTCATGTCGTAAGTGCGGATATGCGAGATTACGAATATGGAATATTATGGCGGATATTCGGGAAATTACGTGAATTCGAATATTGCCTAGTCGCTCATCACTATTTATAACCTCTTTGCATTATATTTGGCACACCTTTTCAGTCCCCTTGGAGATCATGTGACTCTTTGGATATGCTTCACATTTGTTGGCCAACTTTTTAATAGAACCTGGACATTCCATATGTTGGATATCTCTTGGCATAAAAGACTGATGGACATGCTTTATAATTGTAAGGAATCTTTTGAAGGGATGCACCCTCGCATTTTGTGTACCCTATTATTCTTTTGCAAATATACCGAAAGAAAAGCAAACAATCGTTATTTCCATTGTAAAATAAAAGCATGAGGCTTTTTTTCCTGTTTTTTTCCCAGACACCTTTAGTTTTAGTTACTCAGCAATGTTAAAAAAAAAATAGAAAACATATTTTTTCCCCGCAGCCCCGGGCCGCACAAGAGACACCTCAAGGATTTGTTTCATGTTCCCCCCCGTAACAATAAACTAGTCATTAATTTTCTTCTGGATATCTGCTGCCTTCATCACCCCTGTCCAATTTCCTGCTATAATAGGAGGATATTTTCAAGGTGCTTAGACAGAGAGATTGATAAATCAATTCTGGAGATCGAAAAAAGAGAAAAAGGACAAAAATAATACAAATGAAAAGAAAAATATTGCCAATATGTTACAGATTTACTTAGAGTGGCTTGCTGTTAGGTGGAAAAACAAGCCTTATAACTATATATATATATATATATATATATATTACACTTCATGTATTCCAGCACCTACAGAAGATTGCTTGCTTGAGAGTCAATCTAAATAAATACAATATCAACCTTATGGGAATACAAGTCATAGTAGAAGTCCTAGTTAGCTAAATCACAGTACTACACACTATATCTTTTGCACGCCCAGGCAGCATGCAGCGGGGAAGAGGAGCTCGTGGGGGGGGGGGGGTATTGACTGAAGAGTAGAGATGGTCAAATTTTTCGACTAGCTTACTTTGTGAGCTGATCATCACCAAAATTGCTTGAGATGTAGAGAAGGGCTGTGAGAACATTGGAGAAAAAGTGTTGCTCTAGCACATGTAGTTTCTGCATAAATTAAGTTCAAAGTCGAAATTTCACATTTTTAAATTTTGACTTGACTTTGAACTTAATTTATGCAAAAACTATTTGTGTTAGAGCCATACTTTTTTTTAAGTATACCCTCAACCCTTCTCTACATCTCCAGCAAGTTTGGTGATGATACCATGTTCAGGGGCTTTGCAATTAACTCAAAATCATCGAAATGGTTGAATTTTTTTTTTTTAAAAACACCAGTGTGTGATTGGCGGGATTGTGTCTTTGGGCACCGCCTGTCGGAATTTCTGCCTCTTGCAGATTAAGCAGTGTCCAACACCCACTGTCAGACACATATGCCATCACGCCCTGACACCGAACACCCCCCCCCGGTGTCAGAAGAGGGGTGATCACCCAGGGCGCCAGACAGGTTAGGACTGCCCCTGAGGGAATAGGTGATGGACAGGGTGGGCTGTGGAGGAATTTGGATTGTCAATGATCTGAGTGGAGAAGTTGAAATGGAAAATGTATGGCAAGTCGTTGCATCACTTTTCTTTTGAAACTTTTGAAACTTTTAAAATGAACCGCTGAGTTGGGCTTTCACTCATCTTCCTTTCACATAACAGGTAGTCAACTGAAATGTGGCTCTCTATATCTCTCTCTCATGATGTGCTGCCTTTCAGATAAGGCAGAACATATATTTCAAGGTTTTCACACAGAACTCTGTTGCCCGTCATCGCTGACAACAAACGTAGAATTAATAATAAATGTAAATGCTGCTGAATCCAGATTAAAGGCAATCGCTTTCCAGGGCCTGTTTAAGACATGACAGAGAGAAGCAGATTGGCATTAGGAAGCCGCTGGCTGAGAGCCAGGAGCACAAATAACTTTGTGTGCTGAGACTTCAAGAGAAGCCAGAGTACAGAGGAATTAAAACCGAGAACACTTGCCATTAAATTCACGTCTCAGACTGTTCACAAGATGCTTTTCCCACGTAATTGTTCAGTTCTGTAATAGAGACTTTTCCACTTCTCTACACACTCAAGCGTATTGCCGTCTCCATGGAGAGCTGACTCTTGGAAATAAGGGATTCCGCTATAGCTCTATTTGCATTATTCAAGGCTGCCAATGGTCCTTGTTCTAGGGGAACCGTCCAAGTTCCCTCTTCTCCATTCCCCCCACAATGGTTCCTCTTCTATGTCTGCCGGATCAAACCCTACATGCCTCCTACATTGTTGGCAAACTTTTTTCTTCACTCTTACAGAGTTTGTATAACCAAGTTAAAGATTTTTAGATGGAACTGTAAAACTGACCTTAATGTAAATACTTTTCATCTGTAGATTTATTAGAGTAGATGGATTTTCCTAAACCTTGATTTTGTGTTTGTCTAGATATCTAGTTACATGGGGCCGACATAATTGCTGATAATATACATAGACTCTTTTCCCTTCTGTGCATGTCACCCATCCGTGTCACCTGGCGGGACTGCGGCGCCCTCGGGGTCCCCAGTATGGCTA
>CM070038.1:28986361-29028372 GCA_036250615.1 Ptychadena robeensis | reverse complement strand
ACTCCTCCCTGCGTGGACGGTTTCCACTAAACCATCGTTACCCCTGGGAGAGGCTGACAGTGCAACAAGTGACTTCCTATAAAGCAAGTCATCCATTTTAGGCATATAGTAACCATATCTGACTGAAGTTTAGATTGTAAAAGAGGTGGTCGAATTTCTTTTCATAAATTCGACCATTTCGAGTTGATTGCAAAGCCCCTGAACATAGTATCATCAGCAAACTTGCTGGAGATTTAGAGAAGGGTTCGGGGTATACGACCAAAAAAAAGGTATGCCTCTAACACAAATAGTTTTTGCACCAAAGTTTAAGTCAAAATTTTAAAAAATTGCATTTCGACTAGATAGAAAACTTCTCAGATGGTTGTACGATCAACAGAAATTTTCCAACCTAATCATTCCAACCTAGCTCTTTCTTTTTTTTCCATCATTTTAGGTGAACTGATTCAGTTAAAAAGGGTTTGTTTTAAGTCAATCGAAAGTAAAAATGGAACCATGCTTGCCTTACACTCTACACAGTTCCCACCCTATCTTCCACTAGTATGTTGTTGTTCAATACAAAACACCAAAGAAGCTTAACACTGCTGCAGAAGGAAGTTTTAATCGAGAGTCCAATTGTTTCTTACGCTTCTTCATGAAATGTTCACATAAGCACACCTCACCTCATCTCTTATTAATCTCATATTATAGAGTCTGTACCAGAAAGAGTAGGAATACTCAGAAGTTTATAATAACTATGGCAGATAGGTCACATTGCCGGAATCTGCAGTAAAATAGTACTGGGGATAACTCAGCCCAGAAGACTCCAATAATAACCCAAATTTCAGGATGGGCTGACCCTTTATATGTATTTTCATCACCTGGCTGATTTTCATGCACATGATTTCCTCAGCCTTGTTCCAGTATGTGCCAGGAATACAGAACACTCATGGCTTTCAGGAAATTAATGGAAGAGCGGAGTCCACTGCCTGTACAACTGGGGTCAGTGAGATGCTGAGCTGAACACTTGTGAACGGCTGGAAAATCCATACTGACCTCAGCGTGAAGCCGCGGCGGAAATAAATCAAAGGTACATCAAACCGTCACATGGAAGCATCAAGTCACTTTGACATTGGCGGGCAGCAGCAGAGGCCAAACCCTCTGTGTCTTCCGACATCAATCTTGGGGCTGCAGATGAATTTCATTTTATTGGACATATAATTTTTCACTTCTGCTTTCAGAAAATATCTGGAGATCACCTGCATTCCCCTGGCCTTTCCCTCCAATCTCCATCACTAGGGCATCCTCCTAGATTGGACAGGGAGACAGGGGCTATATTTTTATAAGTGGAGTCATTAAAATTACTGCTTCTCTTGCCCTTTGCCCTAGAGATGCGCTGATCAGCTCGCTCAAATGGAATGGCAATAACGGACGTCATCTTGACTATTGCTTCGATTAAGTGTTTTATAGGCCAACATCCTTAAAGGTAATCTATGGGTCTTTAAAAGGTCTTTGGGATGAAATCAGTTCAGGTGAAATGAGTTTCTTTTTTTTCTAAACATTGGCCAGATAAAAATGACATATTGCATAAGAACAATGGATGAATACAAATGGCTGCTACCAATAAAGTTACAGCTCTCTGATGGCTCGGATGATAGCTTAGTAAATATATACTAGTGATCATTAGAATTGTTTTCATTTCAACTAGCTGACTTGTGAGTTAATTGTAACACCCTTGAACATGGTATAATTTCCATATTTTTGGGACCATAAAACAGCATTAATCTCAGTTGGAAAAAGTCCATGCAATATCAATTTCAGCCACAAGATGCCCCCAGTGAACACTTGCCGTCACTATACTGATGACATCAAGGCTTGCTTCTCACACATCGGGGAAGAGGGGGGGAAGCGGAGGGCGGCACTGCATGCAACTCTAAGGCTGCTAACAAGATGTGTGATCTAAGAAAAATTTAAGTATGTACTGCCCTGTCATCATTGGCTCCTTGCCTACCTTTCAGGGCACCGTGTGGCATCACATTGACCTAGCCCGGCCAATCAAGAGGCTGACTGGATGAACCCATGCAATTTTCTACTAACTTTCACATTTTATGCTTCGAAAATTTAGTTAACTTTCAACTAAATTTAACCTCCTGGGTGTTCTGCCCGACTTATCTCAGGGTGAGTTTCTCAGCTGTTAAAACTCACCTGTCTGCTAAATTCCCTAGGCGATTTTGAGCATCGGCATACAGGCCGATGTTTCAATGCCCACACGATGACGTCATATATGACTCCAGAGGGTAGGGGGTCAGGTGGTGCCATTGACCTCCATGAAGTGGAGGATGTGTCATATTTTTTCAGCACACCCTGTGTTCGGGTTCTCCCGGAGGGCAGAAAATCACAGCGGCACTTGCGCATGGCCCAGGAGGTTATGGAAAAAACATTGTGTGCTAGAACAATACTTTTACATAAATATTTGAGATGATACCATTTTCAGGGGCTTTGCAATTACCTTACAAATAAACAAGTCGAATGTTGCTTTCTAACATATACAGCAACAATGACCTGCTATGATTAGAGGAATCGTTTAACTTATTTACAGCTGCAGCTGACTAAGAAATTCCAGCAAACTTGCTTTCCAAATGATTTTTTGCCCATTATGAAGATTACTTGTATTGTCAGTTCTTTCCTTTACAATTCAAACTCAAATGTTTTCAAAAGTAATGATTTTTATGTTATGACATATTAACCCCATATAAGTGCATAAAACTTATTACACCTAGTTAAAGAGACTTCATTTGATCAAGTACCATATTTGTACATAAGACACACTAAAATATAAGATGCACCCCTGTATACAGCATGTATACAGGGATGTATGAGTGTTTCTCCTCTCTGCGCTGATCACTCCCTGCTCTTCCTTATCCTGGACATTCGCTGTATGAGACCCTTACACATTCCCCTTGATTTTAGGGGGAAAAGATGCACCTCATAGAGTTAAAAATACAGTACATACTTTCTGGATCAAAGCTGCCCATACATGGGTCACTTCCAAATCGGGTCACAATCAAAAAAAGAATGGGTCAGTCACTTCAATGAGGAATGTGGGTTTAAGCTATAGAAATCTAATAAAACATATAATTCAGTAAGAGAATGTCTTTTGTGTGGCTTTGAGAGCAACCTTGAAAATGCACAAATGTTTTAAAAACATGTGTTTGGAGGATGTCTCAAACTGTTGTTGTATTTTCAAATACAACACAAACAACACATACAAAATTAAAATTCTCACAAACAATTATAAATAAAATTTTACTACTACTACTATTTTGCTACTTAACAAGTAGTTAAAATGTCCTTCCTGCATGTTTTTTCTGCTAGAGAGATCAAAATCTTCTGAGATCCTACTTCCTGTTATTTGTTTTCAGCGTTTGCAGGACAATATGGCAATTCCCAGCTTGACTCCAGAACTGGTGGACTCGCTCTCTAGCTCTAGATGTCATGGTTTCCTTGTATTCTCTGCAATGAGGAGACAATGCCATCTATTTCTAGAGAGGGGGCAGATTCTAGTGGGAGGTTGGCATATTGTCCAGGAAACTAAGAACATGAAGTAGGATCCTTGACTACTTGGAGTAATGTAACTAATGTTAAGGGGCAGTACACAGTACACAGTACACACCCTCCCTCTCGGGTTAGATATCTTGCTGGCATGAATCATCAGGTGCTGGGCTACAGAGGATCAGTTCATCCACATATACGAAAACCATGGTGTAAAGTAGCGACAGTTCGCACTCAGGAATACTTAAAAATTAGCTGGCTTTATTAATACATCATTACATGGATATAATCCAGACAGGGTCCCTGAAGCATAATCATAGAGTGAAACGCGTCAGAGGGGGTGATCCCTGGAGGGACCCTGCCTGTATTATATCCGTGTAATGATGTATTAATGAAGCCGGCAAATTTTTAAGTATTCCAGAGTGCAGACTGTCACTACTTTACAGCTTGGTTTTCGGAACTAATGTTAAGTTGAGTGACAGCTTGGACCATGATGCATGTCTATCTGCCATGATGCACATAAACACAAAAAAAGTCACTGTGAATCGATGTGCATTTTGATGTATGCTGACATTCAATACATTGCAGCACACATAACAATAGGGAGACCATACATGGTAACACATGCTGACATGCATTTTGATGTTTTTCCACTGATCGCAATGGCAGATGCATCAGGGGGAAGTATGTATATGAGTCAATGTTTCATTTTAGCAGAAATGTATAAGTATGAATCTATTGGGATGTGTTACAGTAGAAATGTTTAGGTGTGAGGACATGAACAGGTTTGACATATATGACATAAATGCCTATTGTGGAAATGTAGTAGATCATCCATGGAAATGTAGCCCTCACCCTCAGAACTCCCATAGAGTTTAAACTGCTGACTAATAAGGATGAGGAGAAACAGATTTCAGACCTGGAATAGGCAAAGTGACATAATCTCTTTAAATAACACCAGAAATGTAAAGAAGAACATTTAAAAATCGATCCATGAAAAGCAGAACGTCAGCACCTACCGTACAAAGGACTTTCCTGAGCATCAACATGTAATAACATTCTTTGTAATGGGTACACAGGTGAACATGGTTTACGCTACTCTATTTCATAAGGTGAACAATTCCAGTATTTCATTAAGTCTGACGTGCCGTGAATTTATTGAGTGCCCAAAAAAAAATCTCATACGTGTTGAACTCAGGAGTCGCACATCCACAGAGATATTCAACCATTTTGTTCGCATTAAAATTCATCATCTTCCCCCGCTGCTTGCCGGCTGGTCTTTGTTTGTTGAATAGGGATTGTTATTAAAATCTCCCGCACCCCCTGCCAGCCGGTGAATAGAACCGGTAATAATACGAATCATGGAGGCAATATAAAATTCCCCGTCCGCGACCTTCGTCGTTAGTCTTCATTAGTTTTTTCGCCAATTACTTTTGTCCTTCTATTGTGTAAAGGTCGAATGGACTCAGAGTTCATTAAGTCAACATACATTTAACTGTGTGGGTAATTTTTACTTTTCAGCCGATTTATGAGGCGCACTTGGCGGCGTGAATTAACTTCACCTCGGTCCGATTTCCTTTTAGCTGACGGTTTTTAAAAATAGTCGAGGACCTCATTCCATTGACACACTTACAGCTTTTAAATACTGTTATTCCTTCGAATTAAAGGTTACAAGTGTTCCTGCTCTACCTGAAGATTAATTCCATGTCCTCTTGAACCTCTTCATTTTTAAAGCAGAATTCCATCTGGGCAGCTAAATCTACAGCTGTGATGTGTACTGTAAAGTCACAGGGTTAGTTGGTGTTGGCCATGGTTGGCCAACATCCAGGAACTGCCCATGCAGGTTTGTCCTGTACTTTTATTCAGCCATGGAGCATATTGAAGTGGGATACACATATTATTGCAAACTCTCCATGCCTATGCCAGTTTCTGACTAAACTAAAAATATTCCCTAAAACAAGCGAATGTATCTTTTGAGTGTTCTGAAAGCAGTCAGACTTTACACGTGGCAGCAGAGAACCCTGAGCAGCAATCAACTAATGCATAAAAAGGCCCTTTCACAAATTACTCTCTGGCTAACAGGTAACTGGCATCTATATTACCCTGCCCAAGATTTTACAAAGCCTATGGGGTACCACATGTTATGAGCAAAAAAATCCATCTTTATCAATTTGTATGCAAGCTAACTGCGTTGTGATATTCAAATTCAAGTTCAAATGAGCCTTAAAATGGGCCTACCACCATAAATTCATCATTACATGAATGGCACTAGAAGTGCCAATAATAGGGAGGAATGCATACAAAGGAAAAAAAAACTTACTTGTAAAGAAAGTGGCCGTATGGTTGATCTCGGCAGAGTACACTGTACTCTGCCATGATTCCTCGCCCTCCTACTGCCTTAACATTAAGGTCTGTAGCACCGCATCCCACCCTGGCCCCTTTGGCACCACTGATGACCAAGAGATCAGTGAGCCTACATCAATGCAGAATTGGTGTTGGCTCGCAAAGCACAGGCGTGTGTGCCCAATCCCGTGCGGGCTCAGTTTGTTTTACGAACAAACTGCACATGTACTGGGTTCAGGCACAATGCCAGGGAACAATGCCACAGAAAACTATTATAAATGCCCCCCAGCGGCCACCTGTGATATTGCACCCTGAGTTAACCCCCAAAAGCATGGAAAATGAAGATGGAATCTCTCATACGATTCCAGGGAACAGCAGGTAAGAAGATTATTTTAGGATTGTGGAGCCACCATCATACCAGTTCAGAAGTAAGTTTAACTTTTACATATATATTTTTTTATTTCATAAGCTTAACACACAGAAACCCATATCTGTTAGTATAAAAACCTGTACTATCAGATGGTCTCATAGAATAGTAAAAGTGACTGATCAGCAATGAAATCTTTCCAGGAACAGGAAAGCCTAACAGAGCACTTCATCATCTTGAAGAGATCATAGATAAAAGAGGGGAGCTCTACATTCTGAGCTGACAGCTCCTCAACCACAACTAACTGTTCTGGCAAAACCATAATTAAAGGTCCCAGAGCCATCTGCCTTGCTCATTTCAATCTTTATATCCCGAATGACACCCCAATTTTATCTCTCAACTGCAGTCAATATTAAGACATGTCACTCAAAGCCTCTTGTTTCCACCCAGCCTGCACCCAGTCCTCCCCCCAGTTTTCCAAAGTCATACAGAATTTCTGTTTGGCTCTGGATGTTTTAATAAGCTTTCATGTGTCAGTCTTTAGATGTGACTCTATGGAATACACACGGCTGAGAGATAGATGCGTAAGTGGAAGAGAAGGAAGCACAAATTGGATTGCTGCGACCTCAGGGATCTCGTATTAAAGGAGACAGGTAGTTTTAAAATAAGGAATATCCGGAGTTTGTTACTTATTTTCCAAAGATGACATTGATGAAGTGCGCAGCCCGTCACTTGCTATCTTATGATGTCATTAGAGTCCCTTGTTGAAAGTAACAATCTTATTAGGGCTACTTGTCTAGCTGATCCCATATATAATTAGAGGATTTCCTTCCCCTTTTTTGTATACAGCTTGTCTCATCTTAGATGCTTTTTTTCACAGCTAAGGATTGAGCCTTCATTTTCTACACAGGGATGTAATTGGTCATGGGCTCAGTGGTTGTCACCTCATCATGTATGATTGGAAGGGTTTAATGTTTTAGAGTGTGTGACATTACAATGCATTTTGTGCTTGCATCTGCTTTTTTTGATATTTGTTCTCCTGGCTTCTGTAAAGTAGCAATGCTGGTTGTTTGCCGGCAGTTGTTTTCTTTAATAGAAACTTTGGGACCCCTCTCAGGCTACTACAGGATAGGAGTCACTGGCGTCACTTCCGGTGCTGGGCTTACCCCTCAGCTGGATTAGTAGGGAGAGGGCGTTACTCTCCCTGCTTATGTCCCACCCTGCTAGTGCTGATAATAAGAGGGAGAATAACTGACATCTGTTTGTTACAGTGTTATATATTGTAAAGAAATGGGCATATAACTCCTAATAATGCTGATAAATAATACTTCAACATTGTATGTCAAGTGACCTCACAGTAAAAAAAAAGTACTCATACTTCCCATACACATGAACTTTCTTGCAGTTTCAACCAACGACGACATTTTAATTAGCACCAAATACGGGCACAGGACCATCTGTTATGGCAACTTTAGTTCATGAGGTTTTTATAATGTGGATTTTAATAAAAAGTGTGGGTGTTTGGGAGGGTGGGGTACGTTCATTTATTAATTAACTGGCTTTGTTCGGAAGGTTCCATAAAATGTAAAGAGGATAAAGTAGGTGAAAGTTAGGACCCCCATGCTTTATAATAATGTTTATAATAATGTACATTGGTCCCCACTGGGAAATCTCACCCTTTATTTTTGCCTCTGTGTCTACTGTCATCAAAACTGATGGGAAATCAAATCCAGCGTTTCACACCTGTTTGGGGTATTTTTGTCTTTCTGGAGTGAATTCCTCTTACTTTTGTTGTTTCTTTTCGCCTCCGTGCCTACTGTTACTGAAACTGATGAGAAATCCAACACTTAACACCTGTTTGGGGTATTTTTGGCTTTCTGGAGTTTATTAATCTCACTTTTTGTTGTTTCTCAAGTAAATATTCACAATGAGACAGCAAACAGCTTGAACTATTTCCTACTACTACTCGATAGTATGAGATAGATTGGACTGCCCGGAGCCAGGTGCACGTAGGTGAAGAGCACTTGACTGAGGCAGTCTGGGCAGAAGAGGCTCACCTACGTCGTGCATGTATGATGTGCTAGTGGACGGAGCCTCTTGCAAAATTTAAGGCGGTAGCGGAAGGGGATGATCCCCATTTCGGCCAGACTCTCCCTCCCTCCCTCCCTCCCTCCCTGTATATGGGTCTACTTCCTTCCTTCCACTTTTTGTTCTCTCATTGGTTCACTACTTGCCCTAATGCTTTGTTTCTCTGACAGGTGCTATGTCACAGCGGGCGGGTCCTTGGCAGTGTCCTTGGGGTTAGACATGTGTGAAGGTCGTGTAGTGACGTCCTCATGGTGGGGCAGTCACTTTGTTAGAACGCTGAGCGTGTGTAAGGATCAATGACCCAATGGGAGATTGTTCCGGGAGGCGTCAGGGGGAAGTTTAGTACCCACCGAGCTCTTAAGGCTGGTGGCCGGTACAGGTTGGTTTGGAGCTCGGTCATTGTTAAGGGCACGTCAGGGACCTTTGCAGCAGTTTAATGTTATTTTTTGAGTTAATTGAACGTTATTTATTAATTTATCTGCATTATGTGTTTGGTATGTTTTTGTAATGCTGTGGCCTTTCGTTTTGTTTAGGTAACCATGGCCATTTCCTCCGTCGGCCTTGCCAAAGTCAAGATAGTATTCTTATTCCTAGTCCAAGGGTCGGCAAAGTGTGTCTCGTGAACCATATATGATTCTTTAGCCCCTTCAGTCTCGCTCAGTGAGGTCCGTAGGCACAAAGGCCTGCCTCTCCTGGCAGACTGATCATCCTTTTTTTCTCTCTCTGTAGATGTGTATTTATATATGGTATTCTGTTGAAAGTTTAATGTTAATGGACTGTTGGCCAGTCTGGTCCCATGATTTCACACCCATACCAAGACCTGAATTGTACAGGAAACAATGTCTTTCAGTGACTGCAAAACTAGAAAAACACAGTTACTGATCAATTAGGATTTTCTATCTCTTTTAATCATAATGGAATGGACCGCAGTGGGGAGGGTGGGGGGAGGCAGTGATTATTTGAGACAAATTTATAAATAGGATCTCTTTGATTGTAATGCTTTACAGAAACACATTCCTACAGTGTTTTAACTTTTAAGTGATTCATATGCAAATCAACACAAATCAAAAGCAATCTCTAGGTTTCCAGTGAATACAGACAAAGAAATTAATTGAAATCTGTGAAATGTATACCAATGAAATAAGAATGGACCTCGTTTGTTCTATCGTCACTAAACTAAGTAGACAATTAGGTGTGCCAAACTAAAGAAAATGTTCTTCAGAGACTTCATGTTTGTTAATGAATCTGTGTAATTATTCATGTGAATTCATGGCAGGATGCAATGAACTGACGGGGGTCTCACCCTCAATGGGAAGAAGTGGAATTTGAATTGTGTCAGGATGAGAGATAGAACTCACTTCTTTACCTTTCAATGAGATTTACTTTAGTGAGATTGGTTCCAGTTTACCTGATCCACTGGAATTGGTAGGAAAATACAAATGAGAGGGATTCTGAGTTCTGAACGGAGTCAGGACACGTCGCTGTCCAATGGAGACTTCACAAAAGAGTTATTTACAATTTGCAAAAAGGTACTGGAGAGGCGGCAGTAAAAGGATGGATCAGCCTCCAAAGGAAGGGATTGAAGGGAATTAGTTTGTTAACAAAAATCCCTTCCTGCGGAACTTTACAGAGATACCCAAGTTTATTATAGACTTGTCCTGTTTAAAAAACATCTGACATCATATAGTACAAAACTACCCTTAAGTAAAATTAAGGTATTGATGTCAAAATGTTAGATTAGTATGTAACATGGTCTGTGGTCATTTACTATGACCCAAATCTCGCTAACCCTAATGGTTTTCATTTTTTATTTGGTCTTCTTCATTGTAAGTCAAATGCTGGCCATAGACATACCGATAAACGGCCGGATTTTAATCTGACCGACGGGCGTGCGCGCTCTCGCCGTCGGTCAGGTTAAAATCCGGCCATTTATCGGCATGTCTCCACATGGGGCGACAGATGCCTGTCGCCCCACTTCTCGGACGGCCAGAGATCCGACATATCGGAAAATCTGAGCCGATGGGAGCCGATTGCCATAAGCAGCAATGAAGACGGCGTCTCCATCGCGGCTTATGGCCGGCACACAAAGGGTGCCTGGCCGATTGTGGGGCCCCAGAATGCAATGGGAGGCTAACGTGATGACGTCATCGGGGGTAGTCTGCCTGCACACATCGTGTGTGTATGGCAGGCATAAATGGTGTTATAGACAGGTTTATCCAGAGTTTCCCTGATGTAAAGAAGCTCAGGAAGCAACTTCGTCCACTAAATATTATTCCACTCACCACTACCCCAGGCACTGTGTATGACGGAACAAACAACTGGCATCACTTACTCCGGTGGGATATCAGATTACCCAATTGCACATATAAAGTCTGCACTATCCAGTGGTTAGCAGGGAAGAAGGATTCTGACCACCGAAGTTCAGACTTTGGCGATTTCGAGTTAATTGCAAAGCCCCTGAGCATGATATCATCACTAAACTTGCCGGAGATGTAGAGAAGGGTTGGGGGTATATGTCTAAAAAAATATTGTTCTAACATAAATAGTTTTTGCATAAATTAAGTTTAAAGTCAAGTCAAAATTTCAAAAATCTGAATTTCTACTTTGATTTTGAACTTAACTTATGCAAAAAAAACATGTGCTACAGCAAAACATTTTTTTTCAAATGTTCCTACAACCCTTCTGTACATCTCCAGCAATTTTCATGATAATATCATTTTCAGAAGCTTTGCAATCAGCTCACAAAGTCAGCTAGTCAAAAAATTCGACCATCTCTAGTTCAGACTTATGTAATCTGTAGGTGAGTTGCTTGATGACACAGAAGCAATCAATTCTACACAGACGCCAGCTAGTGATGAGCGGCATAGGCAATATTCGAATTCGCGATATTTCGACAATAATTCTACTTATATTATACTTGATTGTGAATATATAATTACAAATATTCGCAATGCATTCACATTGCAATTGCCTTCAAAATGAATGGTGACTTATTTATTTTCACATAGCTAATAAAGTATATTAGCTATTATATTATCTAGTAATGCAAGTTAGTAGTTTTGGTTAACCTGCTATTTTGCCCAGTGGTGTTGGCATATAGAAACAAATTATACGTCATATGGAGGGACTGTCATTCCAACTTGTTACTGCATATTTTGCCATTTCAATAAAAGAGTCAATATGGAAATGGCCATTGCTTAAGGCAGTGGTTCCCAAACTGGGGGGTGTTCCAGAGGGGCGGAGGTATTCCAGGGTGCCTCATTCTTAACCTGTGTTTGAATAGGGAAGGGGGCCTGATAATGTTCCAAAATAGGAAATGGGGGCCCTGTAAGGAAAGTTTGGGAACCACTGGCTTAGGGGCTCATGAGCTGTAGATGAAGGGCCACTTTAAACAGGATATACAAATGTTGTCACCTGACTGTACAAGCCTTGTTAAAAAAAAAGATCAAATATTATAGCCTGCTACCAGTGGATTAAATTCCTTAGGACATCAATTCCTGCAATGCGCGTATATGCAAATTCCTTGCTGCACCTTACTCTTACTAACTGCAGGACAGAAGTTCTATCCAGATGGATCACAGCCATTTCAGCGGGAGTATTGTTAAAGTCATGACACATTACCCCATTGCTCCTCTTGATGGTATTTTCAATCAATATTATAATTGTTATTACAATGGTATTTATGATCTACTGTATGGTACATCGAGTACAATGTAATAACGATTATTTTCTCCTTTATACCCTATTAAAATATCGACCATGATACAAAAAGTAGTTTGGATTTCATTACGATAAAACAATAAGAAAAAAAAATTAAGCATGTCTTCTTAATTTTTGATACCATGCCCAAAATGAATGGTAAATGTAACTATTTTGTCTAATTGATTACAAATATCACATTGTGTATGGGTAGCTTCATGCACATTCCATTGGCTTTACGTGGACAGGTTCTTCCACTATTCTGGGACAATATCTGTACAGATTATTGGTACTTGTGATAACAATGCTAGAGACAGAAGCATCGGCATGAACACCTGAATACATGCATGCCATCTATATAAAAAACAAGAGACCAAAATGGACCAAGCACTGACTTTTCATGGTAGCTGTATAGCCCCTGTATCACTAGCAACATTAGATATCCTGTTAACAGTCTAATAAAGTATGGTACAGATTAATTAGGCAGGAGAGGTGGTCAGGGACAGTCCAAGGTCAGGGCAGGCAGATTTCATGTAACAAAGACACTTGCAGACAAGGTAAACCTAGTAGCACACCCAAGGACACTGCTATATAGAAGCTATATCGGGCTATGGGGTGCATGATAGGTCCTCATTAAATGGAAAGATAGTCCAATTACACTGTGCCACCTGGCACTATAGGATCGGTAACCAATTGGACAGTGAATCTCCTGCAGCTGATTGGAAACTTATACTGAACATGTTCCATCCCATGACGAGGCAGTAGTGCCCCTGAACTGTACTGTGCACGACATATCCACAGAGCCAGGATGGCAGATCTCACTGCCAGAGTGGAAAGACCTTGGCAATGCTGCCTGTGGTACAGGCTCCCCTGGGACTGCCAGGGATACCTGGCATCGCTGAGGACAACATGGGACCAATGGCGGGGGTAAGTACCTTAAGGTCCCAATACAAGCATAGATAGCAGCTTGATCGATGGCCGCTTTGAAATTGGCCACCTCTGTCATTGAGTGGGATCAATCGATCTGGCTCCATGGTAGGTCGGTTGAACAGGGAATGGATATGTCAGTAAATCCCTGTTCGACTGCCATACTTTGAATGGGGTCCTTGGTCTGGACTGGGAACAATGTTCCTTGCAACAATGCATTAGAGAACCAAGGATTTCATTGTCTCACTTGATTTCTGGTTGGATTACCGGTATTTTTAACAAAGCACTTAAAATGTTATATTCACCAGACTAAAAAAAAGTGAATTGGGCAAGTTTACACTCAGGGTTCACATACACCTTTTGTAACCTGTGATAAATCAGTAATACAGAGCTGATACAACACACATTTC
Organism: Ptychadena robeensis; assembly: GCA_036250615.1. NCBI lineage: Eukaryota > Metazoa > Chordata > Amphibia > Anura > Ptychadenidae > Ptychadena > Ptychadena robeensis. The sequence goes on along the minus strand of CM070038.1, from coordinate 29,015,010 downwards.
CAACTGTCACTTCAGCAGGAGAAAAATATTAATTTGTTATGGATTATTATTATTATTATGTGGCAAACAAGTATTTAAGCATTTCTTCGTCTTGATGGATGGCAGTTACCGGCAGCGTCAATGCTCTATCGACATTCCAACTTCTGTTTGAGCCGGGATTACGCGGCATGTGCCAATTTTCCCAGCGTTCGGCCTGTGATCTCTTTTAATGCGTCTGCACAAAGACCAATAACCACCTAACTGGTGTGAGGCCGGGAGACTGGAAAATAGATTTATAGATGAAATTTTCTAGACAGCGACAAGAAAGGTAATTTTGTTTCGGGAGAAGCTAAAGTGGGGTCACTGGTGAGGTGCAGCGCGCCTCTGCAGAGCGTTTCATGAGATGAGGGTTAAAGACTGGAATCCAACTCTGCTTCTGCCGATAGAAAATCCTCCATTGTTTGATGGAAGGCTCCTTCTTATGTTTTCTCCTTATCTTACCCGAACATTTTCCCCAATGTCTTTAAAGTTGGGTTCTATAATTCACTCATTTTCCTTCATGCTAGGGAGACACTCCCCATGTGAGCTCCCTTCTGTGATAACTATATGATGAATGTTTGACTTTTACATACGCCTAAAGGGTCCCCATACACCTTTAGATTTCTCTGTCAGATTTCCTTTAGATCTCCTTTTGTTTTACCAAAACCATGTAATATGAGGGACTTTTTAAACCATCAAGTCTACCTGTGTTCAATCGCAGAGATCCCTGCACTACATAGTTGTTGGTAGATCTAAAAGATATCTGACAGAGAGATCTAAAGGTGTATGGCCAGCTTAAGTAGATTTTAGCTTGAGTTGAGATTTGACCGTCGTGCAGCAGACACTTCCAAGTAAAGATTGAGCCATTAGGAGCCGACCCTTCCTCATCCTGAAATTGAACCCGTCTCTGTGCGCCGCCTTGTGTATCCAATGTCAGATAAAATCAGATGACACTGGAAGAGCATTGTCAGGGTGACACAATGTCAGGCCACAAGGGTTGACGTGTCATTCTCCTGTCCACAATATAAACACAAAATGAAGACCCCCAACCATTTCCCCTGAAAGGAGATGATTATTACTGCGATCATCCCTCTTCCAGTGCCCATTAAGGCCTGCCGCTCGCCTGTCGCCTATGGTGGAAGGAGCCCGGGAGCAGGCTTACGCTCTTTAGCTTGCAACCATGCGTGAAATATGCCTCGTATCATGGTCTCCCTGCAGGAATTAAGACATCTTCAGAATCGGATCACATTTCCATTCCTCCGGAGACTTCTATGACGGCGGCAGGGAAAGATCAAAGGAGACTCTTTTTTTTCCCAGCCACCTAATGCATTTCATTGCCTCCACCGCAATGACTCTATAATGGGATTTACACCAAATTGATGAGAAGAGGGCCCCCGGTACGCGCGGCGCACCTCTCTCGTGAGAACAGTTAAACAAACCAAGGGGTCAGGAGCCGGAATAATGGACGAGAAGTCAGACAAAAGTATTTTCCTTCCTAGATTATATCCATTTGTAACCCCGTGGGACTGAAGCTGCGCTATAAGAGAGAGAGAAATAATGTTTACATTAAACAGAGACATGTGCGGGTGAGAGGTCCGCTTAGCTCGTATATTGCTTTACTAAATATAGAATTTGTGAAATTTAGCCGAATACAATACTAACGTGTATAATACACACCTATTTATAACACACAACATAGGGGAACTCGGCAAAGCTTATTCATTTAAAGCGGAACTCTGGCGAAATAAAAAGGAATAACCAATTCAAGAATAAGAACAGCTTCTGCTGCATCACTGCAGAGATGTCCTCTGCGTTACCTGCCACTTAGTCTAATGCCAACATCACCCACACACTTTTCCCTGTGCCAGCCTGTGGTAGGTCCAGGATAATTAGGGATAGGAGAAGCAATTATAATAATAATTTTCGCACTGTATGGCCATACACTTGAATTGTGAACAAATTAAATTCTTAGAATTATTCGTAAAAATATTGCAAATTCAAATATTACCTATGTCACTCATCACTATTGGTACAGTATGTTCAAAATTATTCAACCCCCCTGAAACTGAGTGTTTTGGCCATTTTAATGTTGATTTTGATCATTTCAATCATCTTGTTTACAATGAAATGAAAGAGGCACTTGTAAATCAGACAAATATAACATAACATTAATAAGGAAATAACCACAAATGTCTTTTCTGTGCTCACATCATTATCAGTTTTATTCAACCCCCAAGTGACATTCATTCTTAGTACTTAGTACAGAATCCTTTTCCGGTTATAACACCTTTTAAACGTGAAGCATAGCTTGAGACAAGTGTCTTGCAGCGATCTACGGGTATCTTAGCCCATTCTTCATGGGCAAAAGCCTCCAGTTCAGTCACATTCTTAGGCTTGCACGCTGCAACTGCTTTCTCCAAGTCCCACCAGAGGATCTCAATCTGATTGAAGTCTGGTGACTGTGATGGCCGCTCCAAAATGTTCCAGCCTTTAATCTGCAGCCATGCTCTAGTGGACTTGCTTGGGATCATTGTCCTGGGGAAAGGTCCAACGTCTCCCAAGCCTCAGGTTTGTGACAGACTACATCACATTTCCTTCCAATATCTCCTGGTACTGAGGAGAATTCATGGTACCTTGCACATGCTGAAGCTTCCCAGTACCTGCAGAAGCAAAACAGCCCCAAAGCATGATTGACCCCCGCCATGCTTCACAGTAGGCAAGGTATTCTTTTCTTCAAAGGCCTTGTTCTTCCTCTTCCAAACATAGCTGTCTCCAAAGAATAAGAAGAGTCGACTGCAGTGTGCCAAACGTCATGTGGACAAACCACAAAAGTTTTGGCATAGTATTCTGTGGACTGATGAAACAAAATTAGAACTGTTTGGGCCCATGGATCAACACTATGTTTGGAGGAGGAAGAACTGTGATCGATTGCTCAAAAATTTGCCCTATGTATGGGAACCTTTAAAATGATGTTATACTAAACAGAAAGTGTAGTGGTTGAAAGGACACAAGCACATGGGTGGGACCGACCAGGGAAAAATGCCCGGGGCAGAAGTGAAGGTGGCCATTATGGTTGGTTAATTTTGGGGGTTTGTTTTTTGGGTAAATTATATATTGCATTATATATTGCATTGAATGCTACGTAAAGGACGCATGCAGGCAGACACAGCCTTACATTTCGTCAATATCAACGCCCCCACACTGTTGGGCCCTTATCCCTAAACGGAGACCTGAAAATGCTAGAGCACCCCTTTAAATGACATTTTCAGAACTAAATAGAAAGTATTGGATTTTTGTTCCTATCCCTGGAATAAATGAAAAGCTATATTTAAATAGGTCCTATAGACGGTATCAAACACCTACTGCTTCTGCTGCATCCTATTCAAATCTTCCTTCTTGTCGGCGTGTGTAATTGCAGAGTGAGACGGTATTACACATGCAAATTAACTTAATTGTAGCACGCAATTTAGCACATTAGAATACTCCAAAATAGAAGCGGCCCGAGCGGTAATTTTACACATAATCTTTCATTGAATCTCCCTGCGCGGGGTCATTATGTAATCTTTATCAGGGAAAAGTAGGCGGACCCGCCAGTCCGGTAAGTGGAGAAACATCACCCCAGTTATTTTTAGTATTAATATAAGGGGAAAAAAACGAGTTCTCCATTTCTGTCAGGATGCTGAGATTTCAAGGAGTTTGGAAGAATTTTTTAACTTTCTTTAAAAAGAATTCCAGCCATTAGAAAGTGGCTAATCACTAAAGTTCAACTTGCTTTTACATATATATATATATATATATATATATATATATATATATATTACAATGTATACTACAATGTATATGGAATTATTATCAGTTAAAGTATATTTTTAACTTTTTTTTATTGTTTATAGAGTTATTTATTTTCATCACTGTAGAAGACATTGAACCTGTTTATCATTGTGACTTCTGCCACTGAAATGGAAGCTGATGGACAATCCAAATTTTTGCAGTTGTCACTAGTGTTGATCGCAAATATTCCCAAAAATATATTCAAATCGTAAACAAAGCCGCATGGGCTGCGGGCATTAGAATGGGAGTGTTTAGTGTTTTCCACTAAACACCTATGTCCATGTCGTCCAAACTATAGCTTTCCCTTAGGGAAATGACATTCTAGTCTGCATTGGCGCATCATTACCGGCATCGGGGGAAAGATGGTCATTTTTTTTTTCAACAATTCGACCATTTTGGCATTTTCGAGTTAATTGCAAAGCCCCTTACCATGGTATCATTACCAAAGCTGCTGGAGATGTAGAGAAGTGTTGGGGGTATACTACAAAAAAGTTTGTCTCTAACACAAATAGTTTTTGTACAAATTAAGTTCAAAGTCAAGTCAAAATTTTGAAAATTCGAATTTCGACTTTGATTGTGAACTTAATTTATACAAAAACTTGTTGTTGCTAAAACTGCAAAACTTTTTTTCCCCAAATGTTCCCACAACCCTTCTCTACATCTCCAGCAATTTTGGTGATGATACCATTTTCAGGGTCTTTGCAATCAGCTCACAAAATCAGCTAGTCGAAAAATTTGACCATCTCTACATCGGGGTATGTTGTGACAAGCGTGATGCATTCTTTGAGGCTGTTATAGGTAGAGATGGTCGACTTTTTTGACTAGCTGACTTTGTGAGCTGATTGCAAAGCCTTTGAAAATTATATCATCACCAAAATTGCTGGAGATGTAGAAACAGGTCCTGGGAACATTTGAAAAAAGTATTGCTCTAGCAAATGTAGTTTCTGTATAAATTACGTTTTTTTTAAAATTTTGACTTAATTTATGCAAAAACTATTTGTGTCAGAGCAAAACTTTTTTTTGTAGTATACCCCCAACCCTTCTCTACATCTCCAGCAAGTTGGGTGATAAAACCATGTTCTGGGGCTTTGCAATTAACTCGAAATTGTCTAAATGGTGGGTCTGTCAGCGGCATGCAGACGCACAACAGTCACGTAATGTGACCATTGATAAACAGTGGGTGCGTTATAAGATGTGAACAAAAACACTTGATGTGTTTTCAGGCTCGGTTTGTTCATTAAAATTAGTAGGGTACGCTATTGAAAACATGGAGAGTACCCTAAACCGACCCAAACAGCAAGCAAACGGTGGGTGGGCGCCAAGGACACAAAACACCGACGTGTCCACGACGCCTATCTGCTTTAAAGTGTAGACCCAGCCTTAGAAAGAAAAGCAGTTGTACTGCACTCCAGGCACCTAAGAAACAGCTGCCTTGAGGGTCCTATGTGCCGCCCTCCCTCACACCGCTCCGGGGTCACATTATACATCTCAGGATCACATTAAACATGTAATATTTCTCTTAGCTTGATATATTAAAAATTCAATATGTGAACAAGTCACAGGGAGAGCCACCATTAATTATACCAGCAATGTCTTCCAAGTTCTATCAATAGTCAGGGTTGGAAGTGTCTTTGTTAATTGGCTCGTAGATATAAACAGACAGTGAAAGATTACAAGGTGACACAGACCTAAAAACACTCCCAATAAACTCATCACAAAGGGCGTTATCTGCCAAACACATGGTGATCCCCTGGCTTCAACACCTCGTACCTGGCTCCATGGCTCAGATACACCCGTGTGCCAGGCTGTTCCAGAAGAACCACTCACCGCTTCTAAACCAAAGGACTCCATTCTTTTAGGAGAAATAAATCATACTTTGGCAGTTGGTTTTATTTAAAGGAGTCAGTCATACATGAACCAAGGTCATGGTGACGACATGGTGAAACAATGTAGAAGTTTTAAGCCATGGAAATGAGCAACTCCAAATCAGAATCTATTTTATAGTACAACTCCAATTTATTTATTTATTTTCATTTTTTAAATCAGCCTGATTTAAATGTTTAATTACAACAAGTAATTTACTTCTGGAATGTTCCCCCATTCAGTAAGTCAAATCTAATAAAATAACTAAACAAAGTTCAAAATTAAGTCAACTTAAACAATAAACTTGACTTTGCTTTAGCTTGGAAAGGGTTATGGTAGCCATAGACGGGTCATTTATTTTGCGATTTAATCATCCATTCGATCATATTGTGCAAAAAAAAAATTCACCAGTCAAACCAAACAGAGTCATTACCACTTTCTGCCACAAGAGGGGTGTGAACTATGTAATGAAATGTACCAACATGTCCGACCGATCTATTTTCTTTTCTATTTCGATGACTTGTGGTTGATCGAATCAGGTGGGCAGGAATCGATTCCCGTTGGATCAACTTCAAAAGATGGATTTTTTTGTGTGATTAAAGGGAATATCGACCCGTGTATGGCTATACTTACACAAACCTATAAGGAAAAAGCAGCACTAAGATGGAGAAAGAGGACAGGCAGTTAAAAACAAATATTAAAGCTGAAGCATTGGAAATTGTCTATACACACCTTTTTGCAGGATGGAGAGGGAAATTCACAACTGAAGCAGACAGTCAGTTTATGTGAAGCATGCTGATAGGAGGAGTAATTCGAATGACGCAGAATTAAACTCATTAATGGGTTGTTTACCCTTTAATTGTCCAGCCCCAGTGCAACCTGGGTTCAGAGGAAGTGAACAGAAGGATTCTTGCTTTAGACTGACACCTAGTGGCAGGAACAAGTACTGCAATGCTAAGCTCTGAATTCAATCTGAAAATTGCTTCAAAACAGAGCTCATTTTGTTACTTTATTTTATTGGGCTTGCTTACTTTTATCTACTTTCGGCTTTCAGGTGTGAGGAGTTCAGGTTATAAAAGAAAAAAAAATCAAATGAATATAACAGGCTGCTAACTCTTTACAAGTAGCGGAATTTTGGGGTTCCCCACGATTTCCATCTTCAGCTGTTATGCTAAACCTTTGATCCCTACCGCGGTGGCTAGCGACTAATCTCTTACATCTTTAGGGTTCAATAACGACACACAGAGTCATTACTGAACACCGATGTTCGCGCGGCCCAATTTTCTGTCTCACATTATTGAGGTTTTAATAAACTCCGTAATAAATGTCAGTCACAGGCCAAGCCCTTTAAAAACAGTTGCAGGCCTTTTTAGTTCCATTCCCCTCTTTATCAAGTCAATTTAGCTGATACCCGCTGCGTGACAAGTGTTAAAAGCGCAGCGTGGGACTCGGAAGCCTCAGAACACGCATGCCGAGCAATTATTATGAAACGTCTTCGATACAAGCGGCTGGAAAAGTCTTCGATACAAGCGCGTGCGGTGACCTTCCCGCCGAAGCGGAGAGGGACCGCAACTCGCCACGTTACATCTGCTCTCTCCTCGGATCGCCTTGTCTGGGCTACAGAAGGCACCAAAAATGTCTAACGCTCGCCGAAAGCACCTGCAAACAATTCATTATATTAATACAACAGCCTGGGAGACGCGGAGGAGCTCGCCGAGAGGTTACGAACACCTTCTGTTTGTCGTAGCCAGCCAAAGATTCGTCTCTAATAGATGACGATCTCCTGAGAGCAAGATGGAGGCACTGACGGCAAGTGCGTCCTAACCTGTCAATACGCACATCTGCTGGGTGTTAATCATAAGAATTAAATGTCATACAGAAACCGTGGCCTCTTTCCGCGTTAACGTCATTTGCCTGTAAAATTGCCTCTCCCGTGTATTGCGGAACGTGGATTTCTGTTTAACCCTAAACTAATTTTCGGTTATTCGATTTCTAAATGATACAAAAAGTGTCCACTTTCATTTTACGCTCTCAAAGCCAATGAAAAGCCTAATGGGTGGAGGAGGAAGGAGTCTGATACAGAATACTAAGCTTCTAATGAAATTTCAAGGAAGCTAAAGATAAAACAAATTAGAAACCCTTGGACTCCCCTTAACTAGTGATGGCCGAACTGTCCGCTGGGTGGACAGTTCAGCACGAACATTGAAAGTTCACTCTTCTTCTTGCCGAACAGTACGGGTGTAGAGACACCCGATCTCTAGTAATGGGCACGGGACAGACGTGATGTCACTTCCGGTTTTGAAAGCAGGAGGTGTGAGTTCCATATACCAGAAGTAACATCCCGCATAATTTCCGGTATAGTTTTCATTACAATTTCCTGCCAACAGGCGGGGAATTCGAAGTTCTTTGCAAATAGGCGGATGATGGACTTTTTTAAAAGTCCAATACGCCTGTTCACAGACGGACACGGCCGATGTTCGGCTATCACTACCCTTAACATTGGAGGACATAAGTCTATTATTTGCCTAGAGCACGAGTATCAAATTCAAATACACAGAAAGGAAAAATAAAAAAGAATATTACAGGCCAACGCTGGTATTTATTGCAAAAATGTCTACAATGGAGAAAGATTTTTCCCTTAGCCTGAGGCTCCACAGGAGCGTTTTGTGAGCGGTTTTGTGTTTTTTTGACTCGCCCAAACCCCTCCCATTGCCCCCAATTAGTGATGAGCGGCATAGGCAATATTGGATATTTCCCAAATAATTATAATAATATTCACAATTATAATGGCATTGTGATTACCTTCAAATTTAATGGTCATATATTTATTTTGACATTGCAAAAATATATTCACAATCCATGGCCATAAGCATCCCAATGCAGAATATCGCAAATATTCAAAATCTGCGAATATCCGCCGCCATATTCACAAAATGAGCAAATTCTCAAATAGTCGTTAATCGACAAATATATTCTCAATTCAAATATTCAAGCTCAACACTATCCCCAATGTGCTCGTCTCCATTGTGGCAGGTTGGCTGTGGCACTGTGCAGCCACGAAAACAGATGTGCCGGGCGCATTCGTTGTCCATTGATCAGATGTATTATTATGTAAAACAATTTGATTGTTATTTTTGGGCCCTTAAAGTCGCCTTGTCTCTATTCACAGAGAAATTGTTGTGTGGGAGGATTCCTTCCTCTTCATCTGGTATTCTTGATACTATGTGCAGGGGCTTTGTAATTCACTCACAAAGTCAGCTAGTCAAATACATGTAATCATCTCTAGATATGATCAAATTTTTTTTCAAAAATTTTACATTTGGACGATTTCAAGTTAATTGCAAAGCCCCTGAACATGGAATCATCACCAAACTTATTGGAGATATAGAGAAGGGTTGGGGGTATACTACAAAAAGTATGTCTCTAACACAAATAGTTTTTTCACAAATTAAGTTCAAAGTCAAGTCAAAATGTCAAAAAACGGAATTTCGACTTTGATTTTGAACTTAATTTATGCAAAAACTACATGTGCTAGAGCAAAACTTTTTTCTTCAAATGTTTCCACAACCCTTCTGTACATCTCCAGAAATGTTGGTGATGATATCATTTTCAGAGGCTTTGCAATCAGCTCACAAAGTTAGAAAGTCTAAATATTTGACCATCTCTAATGATCTCTACAAATAACTGACTACAGCTGGCCATACACCTTTAGATCTCTCTGTCAGATATCCTTTAGACCTACCAACAACTATGTAGTGTCGGGTCCTCTGCGATTGAACACAGGTACACTTGATGGTTTAGAAAGTCCCTCATATTACATGGTTTTGGTAAAACAAAAGAAATCTAAAGGTGTATGGGGGCCCTACCTGGGAGGCGTGCAGCAAGTCAAGTCCAAGTGACATCCGAACACCAGATCTGCTGAGGCACAGCTATTACATCAGCATAATAGTCAAACAATCAGTATTTTCAGAAGCACGCCAGCAAATTCAAGCTTCATCTCTCTCACTGAACAAATATTCCTGGAGATTGGAGGGGAAAAAATGACTAGTTGGAAAATAATAAAATTCTTCTTGGACTGGTAAGGGAAAAACCCTTCCCGGAATTTCTTCTTCAAATTAATTTGCGTCTAATTATAGATTCTAGTTAGAGCAGAGTCAGACGCGGGAGAAGTAAAGGTTAATAGAATTTTTTAAACACACTTTCGCCATCAGCAACCTTAATGACTCCCTGGCTATTTGCCATATTGAAAAGCACTTTAGGGGATGATTGGAAATATCGTGTTAACTGCCCTGTGTGCTAAGATATCAGACAACTAATTACAGGTATAATATTTGAAGGATAACTCCGAGCCGGTGGAAGATTGCTGTGGACACTTGGAGCTGCTGAGATATCTAAATATGACAAATGGCCTCTCTTTCCTTCAGTGGAAGGGAAGCCAATAGGCAGCCCGTTACCTGGTACCCAAAAACCATCTGGCTCCTTCAGTATATCATGTCGAACTTGAAGAAGATATAAAATACCCAAATTAAAGTGGAACTTTAAAAATACTTTCCCTTTTCTAGGAAATTTGTGCTGAAAATATGGACAGTTATCAGATCTCTATTGTAACAATTTTCTTTGATGTATGGGAGAGTAGAAGATAAGATTCATGACTATGTAAACAAAGGGGGAAACATCTTAACAGCTGACAGCTAAACTGGTTCTAGGCAATAGGACCAGTTAATGACCAATGGTTTGACTTGCGAAGTGTCACTTTGGTGTTCTAAGTACCGGAAGTGATACTCTGCGAGGTCGCTTCCATCATGATCAGGTGAGTGTAATGTTCCCTTCCTCTTATTTTTCCACCCAGTTTGTGAAAATGATGTGCGGGGTGGGAAGTTGGGGGGGCATTACTCACCCTCCTAACTTTCAACCCTTCTTGTGGGCATTACCACTGCTACTTGTTAGGGGCAGCTCTGATGCTTTCCGTGAACTCATTGACTCCTGTGAAATCATAATTCGACCCCCAAGGGGGTCCCAACTCACAGGTTGAGCACCACTGTGCTAGAGCAATGTTGGCCATCACTGCTAAGCATTAGAATGCCTCTTTTACATGGAATATGCCTTAACTTAAACATGGGTAAACTACATCCTAAGGGGCATATCCAGGACATTTGGATTTATTATCCGGCCAATTGTCTCCTGATGCGCTGGCTCCTCTCCACTTGCTTCCTGCAATAAGCAAAGATAATGCCTAGAGGTCTCCATTGGGGTATGAACAAAAAGACGAAAAATAAGCCACTGTGTATGTACAGCAGAGCTCAGACTAGCACGGCACAAGATGTACATCATTGCCAAAATATTAGTGAGAGAAGAAAAATTAGGTCATCAGTCTCCTGCTTCTCATTTCACTATCCAGCCACAGGCCAGACAGGTATTCTGTGTTTATATTGAAGATGGAGATTTAAATGTGAGATGTAAATCCTGTGAGTATTAAATAAACATGTTTAAGTTTGTATGACATCTCAGTGATTGGGATAACAGCTACTAAATTTTATCTGCCGAGCACCTTGAAGACAGAAAAGTCTACGCACTCCTTACGGCAGAGCTGAGATTGACCCTATAGAGAACTCATTATTTAATATTAATCTACCTGCGCGGGATGGGCACAGTGAAAATAATTGGGTAATTCTATCCATTCCAAGCGAGCAAGGTAAAAAAAAAAAAGAATGATTTAAACATGAGCGAATCTCCTTCACGCCGACCGCGGAGGTCACCGGCAAAGAGTTTACAGGTCACATGAAAGACTGCTGATAAAAAATGCAAGCTTGTGTAAAAGATTTATAAGTGAGGAACGCGTGACGCTGTGTATCCCGGAATGTGAATTGACATTTTAGCGCAGAAGAGACATCCTCCAGGACAGTTTCCACAAGCCCCAGAAAGTCTTAAAGTGCCATCTTTCAGAAAGCAGAAGCATCAGATGTGCCAAGCCTCCGAGGATTAAGTGGCAACGATAAATCCTGGCACAGGGGTCAGCGCCTGGTCAGAGCGGCCGAGTTAGAAGTCAATGGAGGGAAGCAATGTAACAAAATTCAGGGCGCTTGTAGGACAAAGTGCAGATTTAGGGCAAGTCTCTGAGGGTTTCCAGCCGCCAATGGTGTCCTTCTATTTCCATCACTTTACTTGTAAGAGAACAAAACACAACGGCTCGCCCACTCAATTCACATTACAGTCAAATCTAGCACACTACAAGTACTTCAACTGAAAGCAGTATTTACAGCTAAACTTATTGTCCTTCAATGTTAGTATAATATAAAAGTCTTAACTCCCAGGACGTACAACTGTGAAGGAATTCTTTTTATAGTTTGATCTTAAAGTACAGCTAAAAGCTCATATATGATAACATAAAGAGGTGCCAAATCCAGTGCACAAGCCTCATAAACAGAAAACTTTTATCTTCCCGAATCCCATATTATTTGGTCTCACATTCTACCTCTCTCAGACACTGCACTGGTATCTTCAGTACCTCAGATTTCTACAGAACCAACCGGAAACCCAAGATCACAGCCATCCAGCCATACTGTTATTTATAAGGTAATATTGCTGCTGTGCAAAGTCCTGAGGAAGGAGGATAACGAAGCCACCGAAACACGTTGGGTATTTCTTCATTTGTATTTACTATTCATAAAACCTTGGACTTTTAAGCTGGCTACACACCTTTAGATCTGTCTGTCAGATATACTTTAGATCTACCAACAACTATGTAGTGCCGGGTCCTCTGTGATTGAACACAGGTAGACTTGATGGTTTAGAAAGTCCCTCATATTACATGGTTTTGGTAAAACAAAAGGAGATCTACAAGATATCTGACAGAGAAATCTAAAGGTGTGTGGGGGCCCTAACTTTGTGTAACTTCTTTCGAATATATACTAACGCTAGCCACACATGGTTCGATTTTAGCATTCAATCGACGTTTCGATCAAAAAAATTATCGATTGTAAAAAATATCGATGTGCTGCCCACATAGTACAATCGACGATCATTGAACGATTTTTGTCAAGTCGTCGATTGAAAAGTGATCGGACAGGTTGGAAAATTTTGCTCGATTGGTCAATTTTTTGAATCGATTTTTCGGCTTGATTTTTTTTGCTACTTCCCTTTAACTTCTGATTGAAACTAAATTGTAAGTGAAATTCAATTGACGATTTTGGATTACTTCGATCAACTTTTCAGTCGAAATTGAACAATAATCGTACTCCCCATTAGTGATGATCGTGAATATTTGAATTCCGAATATTAATCGTGAATATTGGCAATTCGGAAATTCGCGAAGATGGTGAATATATTGCCGAATATTCGCAATTCCGGATATTCGGTATTTTTTATCCATTACACATGCCTCTCAATGCAAGTGGACGAATGGGAAGGCTGCAACAAGAGCTTAGCAACACCATCAACAGTTTTTTAAATGAATATTGGGGTGATGCGAATATTGCGAAGATCGTCACTTAAAAAATTCACATAAAAATTTGCGCCATGTTAAACATATATTGCGCGCACGAAATTTGCAATAAAAACTGCCGATATTCGCAATAAAAATACCCCTGAATATTGCCGAATGCGAATATTTTCCGAATGTTTTCCATAAAATTTGCGGCATGCTGCGAATACGAATGTTGCCTATGCCGCTCATCACTACTCCCCATGTGGTTTACATCAATTAAATTAAAATCAATTTTCGATTTGTTTGATCGAACTACAAAATCTAATCGAACCTCGATTGAATGCTAAATTGAACCATGTGTGGCTAGCTTAAGAGTTCCAGAAAGGACCTTATTACTGAAAGTTGCCTATTTCCAAGAAAAGTACAGAGTTACTAAAGAGGTCTAGCCCTATGGAGTTTTGACTAGAGATAGTCGACTTTTTTAGACTAGCTCAATGTGTGAGTTGATTGTGAAGCCCCTGAACATGTAATCATCACCTAAGTTGCTGGAGATGTTGTGGGAACATTAAAAAAAACAGTATTGCTCTAACATGTATAGTTTTTGCAAAAATTTAGTTCAACGTCAAAGTACTATAGTAGGGATATTAGATTGTGAGCTCCCCTGACAGACAGTTAGTGATATGACTATATATACTGTGATGTGAACACTGTGATGTTAGCACTATATAAATACGATAATATAAATATTAATAACAGTCGAAATTTCTCAGGTCAACCATCTTTCTTTTGACCCCCTCACCCAGTTTTCACTGCGGAGGACGTGCTGTCAATTTGGAAAACAGTAGGCATAATCTTTGAGTAGCTGGGTGATGCTTGACAAGCTATTGCCATGTGAACCAGCAATGGCAATGTTGAAAGTCATCAACTACATCAAATACTCAGTAACTGCTCCATATTCATGATCCACCAGTAAGAACATTTCTAAACTTTCTATAATACATCTCTTATTCCACCAACAACTCCTGACATTGGCTGTCCCAAGGGACAAAGATCCGGTTCTTCCTGAGTGGGACCATCCACCAGAAGAAATGCTTGGTGACAGATTGCATAGCATTTCAATAGTTTCCTGCAATCCACCCAGATGTAAGTAATATAATTCCACTATGAATTCTATTTCTATGAAAAATAAAAAAACAACACTATTTATGGTTCACCAACCTCTCTCCATTTACTCTTATACTTTTTATGATTTCAGAACAAAGATTCTCCAGTCTAATGATATGCTTGTTCTAAAAAAGTTCATGTTTCTGCACTTTCCACATGCTGTCCTAAAATAATCTCCAAAAAGAAAACTTGTCTTTGTGAGGATTGACCTTATATTTTTCTTCTTAAAAAGATCAATGCAGAGTGTATATGAGGGTGTCTAGGCAATCCTGTACTGTATCGTATACTGTATCTACAGTGTGGGATTGACTGCTACCTACTGCTACTCTCTGGACATGACTGGACAGTGTTAATTGCCTGTCTACCCTTCCAACCCTTTCCCCAATAAACAACACTGACACCTTTTTTCTTAAGAACTTTGTTTGTATTAAAAGTGCCTTTACTGAAATAGGCCACAGCTTATCAAACTGACCTTATCCCTGACAGTGCCGATCTTCTTAAACCTTAATAAAACTTTATTTAAATAACATTAAATAACATCAATAACACATAATACACCCCGTCCGTACCAGCCACCTGCCCTTTTAGATCCAGCACGGTGGGTACTTCTAAATAACTGAAAACCTGTTAAACAGGAACCAAATGAATTAACTAGGGCCTGAGCCCTCTATAAACACCACATTTGATTACTGCCCTTTCTAAACCAGCACGTCACCACTAATTCTCTCTAAAACATCTATCGGCACTGAAGAGGACCTGCCAGCTGCGACAATAACAACAGAACAACAGCAAGAAAACATCAGCAAATCAACAATTAGGGAAGGAGGGTGGGTGCTTCACTCAGGAAAGAGGCCCCACTTCCGGCCTCTCTCCTCTTTATGGCCTTCTCTCTGCCCCTTAACTCACCTTCCGCTGCTACCTGTCCATCACCAGGCGGGAACAGGCCCTGTCAAGGCTGCTCCCGCCTACTCATCC
Organism: Ptychadena robeensis; assembly: GCA_036250615.1. Taxonomy (NCBI): domain Eukaryota; kingdom Metazoa; phylum Chordata; class Amphibia; order Anura; family Ptychadenidae; genus Ptychadena; species Ptychadena robeensis. The sequence goes on along the minus strand of CM070038.1, from coordinate 28,999,736 downwards.
TCCGGCTTCCGGCTCTGCAGCTACATTACTGCTTACCGTTCTCCTTGACATAAGGAAGAAAAGATTTGCCTTTGTGAAGATGACCGACTTTACACAAACACTGTGCAGATAACTTGTGAGGTCACAAGATCAGATGGGAAGCTTCTAAAGTTCAGTCACTCTTTATAATGGATGGTCCAAATTTTTAAATTAGCATGCAAATGATATGCTGGCTAAAATTGAGCCAATCATGTACAACAGCTGCTGCACTTTATGCTAATGTTAAAAATTCACAACCTCATTGGCCAGGTCTACTCTTTATGTTAACAAACAATGTATCTGATAATGTAACGGGATCAATTGCATACAAGAGCTCTTATTTAGACTATAATTGCATATTTGCATTGCATTAGATAGTAATAAAGCTGGAGAGAGTCAGGGATCTAACATTGTCATATTTGTCTAAGTACTGGTCTCATTTAAATGGAACTATGATCAGCTCCTCAAATACTCTGGGCGACCCAATGTCTGCTCGGCCTGTTTCCAGGTTTGAGATCTTGGCCATCTTGACTGGCTGCACTGGGATGACAAAACTCCCACAAATATGAACAGGATTTGATTAACTGTAATATCCAGGGGAGGGGATTGTATAATAAGTAAATGAAGATCAAGAATGAATCTTATACATTATATTCTTTGTGAAGTTATGCTTCAATGAGTTTGCTGGAAACTGAAAGCAAACTTTTCTGTTTAATGTATTTCTGCTCTTAGAATAAAACTTCTCAATAAGTTCACCTTGTCGCCATCCCTCGCCATCCCTCCACAGTCTCCGGAACAGTCACCCGTCGTGTGCAGTGATTTGACCAGCAGGAAAGCTCCTAAGTCACTGTAGGAAGTGGCATTACAATTGGATATATTTGAATTATTATGTGCGCCAGAAAAGTAGGCTGCGGTTTAATTAATAATTGGGTGATTAATGCCTCCACTGGATATACCAATCACTGCGAAGAAATTACAGACACTTATAGCAAGTAAGTACATCCATGATAAAAAAAATCTTTGTACATGCAAATAGAAATATGATGTAAATGTGGGACCAATGTGATTTGTGCATCTCCACACGCTTCATGGGGGTTGGGTAGTAATGGGAAACTACAAAAACGGCACTCTTGGATTTTTTATTTTTGGGGAAACTAAACTGATGTGCACCAAACATGATATGTAGGTCTTCGGGTTCATAACATTGGTATTTATAGATTGCATGGTTAAAGCTAGCCATACACTGGGAGATTCCTACCCAATTTTTTGGCAGATCGACCGCCGAAAATCTGTTTTTTTCGCCCACCTGGCGAGATCGACCAGGAATCTGCCACATATTGAATCGCACGGTGATCCGTCATGTTGGTAGATTCCCGTTCGATCTTATTACTTGGGCAGCAACAAGCCCTCAACTACTGCAATGTCTGCACACCATGGCGTGGTTTGCGATTTCATGGTGGCTACTGAATGTCTGTCCTGAAACCGACCATCTGAATGGACCCTTTAACAATTCCCCACCAAAGGCCCCAATTAATTATCCTTCATCCCACTGGCTACCAAAGATCATCACCACTTTGTGCCCTGTAACAATACACACAGTACTCATTTGTGTAAAGCCAATTAAAACTGTCTTGCAGCAGCCAAAGTTCCCAAAGATCAATGAATCCAAAAGGCATTTTATAGTAATAAAAAGGACATTGCACATTCACGCCGGGGTGATCTATCGCCAGCACACAGTGGATAATAAAATGCACAGAAATCGCATTAGGCTTCCTGATAAAATATGTTGAAGTTATGAATTTGCCAGGCAAGCACACAGACTGAGTCTGAAAAATAACTCAGCTGTGCTAAACCCACCGGGGCCCGCTCTCTGTTCTTTGCTTAGCTTGACGCTAACAGCAGCTCGGTGACGTTAAAGGATGTCCCGCCACCAGGCTTACCCATTTATTAACATCATTAGTTTGCCGTACACTGTTGCCACTGAATAGGAAGGGAAAAAACTAAATCAAAGGCACTCGATTATCAGGAACGCGGGATGTCTGTGGGTACACTTAATCAGCTGTTCCTTCATTCTGTGGCCGCCAATGAACTAGAGTTATGGCAAATCTCTACACGTGAAATCTGTGCAGGCAGCTTCATAATATTTCACCTATGTATTTTTAAAATCTCCTTTGCATTTTATGAGCCTCCAATAATTCAGCCTAATGAAACCGTGATCTAAATGTTCAAAACAGAACATGATTCTAATAAGCAGAAGAGAAACCCTACAGGGAGGACCCATGATTGTCTACAAAATCTCTGTCTAAGACACAAATAAACAAGCTCATTTATAATCTCGCTATACCTGTGGTCATATCAGTCTTACACACCTCCCTAGAAATGAGGAAGGTGGAATGAAATGCAGTAAACTAACATTTAAGGTCAGAGTAAAAGAATGTCTGTTGATCAATAAAAACCTATACAATGTGTTTGGCTGATCGCCTGCCTGTTCGCTGGGAATTCGAGTTTTCCGAGCCGATTTTTCACTAGAAAGGGATCTTTCCAGCTATCAATGACCACCTATGTAAAGAGCATTTGATTTAGGCTATAATTACACGACTGTAGAAGGACTAAGTCCCTGGCGACTATGCTCACCTGCAAATTAAAAAGCATTAATCCACGCAATTGCGATCTCTTTTTAGGCCCCCTGCCTGTGTTTATTTGCACACAAACAGTCCAAAGTCCAAACCCAAAATCCCCCTCACGGGGGTTAACATAAGCCAAATAAAAAAAGCTCTGAAAATGCCAAGCCTCCTGGCTTGGCACCAATCCAGCAATGGTACCTTCCTGTAGGAACCTTACTGGCCTGCCTCCTAGCAGCCACCAGCATGGGGCCACACACTCCCTGTGTGCCCTGTGTTTACTGCACCCAGCAGCACTGTCTCCAACTTCCTTGGGGAGCCCTGACTGAGTGGAGTCAGTCCCTATTTGTGGAGACACACCTGGCTCCACTCACCTGCAAACAGGTGTTAACTGTTTAGGGGACCCTGGGGAATAGAGCGGCCCACCCAATTCCATCCTTTCTATCCCAGAGTCCGGGAGCCCTTTAAGAAAACAAAACACATTCAGTAACCTAATAGTGCTGGGCAATAATATCCCGAACTCCTTCCAGGATACCACCAAATGGTCCATACACACAGTGACAGATAACCAGTCTGTCACAATATATATATTTATATATATAAATATTACAGACCACAGCTTATTATAGCAAAAATCATTAAATAACAAGAATAAAATTTTAACACTTTAAACATATGGGTCCCCCCAACAGTGCCACTGACTTCAAACCCAATACTACCACCAACCATACCAGCCTTTGCATCAACTAGCTTTGTGTCTACCTTATCAAACTAAATGTTAAAGCCCTGCATTAACCAATCACCAGAATTTAGTGACTATGCTAAAGAAACCAACTTGTCACCTTCCAAATTCTGTTTCCTTCTTGGCACTGGCGGGGTTACTAGAGAAAAACCTACATTAAACATACCAGAAAGGAAAATAATAGGGAAGGGAGGGTGGGTGAATTTCACGATCTAAAGAATAGTGTTGAGTGAGAATATTCGAATTTCAAAAATATATTCGACGAATATCCGTCATTTGAGAATTTGCGAAGGCGGATATTCGTCATATTATTCTTCAACATTGTTAACCGGCATACATCGCGCATATTTGTGCGCATTGCGAACGGATACGTGCAATATGCACAGTGCTTGTACTGGCTTAGATCACAGAATGAAGAAGAGAAGCTTCTGGTTCAGGAATCTTTCTGAATAATTGCCATGCGCGATGTAAGGCAATAGAAAAAGTCAAACCGAATTTTACAAAATTCAAATTCGAATGTTCATTAACGAAATTATGCGAACTTGAATATACCATATGCGGCTATACACTACCAAAGAGGCCGCCCCTATACACCCCCTAATAAGGCTGTCACCACAGTCAAAATTGCTGGAGATGTAGAGAAGACTTGTAGGAAAATGATTTTGCCATTTAAACCTAAAAATATTATTTTTGAATAAATTGTAGCTTATCAATACGATGAAGCCTGACTTGTCTCTGAAGGCTTTTTAAAAAATACAATATGGCTTTTGTTATAATATGGGCATCCGCTGTATACTGGACCATGGTGGAATTATATTAATATGGACTCTTTACTTACTAAAGGTCTACATTATGCAAATGACACAATGTAACTATGTTTGCTATTGGCAAGAGTGCAGGCTTTGTGAATACTTCAGAATACCTACAGCTGTAGTATAGCCATCAGTATTTTTCTCTTGATCACTTTTAACACACATTGTATTCCATGCCAAACTCTTTATTTTGCTAAGTAGCCGCAATTACATTTCTTTTGACAATTTTCTTTTTTTTCTCCTTTACTCTTAAAATAAGTGTCGTTGCTTTGGCTGGCAGACATTCATATGACATGTTTGTGTGGCAGGGCGGCTTCTAGGCATTGGCTGCAGGGGATGGATGTGCCTTTGAAAAATTGAATACATTAGCAGTGCTGGGAACGGACAGAAAATCCACATTTTTGGCGCCTGCAGCAACAGAAATAAAAAGAAATTATTCCAGCCAAGAAAGTTTCCAAAGACATCTTCATTGGAGACAAAATTTCGTCATGAGGAGCCTTCATTATGGAGAAAATCTAACTGCGGGCGTTTTACTCTGTATTGATTTGATTTATATATAATGAATTAATTTCAATCATAAAAGTTTTTTATCCATTAGAACTTCTGACAATAGGATAATAATCAAAGTCTTCCTAGGGCTGTCATAGGCAGTCCGTTTTTTTTTTTTATCTGGTCCATGCTGCGCTCGCATCCATTGCTCTAGTTGACTTCAATGGCAGCCACACCTCGCCACACCACAGTGCCATTTCCTGTAAAATTGCCATTTCAATGAACATTAACACACTGCATAACACAATGCGTGCAATTGTAAATTGTAAATAGCTGCATTTTTCCATTATACGTTGGGGCCCCTCCGCTAATAGTATACGCTTAGAAGGAGGCGAGGTATCCCACAGAAATTGCCTGCTCGGCGCATGGTCTACACATCCGCCAGTGCAGAGGCTGAATGTGCTCGACTACGTTCAGCCTTACATCGGCGGATCGGCTCAGCGCAATGAAGACAGACCCTCCGACGAGCAGGTAAGCCTATCTGCTACGTTGGGACCTCCCGCTAAGCGTATACGCTTAGTGGAGGGGTCCCAATGTAATGGAAACATAGCCTTAGGTTTTGTATGGAAACCTTTGCACCATGTGGTAACGCAAAGCAACACATATAGTGTCAAAGAGCCTTATGTCTGTACATGCTTGTGTCCTTGCTCCTATTTGTCTGTTACAGAGGGGCCACACTTCCCCTTCATATTGGGAGCTGGCCCTTCTGGCCACTGACGTCACTTTGACTGTGTGACCGCTGCTGACAGTTGTTCAAATGCGTATTTAATACCTTTTCTTAGTGTCAAATGTAAGAACCCAGCAAAAACTTTGCACACCCTGTTGCATTTGTGCACTGGTGACCATTATCAACGGGACAAAAACTTATAATAAATAATCCAGAACCTTTCAGATGTAATTTCTCATTAAGTTTCTCTGAAATATCACACAAGAATTATTTGTGTAATGTATTACATTTTTGGTTCATCCTTCTCCCTACTCTCAATATGCTTATAACTTTTGTTAACGTAAACAATTTTTATTTCCCACCTTTTCCTAAACTTTTTTATAAAGTCATCTGTACTAGATAAGGGACCCACAGAAAATGTTGGTGTCCTTTGGCATTTGATGATTGGTGGAAGCAGACCATGCTGGGAGGTAGTCAAAGTTGACTTGGGGGTTTTATCCGCACGGAACACCCAACAGCTGCTGTCGAATGAAAACCATGTATTCCTGATAGTTATTCTAATATAAGCGCTGTAAATATAACCGGCATATGTAGGAAGGTCAGAGAGATATTTGTGATGTGATTAGCCATGAGTGAAACAAGCTGTTCAGTTTCATCATTTTTCAAACTGTTTTTTATAGAATGTCCTAGGAGAACAGTCATTATTATCACTACATAATGATTTCTCTTCCAGGGCATATCTAAGAAATAACTAAAGAGTACCTGTCAAGCAGGGACAGTTTAGACTGTTAATATGTTTTGGCACACCAATCTTCCATGGTTGTGATAAAGTGAAGTAAAGTAAACTTTTAGTCTCTGTAGTCTTCCACCAGGTATTTGAGAAGCAACCGACTAGACCTTTATACTTCATACTAGATGATCTAGGTAGAGGGGATCATCTGGTCAACTTAAGATTGTTTCAAGTTGTCAGACCATGTAAACTGACATTCGTGTGTAGCAGCCAGATGAAAATCCTTACGTGCGATCTCAACTAAACTGTACCACTAACCAGTTGTTTCAGAAAAGTGTTCAAACGCTCTCTGACCAGTACTTGTGTGGTGTTGACCATCTAGATTGTCAACCGCGGAAGTGATGTTATGAAGTGTCACTTCCTGTATTTGGATTGAGGAAGTGCTGGTGGGGAGTGTCAATTCCACGTTCTAAATACTTCTGGCATGATCAGATAAGTGGAATGTTCCCCCTCATATTTTCTTTATTTCTGATCCCTTGTGCCATCAAAAATGATGTGAGGGGTGGGACAAAATTATCTTGACAGACGCTGACGGTGTGGGTATTCTCCCGCCAGCCGGATCTTTTTTAGATACCTGCATGGCTGATCCGGCTGATGGAAGAATGCCCACAAAGCCGACATCTGTCAAGACCATTTCATCTGTAGACGTTGAGGGGCACAGACGTGTCGCTGGTGCTGGTGATTTGCCACGAACATGCGGACATTGGACAAAAGGGTTGGGTTCCACCCACCTGTACTGTTCACTTGCGAGAAGAGAATAGAACATGCCACGTTTGCTGCAGACTGTCCGCGGAATGGCCATCCCTATTGCTGAACCTAGACCTGACCAGGTGGCGATTTTTTTTGGGGTCGGGCAGTTTATATATATTAATAGAAAGGTTATAAACATCTAAAGCACATGGCATTTCTGAGAGGGAGAGGTGTATACTGTGTATTGTCAGTTCTTAGCCAGAACTTTTATTTCAGAGAGATCACAAGACAGGTTCACTTTTTAGAACAGAAGAAAAGACATATACCTGTTTATTTGCCTACATTGTTCCTGAAAGGTTTATTCTTGATTACAGATATTAAAACAACATGCACCAGCAAAACAAGACAAGTGGTTCATACTGATGAGATAAAATGCTTTTGATTTCAATTCAGGAATAAAAGATCTTTTGAAGTGGCTATATACCAGAATAATCACGTTCCAGGAAGACGCCTGCCAACCGGGAGCTATTGTGAATACATGTTTATGAGTATATTTGCAATGATAAAAGATTAAGAAAAACATTCCTGCATGCTCCGACAAGCATATTGAGATAAAACGATTTCTTGCTTTCAATGAATTGAGCCATCATCGTCTCTAGTTTGAATAGAAGTTTGGGGATTCGTTTGGAAGATTCAGTGCCTCTGTGCAATGGCGGAAGGCTAACAAACATTACATGGCCATGACATGGGATTTACCATGGATATAAAAAGTGCCCTTTCCTCCAATGAAGGCAGACCAAACCTAGTGGGAAGGGCCATCTTAGTTCTTTACATGGTTTTCTGCCTCATTTCTCGAATCAAATTTCTGTAATTCCAATGCGAGCTAAGCGGACAGACTTTTGGAGGTAATATTCATATAGAAATATGCCTTGATGGTTAAATGTCCGCCAGAAGGAGTCAATATTCCTAAGCATGCTGCATTTCCATGCATAGATAGCACTAACGCATAATAACAAGTTTCCACCACAAAAATATCAATCCAATGACTGAATGGTGTGGGCCAGGCATAATAATCTTAATCTAGCAATGGAAGGACTAGATGGATTCTTGGAGCCAGTAGAAATGGGCACTAACTGACTTATTGCACTTTCTACAAACACTTCAGTTTAAACTATTTCAGGACAGAAGAGGAACTCAAACTAATACACATTAGTGAATCAGTTGGCAATCGTGTGCATCCGAGCGTTTTGCTATTTAAAAAATTAGGTAATAAAAAGTCCTAAAACCCTGTAATTATGTGTGTGATATCGAGGGCAGGCGTAAGAAATCATGGGGCCCGGTACAGCAAAAATGTCAGGACTTGTTGAGCGGGGGTGCTAGCAGAGAAATATCTCCACAAAGCTCTCCCCCTCCCGGCATGCTGCCTGATCGGTGCATCAGCCTATCAGCCCAGACACAGTGGCGGTCGGGCCTGCTGCGGTGTCGAACCGGGGCCCCTACGTGCTGAGTGTCGGGCCCCCCTAGCTGCCCGGGCTGCCTCTGTCCCCCCCTGACGGCGGCCCTGGTGATATTAACTCTTTCAGGTGATTAGACTTCACTTGAACATCTTTTCATATGACACAACTTTCAGCAATATTTTCCAACAGGAATAATATATCTAGGTTTAACTGGAAACCCAAAAATTGGTCTGTTTGAATTGATCATCTGTTTTCCCTTCAGAAGCTCCTCAGATTTGGATTGTTTATTTGGATCGGAAATGGAATGATAAGTAAAAATCTACCTTTGTGTACTTTAACTTTTACATTATATGATATATTTGTGTTCCAAATAAGTATTATAAACGTATCTAGATCTCTCATCTTTAGAGGCACTGTACAAAATAAAAAATAGAATAATGTAGAGTAAATAAAAAAAACAAAATTACGATGTGCGATTATGAGCTTACAATCTAGTGGTATAACAGCTTTATGACTTTGGTCACTGACGTCACTTCCGGTACCTGGAACGCACAGTTTCTGGTTCTATATACGAACGTGACGTCACTGACTTCTCTCTGCGGTCTCATGTGAAAGAATTATTTCACTGGCCGGATGTTTCTGCTACTGATCCCGTCAGCAGAAGCAGAATAGTTACCTTCTTCCCCCGTACTGTTCGCCGGGGGAAGAAAAGCAAACATGTCATGTTCGCGGTCAAAGCTTCGCATATATCGTAATGCAGCTTGTCTAGATTTTATCGTACCCTAATAACAGAACCTGTTTTACCTTTGACATGCCCCCCCACATTGCATTATGCATTAACATGCTGATATTAGCATAAATACATTACAAAATGTAGGGGCCAATGTGATTACTAGGTCCACTAGAGATCTTGGGGGGGGGGGGGGGGGGGGGGTTGCACACCATCAGTGGCATCGGAGGAGGGGGATGACACCGTGTCTCCAGCAAAGAGAGTCTGCAAGCTCAGCTTTGTGCTCCCCTCCACTCTCTCTGTAAACCGAAAAAAAGAGAGATGGTGGAATTTCTTCTAGATATAAAGAAGGGTTGTGCGGGCAAGTTAATAGAGGGGATGTTACCCCATGGCAGGAGCATTTCTTTTAATGTTTGTATGGTGGGGATCTATATTGGACACAGGCAAGGGGGGCCTTAAAGAAAAAAGTTCGGAATCACTGACCTAAGTAAACCATGTAAACCGGTGTACTTTGCGTTAACGCTTCCGCACTGCATCACCATGAACATGACGCAGCATGGTTAGTGAGAAAGGGCCTTAAATATAAAAGTCAGAACAAATTTTTTGACCTACAGCACTTGTGTAGCACAGTGGAATGTAATAATGTGGGGTTTTATTACTGATAATGGATGCGCTAGTATAACCGCTAACGCATCTATTGCCAGGATAAACCACACCACAGCACGGCTAGTGTGAACTGGCCCTAACATGCGGGGTCTGCTTTAACTGATAACGACTGTGAATTACATTTCATGTTAAACATATTAGATAAAAAGGGTAACTTATCTTTCTATTTGCATTTGTATCATTGCTCGATTGTATTTGACATTTAGCTTTCTTTGCGCAAGATTTGCTAGTAATCCATGATGAACATCTAACCAATCTAGTCTGCCATTTGTTTGTTCTGATATAAAATAATACGACAACAATTGATTTGATATCCGAGAACGGCTGACTCTGAACGAGAACCCTCGTCTGCCGTACTCGGGTGTTTATCAGTGAATATATAGTTTGCATAAAGAGACGTTTTATGTAAGCGCCTTGAAGGTTCATCTTTCAGCAGCTCTCCGCAAACTCCGCGACAACAAGCATATTAACCAAAATAAAGTAGCTGGTAGACGATGGAAATATTATCCCGGGGATTCCGACCGAGTGGTTTATAGTGCACTTAAGAGATGATTTAAAGTAATGTCCCTTCTCCAGCATGATAAAAGGGGATGTTAATGGAATTAAAAGGCCTACCTACATCCATAGGCCGGTGAGTGACAAGGGAGGCCAATGGGAAAATACAAAATTTTACAATCCTTAACTTGTATAGTTCATTTTTTTTTATTCATTCCTCATAGTGACAGATAACTGCCAGATAAATGAACGTATTTATTTCTAAGCAAAAACGCTGCCATTTTTTTTTCAAAGGAAACACTATTATATATTGATTTAATATAATTCCTACAATGCCATTCAGAAAAATGATACATAAATACATATTTTGCTGGATGAGCAGTCAATCAAAGGAAGAAAATAAAGAAGATAATCAGGAACAATTCACCGTATAACAGCCGGCAAATGGCAAGATTGATTTTTCTTAAGCGTTGCTGTTTAAAAGCGGCAGTTTAAGGTTTACCTGTCATATGAATAACGAATAGGTCTCTATTGCTGAACTGTATGCTGAAATTGTTATTTGTTCTCACTGTAATCACATGCTTCCACCTTCAAGTGGACAATGACTACTTTACACTCATGAACTCCCACCTTTTACAAAGGTCCTCTGGCTCGTCACATAATGATAGGCCCATCTTTGCCTCCTACTAGAGATGGTCAAATTTTTTGACTAGCTGACTTTGTGGGCTGATTGCAAAGCCTCTGAAAATGATATCATCACCAAAATTGCTGGAGATGTAAAGAAGGGTTGTGGGAAAATTAGAAAAAAAAAGTTTTTGCATAAATAAGATGCAAAATCCAAGTTGAAATCGAACTTTTTACTACCCTTTTCTACATCTCCAGCAGCTTTGATGATGATACCATGTTCAGGGGCTTTTCAATTAACTAGTCAAACCATCTCTACCTCCTTCGAAAATAGACAGCCCTTAATATTTCATAGCTGCCATGTATGGGCAACGTATGACCTGTATGCCATATGACCTGTATGTCTAATGAGCAAATGGTAGACCAATTCATTGTTAGGGCAGATGGAAATTTGTCGCCATTCTCTCTAGATTCTGAGCCCAGCTGGCATTGGGCATTATGGTGATATCTGTGTCAAAGAATGGAGAGGCAGGAGTGTGCTACTGAGAAATCAGCCTAGCTTTCCTGATTTGTCCTCATCATGCTAACATACCTTTTTTTAATCAAACCTTTCTGATTTTACTTTATGCCATTTAAGAGCCAAACAATGTCCTAAGGTGCCTTTATTCCTCGATGCCAGTGGTTCCCAAACTTTTCTTGCAGGGCCCCCCTTTTCTATTTAGGGACATTATCGAACCCCCCCTCCCCATTCAAACACAGGTTAGGAATGAGGTCCAGCGCCCCCTTGTAATATGTTTGTGCCCCCCCAGGGGGGCCTGCATCCCAGTTTGGGAACCACTGCTCCGTGTATTGCAGATGACCATGGTTGGTGGGAGAGGCCAGGATGGTGCATTCATACATTTACTGCACCTGTGTTCATCTGCGATGTCCCTCATCCATGTCTTAACCGCCACTAAGCAGGCAGCTCAGGCCCTTGTACATGTCAAAATATGGCCATTGCTTAAGGCACTGTTCATTTTTGCTTTCACATATGGCAACTGTGGGTAGACAATTATATATCTGATAACAAAGAGACAATCTTTTTCTGATTGTTTGATACCATGCACCCCACCACTTACTCTCCTTACCCCTCCCCATTCTACCACCCATCTCTCTTTTTCTATCTCCTATTTTTGATATTTTTTTCTTTGAATTGCTTATTTGTTTTGACAATGTTGTTTTATTTGATACCCTTATTGTTACATGTAGCCTGGACATTGTTGTTTGTAAGGCTAGGGCTCCACTATGTGCTGGTATCCCCCGATGTCAACGCAAGCCTCCATTACTGTTACTATAGATGCAGATGGGCTGCGTCGACAATAACCTGACAGAGGCGGGACCGACAGAGCGGGAGCATAATACTTTTGTTTGTGAAAATTTCATTAAACATGAATATTAAACAATTGGCTCTGGGTGACATGATAAAAAAACAATGGCTTTCAGGATGAATGTTATTCTGGAGAAGTGCATGTTCCTTGCCATCCAATTGGATGTGGAGCCTCCTTGTTACTCCATAGAAGTAAAATTCCTGGTAATGAAAGGAATGTGCCAGGGACATTCAGACTGGAAAAGAAATGGGCTTAATGGTGCTGGATGTCCTTCAGCTGTTTCCAGCCTGTCATACCTTCTTATGTACACTTTGAAAGGATTTAACTGTACATTAGGGTCCCCATACACCTTTAGATTTCTCTGTCAGATTTCCTTTTGTTTTACCAATACCATCTAATATGAGAGACTTTCTAAACTATCAAGTCTACCTGTGTTCAATCGCAGAGGACCCGGCACTACATAGTTGTTGGTAGACAGAGAGATCTTAAGGTGCATGGCCAGCTTTATACAGAGAAATCAAATACTTTAGTGTATAGGCTTACAGCTGGGTTAAGGCCCCCATACACCTTACAATTTTACCATACAATTTCTGTACAGTCAACTTTTGTTCTACCAAAACCATGTAGTATGAGGACCTTTCTAACGCTAGTCATACACCTTTAGATCTCTCTGTCAGATATCCTATAGATCTACCAACTGCTATGTAGTATATGGTCCTCTGCAATTGGTCAAGATACACTTGATGGTTTAGAAAGTCCCTCATATTACATGGTTTTGATAAAACAAAAGGAGATCTAAAGGAAATCTGACAGAGAAATCTAAAGGTATATGGGGACCCTAACCCTTCCAATCACTATGTATTCTCTCAGGGAGGCCACTATACTACAGAGTTGATGGTATATCTAATGGAGATTGTATGGAGTGATCTAAAGGTGTATGAGGGACTTTAGACTCCAAAATAGTTTATCTTGAGAAGGTTCCTGTGTGTAAAGGATAGCAATGCTTTGTTAAAGGAGAGAATAGATAAAGATTAGTGTTTAAAGGGCCTTTAAAGCAGCAGACTTTTCCCAATGATTGCACAATTTTACTACCACAGTTTTTGGTCAAAATCGAAGTTTATTGATGACCAGAGTAAAGCTCTATCCC
>CM070038.1:28952343-28986348 GCA_036250615.1 Ptychadena robeensis | reverse complement strand
CCCCCCCCCCCCCCCCCAGTGATACAGAGCCAGAAAATGTGACCTCAGCCGCCATATCAGCAGGGATAACACAGCATTATGAGGATTGCGCACTTCAGGATGTAATCCTCTGGACGTGCTTTACAAGAGTCTCTCCGTTCACCATCTGACCTCCAAACCGACTTAATATATAACATTATTATGAGAAGCGTCTCCGGGAGAGTGGCGGCGCTAAGACAGGACGACAGAGAATCAGCTTCATTCCTACACTAAATCATGCTTCCTGACACTTCATTTACCGAGATTCTCTTCTATTAGGATTGCCAATTTTTTTTCGCCTTTCTTTATGCTGCTGAGACGGGATGACACACAAAATCCAGATTAATCATTTTTTTGTATGGTTATATTTAAAGGGGAACAATGGTCAGGATAAATGATCAGCAGTTAGGTTAAAGCTGAGCTCTATATAACTCTAGGCATAAAAGACACAAATTAATGGAGCTCTGTAATACCGTATATACTCGAGTATAAGCCTACCCGAAAATAAACTGAGGTACCTAATTTTACCAAAAAAACGAATAACTTGAATATACAGTATTTTTCGGACTATAAGACACACTGGATCATAAGACGCACCCAAAGTTTGGGAGAGAAAATAAGGGAAATGTAAAAAACCGAGACACAGCCAATATCACATGAATATACAGAATGTTCCAGCAAAGTAGGCAGGAATGGTCCATGCAGTATTCACTCTTCCAGCCAAAAGGCCAGTGCCAGGAGGAAGGTCTTCACTGCAGAGCTGAATTTTTAACATGTGTTTACCCAATAGAAATTCCCATTCTCTGAACACACTGACCAACTTATGCAGAGACACATTTTACAATCTGGCACTGAACAACTTACCCATGAGCAGCTATTTACATATGGGAGGAGATATGAGTCTTTGTCACAATACGTATTTATTGCAATGCAGAATGTTAATGTTAATACACAACTCATGCTATCTAATTGTAAAATGTGTCTCTCCATAAGTTGGCCAGTGTGTTCAGAGAATGGGTACTGCTAGTGCTAATGCAGAGAGATCTCTTTTTAGGAAGAGGGAATTAAACAAATTTCTGCCTCCTGTGATGCAGAGCTATTGCTCCCAGGATAGTTGGCACAAAAAAAACATAATTTTTTTTACATATTCGGACCATAAGACGCAGGGACACTTAGACGTAGGGGCACAAATCCTTGATTTGAACGGTAAAACATTGCGTTTTATAATCCAAAAATGTGGAAAGCCTGGGAGGGGTAAGCCATGCTAAGGCAGAGAAACACACAGCAAATGTGCTTTTGTTTCAATACCTTGTTCCCCAACCTATTAGATTGTAAGCCCGTCCGGGCAGGGTCCTCTATTCCTCCTGTGTCCTTACCTGTACCTGTCTGTTAAATTGTGTTGCATTATAACTTTGATGTTTTGTACAGCGCTGCGTAATATGCTGGCGCTATATGAATAAATGATACTAATAATAATGTTAATTTTTCAACTTGCTGATTTGTGAGTTAGGCAATGTTTCTACGGCATCAAAATGGATATTTTGTGATGCGTTTTTTTAATGCACCACCTCACACACAGCTCTGCCAGTCAGGGCTAGAGGCAGGGAAGCGGTCAAAGACCACTTCTCAACCTCTTTCAATATCTCCACTTCTTTAAATATTTCAGCTTTCTCCTACTCTGATGGCCTGACACGAAAAGTCAAATTGGCCCCAGTGAAATTCGACTATGCAAAATGTCATCGAAAAAGGCAAAATGTAGACTTAAAAATGCCAATTTTTCAACCATCCCTGCCAAGGAATAACTGAGGTAAAAGTCAGAAAATAAGCACAAACAAATACCATGTTAAGGTATGTTGGGCAGTGTTGAGGGAAACATGGGTCCGCACACTTTTTGCCAGTTTAGCAATCATACTGCTCTAACCAATTTAACATTTCAAAGTGAATTGGTCCCAAAACACAGCACACATATGTACAATATTCGGCCCTCTCCACTGGACTCTTCATTGGATTTGTTACATTCAGCTAAAATTCACCTTTAAATAAAAATAATTTTATAAGATTTAAAATATAAATTTGCCCATGTCTGTCTACTAGACCTCACTGGTGACCCCGTCTGCCATAGTTATTCTCATTTAACAACTTTGTGAGTCACTGGCTTACAGCGAGCGAGCAGCTAAAACCACAATTCCTGTCTGAGGTTGTTCCCTAAAATAACTTGTATAATTTAACTAAACCTAACACTGATCTGACATTTTATTAAGCGTGCTTTAATGTATTTCTGTTAAACACTCTCAGGCTTAAGCAGCTTTGTTGATTAAATAAAAGGAATTATAAGCCTACTCTCCACATAAAAAAGTTATTATGAAACACAATCTCCGATGTTTGATGTGTCTTGTAATGTAATGATTTTTCCCTGAGTAAATACCAGGGTAGTTGGCTGTGCGGACAGAATGTATTATCGTAGGAAAACCATGTGCAAAGTCTTGGATCTCATGTGAGTGTGTCTATGTCTACTGTGACTATATATATATATATATATATATATAACACACACAATCAAATAATGGGACACCCTTCCATATCATCCAAAGAGTTCCATGGGCAGAGGTGTATGGAATTAAGCACGTAGACGTGCTACTGTTTCTAACATTATTTCTTGAAAGAAATGTATGGGTATGAATGCATGATATCCATCCCAGTTTCCCCACTTACCCCCACTCTCTCTCCCCACTCACTTTGTATATTGCAGTGTATCTTACTAAATGCCTCAAAGCCAATGTGTATTTCCAATGTTTCCTGGAAATTAAAGCAGCAACAAATAATTTGGCGGATTTTCCTGTTTGTGAACCTAAAGCCGGCCATAGACGTCCCGATCTATGGCCGACATTTAGCAGACTTTTCACAGCATGGTGACGTCACCACGCTGTGAGCAGTCTGCTACAGAACGGACAGGAATCCTGTGTGTTCCACTAACACACGGGACTCCTGTCAGACTGTAGCCAATTAACTCGGAGGGGGAGGAGACTCCCCCTCCGAGTTAACAGCCTGCAGTGCAGGAACAGAGGATCGTGCAGAAAAAAAACCAGCAGGACGGATCCGTGTGCGATGCGACCTGCCGGCTTTTTTTCTACAAAACTCAAGGTGAGCTCCCTCATAGTTGCAGCCGACCAACCTTTATGTGCTCAGCGGGAGTGAGCACGTAGGTTGGTCTGCTACAACTATGGCCGGGAATCGGCCCGTCTATGGGGGGCTTTAGATACCAGAGCTAATAAAGTTGTCATAGGTTAAAAAAAGGGGCTCTTGTAGAGCATATGTTTAAGTATATAGAAGGGCATTAACCTCCTGGGTGTTATGTTTCATTGATCATGAAACTCCATGCGAGATAACTGCAGGCAGACTCACCCGAATTAACTGAGGGGAAACTTACCTGTCCCCCGGATGCTGATGCTTCCGTGTCCACCAAGACAAAGGGAGCAGGGTAGGTGGCGCCATAGACCTTCATGGTAATGGTGGGGTATTGTTTTTTCTCAAGAGAAAAAAATCTCCCGAAGAGCAAAAAATTTTGGCCAAATTTAACATGCTCCGCCCCAATCACCCATAGCGTGCTTTTTCAAAAAGCGCACCATATTCGCAACCCTCAGGGGGTTGACGACTAATGTTAATGTAAATTTGAGTCATCAGTCATCTCCTTTCACCTCCCCTTCCTCCCCTGCCAAAACTGACAGAGAGAGAAGGTCTTGTGCTAACCACCAATCAGCAATGACAGCATGCATTCAGATCAGTGTCTTGTGCTGCAGTTTTGATGGAGGGGGGATTTTTCCCACCTAAACACAGTATTTTCAAGTTTACAGGTATAAATATACAGTATATAAAAAAAATCATGATCATGATAAAAAACATTGGCGGTATTGGCAGGGAGAAAAGGGAAGTCTATATATTTCCTCCCCTCCAATCAAAGGCAGAGACTGCAGGCAGCTGGTTGACTCACACATAGAGAGAAAAGGTCTTGTGCTTCTCTTTCTCTCTGTGTGCACTGTCCGGCACACACACTAATCAACTCCTTTCAGAAGTGGTCAACTCTGCCTCCAAAATGCTGGATTCCCCTGGCAAATCTGTGTATCGGTGTGTATGCCGATGCTTCTGCATCCACCAGCGATCGCCTCACCGGTGACGCGAAGGGGGCAGGGTAGGCGGCACCATAGACTTTCATGTAAATGGAGATCTGCTTTTTTCCAGCATGATTTCGGGGTCACCGGTGATGCCGGAATCGTGCTGGGCACCTCCGAATTGGCTGTAAGTCGCGGCAGAATTTTATATTTTATAAAAAGCATGCCACATGCATAATGACGAGGAGGTTCATGCCATACATTATAAAAGTGCTCCATTGTGGCACATTTAACTGTACACTTCTTTTTTGGATTTGGTAGATCCTGGAGTTGTCACTTAAGCCAAGGGGGAGAAAGGGATTTAGAGAACTGGAAGAAATTCAACCAAGGTGGCACCTATACATTTCTCATGGCTGATTGTTTTCAAGCAACCATAAAGTCAAGTACAATGTGAATACTTTTTCTTCTCCATGGTATAGCCAGAAGAATGACACCACCCAGCTTCCTGTGCCACCCTAACTACCAGCTTTTTTAAACTACACACTTTAGAATTCTCAGCTCACCACTAAAAGTTTGCCTTCCATTAGTATAAGTCCTAACTCTGTGAACAATCATCAGTCATACAGGTTGATGACCCACTCCCGCTCCATGTAACCAGTAAGGAGCGATGTTCCAATATGTCAGATGAAGGAAGGTAAGCTCAAACACCTTGGCACTTAGTATATTCCAAAAATGCCATATTCCATACTAAGATCTGGGCAAAGTGTGACAGTTTAAGCAATATTGAGCAATATCTGTCCCTAGAGTCCCATATGCATTGTCTAGAGCAGGAAATTTGCATCTCCAGTTGAATTTGACTTAATTTTTTTCTTTTTAAAATGTTATACCTACCAAAAAAGGAACCACTAGTAGCGCGCATCTCCTATTACAAATTAACAAATGGCTGAATTTTGTGCTGTGTCTTTCCTCTCTCTCTCAATTATACCTCCCATGTCACCGCGCTCTCTGCTGCAGCCGCCTCTTCTAACTCCATCAACAATTTAAATTGCAATTCTCGGCCTCTTCACTGGGCAGCGGTAATGCACTTCATTTCTTCAGATTGAAGGCTCTTTGCCCTGGGGTGATTTTTATCAGCTTTATTTGAGTTTGCAATTATAGAAAATTACAACACAGGAAAAAACATTAAGTAAGAATTACTGGAGGAATCGATAGGAGTCGGACTAGCTCACATGGGTACATGAGAGCAATGAAGTGCTGATGTGGTGTGGGGACCGAGCATGCCCCTTGAATCCACTGAGATCTGATTGTGTTTTAAAAGAATGAGAATATTTAAAAGGAAACAAATGTCACAGAAAAAGAACACACAGAAAAGTCCAAACCTGGGCATAGACGGGTTGTTTTCCCGTCGACTGCGCAGCCAACCGACCTATGACGTCATCACGCACAGCCACTAGAGCCAAGAATCGCCTGGGCACCCTTTGTGTGCCGGCCATTACTTCTAATTGCCACTGATAGGATCAGCATTCCATCCGACATGCGGCAGATTCCTGGTCAATATGACCAGGGGGGGTCACCGGATTCTCTGCCGACCGAACCGCCGATCAATTGCGGGAACGTGCATGGTGGTCGATAGGCTCTTGAATTGGGCAGGAATCTACCCGTCTATGCCAACTTAACACTTTTACTTTACTGTCTTATTTTGGTGGCCTTTAATCTTCTCTGTTCTTGGATTTTCTTCACTTGTGCTACCAGTATGGGCCTTTAGTGATGTTGGCATGAAGAGTCCCTTGGTAACTTAAAATGACAGAGATTGATGCTCTTGGAAGTGACAACTTCTAAGCAGATTCCTTAGGAATATAGCTCTGAAATAGAAGAGCAGTGGGGCATACCTGTCAACCCTACTGTTTTAACCAGGGAAAACATGTTTTTATGTGTCTTTCCCAAACATATTCCGATTTCAATAAATCACAGAAACAGAGCAGGGCACAGTAACACCCCCTCCCTCCTAAGTTAGCGTGCTAGCAAATAGGGGGAGGGGACGTTAAACTTATGGAAGATCTGGAAGATGCTGAAAGTATTTGGAATGTGGAAGTGGAACCCCGTCTGGCGGATAAGGGAAAACTTGACAGGGATGCGGTAAGGTCATTAGAAAAACTAAGTTTTATGTTCAATTTTTCTTGTAGAGCCTCTAGAGTCTTGTTTTTTGCCTGATTGGCCGGTGTCCATTGTTTCCGCTACATATAGTGTTGAGAAAAGCAATTTCATCTCTGTTGTGGGGATTGGGTGAGTTATGCATATATACTGTTGATCTATTCAATTGTTTATCTTATTTTAAAGAGGAATATCATCATTAAATGAATTGACGCCAACTTCACAGTAAACTTCGAAGGTCTAGATGGGGAGTTAGACATTTGGTTACAGGTTGTGAGGACCCCAGCTGTACCGGTCATTGCCTGCTGGTTGCACTGTGCTTGCCCTTCCATGGGTTGGTCCCACAGTCACAGTCAGGTGGAGCACACCTGCCTCGTTAGGCTATATAGGTGTGCTTCATTCAGACACGCTTGCTGAGCATTCATTTCATGTCCTATACCTATCCCTGTCTGAACCTGGACCCTGGACTGACTCCTGTTTTCATTTTATTGTCCCTGTCTGAGCCTGAACCCTGGACTTTTTGCACCTGTTTTGTTCCTGTCTTGTGAGTCCACATTAAATCTGTTTTGACACCCCCATACCTCTGTCTGGATGTCAGAGCATGGTGCCTCTCTGGTCGCCCCATCTGTCCCTGATCCTGACACAGGTAGTTCCATTACATTTTTCAGAAATGAATTGGGGAATATGAAGAATACATATGTTTTCTAAAAGACTGTTTGACATATCTGTCTTAATGTTTTAGTCATTGTATAATTAAACAAGATTGTAAGATTAGTGACACTATATAGTTCTTCCACTTAAGACTTGCCAATTTTACTTCACAATGTTGTTGCAGAAAGGCCTGTCTTCCATCGCAATGGTTTAAATAATTCCTTTGTTTGCCACCCCTCTCCCGCGGTGCAGCACAATAAGCGCCATGCTGATTCTCATCCGCATTTTTTTAAGAAGTTCCCTCGATCACTCTGACCTCTGTCAATTGAGCAGCGCCTGAGAATTCTAAGAAGATCCGGCAAAAACTTGAAGTGCAAATGGTGACAGAGCCGGGAGACGAATTGAGGAACCGCAAGAGACCTCAGAGACAAGGCATTCAATTATGAAGAGACAATATAAGGAGCCAGGCTCCGGCTGTCATTTCCCAACTTTTGATGTTATCGCTGACGAGATGTCAACGTTGGCCGCCTTAGAATCATTATTCATGAAACCCCCGATGCACTTTGCAGAATTTCACTGCACTCGAGGGGTTATTAAACATTTTTTTTTACTACTTTATTGTTGCGGCAAACAAACATCAACAACTAATAAATGTTTCAAGGTGACACGCTTTATGGTAACTAGGTGTAAAGTGGACGGGGAATAACTTGAATGCAGAAATTCACTTTCATTCCCGCTTTCTGTTCTGTATTCTCTTGTTAGACAAAAGGAATGAACAGGCGAGCAAGCCGGTAAAAAAATGTCAGTTTGCATTTCAAAAACTGCAAAGAAATGACAGTTTTCTTCTAAAATCTTTCCAATGTACTACTCCTTTTCCTTCATCCTTTCTAATGTGTATGTGATCAGTGACAGGCGTCTTAAAGGGTTTGTCCACCCAACATGGAGATTTTTGGAGTCAACGCTGACACATCGAATTACCCAACAAACTTTCTTTTTGGGGCTTTTGATGAAATCTGTGTAGATGGAATCTAAGCTCTGCTCAGGTATTGCTGTCATTTCAAGGCCATCTGCTTTGCTGATATATTAGGAGAAATACACACCTCTTTTTTACAAAGTTACTTAAAGTTGCTGTAAAATTAAAGTTTGACTTACCTCTAAGCTGGTAAGATAGTGGCTTAGGGCTCCGTGATCCTAAAATAATATACTCACCTGCTGTTCAGTGGAATTGTATGAGCGATTCCATCTTTATTCCCCCTAGGGTTAGCGTGCAATATCGCGGGTCAATGTTCAATGTCACTGGCCTTTGTTCAATGCTTTTCTTTGGGAATTTTCCTCAATATACTTTCATTTTCATGACAGAATTTCACGACAAACACTTCATTCTTGTGACGTCTAGCCATGGCTATATGTAATCAGGACCAGGAAGTGAGGGGATGCTGCGAAAGAACCTCTTATATCACTCATTACAGGCGAGTTCTTTTTTTTAATGCATTCCTCTCTATTTTTGGCACTGCTAGTGCCATTAATGTGTAGATCATTTCCTGGTGGTGGGTCCACTTTAAACCCACACTAGATAACATTAAATCTACAAACGCACAGTATGTCATCAGAAAATCTGTTTTTTTTTCATCCTGTGAATCTCCATTTAATAATTCTTTGAGTTTTTCCAACCAGTAGTGTGAGTAGCCAGGTGTGGGGGGGTGCAGTTAACGCTGGGTGACACCATTTCAGTCCCAGAGGAGGGGTGATATCCAACCTCCAAACATTTTACCAAAGCTTTTCCTTTTGTATATAAGCTTCCAATCTTCCTCAAGAACCATAGCTGAAATGTCAGTGTGACAGTGTTAACTTTATTCAAACACAGGTTAAGAATGAAGGCCAGTGCCATCCAAGAATACCTTCACACCCCCCAAGGGGGCCCACCCCACACAGTAACTTTATCTGAAAACATCACATTTTATCTGAAAACATCACATTGCAATCCCTTTAAATGACTGGATGATGTAATTCCTAGGTGCCCAACCTGCGGCCCTTTGGGTGTTGTTTGGTGGCCCCCCTTGGTCCTCCACATGCGGCCCCTGAAACCGAACTGTTAATGCATAGTGCATAGTAACTCACCTGTGAAGTGGTCACAAGCTGACCCAGCTTTCCTAATCAACTTTGGCGGTCCTACATCAGTAAAATTGGCAATGTTGATCAGGAAAATATGAGCGCTGCACCCAGGGGCAGGAGGGGGAGTGGCTGTTGTCGGGTTTTGGCTGCCTGACGGGATCTGGTCCACTGCCTGCTAAAATGTGGGGAGGGTCTGGATCAATGTTATGTGTGGCCCTTTAGTGATGCAGAGGGCCGCACTTATGGCCCTACATATCAACTCACCACTGATAGCCACCACTGATGTAATTAGTCTGTACCATGCAGGCAAAAGCATTTCCTCTCTATTGTAATTTTGTAGTAAATTATAAAGGGATCAGATGTATCTTTGTAAACTTTGGGTACATGGTGACCATGGATGAAGCATGACTTTGTTTTTCTGGATAAGAAAGGAATTGTGGAGGGGACTACTGGTATCTCTATGAGATCTTATATGTAATTAGAAAGTCTAATGTTCATAGGGGGGTGTATGCACCAAACATTGGCAAGCTGCAAATTGTAGTTTGCCAACTCATGGCTACAATTGGTAAATATGAAACCTCTTACGTTTTTACAATAATGAAAAAAATATGGAAGAGGAAATACACAATTACCAAGCTAAATACTTTCCTTATTTTTTAGGCATGGTCCATTTTTAAGTTGTGCAGTGTGAATGAGGATTTACCAACATTTACACCATCATAAGAATGTTAGCAGAACATCTCACTGCTATTGTTTATCAGAAATTTTTTGTTATCTCTTTATAATCTATATTTAGAACGCAAGCAAAGTTTGAGACCCCGTTTCCGCTCAGCCGCACGCTAAACATCAGGAAGAGCTTGCGGTGCTCGATTAGACAGCTTTCCCAGAGGTCAGCTGGGCTGGCAGATGGGCCAAGCCAAAGACCAGATTAGACTTCTGCCGAGCTGATGCGTTATGCGCTAATGAAAGGGAGTCACGCTATGTATAGAAGGAGATGACAACAAACAGGCAAACATTGTTTTTGGACTCTAATACTTTGGAGATTACCAGGGTATGATTTGCCTGTCCTCATGCAATAATCTGCTAACTGACCTAGTATAGTTTGGAGACAAAAGACCAAAGACCAGCTTAAAATAAAGTGTACCTGTCACATAAATCCTGCAGACAGCTGTTGTATGGGTCTGTCCCAGGGTAACAACCACTGATGTCACTGTACAGTCATTTCACAAGAAACTCTAGAATTCATTGGCTGATCTCTCTATACGGCTCAGAAACAAAGGATCTGGACGCAGTAATTTAATCTTGTACTGCACGTGCTACCACTTGTCTACTGGTAGATTTGGGACTTACAAGAGGAATTATTGGTGATCAATTCACTTACACAACACAAGCATCAATGGTATATTAATAATACTATTATCTCAAAGCACATTAAGGGAAGTAAAAATAAATATCTACATGGGTTTGGCCAATAGGGAGCATGATTATTATTCTATGTATTTGGAATAGAAATTAAAATATGAAGTTAAAATTTAGGTCAGAAGGAGGCTAAACGAACTTAACGATAAGACTGATATGGATGGCAGGTTGATTTCATTGGCACAAGCCCAAAGCTCATCACTGCAAGCCTTTAACCTGGTCCTTTAAATCCCTCAGGATTCCATTCCTGCCTATGCTTACATTTATTGTCCATCAGGAAATTTAGTTTAGAGGGCATGAATTTATGAGTGCTGCCTCCCATCACAATATAGATAAGCTGGGTTGAAATGTATTTAGTAATGTCAAAAAAGGAGCAAACAATACAAAAAAGTACCAACAAAATGAAAAAAATGAACTGTTAATATCCCTATTTATTCAACCAAGACAGTGTCTTATATAAATTTTTGCCCTACGTCTTATTTTTCCATGTAGCATAATACAGCACTGGGGTATCAGGGTGGGGTGATCACTTAAAATGACACAGGGGGGATCAGAGGGGGAAATCAAAATGGCACAGGAGGCTCAGAAGGGAGGGGGGGATTACCATTTAAGTAACCCCTTCTGATCCTCCTGTGTCATTGTTATTGCCCCCTCTGATCCCCCCTGTCCAGAGTTACAGTACCGTATCTTCCGGTGCCTTTTTTTTGGGGGGAGAAACAGGGTAAAAGTATCAGACTGCAGCAATAAAGTACTATGAAAATACTTGTTTCATAAATGTATAACTTCCACAAAAAACAACAAATATACTCAACATACATACAAAGAATGGAAGACAGATTAACTGCAGAGGGGCAGACAAAGCTGAAGTCATTTGAGCCTCATTAAAAAAGTTAAATAAACACTAACAACCTTTTTATCAGTGCTGTATGTTCACAATATGTTAGGCGGGTTACCAACATAGCCAGATCCCACACGCATTGCCAATTATACCCACCTGGCACTCTGCAAGCCTTGGCATACTTAGCACCACATTCATTAAGGCAGTAAAATGGTTAAATGCCTCCTCGTTCTCTCTCCCCTCCCACCTATCATGAAAGGACAGTAAATCTCCTGCAATATGGTCTCTGTGCATTATCAGTAAAGAAGTGCAGATGTTCCATTTAAATATGTAACATCAATAGGGAGGCTTTGTCTGAATGCAGCTTTATAGACAACTAATTGGCTAACATGGATAAACTGGAACAAAGAATGTCCTATAGAAAACTGCTAAACCATTTTCATCTAAAACATGGGCCTAGAACAGACATGGACAAACAAAGGCCAAGAGGCCAAATCCGTCCCTATAGTCTTTTAATTTGGCCCTTTGTCACCTTGGTGTTATGACGCTCTGGCTCCCCACATTTCCTGCAATAATTAAAGATAACACCTAGAGGATAATGGTTTGGGTTGTTTCCTAGATGCCATAGTTTGCTGCAACAGAATGTTTAAGCTTGTTTATCAAAAGCTTCTATTTATCATTTTTTTTACATATTTTCTTTTTTTAAATATCCTGTCCTAGCTACGAGGACTTAGGGCCCCAGTTCCGGGCGGCCCTTTCATGCTCTTGTTATCACATTATATCACATTTAAAAACCCATTGTGGCCCAAAAGTCAAAAAGTTTGCCCTCCCTTGCCTTAGAACATATATACTGGTGGAAGGATACCACTAAGATTAGTGGACAGATTTTAAGAGGTGGCTCATAATTTCATTAAGCATGACACGCCAGAAGCTTCAAGAATGTTCTGACAACTCTGCCATAGTTTGCTGTTCTTTTCCTGATTCCCATGACTTCAGGTTAGGGAATTTTGCAGGTTAAGGATTTTTTTTTTAAAGAAATTTGTTTTTTTCTAATGGACCATCATTTGTTCACATATTAAGAAGCTATGCAAGAAGCGTTTAAAAAGTTTCAGTCTAGGAGCCGATGCCATTTGTCTATCATATTTAATTCCTTTATCAGTTCCATTCTGGAGAGTCACACTTAACATCAAGTTGGGCTTTTTGGCTGTGGTGCTTGTGCACCTGACTTTTGGTTGAGTTTCTACCACCTAAAGCTGGCCATACACCTTCAGATTTCTCTGTCAGATTTCCTTCAGATCAGATCAGATCTACCAACAACCATGTAGTATAGTGTCCTCCCTGATAGAATACATAGTGATTGGAAGGTGTAGAAAGGTCCTCATATTACATGGTTTTGGTAAAACAAAATCTGATCTGAAGGAAATCTGACAGAGAAATCTGAAGGTGTATGGCCAGCTTAAGACTCATGTAATGTTCTGCCAGAAAAAAACATGTTAGATGTTCCTTGAAATTCAATAAAATGGGCCTAATAGGTATGATTTTCTGTTTAGGTATGAAAAATCGTATTACAAATTACTACTTTACTCTGAATGACTATATATACAAGTCAATGTGTTTCAGGTGTCTGCAACCCCCACCCAAATTAATTATGGGTTTATACGACAAAAATCAAAGAAGCAAATTTTTTTATAATACAAAGGAGAGAAACTATAATTCTATTCCACTGTATTACTAAGTGGATCTAAACTTTGATTATTTGTGTATTTTCCCATATTCTATCTACAGTTCTAAGCTAGTTCTAAGGCCATCAAAAATGGTTGCCTTCAGGTTACTAGATTGTACTAAACTTTTAGTAAGCCTTGCCCTGCACTCTGAAAGCCTTGAAATACAACCTACAAATACATCACTAAAACCCGCCTCCACCCATAACAGTCAAACCAAAAGTTTGTCGAATACCCTGTATGGTAGTAACTACCTGCCTATAATTGAAAAAAATGTGAATGTAACTTTTTTGGGTTAAAACTGACCTTCATAGAGATAGGACTGGAAAAGAACCCGACATTTGCCTTTGTAAGTTGATTGCAGGGGTTTTGCAAACAACTTACAAAGGCAAATGTTGGGTGATTTTCCAGTCCTATCTCTATGAATAAGCTCTACATTTAGAGGGAAACGCGTCAGAGGGGGCTCTGGCCTGAACCTGGGAGCGTCATGTTGTATGTTTTTTCGGGGTTTTTTTTCGTTTTGTACCGTTGGTTTTAAACTCCAATAAATTTAAGCATGTTTGAAAGACTACAAAGGCAAACTGTTTGACCAGTTCCAACCAGTATGTATTTGTATGTTGATTGCAAAACCCCTGAGCATGGTATCATCCCCAAACTTGCTGGAGATATAGAGAAGTGTTGGGAAAATACCACAAAAAAAGAAAGTATTGCACTAACACAAATAGTTTCTGCACAACTGAAGTTCAAAGTCAAGTCAAAATGTTGACTTTGAGTTTAAACTTAATTTAAGCAAAAACTACACATGCTAGAGCAAAACTTCTTTTTTTCAAATGTTCCCACAACCCTTCTCTACATCTTTGCAATCAACTTACAAAGTCAGCTAGTCATAAAATTCAACCATCTTTACTCGTTCATGTTGTCTTTTCAGGTAATTAAAGCACAGAGCTCCTTCTCTGCCCCCTCCCCCACCAATCCTCTCCTCCTTCCCTCCGCACACCGGAGAGCAGTCCAGACACTCACCCAGTACTTACCAAAAGGTCAATTCAGATCGAATTATGCTAAATGAGTCAAATACATAACTTATATACAAGTACTGTGTTTTTCTATATGCTACGAATGATGGCTACTACCTAAGAGCCAATTGATACCTGATAATCATATATACTCTTTACTGATTACACACTTATAGAAATGATCGATATTTTTTTCCTAAAGAAGCGGCGAAGAACCGCTAAACATGTTGAATTTGGTATTGATGTACAGGGCTTCGGCATGAGAGACTGACTTATAAGGCTAAGGCCTAAATATGCAATATATCGGCTACTGTATATACTTTATTTTGAAACATTTGTATCTTGTTACATATATCTGCATAACTTTATTTACTTTGAGGTTGGTAATCTCTTAAGGACCCTTTCCATACAATTTCTGTACAATCAAATTTTGTTCTACCAAAACCATGTAATATGAGGACCTTTCTCATCCTTCCAATCACTATGTATTCTATCAGGGAGGCCACTGTACTACGCAGTTGTTGGTAGATCTAAAGGAGATTGTATGGATTGATCTTAAGGTGTATGGGGGGCTTTACTGATATATTTATTGCCACTTTAAGTCCCATTTATGTTTACCAGTGACCCTAAAGCCCCCCATACATCACATACAATTACCATGCAACTTCTGTACAACCAACTTTTCTTCTACCAAAACCATGTAATATGAGGACCTTTCTACACCTTCCAATCACTATGTATTCTATCAGGGAGGTCACTATACTACATAGTTGTTGGTAGGTCTCATAAAAGTGGGGGGGCTTTACGGTGTGCCACAAACATACGGGGTCATATTCCTTGTATGGCTTAATGTTTGTTTATTTTGGGGATGATGGCAGACTACACTTTAATGCTATAGGTACCTTATGACTACATAATTTAAGTACTTCTAGGAAAACTACAAATGTCACCCCGGATTGTAACACCCTGTTCTAGTGAGGAAAATATTTCTAAGAAGCATATTAGTAAGCATCTTCTTAGATGATGAAGGTGCAATAATTTTTGATGAAATTTTCCCAGAAAAAGCCGCCATCAACAATGACCGTTTTGCAAGTGTACCATTACAGAATTTGTCAAGTCGCAAACGACACAACCCTGCCGGTAAATACCGCTGAATTCATGTCGATTTTAATTAAAAGCCTCATTACCAGTCATGTAAAGTTCTTAGGAGGCAACATTTCATTTGAAGTAAAACGTCTTGGCCATATTGCGACTTTCAGGCTGATAAAATTAACGCTTCTGTTAAATAAACTCAAAGGAAGGGAGATCGCTTTTTACGATGGGGAGAAGATGGGAGCAGTGTCTGTTCCGAATCATTTGACGACTTAGCAGAGAGCGGCATGGTGTGATGAAATATGTCGGACAAGCTGTCTTTGCTGATTGCCATTTCCAACACATCTGGCAAGACACGGAGCCACTGATTAAAGCCATCAATATGTGGTGACAACCAAATCACAGACTCTTATTACCAGCTCTTTACAATGAAACAATGTACAATTCAACATTTTATCAGCCGTCGCCTGTAAAAGCTGAACTGTCATTAATCTGTATGGCTCCCCCTCTGGTCTCCCTTGGTATTGCATAATATCATAAAAGTGAATGTAAATCCTAGCAAATGAACTTTGCTAGTGCGGGAATAATGTTTGGCATAAATGTAGTTGTCCCCTATGACTTGTACAATCTATCTAAACATTTCAATAACAAGAAGTTTTTGCATGATATTTGCTGTGACTTCAGTCCTCACTACAGTTTAATAAAAAAAGGAGACACAAATGTATATTTAGCAGAAAAGTACTGTGCACATTTATTTTATTTTTTTGTTGGCATACAATTTAAATTAACTTTGTGAATACTTTGAGGCTTTGACATCGTTTTGTTTATTTCAAGAAGACTTTATATTTAAAGACGTATTTAAAATAAGTGGAATCAGGGGACACCACTCCAACAAAAAAGGCAAATGCCCAGCACTCTGGGTAAAATTTCCAAAACTATATTCCTCATTCGTTAAAATAATAAGACATGCAAGTGGTACCCCTTGGGATCACCTCATTCATCCCATGTGTGTCAGGACTTATTCGAAGAGAGCAATCAGGGGACATCCTTAGCTAAACCTGACTGGTGTATTACTGGACAATATAACCATCTACGACATGAATACGACACAAATGCACTCTGTGCCCGAATCATGTTTTGTGTTTAGTATCTAATATTAGCCAAGCAAGTTGTATGAGGCATCATAAGGTCAATTATACATCATTTAAAAAATTTTAAATAGTGCCCAATGGTAGGCCAGTGTAATATTTGTCGTTTCTGAAGTACTGATTCAATACTGAAGTAGCATACAGTACATATTCACTATTATTTTGCATAATTGTAGTAAGTCTAGTTCACCATTCATGGGTTCAGTTTTATTTTATTTGATATGTATTTTTATGTCAAAAACGAATATTTAGGAAAAATAGTTAAGTTTGCAATTTAAAAATGTAATTTTTAACTTTTAAAAACTATTACAATTTAAAACTTGTGAATTGAAAGCTTATTTTTCCCTCCCAATATACAATTTAGGTAAATAATTAAAGATTCCTGGATCACTGAAGATTAGCTAAATATCGGAAAAGGGCCAAATTAGGTTGCAGCTACCTATGTCTGATTGCAATCTACCACTAAAGGCCCCTATACATCATACAGTCTTACCATACAATTTCTGTACAATCAACTTTTCTTCTACCAAAACCATGTAATATAAGGACCTTTCTAAACCTTCCAACCACTATGTGTTCTATCAGGGAGGACCGGCACCACATAGCAGTGATATATACCTTCCAATCACTATATATTCTATCATGGAGGACCCGGCACTACATAGGTGTTGGTAGATCTAAAGGAATTTGTATGGAGTGATGTAAAGGTGTATGGGGGGCTTAAGTCACCAATGGTCACCAATGCGGACATCAGAGACTTTCTTTTAATACCTGACTATATATTGATATAGTTATTTCCATTACTGGAAGTCACATCAGACTTACGCACAGATCTGAATTTTGAACAAAATCTCTATTTCTTTTACATTTGAGGTTTCGTGGAATATGAAATATTATATGAAATAATATTATGAATATTAAGAAGATCCATATAAAAACATCAAACGATATAATTAAAACCTACCATAGAAGGTCTACCTCATTCCTCCTATAACATAAATATTCCATTTGGCACCTATACATTAAATCTTCTACATGTTTTGCTTTTTGGCATTGTCAAGGAGGTTTCTAGTTTTCACAGTGTCAAAACCACATCTGGTGTATTGAAATGTTCCAATTGTCATTTGAAGACAGCCTTCTCTTTCCCACCCTCAGTAGATGCCCTCCCTTAAGAGAAATGAACAGGGGAAGAAAGGGGACAAAATATGGGGGGGGAGGAAAGCGATCTTTATGTCCAGACTAATGAACCACGAAAAAAAAAACACAAATCAAGCAGAAATCGCTGTTTAAAAAACCTTAGATATCTATCCAATGGTAGTGAACTCTATTGAATAATTTCCCCTATATAATCAGAACTGCCTTCCATCAGTCCATTTCTCCACTCTCCACAGCTGCCACTCTAATAATAATAATAACCCCAGGAACACAAACACACAAAAGTTTATTAACTTCCTATTTATCTGTAAGGCCTTTTCTGCTCCAAATGCAGCATTTATTTATGTAATGGCCAGAGGAAAATGAAAACAATTTGTAGGAAACGTCCCACGCACAGGAACACAATGTTTTCTGATAACTAAATGATTCCGGTTGATCTCACGCATTTAAATTTAATTTAAAGGCTATCTGCTCTCTAAAATCCAGATTTTTTGTCATAGATAGAACTTCACAGTAGTCTGAGACGCCCCAGAGGAAGCAATAATTGAATTATGCAGAATGTCAATGGATGCATTAGAGAAAAGATGCTACAAAATGATATCTTAAAGATTTATACTAAGATTTGACCATTTCCAATAAGAGCAAAACATTGATTTTAATCAGGAATGAGAGTTATTTACTCCATTTTGACTTGTTACAATATATACCACTGAAATTTTTTTATTTGGTTCAATACGGGAAAACACATAACAAATCCTGCTGAAATACTTGCTATTATAGTTTGGCTAACAGAGAATCCATTTGGTTTATTTTCTGCTCTGGTGAAAGCTATCTAGCCCAAAACCTAAAACCTACTTTACAGACATACAGTTAAGCTGGCCATACACCTTTAGATCCTGTAGATCTACCAACAACTATGTAGTGCGGGTCATCTACGATTGAACACAGGTAGACTTGATGGTTTAGAAAGTCCCTCATATTACATGGTTTTGGTAAAACAAAAGGAGATCTAAAGGAAATCTGACAGAGAAATCTAATGGTGTATGGGGAACATAGAAATTTGAGGAACTGAAGTCTTTTTCCCCACAAACACCTAATTTCAAGAGATCAAAAGTAATGGAACAATTGATTAAAATTCAATTTCAAGGGCAGGTTTGGACAATTCCTCTTTTAAATCATTGTCAATTATCACCCTGAGGATTAACTACAATATAAGGAGTGTCAAAATCTACTATTTATAACATCCTGGTGAGCTTAGCATTGCAAAAAGACTTGCACAGTAGTTTTCAATAGGGTAATTTGCAGAAACAAAATAAGAAAAACTGTATCCGACCAAATATTCATGAATCTTACTGTATACATTTATACAAGTCTCAACAATAAAAAGCATTGACAGGTATATACCTTCCAGACAATCAGAATGATAGAGAATCATAATATCTACACAACAGGTCTTGGTATACAGTGGTTGGTACATATTAAAAGTGTATGGACATCTGTTTGCTCTCGTCATCTTGCTATTTTAGAAGAGCTACTATAGCACATATTGCAGGAAAACTCAATATTGGCCACAAAGTTCATTTCACCTGACCAGCACTAAAAACTAAAAAATATCTACAATGGGTGTATTAAGATTACAACTGGAACATGAAGCAAATAAAAAAGTCAATCAATGCATTTTCATTTTATTTGGATGGTAAGGATGGTTGTGAAACTTTAAATACTCTATTTGGGAGTTAATTGTACTTAAGATGTACTTAAGGGTTGGGGAATATGACAATGAAATAATGAGTGAATAAAATGATGAATACATTTTTTTTGTATAAATCTAAGGTTCAAAATTATGACTCCAAACAAATTCCATTTGACTTTGAGTCTAATTTATGCAAAATCTACAAGCGCTAGAACAGAGGTGAGGCTAGTAAAAGGCCAGATTAGCATTCTTTTCTGGCCCTTTGTCACCTTGTTGAAAGGATGATCCTCTCTGCTTGTTCTCTGCAATGAGTGCACATAATTCCTAGAGGTGTCCAAATGTTGCCTTGGGGACAATGCAGTGGTGTGAGCATGACATAGGCAGTCTCTAGGAATTTTCTCTGCTCATTGCAATTAACTAGCATTTTTGTTTAACTGCAGCAGATTTAAAATGATAACCTCACTGTAGCCGCCATGCATGGAATTGATACACCTATGGAGGGTCGGCCATTACAAGCTCCTGGTCCATCCCCTTTATCAAGTTTAAGAAGCTAATGTTGCCCACAATAGTTGGTGATGGTACCATATATTTACAGGCTTGGACATTAACACGCAAATATAGCTAGTCAAAAATTTCACAAAATTGTTTTAAATTATCTAGTGGATGATCACGTTTATGTGCCTCATTTGATGGGATTTTGTCAGATCTTGCCATCTCTACCAACCAACGTGGTATATACCTCATCAGTTCTTCCTATGTCAGCACTTTAAGGGACCTTGATGCTGTGCATCCAATTGTGAACCCATCATATACTATTCCAAAGTTTGCCGTATATCACCAGGTTTGATTAAAATCTGAATTTTCATTAGTTGTTTTGATTACTGTAACCAATTACAAAAATATTGGCCAGAAAAGTAAAATGTTTCCTTGTGACTTAAAAACTGCTTATAAATGTATCCTCCACTTCTAAGAAGGTACATGGTGGTCCGACATCCTGCAGAGTCCTATTAGTAGACAAGTAAACGCCTGCAGTGTAATGAGTTACTTTCATAAGCACCGAATAGTTTCCAAACAGATGTTTCTAATATTTCTGACAATCTCCGGGGACCTCTCACATATGTTTGCTTAGCAGCACAGATTAGTTTGTGAATTTACTTACTCGCTATTTAAACCTTCAACTTTTTTTTAGTTAAATGAGTAATGATTTATTATGGAGCGTGATGTTTTATTCATACCATCACTCAAATTATTATAAATGTACAAAAAAAACTGTATATGTGAAATTGGGGAAATTGGGGGCTAAAGGGTGCCCAGATATTTGACATACACCAATGCTCACCTAATGATAAAAAAGTATCATAAGAAATACACAGAATCTTACAAACACAAATCATACATTCATCTTTTTTTTTTTGCACTTAAATCGTTTTAGTGTCTGGACTGGACTATCAGTGGTGGGAAAACTACAAACCATGTGCTTTTATAGTTTCAATCCGGCCTGTGGATTGCTCCTGAGCAAGCAGAGGGCAGCAGGGGTCAGGTTAAAAAGTCTGGGATATGTCCCCCTTCATGATGGAGCATCACATTCAAGGCTCTAATGCAGTAGATGGGAGGGGGGTAGTTAGAGATCGCTGGGGGTGCTCACCAGCAGTGGTGTTGGAGGGGGTGGGGTGACACAAAACTTGCTGCTGGTGAAATGTAAATAAACTAAGGTGGCAGCACCATCTTGTGGACAATTAACTATTTTTTTCTTCTAGGTGGAATTTCTTCTTGCAAATATCACTATCTGATTTTGTGAATTAATAACAAAGCCTCTGAATATGGTACCCTCCCCCAAATTGCTGGAGGTATAACCTAAGACCTAAGGTTAAGCCTCCACTAGTGTCAAACATTTTTAAAACACCCATGTTTAATGCTTTAAAATGTTAAAACATTTTGAAACACATTTGTGTTTTCTACTCTTGCTCTTATTGTGGTCCCTCCCATTCTGAAAAGAGAGCAGGAAACAGAGCCAAGCACCAGAGAAGCAATAAACAACCAAAGCTTCGCCCCTCCCGACCCTCCGTCATTAAATTAAATTCATGGTCTTCTTTAATTAACATGTAAATACACATGTTTAACACATTCTTTAGTTACAAATATATATTACCTTTAAATCCCTTTAAACATATTCATTAAACAAGTAATTATTCAATTTTTCCATCTGTATGAACCTAATAAATTACCCATTCTGATATTATTGTAAATTAAGAAATTTTATGGCTTCACCAGCCGCATCAATCAGCTACCACTAAATCTATTTATAAACTAAAATTCAATAATTATGTGTGCGGATAATCTACCTTGACTTCTGAAATATGCCCATAACAAATGTTCCAAATCCAATTACATTGCGCATAATGAACGATTAATGAAAAATAACCTGAATATTAGCTCCGTGGCTCCATTCGAAAACAGGTCTGATTACTACATCATGTTGATATATTGTTTTTCTACTGTAATTATTTTTTGCATATGCATGAGACTTGCTTTAGGACCTAATTGCTAATATAATTTACATGGAACAAGTGGGGATATAAAAACGGTAAAAAAAAAATCTCAACTGAGATTCATAAGTTTAATAAAAGTGCTATTAATCAGCATCGAAGACCATCATACGTTGTACGGCCATTGCTGGAAAACTATTGCCTGATTTGTATTTTGTTGGTTTGCCTATGTTTTATATGAATATGCAAATCAAGCAAATCAACATGCAATTTGAGGAAATTGAACCTTCTGCAGCAGCAGAATGATTGCACCATATCACTCTAGACATATCCTAGAGCTGCTTTTGTAACAACAGTATACTGTGACCAAGATGTATTTATTAGAGACGGTCAAAATTAAGTAATTTGATTCGAATTAAGTAAATTTTGATTTTCCAGGTCAAATTTTCGACTTTTCATGCAAATTTTCAACTGTAAAATTTCAACTAATATTCACAATTAGAATTAGCATTGATGATATAATATATTTTTTAGTTGCAATTTTTACTACATTTTTAACTTTTTCGTCCAAATGGTCCCATTGAAAAAGTTTAAATTTCTACTTAAAAATTTGCATTGTTCTGAAGTAAAGAATTCCTTGCATTGTGTTGAATTTTGTGTATCTAGTGTATATCTATTTGTTCTTATCAGTGTTCAGGAGGAACAATGTCTCATCACCTGGTCAATATGACTGGATGTACAGACTGAGTACATACTGGTATGTTTGGGGTCCAGAAAAGTCAAACCCTGAGGTGTAAGTACTTTCGGACTGACCTTAAAAGTAGTGTGAAGAAGAGCTTATTGCTTCTGCCCTGTTCTCTTAGGAGAATTGCTATGCGTTGTACTGGAGGAACCTGGCTCCAGTTGGTCCCCTGTGGCTTCAGCCTCATTGTCAATTGTAGTGGAACCCTTCTCCTGTCTGGAGCCTACCACCATTTTTGTGGTCACATTGTGCACTTTTTTGCACCAGGTTTTTAAGATGATGAAGGTGTGTACATTCACACATCTTATTCTTTACAAACACAGCATTGACCTGGGAAAGTTAGTAATATTACTAAAGAACTAGAAGGATGACCAGATGAAAATAAATGTACACCAGAACTGGCTATTATTGGGTTTGGGTACACTTAATACGTGTTGGGTATACCCAGTCTTTATGGAGGGAGTCTTCAGTTGTCAAGTTTTACCATTGTCTTCTCAACAATATTAGGTCAACAATAGCACCTATGAGGTGCATTACTGCATGTGAGGGGATACCAAAATAATTTTCTCTGGGTCACTGTGAACAATGTTGATAAACAGCATGCAGCATAATTTCCAATGAGAGAATCATGGAGGTTTTGGATATCCTCCTCGCTTTATATCATGAGCAGACATACTATATATATATATATTACCTTTCTACGGAAACTGAGGCACATTAATTCACAACAAGCCACCCCCCCTCGGAGCGTTTTCCATCCTCCTACAATATCACTAATTTTGAGGTCTTTGGATGGTACACACATGGAGTCTGAAGGACCATCTGCAAGATTTATTACCGAAAAACCCTTTGCTACATTTATGGAACATATCAAAACAAAAATAGTGTTTTATTATCTTAAAGGAGAGCGCAGAAAGCCATCCTCCAAGATGAAAATAAAAGGTAATCTTTGTGTTCAGCAGTTCTTTCTCATTCCAAAACAAGTCCCTGAAGATATATTCTGCTTTCTTACATATTGGATTTGACAGCATATCCATGTTTTCACTCGGGAGAGTAAAATCAAAAGTACTGCACCAATATTTGCAAATCAAGGCTGTGAGGATTTGTAAAAATATATCTTTTTTCTTCCTGTGGCTCCTCCCAATGCCTCCAGCATGGTAGTTTATTATTACTTTCCTTCCATTATATATATATATAGTGTGAACGTAACATTTTTGCAGCAACGTACAGACTCCATGTTACATATCAATTGTAGTTACCCATAGGAATAGAATGCAGACTATTGGGAGTGATTGACAGGTGCCCACTGACTGCCCACACAAAACTGACAACCGCTCCGGTGCTGTCACAGCGGATCTGTAGCGTGGGTTACAATTAGCCTAACTCTTCACCATATACTAGCCACTGAAACACCATTGTTGATTGGAGTGACCCTTTAAAATGTATTTTTATTATTTTTATGGCAGAAATCTATTTAATACCATTCTCTCCTTCCCCTCTGGGTCTGAATATTGCATGAAGCCAGCTCCATTTTGGAAAACGTTTTTATTCCTCCCCGGGTATGAGTAAAGAAAAATAAATAAATAAAAAACACGCCTTGGTATTGTGAGAAACGAAATGGGATAAAATATATGGTAGAAAATAGATATCAAATTGCCCAGCAACAGGAGCTCCGGGGTTCCGGCAGCAGAGAGCACTGGCTTGCCTGAGCTGAATGCTAAACCTTTTCATCTGCAGAATGGCATCCCCCACTACCTGCGTTCTGCTTCTATCAGCTATTAGGATGTCGAAGAACCTGACCCCCCATCGCTGCCAGACATTCAAAGAAATCTCTTAACACAGCAAAGTGCGAAGAAGAAAGCTTTATATGTTTTCTTATTTATGTACAATAGTGCAGGCAGGCACAATGGTCTTCACTAAGTTACATCCAATATCTTTTCAGACAGAAATTAAATGTTACATTTTGCTTTGCAGGTTAGAAAGTGTTCAAATAAGCAATTCTACTGAGGCCCTGCTGGCCTACGGGAGGGATCAGGGTCAGTTTAACAAACAGTCATTTCAGCACCACATGGTATTTTATGAATTTTTTTCGATGGAAAATTAGAGTTTCAGCACACATAAAACTTTTATTGCATTGGTCATTTTATTTACCCCATGTGTTTTCCTTTCCAGCTTTTTTATCTGTTTTTGCACGGGTTTGGAAAAGTCAATATTTGATTGCCTAGGTGTGCACAACTAAACCATGTCCCTGTTGACCCCCTTGTCAATTTATGGCATTGCAGGTAAAACTATATATGTATTATTTTATACTTGCGTTCAGCATTTCAGCTTGATGCATTTATTGTATATATTATTTTTTAATAAATTAAATAAAAAAGTTTTACTGGGTTCAATTTAACTTGTAAGTTGTTACCAAATTTGACTACTTCAGAAAAAAAAACTATTCCCTAGCACAGCCCTTCATGTCTCTCTTCTACCCACTAAATAACTGTGTCTTAATAACTGTTCTCAGTTCTTATGTTTACCTCCCTACCTATTCTAGGGAGCTATTGATGCAGCAGGGGAAAGATGCAGAAAATCAGCAACCGGGCAGTTTTTTCACGTCTTGGAGATACCATTGATCTTAAATGGAGGTGTTACTGACAGCACCACACAGTGCTGCTTTGAAGATGCGGAAACCCGCAACTTCAAAACAGCACTGTGGGTGTGCCATTAAAAATACGCAGAGTGGATGCACTTCCTCAGAGGAGAAAAAGCAGCAGTGGACATAAGCCCTAAAGTTGGCCATAGATGCTTTGATTTCCCTGAGAAAGATTTGTTATACAATCAAGACATGAGATTGAGTCCATCATAAGTCGTACATTGATCAAAAAGTGCACCATTTTTGGGATCCGATTGATCATCGATTACACGCCGATCGATATATATGATATAAATAAAGATCGACTGCTATAGACAAATGCTATAATGATGGAAGTGGGATGCATGGCCTGCATGGGAGAGCTTCTAAAGATAAATCCTAAAATATAAAACATTAACTACTGGACATTACTCAGGTGTTCATCAATATTATGTTTGTGCCCACCCCAATTATTAATGAGTAAATCAAACCCTAATAAAGTCAGGTGTCAGCCCTTGTACCCTGGTAAGAAACTCAACAGGAATCTTTTGAAATGAAATGAATAAATAGTTAAAAGGTCTTTATTTATACAAGAATTTAAATATGACATACATACATAAATATGATTTTTTAGCAACACCGATTCCTTAACAAAGCAACAGTTTAGTTTCTATGGTTTTCTTAGTCCAAAATGCTGGAGGATCTGGTGAGTTTCTTGGGTGCTGTTGGCCTTACACCCACCTGACCTCATTAGGGTTTGATTTCTAAAATACTTGCACAAATAATGTAAGGAGATGACTGGGAGGGGCGTTACGCTGACTTCCCTGCACGCTTCCTGCCCTGCACATCATCTGAACAGGTGGGGAGAAAACTTATGAGGGAGAGTAACTAGATGCTTGACAGGTATACATAACTCCCTTCCCAGCAGTACCCATTAGCCATGCCATTTCCTCCACTCAACATTGCTTAGACCCCAAAAAGAAAGAGGAGCCTATGTAGGCTAAAAGTCTCAACCTTGCGATTTCAACCCAATGTGACAACACAGAGCTTTACCAGCACTACTAAACATCTTTTTTTTTTTTATAAATACACTTTCCCTTAAAAAAGCTATTCCAGCTACCAACATGAACAAAGGACAAGCTACATGCCAATACAGTATATCCCAACATCATATACATAATGGAGATTTCTGGGTAGAGTGGCACTTATAATTATAATAAAAAATATATACTGTACTTCTCCTCTCCTCCTTGTCCCCTTTGCTATGCAAAAGAATAATATATGAAGAGCTTAGTACTCCAGAACACCTTATTTCTACAGTAAGGGTATGACCTACTGGTTGTTTAAAACAGCTAACTTCCACTAGTCACAATTCTCTATATAGTCAGCATCATATTTTTTTTTTTTTGCTGGAGCAATTCTCCCTGCTGGTGATTAGCAAAAAGTACAAAAGTACAGCAAATTGAGTTATCTTGACAAAATGACACAAACAGGGATATTTCAGAAAATACCATAAAATGTCAGGGTAGTCTGAGGAGACATGTAACGCTCTGCAAATGCCACTATCCAGCAGCAGGAAAAGTTTCCCACTGTTCCCAAGTGACCTGTTGACCTTAAAGTCATGGTTAACTGGAGATTACCACGTCAGCGCTAGAAAAATACATCTGTTCATACCTGGTGCCTTTATTAAAGCTGAAATACAAGTTTTTGGTATACAATGAGTATTGTATTAACAGGGTTTGTAATACTAATTTTCAATGTTTGGGATTCACACCCTAAAGCTAGATGGGTGACCCCACTTTCTCTGGAATTTTATAAGATATAGTAGAGCAATCTCTCAGTTCACATACTTCCCCCATTGTGTGTCCACACTCTGTCCACAAATGGAGGGACCGACCATTGAGGACGGAGAAGATAAACAAATGGTCGTATAACCATGGAGCCTGTCCCTAGCCAATGAGAAGGAAGTGTTTAGGACACACAGGCAGAGTAACTGACACCTGAAGAAGGACCCCTACAATGTAAATTAAGTGACAATATTAGCAACTTGAGATGGTTGAATTTTTCGACTAGCTGACTGTGAGCTGATTGCAAAGCCTCGGAAAGTTATATCCTCACCAAAATTGCTGTAGATGTAGAGAAGGGTCGTGGGAACATTTGAAAAAAAATTTGAACTTAATTTATGCTAAAACTATTTGTGTTAGAATACTTTTTTTGTAGTATACACCCAACCATTCTCTACATCTACAGCAAGTTTGGTTATGATACCATGCTCAATTGCAATTAACTCGAAATCGTCGAAATGAAAATTCGACCATCTCTACTAGCAACACACGACCACATATTAAGGTGGGTAATATTTCGTTTGTTGCCAATGGTCAATTTCTTTATAGGAAAAAGTAACTTTACCTGAGGAAGAGTACGCATGTCTTCTCAGCAGACAATTAAATCCAAACCAGCAACACCATGACTCTACGAGAAAATAAAGACAGTAATTCATATGTCAGACTGTATGAAACAAGACAAGTATACATTACTAGCATCTGTACTTTGAATAAAAGTATTAAAAAAGGTTTAAATATAAAAAAGTACTTTTAATAATAACATGGAAAAAACAACAAACACCACTGTTACAATCCATAATACATACAAACACGTGAGAACAGTAATATTCATTTGTTGTTTATACTTAAACTACCACAAATGCTACTTAAAAGCTTATTAAAAGGAAAAAAACTTTGAACATTGCCAATAAAATGAAACCACAATTGTGCCACAGTTGCACATATTGTACAGGTGGTTTCATTTGCTGACAACTGCCCCTATGTTGTGCCCCTATGGGGAATGTGGCATGTTATGTCCACCAGTTTGACCCCTAATCTGGAGAGGGGGGATGGCTGTAATATTTTTTACGAACCTATGTACAGTACCCTACCGATACCTTCTAACATCCATAGTCTTGTATGGCACAGAGACCTCCATGTTAAGAAAACCCTGCCAATATTCACACCTGACCATATTTACACCAGTGAGTCAGTGTGTGGGTGTTCTAAAACTGCCATGCCATTTTCCATTGTGTTTTTTTTAAGTATACTATCCTATAACTAATTTAAGCCCACCCCCACGCAGCAGTTCCATAATTAAATTTTTTTGGTACCCAGTCTGGCCCCCCATAACACTCCCAGCATCAACAATGACTTCTGGAATGTGAGCTTTAGACACCTATGCTTGTATTACAATACAGGTAAATGCTGAGGTTCGGCCACAGGTGTCATCATTGACATCATGGAGTTAGATCCATTCAATGGACCAGCGATCAACCACAGCATGGTGACGTCATTGCGAGGTCACCACGCTGTGCTCGAGCGTTGGACGATTGAACGACATATTGATGTCCACCACTTTGCACATCAATTCCCCTTCGATACTTTTGTAGTAGTATTGGCGATCGACTGGTATTTATGGACATGTCTGTTGCCTGTTCCTTCACCTTTTTTGCCATTTAATTCCCGTTCCATGCACCTGCGATCAACCATCACAAACTCGCATGGTGATTGACCGTTAGTGGATCGAGCGAAAAATCAATACATGTGTGTGGGGGTTAAGAAGCATGGAGGATGCTGTTGCTGGTGGACAAAGCAGTATCACCTGGAACAGGTAAGCAATACCTAGTGTGGCTCTGAAATCCCACGTTTTGCTTTTAAAATCCAAGCCAAGCTCCAGTTATACATGCATTGGATAATGCATTTTAAAACATGTTTAACAAGTACACATTATGCCTAATGGTCCTATTCATATGAAAATGCATGTCAACAGGTGGTAAATGATACCTGTTAAGGTACCTGTAAAAACCTGAAGCCAATTATTATCTTGTATTTATATAACACTGACATATTACGCAGCGCTTTACAGTGCATATATAGTCATATCACTAACTGTCTTTTAGAGGAGCTGACAATCTAATGTCCCTACATGTAGCTAACACATGTCACATGTAACTAACAATGAAGCCAATTAACCTTCTGCATGTCTTTAGAATGTTGAAGGAAGCCAGAACACCTGGAGGAAACCCACACAGACACAGGGAGAACATCCAAGCAAACTCCTTGCAGATAGTGAATTTGGATATGAACCTAGGACTTTAGCACTGCATGGTCAGAGTGCTAATCACCTGAGCCACCTTGCTGCCCCAGCCAATATGACTTCTGCTAGTAACCTCATCTCCCATTTCTATGGCCAGAGCACCAAACTAAAAACAAAGGGGGGGAAAGACACACTTAACCCCAGAGAAGAACCACTTGGGGGTTTTTAGGCAAAAAGGATTCACTCTGTTTCTTTAAAGGCCCTCTAAATCATCTTAAGAGAGAACATACTCCATTCAGGACAGATAATAAAATGAAAAATTATGTTCTCTTACTTCCTTAACCTCGTAAAAGAAGAATTCGGTTGTAAGAGAAGAAAAAGACGGAAGGTACAGTTGAAATAAATCGTAATGGATAGCAATCCCATAATTCATTTTATTACTTTTTTTTTAAGAAATCCTAAATTCCTATCTGTACCTTTCAGCTAAATTGTAAAGTGATCTGTCAATGTTGAACGTGTTTGGGATTAGAAGGCTTGAAGGACAGATCAGATAAAAAGACTTTACAGCCCTTAAATCATTCATCGTTCCATTCAGCGATCCTCTAACAAGATGTTTTAATTCACTTTCAAAAAGAAGATGGACCGAAAAGTTTTAGAGAGAAATTTTGAGGGGTGAGGTCATACTTTGGAGCTCTTTCTGACACGGTTAAAATTCAAATAAAATGTAGGAGTATGTAATGTCTATACTTTTATCATTTTAGATGGAGCGAAGTGGAGAGTGAGAAACTGTATAGAATCTCTGTTTTGGCTGATGACCCTTGTCACTGTCCCTGCCATTGAAGTAAAATGTAAATTGTAATTGTGAGAAACAGAAATCTTCCACTGAGCACACTTGTCCCTCACTCTAGAGAGATTTCCTCTCACTTTCTGTCATGTTTACAGATGTGAGTGTTCTAAATTTAAAGTTTAATGGAGTGACACCAATACCCTGCAATTATGACTGTCAAGAGCTCTTCTGATACACTAGGCCACTCCATAAAACATGACCCCCCCCCCCCCCCCCCCCCCCCCCCCGCATTAGTGGGAAAACATTGGTGCATGCTATGCAGTTTATATACAGTCCACCCAAACATAACCAAAGTAGGTCTGGGTAGTTCCCCCACTAGCATCCCCAGGTAAATAGAAGTCTGAAGTAGGAACAAGGATCCTCTGTAGCTCCTCTGTTGGTTGGAAGAGAAAATGCAATGGTAAGTTACTAACTTGTATGTGTCTGCCTGTCTGTATGTATGTGTCTGTGTTTTCCTTTATGCTTGTTTGTATGTATTTCTTGTATGCATCCATGTGTGTTTGTGCGTAGTTATGTGGGCAATGGTGTACTGTCCTCAAGATACCAGCTGTGCTGGAGAACAACACGTATCAGCATTCTTTACTGTGCCAATAAATAATGATTGGTTTGAAGTTCAAATGCTTGGATATTTAGGTATAATATATAGTATAATAGTGCATAATTCTCTAATGCTTCAATCAAAAGCACTCTCATAACACTTAATTAAACATTATTGTTCAGGATAGTTTTATTCTTGCGCCCCCCCCCCCCCCCTGTGTGTCTTATGGTGCATGAAAAGTATTAAACTAAACAGAATACACATTTATTGAATAAATACAAATAAATGCAAAGAG
This sequence comes from Ptychadena robeensis, assembly GCA_036250615.1. Taxonomy (NCBI): domain Eukaryota; kingdom Metazoa; phylum Chordata; class Amphibia; order Anura; family Ptychadenidae; genus Ptychadena; species Ptychadena robeensis. The sequence continues at coordinate 28,955,620 of CM070038.1, read as the reverse complement.
AAAGAGATGGTTGGGACTGGCTCTGGGGACAATAAGTAGACAATATGGTTCCCTGGAAAGCATCAGTTGCTTCAAATAAACAAGAAGACCCCACATGGCGTGGGTTTTTTGCATTTATTTGGCCCACTCATTTTAATTCTCCAAGATACATTTTATAGGAGGAAGGCGATAAACGTACAAATATATATATCTTTCAGCTGCTCTGCATATATACCGTGTTTCTCCGAAAATAAAACAGTGTCTTATATAAATTTTTGCTCCAAAGATGCCCTATGTCTTATTTTCAGGGGATGTCTTATTTTTCTGAAGAAGAATACGGCACTGGGGTATCAGGGTGGGGGGATCACTTATAATGACACAGAGGGATCAGACGGGGAATCAAAATGGCACAGGAGACTCAGATTACAATTTTAGTAACCCCTTCTGATCCTCCTGTGTCATTTTGATTGCCCCCTCTGATCCCCCCTGTCCAGAGTTACAGTACCGTGTCTTCAGGGGAGCCTTATTTTCTGGGGAATGTCTTATATTTCAGCGTGAGGAAAAACTGTAAGGGTGCCTTATTTTCGAAGGATGCCTTAATTATGGGGAAACAGGGTATTATGGTCATCTTACCGTCCAATTAAAACCTAAACATCAATAAAGATTGTACAGAGATCTTACAATCAGATTTTTTACTCTCTAGTTCTGTTGCATATTCTAAATTCTAATATATTAGACGAATATCCAACAATGCGAATTCGCAATATTTAGTGAATGTGCGCTCGGATATTCGCAATGGCGGATATTCGTCATATTATGCTTCAACATTGTTTAGCATACATCGCGCATATGTGTGTGCATTGTGAATGGATACGAGCAATACACACAGTGCTTGGATGGCTAAGATCACAGAATGAAGAAGAGAAGCTGTAAAGCTGGTTTGTGAATCTTTGTGAATAATTGCGAACATGCAGGATGTAAGGCAATAGAATACAGTTGAATCTAATTTTACAAATTTCTAATGTTCCTTAATATATTCGCGAAATTACGCGAATATACCATATGCTCCTCAACACTACTCTCCAGCTATGGTACATAATGTCATTTGTGTAATCTGACATATTAATAGGCCGAAAGTCATCTTGCACTTAGGTATACTGTTTTCTTTAAAGTTCACAATAAGTTGCCATTATGAAGTTTGTCCCCTCCTGAGGCTCTCTTCATTTCTCATCCTTGCCAAAATTTAGGGACATTTTCAAAGCTTCTAGAAATATCCTCTAATGTTTGTGGCAAACTCAGAGCCGACGAGCTAAGCCGATTGGACGTTTGGACTTTGCGCGATAGTTTTTACTGTCACTAATGCGAGAGCTGCAGGCACTACATGGCTGATGGAGCTAATATTCATACATTGAATTAACTTCGAGTCACATTACATTAGCCCAGTTAATGCTAATAAAAACCGCCTGACGTCCTCCGGAGCCAGCCGACACGGCTAATGCTTTCCTTAAATAGTGATATTGGCTCTAAACGTCACAATGCGAGCTGACAGACACATCATTCCAGTCATTTTTATAGGACCGGCTGAATTATGGAGGAGCCTGAGAAAAGGAATATTTTCCCAAGCAAGCCATAGCCCGGATCTCATTGCCGCCATTGTTCACCTTTAAGTTAACAGATTACAGCTAAATTGTCCACCGTCTCCCTATCTCCACACTCATCCTTTTTGCAGATTTGCACTGTACAAATTGTTCATTACTTTCACTCCTAATGGAGACATCCACTACATTCGTCATGTCAGAGGAAGAGACTTTGCTGGGATAATCAGACAGGAGACAGGCAGAAGTTTTAGGAATGTGTTAACCTTTAAGATCGGATCGTTACAAGTTTAAAAGCCTTAGCTGATGCCCTGGAGCCTCTCTGCATGTAACGGTAATGAATGGTTGGCGTAAAACTAAAAAAAGTAGTGGCTTGCTTATGAATCCCCCTTTGGCAGCTTTTGGTATAACAAACTGTTAAGCAAACCTTCGGGGCTAAACTACACAAGCGATTTTCATCCTTTGCTACTAAGATTTAACTACTTCTTGATGTTAAGTCATTAGCCTGGAGTTAGGGAGATTTTCAGTAGCTAAATCACATAGCTAATCAGATAAACCAATTGGGTCAATTGACCAAGCTACACAAAAGGCAAGCAAGCAAGCAATCATCTTAGAACAAACAGTTGCTTATTACTGGGTTATATGTATGATCTCATGGAGCCATTAAAACATCTTACATGTATTTCAAAGGCAAACTTAAGTTTTAGGCTGCATTCATAAGGTAATTTTTAGGGGGGCTGAGACTCAGAAACAGCATTGAAACCACAAACTTGATGATTGACAAACTTGGTGATTGAACCACAGTTGTCAATCCATGTGACCCTATTTGGGTCCGGATCTGGACCGGGGTCTGCCTATTGAGTACCCCAGGTATAGATGGTGATTGACAACTGCCTATGGGAAACCACCCGAAAGCTGCCCAGGGAAGCCAAGATAACACATCTTGGGCAGTTGGTCTGTTTTTCAAGCAGACCATGTGAGGTGGACCTTAGTGCCTTCTTATATTCCAATTGCAAATTCTTATTGTTCTTATTTAAAAGCAGCCAGAATCTGAAGAGATGGTAAAAACATTTTTCAAAAATTCAACCATTTCAACAATTTCTAGTTGATTGTAAAGCTCCTGAGCACAGTATCATCTCCAAAATTGCTGGAGATGAAGAGAAGGGTTTGGGGTATACTAAAAAAAAAGTATGACTCTAAAACAAATAGTTTTTGCAGAAATAAAGTTCAAAGTCAAGTAAATTTCGACTTTAACTTTGAACTTAATTTATGCAAAAACTACATGTGCTAGAGCAAAACGTTTTTTTCCCAATGTGCCCACAACCCTTCTCTACATCTCTACAGGTTCTCTAGTTCTTTTGGTGATGATACCATGTTCAGGGGCTTTGCAATCAGCTCACAAAGTCAGCAAGTTGAAAAATTTGTCCATCTCTAAATCTGAATAGAGTTTCAATTCCTTGCTAGCATGCTGTCTCCACTGTGTTGTGTGCTCCATTTGGACCCCCTACGTTAATTGCAGTGCTTGGTGGGGTCCTGATAGAGCACATACACATTACCTACCCGGCGGATCCTCTGTTAACACATCTGCCCATGCAACGTACTGCACTACATTAACCCCTGCATCGGCAGATCGGCTCAACGATATGTGAGGATCCGCCAGGAGGGTAATATGTACTGTATGTGTTCCTTCAGGACCCCCCCCC
>CM070038.1:28931580-28952333 GCA_036250615.1 Ptychadena robeensis | reverse complement strand
CCCCCCCGCTTAACACAGGGGGACCTCGGCAGAGCACACAACGTAGTGGAGACATAGTCTTAATCTCTAGAGCTGGGGCTATAAGTGATGGGGGGCAATATCTCAATCAGGCGTGTCTGGCCTGTAGAAACATTTATCCTTTAATATTTTTTGTGATCATAGTAATTACAACTGAATATGAAAGAATTCAACAAAGGAGTTATGTAAAGTAAGTCAAGTTGTTACTAAAACTGGAAGTGGGGAAATCTTATATGACTATTAGATAAAAAAAAAATGTTTACTTTGTGTCCAATATTCATCATCTAAAATTAAAAAAATAATGCTGTAGATGTATAAATAAGTCATGCCTGATGTTATTGATCAACCCCTATGGTGAGTTTGATTTTGAGCCTTGACTATCTAAAATATTCATGGAAGACATCAAATATGAATGCAGCCTGATCTGTGTAAAGATAGCCCCCACCAGCACTAACCTACACCGATATCTTTCATAAGAGGTTGTCCACCTGCCACAAAACATTCATCGAGTTCCATAAAACTCTTTCTGCTTCCACCCCTCCCAGCCCCTGATGTAGCCAAAGCCACGACAGTCCAAATCTGTAGCAAAGCCCCGCAAACTTTTATCAAGATTGAAGGTAATTGAAAAAGGCTTCTCATTAATCTACTGCACAACACACAATGAGCGCACTGTATGACCGGCTGTTTAATCCTTATTAAATATCAGAAAAGATTCCTCTGTCATTGACGAGAGCCGAACAAATACAAACCATTCAGAGCCGGCATATGAAAAATCAACCCGGGGCTCAATGAGAATCAAAAAAAGCTGCACATTTTGGATAAGCGAGATGCAAATTGTTCGACGGACTGCGGCGGTGTTAGAAGCGTGATATCCTATAAAATTGTAAATGTGTTCATTATCATAAGAAACTGGCCATTGAGAGTGAAGAGAATACAATCAAAGTGTATAGAAGATTTGGAATGATGTTTTGAAGCCCTAATGTATTTCTGTGACCCACCGAACACGATCCTCTATAATACTCCACAGCGGATGTTCAACTGGTAAAATGAAACAGCTGGGCTTATTCAATACAGCAGCACAAGGAGCCTATCAAATTCCAGTATCCTGGAGTAAATTATTCTATAGTATTGAAAATGAAAAAAAAAATAATGGATAGCATTTGGTATATATATTTATTACAATTTTACTATTGCTCAGGTGGTCAGCAGTCCAACCATGCAGCGGTAGAGTCCTAGGTTTGAATCCCAGCCTGGGTGCAATCTGGAAGCAGTTTGCATGTTCTCCCCCTGTGTCTGTGAGTGGGTTTCCTCCAGATACCCCGGTTTCTTCCCACACACCAAAGACATGATGATAGGTTAACTGGCTTCCCCCCCCAAATAATCTACTATGTTAGTTACACTGACTGACTAGGCATACATGGCTCTGTTTTTTAATAGATTTGAGCGCAATCAAATCGTTCATGGCGCTCAATTGTGCTTGAATCTATTAAAAAATAGAGCCATCCAGCCTCGATTGATCAGGGTACAAACATGTTGGTAAACCCTGTTCGATTTCAATTACTTGGACAGGATCGATGACGCAGAAGTGTTGCGGCTCGAAATCGAGGAAGCTCGAGTGCCGAGCGATGACACCATTGCGCTGTGCTGGAACAGCCCCTTGATCGTACAAGCATCAAGCCGTGCATGCCTAGCATTAGACTGTTACATATGACTGTGTTAGTTACACATATCTGACCAGGGGTGCGCATAAGCAGTATGTTGGTACGCAAATGGGTCTAAAAACTTGCTCTGCGTACCTGTTTTGTCCTTCCTTATAGCACCTGCGGACTACACAGACAGAGGACAGATTCACAGGGCTTCTGCCCCCCCTCCTCAACCTCCCTTCCTGCTGTGTGAGGAGCAGTGCTTGTGTTGTGCTCTGACGGCAAGCTCTCTAGTGACATCCAGTGGCTGAAGCTGATATTGCACCTTAAGTTGAGATTACAGCTCCCCACAACATTACTATCATTTAAACACTGCTGTAAATGGTTTTTTTTTATTGTCAGAATTCTTTGGCAATTTTTTTTTTATTGTTAAACATATACAATTTATTTCACTTGAAAACCTGCAGGCAAGCTTTAATAACCATAAAAGGTTGCAGTTAGGGGTGTCAAATTGGGAATGCAAATTGCTAATTCAAAAAGTTATTGGATTTATAAGAGTGTTGGAGATCTGGGGAACGAAAGTCAGAGTAGGCAGATGTAGGGTAAAATCTGACAAGAGAAAAGTTACACTTCTGAGATATATAATGAGATCTGGGGATTCAAATGGTGTTGTACTGTGAGAGTTATATTTGACCCAAAGCCAGCTGGTGACCTGTGGATGGAGGCAGCTAATTGGAAGATCAATCAGGAACAGGGAGGTCCATCTGCAGCAGAATCTACCATGTAGGAGGCTGACGTAGAGGACAGTGAGGGAGACAGTGAGGAAGACCACCCTACATATGGAGTGAGTACCAAACATTATCTCCTGGTACTCATCTGAGGAGCTCACTCAAAGTTATGTGCACCCCTGTATATGACTGTGGTAGGGACATTAGATGACGAGTTGCTCTGAGAGACAGTTAGTGATATGACTATATATACTCTGTATATATGCTGCGTGCTGCGTGCTGCGTAATATGTCAGAGCTATATACATACAAGATAATAATAATACCACAGACTTACTTTGCTAAAACAATGAGCACATTTCTATTATCCTTTCTAAAGGCTTTCTAAATAAGACAAGGACATGAACCAAAGGCTTTCCAGTATATAAGAGTCAGAACAGTAAAATTATTTGTGATTTGTTAAAATGGGTTATTGCACTTTTTTATTACTGTCTTCAATAGGCCTGAATACGAAAACTTAATTACTTTTCCCAGCTAAAATTGGATCAAAGACCTTTGGTGTTCATGTAATAAAATATTAGAAATCTGCTGAACTGAGCAGGTAATAAATTAGAGCTTCTTGTATTGAGCCAGAACTACAGGATTCTATAACTGAAAAGATGCTGTGGAGGGTGGGGACCATCATATCCATAATTTTGAGTGTTATCACAGTGGGCCTATAAACACAGAAGCTATTACAGACCATAAGATATGGTAGTGTCAAGCTAAAACAAAATACTGTTTACCAAGAGACAGCGTTTGTCCCAGTCATTACTGTGAACATTCTCTTTGGCCTTTTGAGGATCTAATCATGAATCCGTTTCTTATTATTCCCTGAAATACTGAAATGAATAAATCCAATATACGAGGGTCCATAAACCGACAGGCAGGAAGAAATTACAGAAGGGTTTTACATAAAATTCTGCATCAGTAAAATAGTAGTTATGGTAGTACCCAGAGGAGGTCCTAGAAATATTGCCACCACGGTCGAGCACTCCCTCTGCCGCCCTGTCCAGGGGGTGCTGTGAAGGAGAGCCCCGGCAGCCGCTCCCTCTTCTCCCAGAGAGATGAAAGGATTGTGAAGGTTGTTGTGAACTGCCGTACAGAGCTAGAAAAAAAGGGCGGGAAAGTGTTCAGAGCTAGAGTCAGTTGTCCAGCTCTGGCTACAGTTTCACACATGGGCGGTAAGAGGGATGCTGCCCTGGGCAACCGCGCATACTGCCCATATGTAAAACCGTCATTGGTAGTGCCCATGTAGCTCTCATCAGGCCTTGTGTCCACTGCTTTTTCCCTGCACTTGGCAAGTGGTGGTCAATTGCCCAGTGACTCTCTGAAACAGCACCTAAACAGCGGACAAACCACGTGCTGCCGCTATGGACACTTTGCTGCAACGTGTTCAAAATGCCACCTGCGGTCTCTTGGGATGCTAAGTGTAGACCCAGGCTAAAGAGGACTAGAATATAGGATAGGAGTACCCTGTGTCCTTGAGGACATCTCTTTAAGTATATGCTAAAGAGGATAAAGCTGGCCACACACCAAAGGTAGATTCCCGTGCAATCGACGTCACCACGCTGTGATTGATCGCTGATCAATCGGACAGCACCACATGGGCACATCAATAACCGTACAATGGGGACCCGGTTTCCCGGTCCCCAGGTCTCTCCACAGCCTGAGAAGCAGACAGCTTCTCCAGCTTTGGAGAGCACTCCGTCTGAAGCCAGCCGCCCCCCTCCTCCTCCTCTGCCAGAGCTGGGTCCATGCTGGCCATGCCCCTTCACAGCTGCTCTGTGTGTGAGGCGAGCTGTCAGCCCGGCCATTACATTGGATGGGGACAGCACTGTCCCTATTGAATGCAATGGATTTCGACCAAGATTTTCCAACATGTTGGAAACCTGGTTGGTCGAGTTCCTTTGAGCAGGATCCATTGATCCTGCTCGAAGGAACCGTGGATGGCTCAGATGAAATAACAGATTAGAGGAACATCGGGTGCTGTGAGCGCGCACGGCGCTCGATGTTCCTCTAATCTGTTACTTCATCAAGCCGTGTGTGGCTAGCTTAAGTCAGGATTGGACAGATTCAACTGTCAATCAACATCACTTAAGGTGGTGATACATGGGTGGAAACATGAAGCATCTACGCAGACCTTATCTTCATCAATTGAAAGGATTTAAAATTAATGGTTTTGTTTTTAATTGATTACAGAGTGGGGTACAATCAATGTATATTGCTCTTATAGCCAATATGATGTTACATTGATATTAAAGCCATTTCTGTGCCTTAAATGTTGAATTTCCCACCCTAGGCTTATACTTGAGTCGTTACATGTTTCCAGAGTTTTTTGTAAAATTTTATTCCTCAGCTTTTTTTTTATATTTATCATTAAAAAGACATAATTTGTTGTATTTTCACTTATGATAACATATAATATAACAATTCCATATCTAGCTCAGTAGAATTTGGGGTTGTAGGTTTTTTTTGACAAATGAAACTACAAGATGTTTTAGCAATATACCTTCTACAAAAAATATGAATTTTATTCTCAAACCACCTATCATATTTTGAAGCTAACAAAACAAGTAATTACATAGATAAGTAGAAGATATGGCTTCTACGTGTTATCTTTGTGATATCTCAAAGTTTACATTACAAAAAAACAGCTTTTAATGTCTGAAAAATATTTCCAGTCCTTGTAATGTTTTATTTCCAAAGTAAACTTTTTATCAGCAATAATATTTTGAAAACTTTCCTTGTTGACCATTGCGAGCGGCGGTTCTGCAATGACTTTATGTCCTTGTGTTTCATGTTGACGGATTGTCGAGATGTAACGGATAAACTGTTTCAGCTTTTATTTATTTAACATTTTTTTCTCTTGCTTTTTATTCTCTTCAAACAAACAAGGGAGTAAAAGGGGGTTTAACATCCACCACTGAACACATTTCTAGTGTCTGCGGCTGGAAAATAAAAGACAGAAAACGCCATATTTTTCTGCAACAAAAAGACGCATAATATCCTTACAATGTTATTTTATGGTAGCGGCAGCATTGTCATAGCACCTAAATGAACATGATAATTCTGCAATGCACACCTGACATCCATCATTGCCCCTTACAGGCTTGTTTGTGGTAGGGCTTGTGTCCACTACATCTTTTTCCTATTCTGCTAAATGTGACAGTGTACACTCAGCGTAATCTTAGCTGCACGCCCGCGGTGCTGTTTTGAAGCTGCGGGCTGTCACATCTTCATAGCAGCACCTCCAAGATGCAGGAAAAAAGCTGATTTTCAACATGTCTCCCCAGCTGTATGATTAGCGTGTGCATCACCAGGAGCGCGACAATATTAATAAATAGAGGCTTTTGATAGTAAACATAAACATTGTATTGAAAACAAACTATTGCCATTAGGAGAGCAGAAAAATCATCTTCTAGGCATTATCTCTACTTATTCCAAGGAATGAGCAGAGGGGACCAAGGTGGCAAAGGGACAAGTTAAAAGACTTAAGGGCCAGTTTAAGGGCCAGTTTTAGCCCCCTGGCCTTAGTTTGCTCATGGCTGCTTTAGACTGTAGTATAGAAGAAGATCAGGGTGATAAGATAGACTTATCATCACAGATCATCACAGATCTGAAAATTCCCCCAGTATCCCAGGGGCACGGGGACTTTAAAGGCTGTAATAACCTATTCAGAGACTTTCTATTTTAACAAATGCTTTACATATAACACTGATGTCTTATTGGATCTCACTTACTTAGCCTTTAAAGTCCCCGTGCCCCTGGGATACAGGGGGGATTTTCGGATCTGTGATGATAGGTCTATCTATCACCCTGATCTTCTTCTATACTATATTGTTTTGGGATGTTGGCTTGCTTAGTGTGTGGAAGCGTAGAATATTATTGTTTGTGAACACTAGAGATGATCTGGTTAGCAGACCAGATGGGGAAACCGGTGAGCTGCACTTCCTAATACAGTCAATACCTTCCAAACTGTACTTCATACATTGGAACTGTGTTACTTGTTACTACCCCTAACAATCTATGGACTCAGGACATTGGTGGATATAGGAGACTAACAAGGCACCTTTTGACCTCCATGTTCCCCGTTCTCCCATTTCTTGGCTTGCCCTTTGAGGGCTGTTTTTATTGACTTCTTGGACTGATTTATTTTGGACATCATCTATGGCATATATGAATATCACAATAGAAGAAGGGCACCCCTTGACAAAGTAATAACGAAACGCGCGTCAGGTGGGCTCGTCAGGTGGGCTCTACCTGAGTAAAGTCCATGTCTGTGACTGATCCTTATATCATGCTGAATTGATTGTTTTGCCATAAATTGCCATTTATGTTGTAATACTGTTTGTTACATTTACCTATGTTTTAATCTGTAAATTGAATTATTAAATATATGTCATACATGTTTTTTGATAACAAAACTTAATCTATGTGGACTTAAATGTCCCCCTGCCCCTGAGAAACAGGGGGAATTTCCTTGGTGATTTTGTCACCCCAAACTGTTTCTATTATTTTGGGATGTTGGCCACACAGGTTGTCATTCTATACATCCCACACAGGTTGTCATTCTATATATAGAGCACTAGAGATGATCAATGAGATGCTGAAATGTCCCCATTAGCATGCAAAATACATGCAGACTTTAAATGATCCAATAAAAATCAGCGATTGTACTTGGTTGTCTCAGTTCAGTCTACATACAAATTATATTACCATTTCTACATCCCATTGGCCATCTCTACTGGACACCAGGAGAAAATGATGACTACTTTTCTTTAAGCTCCAATGTGAAAGATTTCTATTTCTTTATATAGAAAAGAAGGAGGGATACATAGCAAATATATGCGTATAACTTTACTTTTGGGTAGATAAAACAATTCACATAAATGTGTTTCATACATTCTCTGCATTCCCCCATTGGGCCGGAGTTTCTTTTTATATCTGCATTTTCCCAGTTTATTCCCTCCAATCTCTCCCATACATATGGCATTGGGTCTTTTAAGTCTCCGATACAGAATGTGGACCTGATTCAAATGGATTTTACACTCCAAATACTCAATCAGATAACACAGGAGCTCGCATAATGAAGCCTTGTGAGATGCTTCTTTCAAAAACTAGAAAATACTTTTCAAAGCGCTACACGGAAGCCAACATACTAAAGGATTACATTAGCAATCTGTGCAGACAACACCTGTTGGCTGAACGGCGACTGATAAGGAATTCTCAGCGCTCAGCAAAATTAGGTATTTACCGGAGAAAATATATTTCACTGCTGACAAAGAGCTGAGAGACTTAAAAAAAATAAAATAAAATAAAAATTACACAGGGATAAAAACATGCATGAGATAGATTGCTTTTATATGATTCACATGTACGGTAAGCGGTTAGGCGTCTGAGTTTTCAACAGCAAACAAAACAAGTTTCTTGTATGATAAGGAAACAAGGTTTCTGCAAGATATGGTTTACCAAAAACTTATGACCAGATATACAATGTATACAGTATATATGCACAGGCCTCACTGTTCTCTTATCAGAACTGTAGAAACACAACTGATAACAAGGTAGCAATATTTTGTTTTCAGGTATATGCCAGGATAGATAGGCTATGTGTCAGTTTAAAAATATATGTTGTATACAAAAACAGATATTTGTTTGTATTCTAACATTCAAGTGGCTGTAAGCTGAATGACATTTAAACTATTTTCAAACAATTAAAAAAATTCTTGTTTTTACCTTTTTAACATCATCTTTGGCTACAGCACTGACGTGAGCTGCCCCTTGTAGTACCTATTCTACACCACAAGATGTCCTCAGTCTTCTGGGTTCAATAATCTCATTAATAATTCCACCCAACCGACTGATTGTGCCTAAGGAGTGGCCTTACAGCGTAAGTGTAGGTAAAGCCCCCCATACACCTTCCAATCTTACCATACAATTTCTGTGCAATCAACTTTTCTTTTTCCAAAACCATGTAATATGAGGAGCTTTCTAAACCTTACAATCACTATGTATTCTATCGGGGAGGCCATTTTACTTCATAGCTTTTGATAGATCTAAAGGAAATTGTATGGAGTGATCTTAAGATGTATGGGGGGGGGGGGCTTTATTGATGGAAAGTACATTTAAACCCTTCTGTGCAATATTAAGAAAAGAATGAACAGAAAGGGGATACAGAATGTTATTTAATCGAGCAGATCATCAGAAGACATAGGTACAATAATGAGGAAAGTGGAGCCTTTAGTAGAGATTTTAAAAAATATTTAAAGCCCGAATCATCCTTTCAAATAAAAACTGCAATATTTTAGCGAATGACTATGATCCTATCAAGAAGCTGAGAGTTTCCTTATGCGATTGGTTAGCTATGATGGTAGGTCAAAGGTTTCCATGTAGGAAAAAGGACATGAGACACACGACCTAGCTGACCCCTTAACCAGGAAGTGATGCAATCTGTAACCAGGAAGTGACATCATCCTGTCATCCACACGGCTGGAGTGACGCACACATGGCAACTCCTTGTAGGAGCTCAGGACTCTTTGCTAAGTGAGCATTGTACCTCCATTAACGTGAGTGCATTATTTTATATTTTGCTTTCAACAGAATTTATTTTTGTTGCACTGGATTGTGCACCTATTTCTTTTTTTTCTACACTCCCCTCCATCTATGCTGCACACCTCCATGCAACTTGATCACCCACCCCTTATAGTGATATATTTCCCATTACATTACCTATATTTAACCGTGTGAAATTCACCCGGTTCTGTAAACAACCTAATGGTCTTTCTGGCCACTGACACCACTCCTACTGTTTGATCACTGCTGACAGATGCACTTAATTATTTCTCTTTTTATAGGTTTCCATGTCACTGCCTTGGCAGAAGATGTCCAGATGAATGTGCACGCCTTAGTATGGTATTTGATTAGTTTTCACATATAGGCTAGTAAGCGATAAACTCTTCTGGTGTTCAAAGAGTTAAGGAGGCAGATTCTCCCTCGATAGATGAGGGATCGACTGCAGCGTGATGAAGTCATTATGCTGCAGATTTTCGGCCGGGCAACCTCTGGCAATTGGCAAGAACACGCATGACGGTCGATTGGCTAAGGAATCTGCCTGTGTATGGCTACCTTTAGTCTGTTTCTCAGCACCTAACACATACGATGCTTATACTTAGCCTTCTGGTGAGGCTGCTTCAATGTTTAATACTATCTTGCAGAGCCATTATTAAATATTGATCCTTGCAATCCTGGGTCTTGTGACTCCAGTCTCCATGATTTTATTAAATTTCTTAGTAACAGGCTTATTCAATAAGGCAGAGCAAAGGGCAAAGTCATAGCGCACATAAATCAAGGCAAACTGAATGTTTACAGAAGTCTCATCAGTAAGTAATGAATTCTGATTGGTTGCTCTGAGCTAACTTTGGATTAGGCTGCAATGCCTAGCTTGAGAAATCTAAAACCAAGCGGACCTAAGTGCAGCGCACTGAAATCCTTGGGGTTTCTGCGGGTAATGGACATGGGCAAAAGAAACAGCTAACGCCCATGGTAGCGTTACCACTTACATGTCCAGTACTGGTCAGAAATCACACTGTAGCCGCATCAACTGCAGTGTGAATTGGACCTAATTATTTCCTACTCTGCGTACAAGATTTATAAGACCTTTTTGATGAAACAAAGATGTTAAAAAGTCCTTCTTCTTTGGTCAAACACATTACCCTCTGTAAAGGTACACAATGGGTACCTGGCTCTTGTCAGAGGTAGAATCTCCTCAAACATTCACCAGCCAATGGAAGCACTGCCTATTGTTTACCCTGGTCCCAGCTAGCCATGCCCACCTCAATATTTCTGTTCGATCGTCGAAAAAATCTATCTGTTTATGGTGATCAAATGGTAATCGAGCCCTTTCCGCCTATGATTGACTTAAAGTGACTGATGTCAAACAGTAAATTGATCTAGCAGTGATCGGACATGTTGGTAAATTTTCGACGATTGTACAAGTATCTGAAGTTTTTTCTAGGTGTTTCAATCGATTTGTATTTGATTTTTCTATGGTGCATACACAGCAAACTCAGGAAAGGAATCTATTGGTTGTGAATCGATCACACTGTGTGGTGGTACAATCAATGTTCAACAACTTTTGGGACCAACAAGTTTTTCAATACCGGTTCTAGAATATATTGTCAAATCAATTATCAACTAGCAGGATAGTGATGCAAAACTTGCAGCTCTACCAATTACAGATAGGCATTCAATGTCCTAAATGCTCAGAGCCACAAGAAATTTCAATCATTTGACCAACTTATGTGTGTACATCTGATTCTTACAATAGAAAAACCACACCTCCTGATGAAAATGTTCGTAGAAACACGCGTCGAGGTTGTTGGGACGTATTATTAAACTTTACAGATGAATAGGATGTATGCTCTAACCAGTCCAGTCCAAAGGATTCCTTGACATTCGGATCCTTTTTATTGTATGAAGAATATAGAGAGTTTGGAGTTCATTGTATGAAGAATAAAGACTTTTTCCTATTTTTAACCCATGGACTTTATATTCCAAACTTTTCAAGTTTCTATTAATTAGTTCGCTCATTCCACTTTTCTGTGTTCTGTTCTGACGCTGTTTTGATTGACATATTGATTTAAATCCCCAACTGGGGTAATGTAGTAAGATGGGGTGGCCTCTTTGAAAGTCCCCTTGCCTTTGCTTAGGCAGAGGAAAAACTTAATGGATGGATAGACAGAAGAGGGATACTTAATGGATGGATAGACGGGAGAGGGTTCTCCCTCCATTGAACCCTCCTTTATTGCAGAGCCACAAGAGGGTCAAATGTGTAATTTCCCAAAATCATCTTGAAAAACGTTCAATCGCCGTAAAGTAACATTTTATTTTTGGACCTTTATTTCGTTGACACTTTTATTTTACAAGGTCCGGCTTGCCAAATTGAAGACCTGGTTCAGTGACAGGTTGGTCTTAGATCTAACCACCAGGAAACATATCAGCTCCGTGAGAATGAAATATGACATTAATGTGACATTTCTGCCCGGCGGCTGATAAGTTTTACCTAGCTGTCGAAGTCCTATCACCTGTCGCAGATTATCTCTTAATGCTTCTACTGTACTGTAAGAGCCGCTCGAAAAAGGTAATCATGTAAGTAATTTCTTGGCTACTCCCCAAACTTTCGAGAATAAAAGCTTTCCCTGCTATCAGCGAGAATATTTATCAAATTTTCAACAAATAACATGTAAATGAAAGCTTTTCAGGAGAAAAGAGCTCGTTTATTTTAATGGGGACTTTTTTGGAACCATAAATTTTGTGAACACTGCTTATCAATATTCTGTCGGGAATGGCGAGACAGAGAGGTTTCTGCACAGCACCCACAGAGGTTGTAAAATGCCAGATGTGTCACTTCCAACAGCTTTTTCCACAGTTTTGTGTGCGTAGTCATTCTGCAAAGTTATTTCTTTTTTTATTTAGTTATTTAGTGAGCTAAAATCTTAAAGTAGCTTTTATTAAATTTAACCCCCCTGTCGTTCCTGATAGTCCCAGCTCGTCCAGCTCTGCCCTTTTAGAACTGCAGTGGACGAGCTGGGTTCGTCAGGCAGAGATCGGAGCTACAGGAGAGCAAACTCACTGCTCCGTGTGTCTCCGATCTAATGAGGCAGCTGCAGGAGAACGGATCACTCCCCCCTCCCCATGCTCTCCTATGTAACCTGGCACATCTGCAGCGCCATCTAGTGGTTGCAGTGCTAATTTACCTGTAAAAGTGAATTATTGAAATCTTCATTATCTGATATTGTGAGTTATTCACAAAGCATCTGAACATGTTATTATATTCAGGATGTCACCAGACTTCTGTATGTACATACTTTGGTATATTACAATTTTACAAAAAAAAATTTCCATTAAAGTCTATGGTGCGCTTTTGGTCCAGAAATCTGTACCCCAGCAGTGCGCTAGGGAGGTTTTGAAAAGGGTTTGGGGACAGCAGATCATGTGAGCTTGTTGGACATCCCATTCTTAAAGAAAATATATTTTTATGGAGATGTCCTTCTTAAAGACTCGTTTACACAGGCAAATTCGAACTGCCCAGTTAACAAGCAATTACTGCAACCGCCTTTCTCCCCAAAGACCTGTCATCACGGGGGCTTTATCTAAATGCCCCCCACCCCGAGCACCTGCACAAGTTTGCAGCCACTTGCAGACAGGTGTGCCCAACCTGTTTAGTATCTGTGGGATATTTTGTCCATTCTTCCAGAAAAGCATCTGGAAGGTTAGCCACTGATGTTGACCAACAAGGCATAGTTCACAATTTAACAAATGGTACATAACACTCATGCAGCCATATTTTATGTATCTCCCTTTGTGAACACCATTTTAGAATAGTGATGAGCTTGAATATTCAAATTGCAAATATATTCTACAAATATTGGCTATTCGAGAATTGGCAAATTTCTCAAATAGGAAGGTGGATATTCACAATGTCGAATATTCACGATATTATGCATTGGCTCAAACAGGGAGGGGTTGCGCTCATCTGATGCACTGACGCCAGCATATAGTGGAGCCATAGCCTAAAGGTAAAAGTCATACATTTAAGCAGGCTACCACACACACCTACCCCAAAAGCATAACTCATGGGAACACTCATAATAGAACAGAAAAGAGTGTTTTACCTGGATGCTGGAATCACACAATTCTTAAATATATTTCTATACTGGAACATCAACAGCACCCTTCACAGGAATGCTGAGGGATGTCCCTTCATTACTGGAGAATCAATTTATTTTGTAAATGATAGATTTCTCCAGCAGCAGGTATAGGGATGTATATTGCAGGTAAGCTAATATTATATAGGATATTAGGGTGTTTATCAGAAGTCTAGATACTATCAATGTGTAAGCAACTGTTCTTCAATGGCAGCTGTTATATGGGTATTGATCTGACATTTCATGTTGTGGTTTATAAGTAACAATTGTTAATTAGTTGCATTCCATGTAAATCATCTGTGGTTAGATGTTATGGTGAAGGATAAATAATGATAAGGTCTTTTATCTATGCAGCTATAGGCACTGAAGCCGAAACTGCAGAGGGGACTACAGAGCAGGTCAGATGTGTATAGATTCATCAAATGTATTTTATATCACATGAATTACCAGTATACCAAAAATGTTGTAGAACAGATGATTCAAGTATAGACAGCAGATGGATATCTGAGTGATTAAGGATAAATGTAGCTTTGTAGCATTTTCCATTTTTTTTAAACAAGCAGAGGATATACTTCTATGTGTTCAGTACAAACTTTTTTAATTACATTTACAAAACTTTCTGTAAACTTGAAGTGTCACAATTTGTAGAAACTCCACAATTAAGCCTCTTTCACACTGTACCACAATACATGTGCTGTATTGTGCCAGTACCATTGGCAACAATCACCACATGCATTGCACATTGTATTGGTTTTTGGAGGTTCCAACATTTGAGTTTGCAATATAAGTACCGGTATATTGAAACTGTCAATGGAAGCAAATCCAGACTGCATACAGCATTGCAGTATAAATGTATAATAATAAGGTGCTGCACAAAGCATGGTAGTATGTATGGTACTTACATTTCCTATATGTTGCTCAAAGTGCATGTAGTGTGAAGGAGTCCTTAAAAATGGTGTCCAGTCTAAAGACTTTGTCTAGGCTGAGATGATACCATCAGTTTACTGTATGCAGAAAGAAGCATTTCTTCAGTATTTGCTCAATCATTAGATAGGACTGTCACATTGCAGCTATGTAGAAAGCCACAAGGTGAGGAAATAAAGCTAGCCATATATGAATCAACATTTGCCTTATCAATCAGATTAGCCTGTGCAATTGTAATATCGACTGTCAATCCACTATTGTTATTTGGTACTACTACACAGTGTAATCGATGCAAAACCATTTGCTAAGGCCTATGCCAGTGCTCCATAATACTATTGGATGCAAATTGATTAAAAACTCAAAAAAACACATCAGATACTTGTCACATCTACTCAAATGTTCCAACTTGTGATTGCTGAACTGTCCCCCGTGTGGACAGTTCTGTGCAAACATTGCATGTTCGCTCGGTGAACAGTACGGGGGTTCGACCCGCCCTCTTCGGCGTCGAGAAGAAGTCTATAATTCTTCCTCCAGCTAGACCTAAATCTGATAGGTCCAACACAATGACTGGGAGTGCTATTACCCCCTCCTAGAGATATCACAAGACATGAACACTGGACACAGGACATCTCTAAATCTTTATTTGACCATTTTGACGATTTCTAGTTAATTGCAATGCCCCTGAGCATGGTATCATCACCAAACTTGCTGGAGATGTAGAGAAGGGTTGAGGGTATACTGCATAAAAAACTGATTGCAAAGCCCTTGAATATGGTATCAACACCAAATTTGCTGGAGATGTAAAAAAGGGTCGCGGGAACATCCCTTTTTTACATCTCCAGCAAGTCAAGTAAAAATTAAAAAAATTTACATTTCAACTTTGATTTTTAACTTAATTTAAGCAAAAACTACACGGGCTAGAGCAAAAATTTTCCCTCAACCCTTTTTTACATCTCCAGCAAATTTGGTGCTGATACCATGTTCAGGGGCTTTGCAATCAGCTCACAAAGTCAGCTAGTCGAAACATTTTACCATCTCTGCTCTAGAATCAACAAGTATGAACGAGAATGAACAAAACAAGCAGAGCAAATAAGCTAGTTGATTGTTAAGAGTTAAATATTTTAAAACGTTGAAATAATTTTTTTACTGGTGATATTTTAAATATTGCCTCTACTACAACTTTAAAATCTGCTCTTGAGCATCATGGATATATTTTCTAATGAATGTTAAACAACTTCCTTTATAAGCAATTGAATAATAAAATAAAACATCAGTTTATAAACTTGTAAAGATTCTAACACAATTGAAAAGCCATTAATGTCTCTTTAGAGTCGCCTGCTCCCAGAATGATAAAACTTTGGTAAGCTGAGTGTGATAAAGACAATAGTAGACAATATGACCCACTGCGGTCTCTGGGGACAAGGCCCCCCAACATGTTCCATGGCTCGGATTTGATCCAGAAGTGGACCTGTGTGATCTGTGGCTGTGACGTGACGCCGAGAGGCTTCCAATAAATCATTTGAAGTCTGCCAGCGAAAGAAGAGAGCAGTACATCCCATAACAAATCAAGCAAATATATTGCAGCCTCTGCAAAATATACCATAAATTACGGCACAACATTTGCAATCCTTATAAACCACGAGAGACTTTGCAGCGCCAGGCGGATCATAAGACAAAATTTATGGCTTCAAAACAAAGGAAAACAAAATGTTATGTTGTTTTAAAGTTTTATTTTTTTTTCTGCCTGCTTGTGTTGTGATCCATAAAATCATAGCTTTGGGGGAAGTTCCACCAAAAACAGGTTTTAGTTTTTTTGGTTGTGTTGAAGTTTAAAACTCCTATGCAAAGTAAAACAAATCACCTGGCGATATTCGAGCTAAATATTCTAAAACCGAATATTCGGTAGCTCAACACTATTCCATACAAAAAGAGAGCGGTAACTCACTTAACACACTCCATGTCTCTCACCATACAACACTCCGTTTTACAGACGCAGTGGCATTATTAGCCCAGTATGGATTAAGCCTGACATCGAGACCTATTTCATGTGAGACCGACCACGCGTGATGACGTCATCACACATGGCCGGTCAAGCCGAGAATGTGCACCCTTTGTGTGCTGGTATTTACTTTGGATTGGAACGTCCCATCTAAAGTAAGGAGATTGTTCTTAAAATTATTGACAAGTCCGTAATTTGTTAGATTGATTTCCTGGCCAATTTAAGGTTTGGGCATTCAATTTGGTGGGAGCGCACAACGGTCGTCAAAATCACAAATCGAACTGTCTATGACAGTGGTTCCCAAACTGGAGGGCACGAAGGTACTCCAGGGGGGGCATGGGCCCTCATTCTTAACCAGTGATGACCGAACTGCCCGCAAGGCAGACAGTTCGGCGGCGAACATGGATGTACGGGTGTTCGACCCGCCCCGTTCGCCGGCGAGAAGAAGATCTATATTCTTCCTCCGGCAGGATCTTTTCCTCCGGAAGAATCTTTTCACTAGAAGACCGGGCATGAAGCTGGTCTTCTAGTGAAAAAAACAGCTCGGAGCAGGAAGTGACGTCAGTGACGTCACATCCGGCTCCCACAACCAGGAACTATGCGTTCCAGGATGCGTTCCAGGGACCGGATGTGACGTCACTGACGTCACATCCGGTTTTTCAGATTCAAATTCCCCGCCTAGAGGCGGGGAATTTGAATGTGTCCGCGAACAGGCGGACGGCGGACTTCTTTAAAAGTCTGACCCGCCCGTTCTCGGAAGTCCAGGCCGATGTTCGGCCATCACTATTCTTAACCTGTGTTTGAATGGGAAGGGGGGCTCGATAATGTTTCTAAATAGAAAAGAGGAAAGTTTGGGAACCACTGGCCTATGCCCAGCTTAAGCTGTATGGGGTTACTCCACAAAAAGTTGGTCTCCCCCAAATAATTTGTAACAAAAGGGATTAGAACCTGTTAAGGAGTGTAACAATAAATAAGTTCAAGTATAATAAAAATTACTGCATGAATGGTTGGTGGTCACTTACTTTTATAGAAGAAAGAGTTGAAAAATAGTTTTTCACACTCTCTCCACGCAATGATTGTTTGCTTGATGCCTGGTCACGCTCAGGTGGCCTGTGGGTGACCGGTGGTATAGGGTGCTGGGTCCTTTTCTTCCGGTAAGAAACAATCAGTAGGCGTTAGGGTCCTACTAGAAAAAATAGAGCCTTTTTTTCAAGTGGGACCATAACCCATACTGATCATTAGCCCAGTATCCCCAAAGAAGAAAAAGGGACACCAAACTTTCCAACCAGAACCATTTTTTATACAAGAACTAAAGGAATTGCAAGTCAGCAAGAGGACTCAGCAAAGCTTTTGGCATACCCCAGCCCTCTTAGGAATGGTGCAGCCCAAAGTCCAAAATCTTCCTTCTGTTCCTGCAACACATGCTCTATATCTGTAGCTAGATATATTGTGCATCCTAAGCTGTCCTTTAGTTAAGGGATGAGAGTAATGTTTGCTATGTTTCCAGTGCTGAGCAAAGTTGCATTTAACCCATCAGCCTAATAGTATTTCATTTCCCTCTGCCCCATATATATATAGATCTGTAAAACACCGGAGAACAATATAAAACTTCTATAACTAGTACACCACTATGGGGTAAAACCTTGGGTTTCTGGTACTGAGTGACACCCTAGTGACAGCGCTGAATGGAGATCTTTCAAATCCAATATAAAAAAAAGAAAAAAACCTTGTAGGGAGTAAATATAGTTTTTTGTTGAGGAGTACCATGGAAAACCATTATTTAACCTTGTTACTGCAGTTGATTTACCCCCAATGAAACATGGCCACTGCCAGGTCTGGAGGGAACAGCAGGGAAGTATGTTTTTTTAGGGATTGCAGTTCAGAGGCTAGTAGAAATGTTAACAAACACAATATTGTATTAACAATACAAATGGGCTTTAAGGCACTGGACATAATAATAATCTTAAATTTACATACATAAACATCAGTATCAACAACATGTTAATGTTACCATACAGGTCTAAATTTCTGAACATAAAGCTATAAGGGTTGTCACCCTAGTCCATAGGATTGGTTAACAGCGAATATACAGGCAAAAAAACCATACTTGTCTTTATTTCTTATTCGACATGTTTCGCCCATTAATGGGCTTCTTCAGGAAAAACCAAAGATAAGTATGGAATGAATTTCTAGAATAAATTGCAATAACATTGAATGTTAATCAAATACAAAAATAATAAAAATTACAGAATATTGCAAACATCTCAGCTGTGCCCTCTTTCTTTACGCCCCCAGTATATCACCCAGACATTTACGTATATAAATACATTATAAAAGTATATTTAAACTAGTAGAAATGTTATGTAATATTTTTTTCACTTTAGCTTTAGTAAATCAGGGTCAAGGAGTGTGAAAACAGGTCAATGGCTGCTAAAAACAGCCAATGGGAGACAAGAAGCATTGTGGGTCTGCAGTGGGTGATTGGCATTTTATATATTTTTTATATTTCCTACTGTGGGATTGACCACGTTATTGTCAAAATATACAAACCAGTTAGCCTTATCTATTCTGACCAGTGAAAGAAATAATAAATATAAAAAGTTGCTCAGAGGGGAAAAAAACAATAATTGTTTAATGTGTTTATATATGTCACCTTACGCCTACTGTTATATGAAACACAAAGTTTGCTTCTGTTCGTGTCTCATCTTTTTTTACCTGTTACTATGGTAACAAAGTCTTTGAATACTTTGCAAGTTTTAATAAACAGTAAAAAGTTTGGGTGGGTGGGCCCCAGTAAAACTTTCCGACACCAAATAATAAAACTGCACTTGAAATTTGTATAATTGAATCAGAAATATAACTCCAACTGTGCAGTTTTCGTACTACCTGATATCTCATTTTTCATTTTCTTCCCCCTGTTAGAGGCAGGATGAGGTAGGGATAGCCCCATTAAGAAACTCCAGACAATACCTCAGGGGCCTGCCTATATATAAACCCCCCTCCTCCCGTGATACCTCAGCTCAGAGTGGTCACGCTTAATGAGGCAGAAAAAGCTGGGCAAGGGATCTACAATCCAGTTAGAGTCCCTCACCAGTTTGAGCCAGAGTACGGGCAGCCAGAGAGCAGAATAGCATGCAGCTTTGTGTCAAGACCCATGTACTGTGAGGTTGTGGTTCCGCACTGGTATTTATGTAATATCATTCCAGTGGGGTGGTCCTATTTCCCAGACCCTGGATCCCCCATTACTGAACATGTGGATCAAATGGGTCGAGTACCTCATTGAATGACTCTAACTGAGCGGGGCATGCTTGTAGCTGATTGAACTTACCATATTTTTTGCTCTATTGCTATCGCAGCAGGTAATATATCACTCTATTTGCAATTCCGTATGCAGAACAAGCCAGTCATTAAGCATGCACATTGAAGTAAGTTGTAAAGTAAGTCTCTATAAATTAGTCTCTGGGCTTTGAGAAGTGTCTCTAATCCTACACCAAAATACAGTATATTCCAGCCCTACACACCTTGCAGTCTCTTCGGGGATGGGACATATAAACAAACGCTTAAATGTCCTACATGGTCAAGCCCTGCACTCTCTCTATATGTAAATGAGTCTTTTTGTCAGTGTTTTTAATTTTTTTTTCCTAATTTGTTTCCCAAGACCATTGGTGCTTCTTATGGACCATCTTCTTATCATGCGAATATCTAATAATAGAATATCTCTATTCTTCGTGTTAAATTGGGTTAGTTAGTACTGCCAGGATTTTAATCTATTTCTTACATTACTGCTATTTGTTCTGTCCTAAGCATCAGTTACATCTGTATTGTATTTCTTTCTGTATCAGTTATGATCAAGTTAAATAAAGTTTTGCTGTTTAAATGATGCAATCTTGTCATTCATCTGACCCCATACATGTGCAGGACTTTTTTGGTGGACTGACACTTTAAATAAAATAGATTGGATTGTCTTTTGTTTGACTCTGCCCCAAGCTGTGCTTGTGTAGACTCTTTATATCCACCATTTGTATGGTTTTATAGTCTGAAGCTCAACCCATGGAGGTGTCCTGAAAATAACGAACATAATCGTTAAGTCTTTCCAGACACCTTATAGTAAAACACATCTCTTTTCCCCCCTTTTAATTTATATCACCTGTAGCAAAAACTTATGAACCTGCTTAAGTTTTTATACCCAATTCAATGGATTTCCCCTTTGTCTGGGTAATAAAAATGGAAATGAGCTTACTTTAAAGGACCTTTTTTCTTAATAATCTCTGGGATTTATAACAAGGCGATGTCAAGGAGGCACAAGAATGGCGCGGTAGAATTGATCTGTCATTATGTATTTGGGTGCAGGTGACCGAGCTGTTTATTTTTACATCGACAAAAAGCCAGGCGTACACAGCCGTATCCCCAGATTTATCTATGTACCTGGAAAGCCAATCTGATATTATCGAAGGACAGATGGATGCAGGGATTGTAGAAGCAAATAAAGTCAATTAGCTATATTTCCCCATCTACACACTGTGGAATTATTGTAATCTCCTATAGTCCAAGCTTTATATCTGTCTTATAGCCCTGTACATCACCGACTCGTATAATCGAACGTTTATTGTTCTAATGATTTAAGTTTATGTTAAAGCTTAAAGCGGAAGTAAACTCAAAAAAAAATCCCCCACATACATGACACGGACATATTA
>CM070038.1:28921231-28931480 GCA_036250615.1 Ptychadena robeensis | reverse complement strand
GGCAGCCTGATGCTGATAGTGCAAAGTCACCTACAATGTGGTAGGTCCGCTTTAAGTACAGTATATTATTATAGCCAGCAGCTTGGAAGGGTCAGTCCACTCAATGCTGATCACATTTCTTAAGTCTGCTCCTATATTTACAGGTATGTACACCTAAATATAAATCTACTCTTCCTATTAAATATATAAAGTGCATACAAACTCAAGTAAAATATATTACATGGTGTATGTGGTGGCTGCATTATTTTCCTTTCTCAGGGTAACTGGGTGTTTTGCCGTGTTTTAGAGATAGGAAATGTTTGTAAAATCGTACAAAGCCCTATTAGGGCATTTCTTGACACTATTTGCAGGTGTTTCCAGAAGTTTTGTGGTACTTTTTTTTTTTTTTAAATGCCCATGATCACTGCATGTTATGTCTAGCGGCCATTGCTGCAATGGACTTCAGTGGAATTGTTCACATAGGCGTTTCCTTTTCCAAGAGAAGACATAGCTCTTTTTTACACCCTTGTGCACATGCACGACATGTGCACAGGAGGCTTTATTATACTGGTTTTTATTAACTTTGCATGTATTTTCCTTCCAAATCACTAACCGGAACCCAGTTTGGCATAGACTCTGGTATTCCTGGAAAGAGGGGACACACAGCATGGCCCATCTTCAAACAATAATAGACCCTAGTCAGCTAGAGAAGGGGGGGTGAGCCTAACCAGGCATTATGTAATACCTCAATGAGGGGGGGCCCCTTGGGGTAGAGGGCCTCTTCCCTACAACCTTGCCCTAGTAATTTAGTGGTTCGGGTGAGGGCTCATTAGCATTGGGGGGTCCCCACTTTGACTCATTGATGACTCATTCTGTTCACAATGTCTTGTAAGTAAGACCAACATTTATTAGTTTGTGAGCTTTAGTTCCAATTAAGCAGTTCAGAGAAATAGAGCCACAAAATATGAACGCTAAGTGAAGAACAGCAACAGATTCAAAATGTCTGTGGACATCTGACCATCATACCTACTACATGGCTTATTGAATCTAGACACCCTTTAAAATAATTGGATCATCCTTTTGCCAGTAAATTGTATGTAATGGTATGTTAGACAACTGTTCTAGTCTTGTAGTGTCATTTAAAGTAGTGCTTTCTTTATCAAGCCAGGACAAAATCAGTTTCATATGGTATGATGAGACATGGTATTATGAGCCCTGTGTGGAACCAGAAATGGCCTCCATAGAGAATTTACCTTAACTCTACAGAACTTGTAAACTCTTGCGATTCTGATTTTAAGCCAGGCCCCAACACATCAGACCTGAACTCATAAATGTGCACAAATGACCACAAACACATCCAAAAAGTTTGTGGAAAGCCTTCCACAAGATGGGGGGCAACTCCATATTAAGGTCCATAGATTTGGAATAAGGTGTCCAATAGACCCACATAGATGTGACGGTTATGTGTTTGAAAAAGTTTTTATAGTGTCTTTTTTTCTTTGGCATATTTATAGTTTGCTCTCATTTCCACATATAACAGCCACTGAAAATCCAATACATTTCCTTGAATTTGATACATTTGGTTTCTCAGCTGGGTGTAATGCAGCACTGGGGGGACAAGCTGCTATCCTTCAAGGAAATCAGCAGGTGTATGAGGATACAGATAGGAGAGGGCACTGACATTTACATCACTCCCTGTGTATTGATTGTTCTGCTGTTATTCACATGTTCACTATGCTGCTTCTCTGTATGTTTCAAATGACCTGAGATAAGCATACTGGGCACACATCAATTAACAGGTTCTATACTTATATTAATATTTTAAGCCTGATATTGAATTGCTATCAACAGGGTTAAAAGAAAAGAAAAGCTGCTTTGTAATAAACATTAAAAGGTAACATATAACTCACTACCATCACACAGCAGGGGGTTGGAATGTATAAAGTTTCCTTGATTGGAATTCTAAGAAATAGATGAACAGTGACAAGTTTTGCTAGTTTTCTTTTCTGTCTCTCGAAGTGTGAATGTCAAATGACTCCCCATTGTATATCGAGATCTATAAAATCTTTCTGCTTCCTGACTTACGGATCCTCGGGAGAGCTTACCCCTATACCTGCAAAAACTATTTTATCTTTAGAACCAAGACCTGCCAAATCTCTATAAACCTAACGCTTAATTACTGCTAATGTTTACTACATTTAGGAATGATTTATTAATTCCTTTTTATTAATAACTATAGACACAGAGAAAAAAAGTATACTGCAAGAAAAAAGAATTCTTGTTTATATTCTAGTTAAAAAAACAAATTCTACATGAATTTTATTTACAGATATTAATGTATTACACCTGTTATTAGAGATGGTCGAAAATGTGACCATTTCAAGTTAATTGCAAAGCCCCTGAAAATGGTATCATCACAAAAATAGCTGGAGATGTAGAGAAGGGTTGGGGGTATACTACAAAAAAAAATATGGCTCTAATACAAATAGTTTTTGCATAAATTAAGTTTAAAGTCAGGTACATGTGCTAGAGCAAAAAAAATTTTTGTTACAACAACCCTCCTCTACATCTCTAGCAATTTCGGTGATGATACCTTTTTTAGAGGTTTTGCAATCAGCTCACAGAGTCAGCTAGTCGTAAAATTTGACCATCTCTACCTCTGATGAAGCTTGGTGCAAAGGCTCAAATGCTATCCAAGATTCAATTTACTTCAGCATGTTAATGTATGTATTTTCTTTTAGGAAATGTAAAGGGTAAACTCAGCTGTTGGCAGGGAAGTTGAATCGGAACTATACCGGATATGATGCTGCAACGTCACTTCCGGTATATGGAACACACAGTTCCTTGTTCCTAAACCTGTAGTGATGTCGGTTCGACGTGACTTCTGGCCCATGCCCGATATAGTACTAGAGATCAGGTATTTCCACCCGGTCTCTAGTGAAAATAATAATCAGGCACGGAAAGGTCTGACCGGGGGAAGAATTATAGACTTCTTCACTATTACAATTGATGACTTCATACATACTTTTTAATGATGTGCCAATTTTGACTTTACTTAATTAATACAAAAACTCCATGTGCTAGAGAAATACTTTCTTTTTAGTAGTTCCAGTGTTCTCTGGATCTTCAGCAAATTTGGTAATGATACCATGTTCAATGACTTTGCAAATCACTCACAGAGTCAGCTAGTCGAATAAAAAAAAATCTCTATATGAGCTGTAAATCACATAGATATTTCTGGTCGAAAGAAAAAACACTTGAGCTTAATTTTAGCAAAAACTAAATGTGCTAAAGCAATCTTGTTCAAATAAAATGTTCCTATAACCCTTCACATCTGCAATAAATACGGTGATGATTAGTGTTGATGGCAAATTTTTATTGTGAATATTGTCACTTGGAATTATTAAGTAAGATCTTGAATATAGTGTTATATCTTCGTAATCGCGAATATTCCAGATTTTCAGTACCCGGAACTAGAGTCCATTGTGTTCACAATTTGTGCAATTAAGGTAATAATAACAGGAGATCAAAAATTCTTGGATTTAAGAATTTATTGTGAATATGAGCAAACATTGTGCAGCATTTTACGAAAATGAATATTATCCTTAGTGATGATACAATGCTGAGGGGCTTTACAATTACCTAACCAAGTAAACTAGGTAAATATCTACAATGATCTGGACCATTTTGGACCTTCATAACTGGAAAGAAACTGAATTGGTTTTGCAATGATTATACCAGTGGTTCCCAAACTTTCCTTGCAGGGCCCCCCTTTTCTATTTAAGGACATTATTGGGCCCCCCTTCCCATTCAAACACAGGTAAGAATGAGGGCCTGCGCCCCCCCTGGAATACATTGACGCCCCCCAGTTTTGGAACCACTAGAATATACTATGTCATAGTACCCTGGATTGATGTCAGACTGACAGTCAATATTTAAATTGTACATGTCGAGTTCATATGGCTAGCTTAACAATTTCATACTCTGATAGGCGTCCCCTTGGCATAGGCAAAGTCTGTATAAAGTAAGAAATTATTCATAGAAAAAGTAAGCAATTGTGCTTAGATTTAACTGTAAAGTCTTCTAGACAGACCTACAGGACAGCATTGATTCAAGGTCTGCATGACTGTGAAAAGAATAGTCCCCATGTAAAGAAAGTGTAAGAATATAGTGGGGGAATGGGGGCTTACTCAATGAGGGTCAAGTGGTGGGAGGAGCTGCATGGGAAGTCAATCCTTGGGGCTTCTGGTCTTTCTATCTGAAAGGTTGATGAAGAAGATTGTAATTGTCACGCACCCATCCTCCTGCCCAATTTTTCTTAATTTTCCATGAGTCTTTCTACTTTTTGTATATATTTTGTATAAGTAGCCATGTCGTAAAAAGGGGTGTTTGGAGGTCTGTTCAAATCGCCTTATAGTTATAAGGTGGGGGGCCCAACTGGCAGTACTATGCTCGCCCAGTATGGCAAACAAAAGTTTGGTGCTATTCCTGAGTCACCATGCATTGGTTTTGTTTAGTTAAGCCTTTTTTCCTAATGAACCTCATTCTCTTGGAATAACAGTTATCAATATGATTTGTTAATTGCTAATGGTATTTTATATTAAAAAAGGTTAAATCCATGTTGCGCAGTCTGTGTGTTTAATAGGAATCCGGCATAGGAGGGACACAAACTGACAACTCCATCAATCATGTGATCTTAGGTTAAGAGTTATTTTATAAATTTTTTAGGAATTTTAAAAATTAGGTTAAGGGTTCAGGCATAGGTAAGTGAGGTGTTAGAAGATAAAGTGATCTGAGCTTGACATACAAGGCAAAGCATTTGTTCTAAAAACAACGATGCTAAAAGGAATAGATAGACAGGGGTTAATATATTTGTTATCCTTTAATTTCAATCTCATATCAAGCGGAGTGTTTG
Organism: Ptychadena robeensis; assembly: GCA_036250615.1. Lineage (NCBI taxonomy): Eukaryota > Metazoa > Chordata > Amphibia > Anura > Ptychadenidae > Ptychadena > Ptychadena robeensis. Next base: position 28,926,586 of record CM070038.1, on the reverse strand, counting down.
TTAATCAACACAAATAAGTTTGACAAAAAATATTCTATCTGACAGTTCCCAAAGCTGAAATACTAGAAGTTAATTTATTTCTCATTAGAGAAAAAAAAACTTTTCTCATTTTTCTCCAGTCGCTGACTCTCCTTATATCGGAATGTACAGCTGGTTCTGGAGAAGTCGGAAGGGGGGCTCCAGGACCAGACTCAAGCTACAGGGGTTTATTTACCAAACTTAATGACTTGATTTCTTTGTTTAATTTTACAGCTGAAAAATTAGAGCACAATATTGTCAGGGTAATTACAGATGATATTCATGCATAAAATAGATGCTGCTAAGAAAAGCCAATTGTGTTGGCCTTAAAAATATTAGATTGACCCTAACTGTAACTCACTGTATACATTATATACAAAATAAAGAGGTGAAAATGTATACTTGTTTTAAATATTATAAGGAGATAATAAGAAGACTGTCCAAAGGCGAATTTATTGATATATTGTAACAGCAGGTGACACCAGAGCACCAGATATTCAAGGGTGTGGACCCACTAGACAAACTTGCACAGTTGGCAAAGGTGCAATCCTGGGAGCAGAGTCTAAGGGACCATCTGGTGTTCACCAGAGCAGCCTACAAAGGTTTTGCTGCAGATGAACCCCAGGTTGCGGTTCCTGGATGCACTCGTGCAAGTTGGCAGCTGATGATGTACCAAAATGTAGTGCCAGGAGTGTAGAGATAAGTGGAGTCCGTGGGACGAGTCGAGGGTCTGGAGCCAGGAAGACAGAGGAGGTACCGGAACGAAGTGCCAAGGATCAAGAGGTAGGGAGAATCAGTTGAACGAGTAGAGAGTCTGGAACCAGGAAGTCAACAAGCAAGGTGGCTGGAGGTAAACACATGAGACCTATTGTCCAGGCACCTTCCTGGTGATGAAGTGACCTGGCATCATGAAACGCTTCTAGTGACAGTGTTGATGTCTTTAAATGCAAAATGTGTACACCTCATAATTAAAATACATGTTTTAACCTAGATTTCGTTTTTAAACAATAAAAGAAAAATGTTTTATTAACAAAAATGGGCGCCTCCACAAGAGCCTTTTTTCCAGTGGTACCCCCTCTTTTCTTCTATACCAATTTCTGTACAATCCACTTTTCTTCTACTAAAACCATATAATATGGGGACCTTTTAAAACCTTCCAATCACTATGTAATCTATAAGAGAGGACCCGGCACTACATAGCAGTGATATATACCTTCCAATCACTATGTATTCTATCAGAGAGGACCTGGCACTACATAGTTGTTGGTATATCTAAAGATAATTGTATGGAGTGATCTAAAGCTAGGCATGGTTCGATTTTAGAACGAAGGACTTTAGATTCAATTTTAGATCTTTATCTTTTCATTGGACACCAATCAAATCCGAAGCCAATTGAAGCCACATGAAAGGTACGATCGCAATACAACCAAAACTGCCGATTTTAGTATGATCAAAAAACATAGCAAAGAGTCATATATAAATGTGTTTATCAAATACAATCGACCCAACCAACAAACAATGCTATGATTTTAGTTTGATCATTGTACAATCTACGAAAATTTTCAATCACTTGGACATGTTTTCAATTTTTTAAATTTTCGCAGATTGAACCATGTGAGCAGTATATAATTTAAGTCCGATCGATGTAAACTTTGATCAATTTAGGTCGATGTATGCCTAGCTTAAAGGTGTATGGGGGGGCTTTAGACATAACAATGTATAACAGGAAGGTGATGAAGAGGTCAAATTTAGAGTAGAATTTTTATAGACTTTTTGACTAGCTGTGAATAAATTGCAACGCCCCTGAAAATTTTATAACTTTTTGCTGGAGATGTAGAGAAGGGTTGTGGGGACAGTAAAAATATATATAAAAAATATTGCTCTAGCACATGTCGTTTTTACACAAATTAAGTTCAAAGTCAAAATTAGGCTTTGCCTAGCTCATTTGACTCTTATTGGGCAAGGTGACATGGTCTCTTTAAAAAAAAAGACCAGCACCAGTTTTATTGCTGTTACATTAGAGAAATGTTAAATAGATTGATAATATGATATTTCACTGAACAGAAGAACAGATATAAGGAGAGATAGTATTGAGGGAAATAATACTTTTTCTCTGAAGCAATTTTCATTTAAGATACTTTCATACTCTGAGCGCACTACCACTACAATGCAACTGATATGACAAATTGTTGCTTTTTTCCGTTCTGCATCATTATGTTGTTTATTAAACATGAATGCTTCTGAAATACGCCTAACCTCTTTTAGGTAACAATTACGCCTTTCTGCGATAGCACTGGCCCTCCAGCAAATGAAACGCTTCGATTGTATCGCTGGCGCTTTTCAGCCAGAAACGATGCGCTGATCTCTTCCTTTAAGGCTCGGCTGGGAAAAAAAAAATCACCTCCAGAGATTTTAGATAACAGAAATAAATAATAGATTATTCATGTTTGCTGTAGCATTCTGTAATGCATCTTCTCAAATGTTTAGAAGATGGAAAATGTGACCCCCCCTTCTTTCAAGACTTAAGAGTAAGCAGGGCATTTAAACTTGAAGAAAACCAATGCAAAATACATCTAACGTAAGGATTTGATGGATACTATCTATGAAGAGTTCGAAAACTTTAGCCAAAAGTGAATCAGGTATTAGCCCACCTGGTTGGGTTAAACAGGGGTATGGGGTTCCCAGGGGAGTCGTTTCCTTCTGTGTCGTATGCCGTGTTTATTAAAAGCTGATGAACTTTAATTCTGTGGAGTGCTGGGTCTCTGTATTCAATAGATGGGTGATGTGTATGGAGTCAAATATTCCAAGCACCAGAGAAGTTTGGACTGTTTGGAGCCGTAGAAGAAGCATGAAGAAAGCTAGGAGTGGTGTGTGCACATATTCTACATCTGTAACATTGGGCTGTTCAAAAGTATTTCATAAAAGAGCTTACCAGCATACCCTGCTACAACATAGCAAGCTTGATTAGTTTACTTATAAAAATATACTTGCTTTTCAAAAAGCGGAAAACTATACAAATTTGAATATTCACAATCAATGCTAGTAGTGACTTCACCAAGTATTGTAAACCATATAAGACCAGATAGTAACTACTTATATTAAATGCATTCAAGTTCTGTCAACTATGACAAGATGGTCAGAAAATTTCAACTAGCTGACTTTCTAAATTAAATGCAAAAGCCCCAAAACATGGCATAATCACCAAAATTGCTCTAGCACGTGTAGTTTTTGCATAAAAAGTTCAAAATCAAGTCAAAATTTTGATTTAATTTTGAAATTCCATTTTTTTTCCATGATTTTGGTGATGATACCATGTTTAGGGGCTTTGCACTTACTCTCAAATATGGTCGAAATTTTCAAGGCCATCACTACAAGACAGTGACTACTGATACTCAGTCCAAGTCCGTCTAAGTTCTATTCACTGTAACAAGCCCTGATAAAAAAAAGTTTACATGATGCTGTTTTTTGATGTACATAATCATTCCAATTGCGCCCATGTTATTGAGTGGGCTCTTCCCCTGGCCGCGATTGGGAGTGGGTGCGGTTTTTAACCGCGGCCGCACATTTGGGAACATAGCCTTAGTGCTCCAATTATTTTCTTTTGGTGCTTGTACTTTGCTCTTATCATGATTCTGTAAAGCGGACCTACCAACTCTGCATCTACTTTCTATTATTGGCACCAGAAGTGTCAACAATAGGGCAGATAGGAGGTTAAAAAATTACTAACCTAGGTGAAAACTGTCTAAAGCTAGCCATACACGTGTCGGATTCCATGGCCAATTGATCACTCACCCGATCGATTCCGGCGATTCTGCCGGGAATCGCAGGTGTGATCAATCGGCCAATTAAGAGTATCCATCGCTGCATACCACCTTGTCCAACGGATTCCGGGACGATTCCGTGTCCGATTGTCCACCTCACAAATGATCTGGGCAGAATCAATCTGATGGAACCAACATGTTGGTTCTCTGTCGGATCCGATTCTGGGCCCCTGAACGATCGGACCTGATCGATTGGACAAGGTGGGCTGCATGCGATTCCGGCACGATCGTTTGGCGTGCACGCGCCCGGAATCGATCGTGCCGGAATCCGGTGGGAATCCGACACGTGTATGGGGGCCTTAAATCCAGTGACACTCCGCCCCTCCACTGGCCCCAGATATACAATGGTTCCCTTTCTGCTCTATCCCAGCATCCTCAATACCAAGTTATCACTTCTATATGAAATCAGTTTGGTCACTTCTGCTGTGGAGTGAGTTGGCTGTGGTATCTGCCCCCAAGGACGAAAAGAAGAAAACATGCCCTTCTAAAAGTCAGAATAGATAATGGCATTGTGAGGGTGAGTACTGTGAGGTTTGTTTGCATTTATAACTTTACCATGGAAAATATATCTGGTTATAGATCCTAAAAAGAGAAATTGTTCTTTTTTTTTAAGGAGAACCAAGTTTGACATCTACTTTAGTTTATAAGACATAATACCCCTTTGGACATCAGAACCATAAAATAAATGCATAAATCTCCTTCTACAAATTAAAAGTCATCTATTTTTCTGCCTGACAATTCTCTTCCAAGCCCCAATAGCTCCAACAAATGGAGATTTTTTTAGGAACATTTGCATAAGATTTGCATGTCATTCTCCGTTACATTCATTGACACAGCAGGAACATCACTTAATCATCCTTAGACCAAGCAGAAAGTCCTTTTATGAATATCTTTTTTTTAACATTTGGGACTGAAATAGCACCATGAAGTAGCCTGTAATTTAAAGGAACTAGAGGGGAACATTTGAATATCTCTATTTTATTCAGAGCACTTAGACTTGGCAAAGTTTTTCTGCCTATTTGACTTCTGCTAGAAGACTCGTGAATTGCCCTTAAAGGAAATCTTGTATTTCAGGGTGCATGGTCACAGCTTTCATTCGCAAATGTAAGATGAATAGCCACACATGTAAAGTAATGCAATTTGTTAAGACTGTAGGCTCTACGCTCAATTTACAATGTACCTGTGTCTTAAGGCAGACCACGAGATTATGTAAGATTCCATTACTGAATTCATTGTAAAGAAAACTAATCTCCTGGACGTAGCTGATCTTTTGGCTTCTGCAGTCTCAGCCACATACATGAAACAAGAATGCAGAAACTATAGTATAAGTTTTGGGGCAATTAGCTGAGGGTTAGTGATCCAGAAAGTATAAAAGGTTAAAAAAATAAGAAAACCGATCAGTGGTTTACATAATCTCTCAATTATATATTTGTTTTAAAGGATTAGTCAACTCAAACCAATACAGTGCTGCTTGAAAGTATGTGAACCCTCCAGACATGGTCACTGTTTGTGCAAA
>CM070038.1:28896675-28921131 GCA_036250615.1 Ptychadena robeensis | reverse complement strand
AACAGAAACATCTACACCACTTGAGGGGTTCACATACTTTCAAGCAGCACTGTATTTCAGTGCTTGGTAGTTTATGGAGAGCTAGGCTAGGTTTGCATGTATGTGTGAGCATTTTTATCAGCTTCCTAAGGCCAAAACTTTGTTTCCCCCATGTTCAGCCCATGTGCCAATAGTTGGGAAAAAGATGCAGGAGCAGCCCGGCCCATTCATGCTATGACATGCCTGTACACACAAGTGTATCATACTCTGCACTTGCACTGTGTCCTACAAAACAAAACAATATTTAAACAACACAGCACTCTTGCATGTCTGACGGGGGGAGTGTCCATTGAAAATCTTTGGGCGAATCCCATCGACATGCCCATGGCTGCTTATTGGTCGCATGTTTGTCCATTGGTTTCAGTTGCGGTTATTTTTTTTAATCATTAGACTTTAAGTTGCGGTTATCTGCCCTAAACTGGGGTCCCAAGGAGACCAATGTACTCACCCCCCCAGGCTTTTTTCCCCATGGAATGCTAGCCTAACTTATCATACTACTCAGAATGAATCACACCATAGCACACCATGTAGCAATGCACATGGATCTGCACTACTCCGATGTAAGCAGGGACTATTAATAACTGTCTGTTATGAATCTATATATTTAGAACTCTATTAGTGAGGTCTCAGAACCAGATTTCTCGGTCTTCACACCTGCTGTGCTCATTATGATGGGTTTTTAACTATCCCTGCAGGTTTTGCATTCATTATGGAGAATAAAACAGCAGGAACTTAAGAAGGTATACAGTAGGTGTGAAGGAGCATTTAACCAAAATGATGGTGGTGTTGTCTAAGGCATTTGATCCCAGAGCCTGACCTAGCCATCTAGGCTCTGTAGTTAGTTCTAGGGGCACTTGGGGCCTTCTTTGGAGACGTATAAAGGAGGTTTCCATTGATGGAGAAGGGATGATCTTTGCTCAGACTTGTGGATACCTGGAGATCACTTAACCTAGTTCTTTGACTTTAGGTTGCCTCTATTGGGAGCCTAAAGCAGCATTTTCTCCATGAAAGATAAGTATTTTAATTGTTCCAGACAATCAAACTGTCGAGATTGGAGCACAGGGCCCCCTTAGTTTGCTTTATCACCTATCACCTTAAAATATGTTGCTCTGTTTGCTTGGTTCAGTCAACCCTCAGAGAAAATTATTTATTGGAACAACAGAGGTTTGTCTATAGACAGTAGGTTAACTATAGACATATGGGCAGATTTTGTTTATGCTTTAATGGCAGCTTCTTCCCTGTGAAAATAATGAGCTGGGGGCGGAGAGATGACCTTTGTGTATTGCTTAACTGCAGCAGGGAAAAGTCAGGTCACCGGACTCGTTTGTGTCAGATTTGAAAATTATATGAACCATCAGGTTAGAAAAATGTCAAGTTTACAAAGAGCACCTAACAGCATCAGAAGGAGGAAGAAAAACACATGTGGTAAAAGTGCTCCTCTTCATCCATCGACAAAGGATTTCATTTTAAAAGCATGTGACGGCTCTTATTTTTAGTTTCTGAGAAGAAAAGAAAATTATTAGCTAAAATAGATAATAGCCCGCTGCACAGGGTTTTAGCAAAGGGGGGAATACAATCTTATATTTCCATTCCATTTTCTTGGCATAGAGAAAAATTACTATGACAACTCCCAGTCTGAGTCCTAGCTAGCATGAGTCTAGCAGCGGTGGGGATGGTGTGCGAGAGGAAGACTAATTAGCCGTCTAATGACGAGAAAAACAAAAATTGCAAGTGACACTTTCTCTGGCTCCTGGTGCAGCCACTCTGAATTTCTATTTCTTTTTTTTAAAGAACGGCAACTACTTTTTAGACGTATCGCTTACCGCTGACATGTCAAAGCACGTGCTGTATCAGAGATACTGGTGCCTTGTACATAAACTTTCATTATGTCTAGGGCTAGAGGTACGCTCTGTGAATTAGAGTTAGGACGGCTATTTTTCAGCCTAAAAGGGAAAGCTTAATGGTTTGCAAGTTTCTAAACAATTGTTTTTGTGCCCCTTACGTAAAATGTCAGTTACAGTTACAACAATCCAAAAGACCTACATACCATGTGATATGAAAATTGTAAAAAACAATATCTAAAGTGTGCAAACATTCAATCTCCAAACCCACTATGCAACTTGCAGTCATGTGCCCCTCTCTAGCAATTCCCTTTTTACTGCAGGAGTAAATTTTTCACACTATGAAACCCTAAAACACCTCATCATTTTGGAAACAAAGAGTGAACCATACAGCCATTCTCTTATAAAATGAATATACGGCTTGTTCCAGCAAAGAAGGCAGGCCAGTAATCCAAGGAGAGATACCTTATTCCAACAGACTTATCCTTTCTCCCTTATGTAAATAGTTGATCATGGGTAAGTTGTTAGTGCCATATAGTAAAATGTGTCTCTCCATAAGTTGATCAATGGGTTCTGATAGTGAATAGTAGAGATGGTCGAATTTTTCGACTTGCTAACTTTGTGAGTGGATTGCAAAGCCCCTGAACATGGTATCATCACCATAATTGCTGGAGATGTAGAGAAGCGTTGGAGAAACATTTGAAAAAAAAAAGCTTTGCTCTAGCACATGTCGTTTTTGCATAAATTAAGTTCAAAGTTAAGTCAAAATTTAGATTTTTGAAATTTCTACTTGACTTTGAACTTAATTTGTGAAAAAACTATTTGTGTTAGAGACATACTCAGGGGCTTTGCAATTAAGTCGAAACCGTTGAAATTGTCAAATTTTTTAAAATAAATTCGACCATCTCTAGTGAATAGGCGCAAGTTTAACTCCTGCCTCTTGACACTGGCCTTTTGGCTTGGCTAAAGTGGAGCAAATCCCAGCTTCCTGGGATGCTGTGGTGTTGCTCTCAAGAAGTTCAGAATTTGTTTATTTATTTCATCTATCATAATTTTTTTTCATATATCATTAATCTTTTATATTTTACTCCATGTGCACAGTCATGTTCCCCCTGGTTGTGTGTCTTTTAGTAAAAAAATAAATATTTGTAATGAATCCAAAAATGTTGTGTAAAAAAATCAGAAATTGAGTGTAATTTAGCATAAAGCTGTTTCTCTGCCTTCTCCCTACTCTGTTTAGATGGTTCCTTAAAACCCCCCCACAAAATAAAAGATAGAATCTGAAATAAGGCAGCTTTTTCCCTCTCCTCTCCACTCATATATAATGTACAGTGGCACTATAAAAATAAAAGTTGATGATAATAATATAAATAATAATCATTGTTTAAGTTGAGAAAGACTATTCGATGACTGAAAAAAACCTCAAGTCAAGTCCAATTGCTTTGATTTACAATTGCAGATATACTATGACCCAGGGCCGCCATCAAAAATCCCGGCCCCCATACTCCAAAATTTTTTGGGCCCCCCGGAAGTCCTTTCCTTCCGACTGAAGTTGTGGAGCAGGGGTGATAGTGATGCAGTCACTGTCAGATAGTCTCTTATGAGGCTGTCTGACTGTGACAGTATCGCTACCAACATCCACCCTCCACAACTTCATTTGGAAGGAGTCTGCAGTCCATGGAACCCGGCTGCTGTGTCGATCAGGCAGCTTGGAATGCAGCCCCTGGGCCCCCCTAGCTGCTAGGGCCCAGGACGGGGTTGCCCCCTGTCCCCCCCTGATGGCAGCCCTTCTATGACCTGGTAAATAAGAACCTTCACAGACATTACTGGACTATTTTAATGGAATGGGTTTCCAAAGACCCCTTTCCTCTTTATTGGAAGACCTTCATGGGGTAATAGTGCAGTAACAGTATTAGAGCATAGTGATGAGCAGCATAGGCAATATTCAAACATGTCATATTTCACAAATAATTGTACTAATATTTGTAAATTTGTGCGTATGGCCATGCATTGTGATAATATAATTGCAATGCAATACTAAGAATTGCACTTATCTTCAAAATAAATGTCTCGAATGTTAAGCACATGTACAGATCCTTCCCATGACTTCTGGTAAATCTTGTAAATGCCATTAACCATGCTGGTAAAACACAAGAGCCGCAGGAAGACACTAAATGCTAAGAACCAAAGAATTCTCCGCCAAATGGCTTGTGATAATAAAACAGAATTCTGCATGTGTTCAGCTGCAATAATAAAGGGATATGTATCCAAAAGATCATAAACATCAGCCACCCGTGCTGAGGCCACCACCAGGCAACGCTACAGCATCTGGGACCCTCGGATCTGCCAAGTACATGAGAATAGATTGAGCAATCGCGGCAAAAGGAATCGGCTCTGCCAGATGAACACCGGACGCTAGCGCGGCTCCCAACTCTGCTTGTTATGTACATTTTTTCGGCAGACTGTGGAGATCATTAGGGAGATAAGGGCAATATTTTATACTCCCGCTGAGCTGCAAATTATTAAACCTTACATGCAAAGAGATAGCAAGGGGATCTAATGGGGCACAGGATGGGCAAGAAATACTGGATTAACATATTGATAACTGATGGCTCGCAAAAAACATCTCCGGCCAACTTGGAGCACCACAAGCCGGGTTGGCAAACAGAAAACAGTGTACGAGCCACGACACTGTTGACTTGATAAATGAGAATTAATTTATGTCAGGCTGCCTTTGGGCTTTTTGAATCACCACTTGCGACCTTGACCGCATTCCAGGAATAAAAGCAAAAACAAAATCAAATTTTTAAGAGAGACAGTTATGACTGCGCTAAAGAAAACATTTGAATATTCTGCCTTTAATTGTTTTATCCAAGCGGGCTTGTAGAGTGAAAACAAGATCCTGGACACAACATGTTATTGGATTGAAACGCACAATAATGATATTCAAATGGTTCTTAAAAGGACTATAATGCAGTATAGATATAAGGGAAAGGGGGAAAAAGGTCTAAAGCAGCACATGGTTCCCCATTAGGGCCACCTTTCTCCCTTAGATCTAGTGTCCTTTTATGTCTTCATACAGACACCCCCATAAACATATATGAGGCTCTAGAAAAATCCATGGGGGGATCACTGGTTGTGATATAGCACACCTATTTATTGATCAGCCAAAGAATGGCTCCTCCCTATCAATGATTGGTTAATATATTAATCAAATATTAATGATGAATTACCTTGTTTAGCTAGATTGATTTAATATTTTTTTTATTTTATTTAACAAATGCAACATCAACTGAATATATCTAACAGCTCACAGTGACACTAATATTTATAGAGGGGGATTATATTTTTCATTTTAAACAAAGTTTATGGGTTTTTGAATCTTTTTATTACGTTGTGTTTTAATTTATAGATAAGTTACTTTTGTATATTAGACAGTCTTTTTTATTTAGATTTATCTCACAAGTGAAAAAAATTTGAATAAATTTTTATTCAAACTGGCTAGAAAAGAGATCTAAATCTCTTAGTCTATCTAATCGAAAGACAATGCTGCTGTACAAGGGTGGTATCACAGATCCCCACAGGTCCAGAAGATCTGTGTCTGCTGCTTTAACAGTGTCTCATTCCAGTTCTGTCCCTTTGCCTCAGATAATAGTGTTCAGACAAGTGCTCTCTTTTTGCTGGTTGCTAGCACTCCCCTTACATGTGTTGTGCTCCCCCTTGTGTCTCCCTATTTAATGAAGTCTCAGGCTATACGAAGTTGCCAGAGCATGAAGGTCTTTATGTCTTTACTCCCAGGATCCTGTACATGTTATACCTACTCTCTAATTACCCAGCTTCTGACTCTCTGCTTGTTCCAAGGACTGTCTTTGTCTCATTCCTCATCACCTCAACCTGGTGATTGCCAGCTGCTAACTGCACAATGCATCTGGGGGGGCACAACCTGGGAATCGTCTGCAGCAAAGTCCATCACCCCTTGCAGGATGCTTAAGTGAACACCAGGCAGTCCTTTAGACAGTGTGCTTCAGCAAATTTGCCAACTGTGCAGTTAGCCCAGTGGGTCCACTCCTTCATATCATTGGTGTCAACTGCCATGTCACCAAACGTGACAGGTGGCTTAATTTTTCCTCCATAAATACAATGAAGTATGTGGTTGCACCGCAAGATTTAATCGGCTGCATCGTCAGCTTAAAAAAAATAATACTAATGGAGGCACCACCCCATGAAAACTGGTGAACTGCAATACATTTTTGTTCTTGAGTTTAGATAAAGTTTTTTGTGGCCTATTGGGACATATTATGAATTTATTCTTGTAGATCAAATGTAAGGACCGGTTCCCTTTAAAAGGTTTACATGATAAGGATTGTGTAAAACTAAGCCTGCTTTACAAATATGATATCAAACCAAGAAATGTTCTTTGTGTAATGATCAGAGATTTATCTTTCCTGTACTGTCTAGTTGTACAGATAAGATTATGTCCATTCCCATAAATAAATGGATCGTGATCGGCTAACAAGGAAAATGAAAGGGAAGCAGGAGTGCAGTGCAGTCATGTACTTACCTCTGACAAATGTCACTCTGGTTTTAACATTTCAGTCCTGAATCATAACTTATTTTTTTTCTGTGCAGCAGGCAATTAACATTTGCTAAATGCCTTTCAAGACATTTTATAAATATGCTGAAGTCTACACCTGTGACTGGAAAACGAAAAATATCTCACAGAAAGGAAGGAATTGAAAATAGATTTCAGAATACTGCAAGAATCTGGTGCATTGCCACTGATCAGAAGGAAGGGATCACTGCAAAGGCAACATAAGATCAAAATGTATGGTATGAATGGAAACCCATTGGGGCCATTTTGTCTGCATATGGAACAGAAATGGAAAGATTGATTTGTGAAATTGGAAAGACTGAGAAATAAATGGTCACTCAAAGAGGAAAGGGTTTAGCCAAATTGATGGAAAATGAAAATGAAGTAGAGTGTAGGACATCAAAATTCAAGGCAAAACAGCCCCACAAACAAGGTGGGATTATTTCTCATGGACATAACTTTGGAGGGCCAACATGGTAAATAGGAACCAAGCTGTTGTTATTTAATTTATCATATTAAAACCTAAACTTAACTGTACTCTTAGTAGAGTTGTGGTCTCTTGTGTGCCATTCTCTGTGTTTTCAATGGCAACCCAACACTCGAGATGGTTTAAATTCAACCAGTTCAACTTTGTGAGTTGATTGCAAAGCTGCTGACCATGGTATTATCACCAAAACTAGGAAGAAAAAAGGGTCCAGGGTATACAACAAAAATGATTATTGCTCTAACAGAAATAGTTTTTGCATAAATTAAGTTCAAAATCAAGTCGAAATTTCATATTTGATCTTCATTTACGCAAAAACTATGTGTGCTAGAGCAAAAATTTTTGTATGTTCCCACAACCCTTCTCTACATCTCCAGCAAGTGCTGATAGAATGTTCAGGGGGTTTGTAGTCAACTCACAAAGTCAGCTAATCAACAAAATTCCACCATCTCCACCCACTTGGCCAAGCCAAGTTTACAACGGGCTAGATTAAAACAGTAAACAGGATGGATATAACCGGCGGGCCGTGGTTTGCCCATGTCTAGGAATGGTCAAAAAAAATTTGCACTGCCAATTTTTAAGTCGCAATTACAACTTTTTCTATGAGAGATTTCATCACGACCATTTCGACTTTTCATCGAAAAAGATGAAAATCTACCCAAAATTTCGACTTAAAAGTATGTTATAGTGTTTTGAAAATCTTTATTTTTAGTGCAAATATTATGTAGTATAATCGAAATATTCCCAATCAAAAATGCGCATGAGAATCAGGTAAATCGAAATTTAAGTAGAATCGAATTTACTACATTTAGAGCATCTCTACCTATGTCTGGGCTAGACAAAGCTTGTGTGCCAGCTGTATAAATCTCACTACTGGATGGACAAGAAAAATACTTTTGCTTGCCAATAAAGTTTTTCAATCTGTGTATATTTTTATGTACATATAATTAATGTTCAAAATGTCTTTCTGCATCTAGAGAGATTCTATAATTATTCCAACTGATTATATTGGAAGAGGAGAAAAAAGAAATGAAACAGCGCCGATTCAGGAAACAGACCCACCCATCCACACGAGGAGCTGGATCAACTCTGGCAGCAGTGGCTTGCACAAAACTCCAATAAAATGATCATCAACAGTTAAGCACTTATCATTAATAAAATCTTATGAATTCTGTATCATCCCTGCATGAGAGCATGAAGAGACAGTCATCAGTGTCTATTATACTAATTAAGATAATTAATGACTTATATCACCGGTAGGAAAGAAAAAGATTTTTTTTATTAAGCAGCCTACAAATTTTCTCTGTAAAACCTATACTTTTATCCTACATAAACTTTCTGCCTTGAGTACCTAGTGACAGGAATAATTGAGATGTAGATTCTTTCTAGTAGTGTTTCTCGTAAATTGTTATTGCGAATATCTGCACTTTGAGAATTTCAGAGGATCTTGAATATAGTGCTATATCTTCGTAATGATGAATATTATATTCTATATATTCTATATATTTTTTACATCAGTACCCGGAACTACCGTGTATTACGTTCACAATTTGCGCATGTACAAGTGAAGATTTTCAATTAATCAATAATAATGACTGGAGATCATAAATTTTTTAACTTGTTGTGAATTTTATATAAAAAATGTGTAGGATTTTGCAAATACGAATATTGCCTATGGTGCTCATCAATCATCGAGTATTGTGTGTTAGAAGAATATATTGACTTTTTTTAGTTAGATAAATATGAAATAAAGAAATATAAATGAACATTTTATATATTTCTGGTGCTTTCAATTTTCTTCCACAACAAAAAGATTTGTTGTATACAGAGCTCTATAGCTCAGTCTCAAATGTACGCATAGAAGTGAGTATGTCATAACAATGGCTCCTTCACCTCTTTGAGCTTATATACCTTCCATTCTTTAAAATTATTCTTTGTAAATACTGTACTATGCACTGAACTCAAAGCTGTGATATATGGTTGTAATATTAATTCCATAAAAATTTTCGTTAAATCAAGATACTGACGTTGTATTTTTATTATGTGTTACCAGGCATTAGAGAAAGTGCGCCTGAGTTTCATATTTTGGGAAATCAGACTGAAGTTTTGAGTTATTTTTGGTTAGGAGTCTCAAAAAAGAGAAGTTACTTACTTACTAGAGGAACACTTAGGCTGGGTCTACACTGTACCACCCCAGCAACCGCGGGGGTGTTATGGGCACATCGGCGTGCCCATAGTGCCCATGCAGGCAATACCGTGTTCTATAAATTACTATTGGCAAACCGCACCCGACAGGTTTTCACAACGTCACAAACCGCGCCCATTGTTTACCAATGGGTGCGGTACGTTTTTCTTGTGCACCGCGGGTCGCCCATGTATTCAGAACGCCCAGCCAGCTCTGAATCTGCGCCCGCTGCTGCGCCGCCCCCAACCGTGGGCATGACGTGCCAGTATAGCCTGCCACGTCATTCCCCATAGGAATTTACAGGGGGCGGCCCAGTTTTCCGTAATGTACACGCAGCCTAACTTAACTTCCAGTGTCCCCTGACCCAACCCTGTACCACTAGCATTTTTAAAGAAATCTGCTTTGGTTGCATTCCGTCCTGCCATCCCTACAACCAAGGAGTTTTCCACATGATCCTTTGTTCTTTTACATCATTTAAACAATGTACCTTCTGTGGAATTCCCAATGTTTTGGCTGGACTTGGGTTGATAGCGTGGGCATGGGTTAGAACAGGGGTGGGCAAACTTTTTGAACTTGTGGGTCAAAATGGGTTTATAAATTTGACAGAGTGTCCCGACAAAGAACCTATAAAGGCTGCCTGGTCCCAAAACCCCCCAGCCTGGGTGAGAAATGTAAACAAATGACATTCTTAAAATTATACATTTTCCATACAGCTTTAAAAAAAGTACTAAAGTTGATTTTGGGGGAAAAAAAGTTATAATCATACGTTAGGGAAGTTAGGAATCATATGTTAGGGATGTTAAAAGAATATATAAAAAAAATTCAGATAGTAAAATAGAGGTAAACATTTCATTGCAAACATTGGCAAACTACAGCCTCTAGAAGGTGACCATACAATCGTCCTTTAAGCATTATCTCCATTTATTGCAGGGAACGAGCGGAGGGGGGCCAAAGCATTGTGAAATTGTGCCCAAATGATAGACTTAAGACCCCATACACGTTTTGATTTTCCCGTTCAATCAACATAAACCGATTGATTTTTAAGTCAATCGACTGGAAATCTATGCCTGTCTACGTGGTTCAATCCACCTAAATCGATCAAAATGTACCAAAAAAAACTTTTAAAAACGAATTGGACATTTACAAAAATTTTTATAGATCGAGTATACTTCGAACACTATATTGTTGCTCGACCGATTTTGGTTCATTTAAAATAATAAGCATACTTATAAATCTGGTGGCAGACATTTTGGTGTGTTTATGAATTAATTCCTTCAATTATGCTTCAGATCGAACCAACATTGATTAAATATCGGTTTCTCCATGTATGGGGTATTTTGGTCACAGTTCGAACAATCGCTGATTCTTTGATCGTAAATTGCGATTGAATCTGACATTGATCGTATGAAAATCTAAATGTGTATTGGGGCCTTTAATGTGACAGAGATGCCCGCCAGTTTGCCCACGTCTGGGCTAGAACATACTAGGAACTGAATATTTGAATTTCCTCACACCTTCTGACCTGGTCACTGAAACAGGATGTGGAATGTGGAAACTCTCCTAGAAAAACATTAATATGACATCATTTCCTGTCCTGGTGACACATCTGGAAACACATGGGCATGCTTCAATCTGGTTTTCATACTAACATGTTGATACACATTTCTGATCGCCTCCGCGATTGGATCAGACGGACTCCGGCATCTTGGAGAAGACTGAGCCCATTTCTTGGTTTTCCGCTACAGCATTACTACAATAAAAGTGAGTTGCTTTTTTTTCTATGAATTTTTGCAGCCAAAATGTATCAAATGCCATTTGTCAGCTGTGTTCTAACCTTGGGGCAAAGTTCCCGCGAAAGGTATATTCCTAATTTTATCTCTCTAAAAGTTTGGCGGATTCATTTTTCACTCTCCCGTGCTGGGAATGCGTCCAGGACTCCGGCGAATTTGTAAGGTGCCGGGCGAGATAATGTCAGCCTTAAAAAACAAAATCGCTGAAAATTGAGTTTTGCCAGCTATAAAACTCAGACATATTAACAGCATCATTCATGTTAGCTCATTAGGGCTGTTACCCAGCATGCATTTGGACGATGACAGCAGATGGGCCTCTGACCAATGCAATAGATGCAGAGCTGGCTGCGTTTGGCAGATAACCAGCATATTATATTTTATATATAAGCTTATGTTGCTTGTGCCATAGACTTGGTGGTTTGGTGTTTTCTATGCAGCCCATTAGTCAAAGTCTTAGTCATTAGTCAAAATATTGAAGCTCTTAGTCAGGCCTTCTGAGAATAAAGTATCTCTGGGTCAAGAGGTGTCCTATGTTCTCCGGAGATGGGCCTGCCAGTTGACATAATGAAGGTTAGGGGTTAGTGACAATGTCTTCCTACAAAAGTCTTGGTTACCTTTTGTGATTATCATAAATATTGTATTTCTCTACATCATTAGAGATTTATGAGACCCAAAAAATGCTTAGTTAACCTAAGCACGTCTGAATCAGTACAGATACAGATATGATGCGGTTCCCCCTGTAACTCATTACCTGTTGGTTTTCCTAGTCAGTCACTAAAAGATCAGGCAAAACAGTTCATACTGACAGGGTACCGACACTGATCAGCTTTTATTCATACAAACAAAATATTTCTCTCTCCAAATTGTCAGTTTTAGCTGCTTTCAGATTGCTAGTGGGAGATAAATTTTGTTAGCCATTCCTGTATAGTACAACTAAATCTACGAGTCCATCCAATATTGAAGGAATTTTGGACAGCAGACTTTTATTGTAACCTGACTGGGTCAGAGTCACATTTATGATGGGGCTGCTGACAATACATAGATCAGTGGTTTCGTAACAGGGGGGCGTAGATGTATTCCAGGGGGGAATACGGCTAAGCATGGAGTGCATGTAATGTGTGTGTCTCCGTGTGTGTTTTTCCCTATGTGAATGATTCATGTGACTGCATGGGTGTAGTGTGTGTATCTCTATGTATGAATTTTTCTGTATGATTGGTGTGTGTATGCATAGTTCATATCTAGGCATGAAAACAAAATAAAGTTGTGTGATTTGCAGGAACATTTTGGGAACCACTGCAATATAGCATGGAGATTATAGATATAGCATGGCAATTATTGGAGGAAATGACAGGTGGGGACATTAGATACAATACAGAATGGAAATTGCAGTTATTGGAAGAAATTACAGTTGGGTACATTGGTTACAATATAGAATGGAGATGACAATGATTGGAGAAAATTACAATTGGGTATGCTAGAGACAATATAGAAAGGAGGCAATGTTTTGAAGAAACGACAGTTGGGTACACTGGATACTAAACAGAATGGAGATGGCAGTGATTTGAAGACATGACAGTTGGGTACATTGGCTACAATCATTGTCATCTTCATTCTACATTGTATCCAATGTACCCAACTGTAATTTCCTCCAATGTAGAATGGAGTTGGGTACACTAGATACAATATAGCAGTGGTTTTCAGACTCAGGGGCAGCAAGGGGGCTGAGGGAGGGACAAGCAGTAAGCCAAGCATGGAGTGCATGTAATGTGTGTGTGAGTTGTATTACATAAAGTTTGAGGGACTTTTCACACTACACTTAACACTTAACTGCAAAGCAAAAACACATATTCCTATCTAGAAAAGGTCCTATCTAGAACAGGGAGGCCCTGCAGGGAAGGTTTGGGAATCAATGACATAGATAGTTGGGCTTCTGACATCATATTGATGATGGTGCTAGTGACATCACATTGATGATAGGACTGGTGACATCACATTAATGATGGTGTGGCTGACATAACACTGATGATAGGGCTGCTTAAATCACATTTCACATGTAATCTTTTATAATTTTTTTGTAGAAATTGACCTTTTTATAATGTAACTATATATATATTTAAATAGAAACAATAGCATTCCATTTTTCTGCTGACCTTGCTCTCTCCTTTTACAGATAAACAGCAGTATTGGTGCCTACATTTTCGATGTCATTAAGATTCTTCATGGGGACCGGGAGAATGATTACTACATCATTCACTCTTATTGATTTCACACGTGTGATTGCTTCATTCATTAATGAAAGGAAGCCCCTCATCATGGCTGGATAATTAAGCCTGTTTGTTTGTGCGGTACCTATTTCCTCCTCTGCTGTAATGGAGAGCTAATGTGACACCCCATGTCATTATTAAACATAGGGCAGACTAGTGCATTCTACGGGTGTGACTAATCCAGCAAATTAGAACCAGCGCCATTACAAATATGCTTCATTGGGACTAACTGCATTAAATGACAATGAGAAAAGAAGGTTTCCAGGAGGGTGCAGAGTCCTACAGCAAAGCAGAGCATTTAAGAAGGGGAGTGTTAAAAGAAGGAAGAAGCAAAGTCGTCCAAAAAATAATTTTTTTTTAGGAGAGTAAAGATTAACAGAGTCCTCCAAAGGTGCAAAGTATCAGGAGAACCAGTTAGGGGAAGACGATTCCTACAACACAGCATAATATTTCAATAAAACTATCAGAGAGTTCCTCCCAAGTTTTTAGAAAAGAAAAACTGATGTAGCAGGACTGTCCTCCAGCAGTGCATGTCATAGATGAAGGAGAATAAGACAGCCAAAAGAGCAGAGTCCTTCAGAGGTGCAGATGATTTCAGAAATGCAAAGTTTGTACAAGGCAGAAGCAGAGTCATCCAACATTTTTAAGCAATTGTCAGTCTTACATCCATCAATTGTACAACCACACACTGTGATCGATTCCCAACAAAAGTACAGGCAAAGTAACATGGATAGGCTGGGCACCTGGGAACAGCTAGGAATGGCTGTAGGGATGGTCAATGAAATGCAGAAATGTCTGCATTAGAATGCAAAGTCTACATCTGCTAATCAATGGATAGGCTGCATTCTTAGTGATGTCACCAGCCCCTGGTCAGTGGGTAGGCTGTCTTCCCTATGATGTCACCAGCTGCTAGTTAATGTTTCCTGAGTTTGATGCACATGCACCATAGTACCACCCTTCACCACCATATTACAACCATCGAATACAAATCGATCAAAATACCTAGAAAAACCTGTCAGATGCTTGTACAATCTATGACAATTTATCTATCACTATTGGTAGATTAATCACTATAGGGATTGGCATTGATTTTCATTCAATCAACGTCAGCGGATCACTTTTTTGGTCAATCAAGCGGAAATATCGAACCATGTATGGCTACCTTAAGATAGAGAAAGCAGAAGAGTCCTCCAAAATCACAGAGTTTTTCAGCAATGTTAGGTAGAGAAAGAAGAGGAGTCCTCCAGAAGAATAGAGTTGTTCAGGAAAGTAAAGCCGGCCATAGACGTGTCGATTCCCTGCCTAGTTGGAGGTGATCGAACGCATGGTGGTCGGTCGCCCGCAACTACAGGGGTGCCCACCTTGCAGTTTTGACCCAAAAAGCCAACAGGTCCGATCGCATGGCAATCCGTCCTGCTGGTAATTTTTGTGGTCGATTCTGTTGTAGGCAGTTACTGTGGATGGTGAGTCTCCTCCTCCTCCAAGTTAATTGGCTACAATCTGCCGGTAATCCCAGGATTAGTGGAGCACACAGGATTCCCATCAGTTATGTAGCTGACTCCTCACAGCGTGGTGACGTCACCACGCTGTGAGGAGTCTGCTACACACCGCCCATGGATCGAGACGTCTATGTCCGGCTTTAGACAGTAGTATAACCTAGAACAAGGGAGTTTTTGGGGAGAGGTGAGTAAACTAATAAAAGAAGGTGAGTACACATCATTGTAGGAAAGTATTATAAAAAAAAAAAAAAGGAGCAGTGTACTTGACGAGCTCACATATTTTCAAGAGAGGAGCTTTTTTATTTCTTTTGATAAGCAGAGGACATACAAGTAGTGTGATGGTGTGCTCAAAACCACACAACCACAACTTGTGATTGTCCATCAATGCTGTGCGTTTGCCAAACTATGTAAACCACCCCGAGCATCGGCTGAGCAAGTGCAGTTAATCTTCTGACAGTTCAATAAAGAATTGCTGACTCCACTTTACCCAGCGAAGCTTGGGCCTAACAAGTCAGATGGTCTTCAATGTTCAGCAGAACTAAGGGCTAAAAAAAAAGATGAATTTGTATCTCCTCTGCATAAGTCCTGACAAGACTGTTGATTTTTTTTGTTGGTCCTGTTTTGTTTAGCACAGGCTTTCATATCCGCTCACCGTTGGAAAACAAAGATGTTGCATGGATCCATGATTATTTAATGAAGGCTTCGAAAAGGGACATTCTTCCCTCGCAGTGGTGTAACATGCTGCTCCGGCACATCGGAGTTCAAAGGGAATGATTTGTTTGGTAAGCTCGCTTTGTGTTTTCATGATGTCATGTCGGCAGTAAGGACATGGCGACAACAATAAACGAAACAGAGACATTGTAAGTTGTAAATAAGATGAGTAATTGATTTGAACATTAATTACAGACTTACTGAGATTTTTTTTAAAGCCACATCAGCATAAGAAAGCTTTCCGTAGTGCTGACGATAATATTTGATATAGAAAAGTACAGGTAAAGTAACATGGATAGGCTACTACTTTACAGGCACACCAATGGGCACCTGGGAACAGCTAAGAGTGGTTGTAGGGATGGTCAATGAGATGCAGAAATGTCTACATTAGAATGCTAATCAATGGATAGGCTGCATTCTTTGTGATGTCACCAGCCCCTGGTCAATGGGTAGGCTGTCTTCCCTATGATGTCACCAGCTGCTAGTCAATGGGTAGGCTGTCTTCCCTATGATGTCACCAGCTGCTAGTCAATGGATAGGCTGCATTCTAGTAATGTATCCAGCCGCTAATCAATGGATAGTCTTCATTTTACCATTTGTAACCAGCCGCTAGTCAATGGAAAGGCTGCATTCTAGTGATCTAACCAGCTACTAGTCAATGGATAGGCTGCATTGTAGTAATGTACCCAGCCACTAGTCAATGGATAGGCTGCATTGTAGTAATGTAACCAGCTGCTAGTCAATGGATAGGCTGCATTCTAGTGATGTAACCAGCCGCTAGTCAATGGATAGGCTGCATTCTAGTAATGTAACCAGCCGCTAGTCAATGGATAGGCTGCATTCTAGTAATGTAACCAGCTGCTAGTCAATGTAAAGACTGCATTCTATTGATGTCACCAGACGCTAGTCTGGTGACATCAATCGGTAGGCTGCATTCTCAGTGATGTCACCAACTGTTAGTCAATGGGTAGTCTTCGTTCTCAGTGATATCATCAGCTGCTAGTTAATGGGTAGGCTGTCTGCCCTAGGATGTTACCAGCTGCTACTCAATGGTTAGGCTTTCTGCACTATGATGTCAGCAGCTGCTTTTTAATGGATAGGCTGCATTTTCAGTGATGTCACCAGCCACTACTCAATGGATAGGCTGCATTCTCAGTGATGTCACCAGCCGCTACTCAATGGATAGGCTGCGTTCTCAGTGATGTCACCAGCTGCTACTCAATGGATAGGCTGCATTTTTAGTGATGTCACCAGCCGCTACTCAATAGATAGGCTGCGTTCTCAGTGATGTCATCAGCCGCTACTCAATGGATAGGCTGTGTTCTCAGTGATGTCACTAGCCACTACTCAATGGATAGGCTGCATTCTCAGTGATGTCACCAGGTGCTACTCAATGGATAGGCTGCATTCTCAATGATGTCACTAGTTCTTAGGATAAAAAACAAAATGCCTAGAGGCTCACTACATGATATTTGTCAGGGCCACATTAAATACATGTCTTCTAGACATAAAAACATTAGAAAATGAAGTCTTTATCTGTTTTCTGTGATATTTACAACCTTAGCCAAGATTCTTGCGAAGAAAGCTTTTTAATCTGAGAACATTACTTCTGGCACATCGAATCCATTTTACTCGACAAACACTTTGCAGAAACCTAATAAAAATATACCCCGATTATCTAATAAAACACTTTTGTCTTTGGCTAATGTAAACGCCGTTCTTCCTTTTGTATCATATTTTTAGTTTGCATATGACACAAAGGCAATGTGACAGAAAATTACATTTGTGTGATTATACACCGGTATGGGTCCTCCATGCTTGAGCTGTTTCTATTTCTAATATATGTATGATAACAGTCTAAACTGAATTACAGGCTGAGTTTGACTTTTGACTGGAATTTTTATTAAAGTATGGCTTCGGGGTAATGCTTAGACGAGAATAAATTATTGTTATGTGTCTATTTTTTTCTACTTTCTATTCAATTTTTCCTTTGCCTCCTTGTTGCTTACTTCCTTGCTTCTAAAGCTGAATTTATCAATTATTAACAGAATAGTATTTTTTTTTTTTAAAAGCAAAGGAATGTGAAATGAATAAGGAAACTCATTTAAGTTAGCCATCACCAATACAATATAAGCATCTTAAAAAAAATCTCACCATCTTTAAAATAAAAGTAATTAATTCCCATTTTTCTTGGAAGCTTTGTAGTTTAGATCTATATCAGATAATTATTTTCTTTTATTCAGCCCTGTGGAAATGCTCCGGGTCATGTGATGACTATACAGGCATGGAGGAATGGGTTTACTCTGCTGCAATAAGCTATTTTATTTGTAGCGTATTCTTTAACAGGAGGACCCATGAATATCTTTGTTCACAGCGCTGCAGAATTATGGTTCTTCTTAGCTTTTAATAAATTATTTTTTTTTGAGATCTGAAGATAACGGCACTATTTTACTATCATCCTCAAGCGAGTTTCCCTGGGATTTGCTGCCTTTAATCACTGCATGGAGGCAATAGTGAACATAGGATACATAACATTTGGAGGGGTCTTTTCCTTAAATCTGCACCTTTTTAGAGGGACATTTTTGGGTCACGTAATTCTATGCCTATCCACTGACCTTGGCCTGTTCCTCAAAGTATCACACTAAAGCTAGCCATACATGTTCCGATTCCATGGCTGATCGATCACCCATCCGATCGATTCCGCGATGCCAGAGGGAATCGGATGTCCGATCGATCGCCCAATTAAGCCTGTCCCTACCACCTTGGCCCACCGATTCCTGGACGATTCCATGCCCGATCGATCACTTCACACATGGCAACTCCCCCTGATGTGTGCTGAATCGGATCAGAAAGACCAACATGTTGGTTCTCTGGCAGATCTGATTCTGGGCCCCCGATCGATCACGTCCCAAAGTGGGCTTCACGCGATTCTGGGATGATCGATTAGCGTGCACGCGCCCGGAATCCATCGTCCCGGAATCCCTTGGGAATCGGACCCGTGTATGGGGACCTTAAAGATCTCATTAGATAAGAAACCAATTGGGGTAACTAAAAAAGAAAGGTAAGGTTTGGAATAAAGGCTGGTCTACACTGGGTGCCCCCCATGTGAAACCCCCCATGGATACATGTGGCGTATCCATCATCTTCAAAGGGGGGCATAGGCACACTGTGCTGTGACCTTACTAGGCGGGAAGGCAAGGATTTAGGACCCTTTCACACTTTATGCATTTTAAAGGTATGCGTTTATACATATATCTTAACTCATGGCACATTACACATCTGCGTTTCAACAGAGCATTAAAAATGCATCCAAATTTGTGCAGCAGGGCATTATAAAAAAATAACATAATTCGCTGACGCAGCGCTTTTAAAAACACAACGCAGTGTGAACAGTAACATTGGTTTTCTATGAGAAAAGGCAGTACTGTAAAATTGTGCATGTTACAAAAATGCAGTGCGTATAGTGGGAGCAGTCATATCTCATCTTTAAGCCACGGCACAAAACAGCTAAACAATAGAGAGGTATAAAAAAAACAGGGAAAGGTCTCTAAAAAAATTGCTACCACCAAATCTAATTCAGTTTTCCATTTCTTTACAAACCAAACCCAGAACATCCCAAACATGAACCTCAGTATTAGTGTTGAGCTCGAATATTTGATTTTCGAATATTTAGCTCGAATATCGCTATTTCGCCATTTCGCGAATATATAATCGGATATCCGACGCGATCGCGATTTTTTGCGCTTTTATAATCGCGATCCATTGCCATGAATGGGATCGCGATTATATAATCGCAATGCGATTTTTTAAAACGGAAATGACGGATATTCTCCCAGTCGAATATCCGAGCTCCATTGACTTGCATGCATTGCGCATATTTGGTCGCATTGCGCTTTCTCGGATAATCGCAATTTCAGATTCCGCCATTCTCTTCAATTGTCTTCAATTGACTTCAATGTATTGCGCATATGTGGTCGCATTGCTCTTTCTCGGATAATCGCGATTTCGGATTCCGCCATTCTCCATTGACTTGCATGCATTGCGCATATCGGGTCTCAAGTGCGATTGTTAGATCGCAATTCATGTCGTAAGTGCGGATATTCGAGATTACGAATATGGAATCGAATATTATGGCGGATATTCGTGAAATTACGCGAATTCGAATATTGCCTAGTCGCTCATCACTACTCAGTATGTATATCACTCGGCACATTACCAAAGTACTTGTAGAAGGTGTGACTGTTAGTAGACACTTCTCTATTTCAGACAAAGACGTGTTACCTCTGGGACAGGATTACAGAAAATTGCATTTTTCAGAAAGAAATAAAACAGTTTAACAAAGTAGTAATGTCAACAAACACTTGCAGCGGGTGCAGACCAAATGGACTGACTTTTGGACATCTATTTAGAGTTGTGAATTGTAATAGGTGTCTTTGAAGAAACTCCAAGGGGATTTAGGAAAAAATACAATCTAGTGCAGACAGACGGCTGTCAGGATTTACATATATTATCTGACATGTTTAAGTAAATGTTATGTTTTTTTATGTCTCTGTCTCCGGAGCTCTCAACTGCAGTGCATCTCTACTTCACTATAACATAAATCTTAAACTAGACATACTCACATTAACTTTTGTATGATTACTGTATATTTGGACCATAAGAAGCATCTGACCATGCACAGAGCAGGAAAACAAGAAAACAAAAATGTCAATTAGGGGAAAAATCTCCCTGCAATACCAAATTTCAGCCACAAGATGTCACTAGTAGCCCTTTACTGCACATCACATCATCTTTCTTACACATTTGGGAAGAGGGGGCCAAGCAGAAATCTGCGTGTAGATGTCTCCCCTCTATGGCTGTGTGTGTGAAAGCTGTAGCGTTAGTGCAGCTTTTCCACACATGCAGAGATAGATCGGAGAGATGCAGGCTGGTGCATCTATCTCTCTCTCTGCTCTTCAATGATTATATACAGTAACCAATACCAATAACCAATACAGTACAGATGGGAGATCCGTCCATGGGTGGATCTCCCATCTGACAGCTTCTCCACTTCCCTGGCTAATTTTCTTGCCGGGAGAGGGAAGACGCTCCTGGGACTATAAGATGCAGGCACTTTTTACCTCCTATTTCTGGGGGAAAAGGTGAGTCTTATGGTCTGAAAAATACAGTAATTGTACAAAGGCGCATTTGGACTCTCCCCGCCCACTAGTGGTGACTTCCCGGGGTCCTCGTGGGATTAACCTGCAGGGTAACATTTGCCCTCTACACATATACTATATTAAAATATAGAATTGAACATATACTGATGGTGCTCTCTTTTACTTTCTAGCTGGGTGTAATAAAAGTTTGGGTTTTCCTTTAAAAATCTTTTGACAAGTTGTCTCCTGAAGAAGCGACAGTTGTCGCGAAACGCGTCGAGACCACCACTTGTTTTGAAAAAGCTTTGGATTATTTATTTTGGACTATTTATTGTGTATCTTGTGAAAAACGTTACGGACATTTGAAGGACAATCCCTTTGTTTGGAGTCACTGGACTTATTCACTTACCTTCAAATGCATGTATAAACTTTACTTCAGTTTACATAAACGTTGTTACTATGTTTTGACCATGTTATATTACTTTTGCATGACTCGCTACCGTTAAAGTCCACTGTGACCATCATCCGGGCATGGACATGTGGTCTATGCCCTGGATGTGGTAAGGTGCCGCATGTTTTGCTGAAAAAATACAGTAATTGTAAATGTTCTTACCATGTGCAATTAAAATATGGACTTTCTGTCTAATATAGACTGATGGTACTACCACACAGTATAATCATTGCAAAACCAATTCCTTAACCCTCCTAGAGCTATTGATGGCTCCATCTCGTCAAGCACTGACATGTAAGTACTGAAGACAACGAGATGGAGCCGTCAGGTCAGAAAATCAGATCCCCGGCAGCACATACTCACTGTTCTGTGCTGTCCCGGTGGATCCTCCTGGCTGACTTCTTCACTTAAGCAAGCCGATGTCACCCCCCCCCCCCCCCCCGTGATGTGATGACATCACATGGGGGGGTGGCGGGGGGAGTTCACGGGACATTCAAATGTAAATTAGGTAAACTTCAAAGAGCACATCTGCCCCCAGTGTGATTTCCAGGTGTATACTTTGAAGTTAACCCTTTCAGAGGGTGCCAAAGGGCATTGTATTGGGTACAATGATAACTGTATCCAATACAATTTAAAGTAAAATAAAACACATTTCTAATTGTAATAAAAATGTTAATATAAACAAAACATAAATAGGAATATATACTGTTTTGACACCTTTCATACCAAATAAGTATTTAAGAGGTTTTATCATTCAAATGATATATTTTATTAAATTTTTTTTATGTACTTTTTTTTTACATAATTGTGTGTTTCAATTATGTCGAACTGTCTGCCTTGCGTTTGGCCGTCACTATTCAGGATGTCTATTAGACCCTTGTACGAACATATTTTGGGAAGTTACAGGCCTGCAACATTAGGAGTCTATGGTGCGCTTTTGGTACAGAAATCTGGACCTTGCAAGAGTGCTAGGGAGGTTAAATTCTGTTCCTTTCCAGTTATGAAAATCAAGAGTTTGGTTCTGAGGTCAAATAGAAAAAACTCCAAAAAAAAACAAACTGGACTTAAGCAGTAAAGATAAAGTTCTCCAAAAAACAGCAATACATATATGTATCAGCATCAATATTAAGTATATTTGTATTGTTGCACATTCAATAGAGAGAATCCAACAGTATACCAAATATATAAAACAGTGTGAGGGCCAGATGATTAATATTTTCATCAACCATGTCCTCAAACTCCTAAAGTATAAAGAGTGCGCCAGCTTCAACTTGTCAGAAACAGTAGCATCAGGGTCGGCATGTTTCTATTTTACAGCTTCTCCAGGGCCTCATTGGGAGATCAACGGGCTTGAGAGGATATTGAAGAGTCTAGTGCATAAAAATTCAATCATATAAAAACCAAAATAAATAAATAAGAAGAAACAGTATAAAACAGGGGGATCAAGGTCATAGATAGCATTAGATGGAACAACCTATCCCAAACCAGCAAACCACATCATAGAGTATTGGGGTATATACAGGTAAACCTATTGGCAGTCAAGGACATGGAAAACTCACTTTGATGCTGAGTTGTGGTCCTATTGCGTGTAGTAAGGAGGATCAACCCCCTCCAAAATTATCATTACACTGCATCAAGTTTAGCTATCTACTAATCACAGTAGACATCCAAGATCATTCTCATCTGTGGATCTGCCTGGTGCCTTCTGCTTCCTATGGAGAAGGATGGGGGGGGGGCATGTGGCTTGTCCTTCCCTCTCAGTAGTGTGCGGTCTTTGTACCCTAGTCACTAGGAGCAATTGAGGTAGATCATTTCTATGCCTGTATGTAGCTTTAGAGATGTTAATCATGGTACCTGAGCAATTCCTGACTTTATGCAAAAATGTCTGATACAGATCAGCCCTGCTGTCGCCTCTCACCTTATGACTTTCTACAAAGTTGTGGTCTGATCATGCAGAGGTAAAAGAGGAAATGCTTCCATCAGCAGACTGAAGGCATCATCTCAGTCTAGGCAAAATCACTGGAATGACACATAAGGATGCTTTTTTGTATCATGAATTTAATGTAATTTTTAACATGTTCACCTATAAAGAGCCGCTATATTGGAAATGTATGATGTATATCTCACACACGCACACACACACACACACACACACACACACACACACACACACACACACACATATATATATATATATATATATATATATATAGTTTTGGGTGCTCTCCTGTCCATCCTGTCCAACCATCTAGGGGAGCCTTGAGGTCTGCTCCCCCATCCATGCTCCCCGCTGCGTTCAAGGTGACAGGAGCCGACAGAGGCAGAGCTTCACAATCCCCCTCAACTGTATTACACTATATTACATTTTTAGATTTCTGGGGGTTGAAAGTCAGAGTAGACATAACATTTTTTATTTGGTGTGCATTTGAAGAGAGGCAGTCAAGAATATCCCAAACTCTATATTTTAACTGGAAAAGTTGGGGGTCGTCTTATAAGCCCAGTCTTCTTATACGCCGGAAAATACGGTATATATATATATATATATATAGATAGATAAATATATATATATAGATATATACATATATACATACATGCATCTGTCAGAGTCTATAATGTTGACTACATTAATTTCAAAAACGAATGTCTGTCTAGTTAATATTTCATACTTGCCATTGGCTTATGTTCACAGACATTGTCAAGCAATGTACAGAATGTTGTCTTTCTGGTGAAAAAAAAATAGTTTTGCTGAACATGGTACAGAAAGTTCTGCTCTAGTTCTCTGATGCATCCAACGTGACATTTTTTGAAGATTAACAGCAGGGAGAGATGTGTGTGTCTGCTTATCATACACAATTACTGTAACGTTTTATTTAACTGTCTTTTTAGAGAATGCAAAGAGGAGCTGAGAAGTGCTGGCGAAGGCTGATTGGAGTGGAGGATGTAGCAAAGTATTCTGCAGAAAAGACCAAATGCTTATAATATGATTGAACGTATAGCAGGATGGGGTTTGCCTTGAACCTGGAGTGTCTGATGATATCTTTTCGAGCTCCAAGGAAGTTTTGACAAAAAAGAAAAGAAAAAGAAGAAGAAAACATATATGTGTTAAGGTTTCTTCTACTCGAGAAGGGCGGGAGCGTAATAGAAGCTTTATATCGATAATGTTAGAGAAGATTACTTGGTTGTTTGAACAATTGAGTCGAATAACAACTCTAGAGTGCCCAGAACCGTATGGAAGGAGGTGGGAGGGCAACATGACCCAGGTGATGGGCATTGGGAGCAGCCTATCAGGGTAGGGTAGGGGCGGGGCGGAGGCAATGTATTCAGGAAACCGGAAGGGGAGGGCCCCTTTTGACGGAGAGCAGCACCCACCCACTATTGTTGCTATTTGTACTATATGTATGCTATTGTTATGTTGTATGTTCTCATGTATGTTCTCTTGTCACAGCAAGGCGGAAGCTCGGCA
>CM070038.1:28883815-28896575 GCA_036250615.1 Ptychadena robeensis | reverse complement strand
CTGTTAAGTAAGTTATGGGTAAAAGGGGGGCAGGAAATGTTCAGGAATCCTGGAGTCATGTGCCAACAACCGTATTTTTGTAGGGCTGAGTATATCTTCAATAGATCGTCTTGCTTTGGCAAGGTCGCACTCTCTTGCCTCTAGGTTATCAGAGGTAATTGGAGTATTCATCCTATCCTAAGTGTATAAATATTTAAAGGAGACTTTCAGGATCCCTAGAAAAAAGAGGGTTCATGCAAGGCACCTATATATTCCTCCAGCCAAAAGTGCCAGAATAGAGGTCTTTACTGCAGAAATGTGTGCAGGGCTGAAACAATTAG
This sequence comes from Ptychadena robeensis, assembly GCA_036250615.1. NCBI lineage: Eukaryota > Metazoa > Chordata > Amphibia > Anura > Ptychadenidae > Ptychadena > Ptychadena robeensis. Next base: position 28,896,255 of record CM070038.1, on the reverse strand, counting down.
CATGTGTCTATACACTAGCAGTACCCATTCTCTGAACAAACTGACTGACTTATGAGGAGACATATTTTACAATCTGGCACTAACAACTTGCCCATGAGCAGCTATTTACATATGGGAGGAGACATGCGTTTTTGTCACAAAATTTATTTATTGCAATGCAGAATGTTAATGTAAATACACAACTCATGCCATCTAATTAAAACATGGTCCACCTGTTGCCATAGTGACATTGAATAAGATTAAGTGGTAACACAGAAATCATATCCACTCTTCTGTGCACTTTCCAAAACTTTGGAACAATAGTTGAGTTTTTTTGAATGAAAAAGTAACGGTCATAACCACTGAGTTTTTCTAAAGAACTGGAAATAAAGCGAGGTAAGCCACAATAATAGTGTCAGAATGTGACTTTTTATTTGGACAACTGTGACTGAGGCAAGGAATCTGCTTCCTCTGATAATGTGAAGTCCACCTGTGGAGCTTTGAATCCTACAAATAGCATTGGGAATGTATTTTGGCAGCTATATTAGAGATTTTGTGCAAACTCACTACATATTATGTCCCTCAGGAGCTGAGAAACAAAGTGTAATTCAGATGAATTGCTGACAACGCTCTTGAACAAATGTATCTTTCTTCGGCACGAAAAAAAATTGTTCCCTTTCCAAAAAAAAACAAAAAGAAATGGCTTTTTCTGCTTCAGCTGAAGAGATATCCGGAGTGTGAGCTCTGTCCTCACCTCGCCGGAACCCTTTTCACCCCTGAAACAGTTGAGGCTGCAAGGAACTTAGGAAGAATGATTTAACATATTAAGTGCACAAAATCTATTCAACTGTAAAGAAAACCTTTGGTTGTTTAAATAATAATGATTGAGGGTATACATTATCAATAGCCATACCTGTCAACTTTTCCTTTCTCTTACTGATTATGGGAAAACCGGCAGGAAATGATGTCAGTGACTACACTTCCGGTATTCAAAACAAATAAGTAATAAGTGTAACTTCCGCGTTCAGATACCAGGAGTGATGTCACTTCCGGTATCATGAGGTTTTACCTACCTTTCCCTCCTACTTAGTAACAAGTTAACTTAGGAAGGAAGGGGCTTTACACTACATCCTAAGTTCCAACCCAGCTGAGTCGGCGATGTGTGGGGTGGGAACTTAGGAGGGAGAGTAATGCCACTTCCCTCCTAAATTAACCTGATTTCAAAATCCCGGGAAAATAGAGGATTTATTGAAATCTGATTTTGGCCAGGAAAGTCACAAAACAAAACGCGACTTTACCGACCAAAATTTGATACTTGACATGTTTGTCAATAGCACCCATGTACCAAGACATTGGGTCAACACAACTTTAAAAGGATCAGCCTTCATCTACAACCTACATGTTTACCACCCCAGCCATCCTTTTGTTAATTAAAAGATCATGCTGAATCTAGATTTCCCTGTAGTCTATAAATGGACCTCAATTTGCCTATTCTTAAATTCCACTTTTAAACTGGCTCCCAACTGACCTCTGTTTTGCAGCATCTTTCTGTTGTTCTATTTGCCCATTTTAACTGATAAGGGTTTGTAAATAGATATTTTTTGAGGTCATGATTTCCACCATTTACCAATGGCTGATTGATGCGTTATTCTGGTTTTCATTAATATATTGATATCACCCTCACTGAAGCCCCCAATAGATGGGCCAATTCCCAGCCGAGCACATAAAGGTCGGTCGGCCGCAACTATAGGGGAGCCCACCTTGAGGATCCGACCAAAAGAACCGGCAGGTGGGATCGCACACGGATCTGTCCTGCTGGTTCTTTTTGTGCCCGAACCTCCGATCCTAATGCAGGCAGTTAACTCGGAGGGAGAGTCTCCCCCTTCTCCAAGTTAATTGGCTACAATCTGACAGGAATCCCGTGTGTTAGTGGAACACACAGGATTCCTGTCAGTTCTGTAGCCAACTTTTCACAGCGTGGTGATGTCAGCTAAAAGCCGTCCATAGATCGATACGCCTATGGCCGGCTTTAGGGTCCCCATACATGGGTCGATTTTCCAACTTCCACATTCTTAAACAACCGACCCACATGTGTGTTCAGGGTGATCGATTGTTAGGGAATTGATTGCGGCTGTCCTTTCTTCGTACAGGATCAATCCCTCGAAGAAAGGTCAGTCAAACAGGAAACCAACATGGTTCAGTCCCAAAGTGGTGCTCACCGTTCGATGTGCTTGAGCACAGCATGGTGACATCATCATGCCGCACTCAAGGGTTCACCGATTGAATGGGTATCGTCCCGTGTATGCCTACCATTTGTTGTTGCATGTAATCTACAACTAGTAGCTTTATTAAAAATGTTAGAGGCATTTAACATGAATATGTATTTCTTCTGTAACCACTAATGACATTCACCAATGACATTGGTGCAGATTTTCTATAAACTGATATATCTAGATTGAACAAAAGTTCATAATGCAAAGAAAGTTCCCATTTTGTAAAAGAAAATATACATATTGTGTATAAACTCTGCTTAAGTTTCTCTCTTTTATCCATGTTTTATTCTGCAGTGCAAATTCCCATCCTTCCAATTTTGGAAAAACTTCTCACTTAGAAAGCTGAGTTCTCGGTGTCCATATAACATGTGGACTGTGTCAAAGATACTATTATACCGCAGCAAATGCAGGATAATTACATTTCATGAAATCCCGTACAGAAAGCATTCCACTTAACCTTGTTAAAACGTCTCGGCTATGCAGCAAGAATGTATTACTAAGTGCGTTACTGGAAGATATATTGCTCCGGAATACCAATCTGGATGGGGAGATTTTATTAAGCGATCCTGCCAGGGAGATTTGCCGCTAACAAATGTACTTTATGCTTGGTGTGCGCTTTAAAACAAAAAGCTTTTCATAGGTTATTAGAGCTAATGGAATTATTCTAACGACTAAATGAATTGGAGCTCAAACTGGGAGAGTATGTCGAGGCAGAATCACCAAGAGCCTGGGGAAAAAGGAGAAGAAATAATTTATGCTCTGAAAATAAAGTGTGGAATCGGATGCATTCCTATAGAGAGCAGAACTGCAATATGTGATATCTCTAGTGAATAGATAGTCACATTCTTTGTAATGTAAGTAGTCTTAAGAGAATGGGTAGGCTGCAATCTATGCACTGAAACTGGTCTCTGGTGAATGGATAGGCTGCATTCTCTACACTGAAGTAGAACTCTGGTTAATGGGTAGGCTGCATTCTCTGTATTGGAGCTGGTCTCTGGTAAATGGATAGGCTGTATTCTCTGCAATGAAACGGGTCTCTAGTAAATGGATAGGCTGTATTCTCTGCAATGAATATGCTGCATTCTCTATTATAAAGTAGACCTCTGGTAAATGGATAGGCTGCATTCTCCGTATTCGAGGTGGTCTCTGGTAAACGCTGCTCTATATTAAAGTAGACCCCTGGTAAATGGATAGGTTGCATTCTCCATATTGGAGCTGGTCTCTGTTAAATGGATAGGCTGCATTCTCTATTTTAGACCTGGTCTCTGGAAAATGGATAGGCTGCATTCTCTGCAATGAAACGGGTCTCCAGTAGATAGATAGGCTGCATTCTCTATATTAAATAGCCCCCTGGTAAATAAATAGGCTGCATTCTCTGTATTAGAGATGATCTCTGGTAAATGGATAGGCTACATTCTCTGTATTGGAACCTGGTCTTTGGTAAATGGATAGGCTGCATTCTCTGTATTAGAGATGATCTCTGGTAAATGTATAGGACGCATTTTCTGTATTGGAGCTAGTCTCTTGTACATGGATAGGCTACATTCTCTGTATTGGAGCTGGTCTCTGGTAAATGGATAGGCTACATTCTCTCTCTTGGAACCTGGTCTCTGGTAAATGGATAGGCTACATTCTCTCTCTTGGAACCTGGTCTCTGGTAAATGGATAGGCTACATTCTCTGTATTGGAACCTGGTCTCTGGTAAATAAATAGGCTGCATTCTCTGTATTAGAGATGATCTCTGGTAAATGGATAGACTACATTCTCTGTATTGGAACCTGGTCTCTGGTAAATGCATAGGCTGTATTCTCTGTATTGGAGCTAGTCTCTTGTACATGGGTAGTCTACATTCTCTGTATTAGAGATGATATCTGGTAAATGGATAGGCTATGTTCGCTGTATTGGAACCTGGTCTCTGGTAAATGTATAGGCTGCATTCTCTGTATTGGAGCTAGTCTCTTGTACATGGGTAGGCTACATTCTCCGTATTGGAGCTGGTCTCTGGTAAATGGATAGGCTGCATTCTTTATAATGGTCTCTATTAAGGGGATAGGATGAATTCTCTGTAATGTAACTGGTCTCTAGTAAATGGATAGGCTTCATTCTCTACAATAAAGAGAATAAAGACTGGATGGGTTGCATTCTTTGTAACGTAACATGCCTCTACTCAGTGTATAGTCAGCATTGAATGTATTGTATTTGATCTCTTGTTAAAGCCCCCCATAAACCTTTAGATCACTCCATATTATTTCCTTTAGAAAGTTAATTGTACAGAAATGTTATGGTAAGATTGTAAGGTGTATGGGGGGCTTAATGAATACTTTGAGTTCTCAATAATATCAAATGCCTTTACTGGATTAATGTACAGCAAGTTACAGGCCTCTAGAGGATGGATAACTGATCTGATTGGCTGTATTTTCAATAGTGCCTTTAGTGAATGGATAGACTCTGTAATGGTTTCAGTCTCAAGTGAATGGATAGGCCACTTTCTGGATGATGTAATCAGTGTTAAGTGAATGGATAGGCTACATATTCACTGATGTCCAATATTGCCTTGAAAAGCTGGTGGAAGGTCCAGCAATAAAGGATGATGGCCATATACAAAATGGCGTGCATAACTAGTACAAATTTAAATGACAAAACTTTGTACAGTGAATGGATTGGGTGGTTGCTCTAATGACAATTGACGACTTCTGCATTGGGTAGTAACACATAACTCTGCTTATCTTACAACTTTAACAGGAATTGTATTTGTAACTGTAGTTGCACTTGATTATTTCTACAGATGAGAAATATTAGGATTTAATAAAACTAAAGCTATTATATATTGCAAGCTGCTTATGTTTGATACCAGTATCTGCTCTGTGTGTATTAACACGATTAGCCTTGATCCATTTCATCTCAGTGACTCCGTCCATGGCAATGGAAAGCATGACAATTTGCTGCATTAATGACATTTCAAATAGATAATACATTTTTGTGCCCTGGCTGGCTATTTTATGTCCATTCTACCTTGAATCCTCGGCTGCTCTTGCGCCATTAAGTAAACGCTTCACAATGACTGATTAAACAGCAAGGCTTCATTTTATCTAACTTGATTCTTTACTGCTAGAGATGACAATTTGCACAGATCATATCACAATGATAATTCCCCGTTTTATATACTTGTGACACATTAACCCGGCCTTGGAGACAAATATTGGCAGTTTATATCGCATCTGGAATAATTATCTTAAATTTAGTGGATACTTTGTAATTCAGTTTTCTGCTTCAAGCAATGGTAGGTGAGAGTTACATTGCTTCGGCTGTTGCTTAGTTACTATAATGAATCACGGCATTGTTTTTTATTGTTTTACAGCTTTTTAAAGCTTTTTTTAAAGTGGAGGTCAATCGAAAGATTTCTAATTTAGGATAAAGTAGGGAAAGCTTGGTATACTGATTTATTCTAGTCCAGGGGTGGGGAAACTTGTTGACTCGTGGGCCACATTGGCTTCTTAAATTTGATAAAGGAGCTAGACTAAGAAATTGTAATGGCTGACCCCCCCCCCATATGTGTGCCAGTTCCCTGCATCGCTGGCATCACTTATGATGATGGTGGTTATGTGTAATAGGCAACGTGTGACAGGGAAGTTGTTATCTTTTTATATTTCCTGCACACTTCTCTCTGTGCTTACAAAGAAATGCTTATTCATTGCAATGAGCAATTGCTGTTGTCGCCATGAGGATGCGCCCAATGTCATGATCACGTCACTGCATCCTCCCCAAGGCAACGTTTAGACACCTCTAGGCATTATGCACACTCATTACTGAGAACAGGTGGAGGGGAGAATCTTTTCAACAATGTGACAAAGGGATGGAAAAGAAAGATAAACGGTCCAGATCCGGATCCAGATCTGGTAGGCAATCCTTGCCTTTTGGGTAAGGCTCCACTTGGCAGTTTGGGAGCAGATGCAGCATGTTCTCAATGCCCCTAATGAGCTGGACTTCACTTCCGCATATTGGCCGCGGTGTAGCTCGACCACGCAAAAAAAATATGCAGTTTACAGCGTACTTTTTCCCATGTTTCCACTGCACCGTGGCCAAATGCACCGTGCCGGTTCAAAAACAGTTTGCTACGAGTTTCAGCCCATTGATAGACAAAAGACTCTCAATGGACTAAAAAAAAATGTGCGGGGAAACAGCAAGTACACTGCAGGAAAACCAGACAGAAAAACACATGCTTTCCGCATGTGTTTTTTTGTCCTCCGTAGTGAAGGACAGCACAGCAATACCGTGCCCTAAAAAGTGCCCAAACAGTGGCTGCAGTTGCTGGGGCGGTGTAGTGTAGACCCAGCCTAATATGCATAAAGGCAACTACCCGGCAGATGTGACATGACATGTCATAGCCGATAGTCGGTCAGGAGCGGCCAACACATTGCCATCATCAATTTCTAAATAAGTAAATATTTACAGTATATATATAATATAGTGTTTTTTGCTTAAATTTGAAACCTATTTTAGTTAAATGTTGAATCCAACCTTTTTTTTACACTTGTCACATTATTTCAACTCCTTTGGTACAAAGGATCATAGATTAACATATATTTCATTTGAATGAATATGTAAACACATTCCTTTTGCATATCTGCCTGTAAATCAGAGTTATATTTAATCTGGGTATACTTTTATAAAATGTAAGTTGGTTTTAGTAACTTTGCATTCCATAACATTACTCATCAGAAATAATTCTACATGTGAAATGTATCTATAAAATGTATCCCAACAATATAACAAAGTTTCCCTTGAATAATCAGCTCTCAGTAAACATCCGCTGAAATACCAGACCAGTCATTTCCCTCGCTCTGCTGTAAGCAGTTCCAATGATTTACATTTATGTTGTCAGGCTGGCACAGGTCTTATCGCCAATTATACCTGGCATTTCGGAATTGTTCGTTCGTGATCTTACGGCAATTACAGAAAAAAAAAACAACAAGAAAATTATTAGCCTTAATATAAAATGATTCCAGCATGGCTCATTGCATTGAAAGACTTATGTAAATCTTGCATAGGTCCTTAAATGCAAATATGTCAGTTAATAGCACCCTCTCCATTCAGGCGGAAGATTGAACCCATGGGCCTCATAAACAATGCACTGTTTTGGGAAGATTACATCCGTTTAAACAGCTGCGAACATTGCTGTCAGCAAATCCATTTCCATTCTGTCGCTGAGCCGCTGTGCTTGACAGACAATGCATAATGTTTTATCTCCATTTACATGGCTATAAAAGTAGGAAACTTTGGAAATCGCAGAGGCCATAACAGTTTTCTGATATTTGGTTGAGTGCCTTAAACTATTGTGGACGGAAAAGTTCCAAAACTTCTTGTCTTATATCTTACAGCTCTTAAACTTCAATCCGGCACACTTTACAGGTTCTACCTCTGTACAGATTTTAACGCACATTGTGAGCATCTACAGCCTAGGTGCCCAACCTGCGGCCCGAACTGTTAATTCATAGGGCATAGCGACTCACCTGTTAAGTGGTCAAACGCTGACCAAGCTTTCCTAATCAACTTTGGCGCTTTTACATCAGTAAAATTGCAATGTTGTTTAGGGAAACCAGGTCTACATATGCACTTGTGGCCCTCCATATCATCTTAGTTGCCCACCACTGATCTACAGTGTGCCTTAGAACAGTGGTTCAACCCTTTCCCATAAGGTCACCTCTTGTTTGTGTCCAAGACAAGCCGGCATCCCAAGCTACGACATGTGATCAATCACACTTTGATCGCAGGGGAATCCCAGCATGTATGGCCTGTAACTCTTCTCTCCTAAAGCCTTTAGACCTAAACTAGCATTTAACCCATGCAGTGAGAGAATCGAGTTAAGTTAAGAATCCCATCTACCGGTATGTATATTAATTAAATATGAGTTCAAATATGAAACCTGCTCCAGACGTTTTGCTTTCCTTTAAATTTCCCAGGAGATCGGCTGGTCGTGCCAAGAATCGACCGAGCACCCTTTGTGTGACGGCATTTACTTTGGATGGGAACCTATTTAAAGTAATTGATCTAAAAATTATTAACAGAGATCGATCTTAAAATTATTAACAAATTATGTCCGTTAAGGTTTGAGCGTTCGATTCGTGGCCGATTTTGCAGCTGAGAGGTTGATCTGCGGCAAAATTGTCTGCCAATCGAATCTTCTATTTTTATTTTTAGCATAACAGAAAAAAACAATACATTTACAATACCAAAGATAGTTAGTTCCCCTTAAAATGTAGGAGGTATATATACATTCAGCAGCATATATATATTTTGATCTAGCCACTGTTAATACACATCATCATATATATGTATATACATTTCTCTTACCTTATTCTTTGCAGAAAATCACTTGTTCCGTGTATTCAAAAAAAGACATCAGCTGCAATGAAAAGAAAGTTATGATGAAATGAGGATAAATAACCTGCTTGCAATGTTATACATTTACTAATGAACAATAATGTGTGCCCAGAGCCGTACGTCAGGGAGGTGGGAGGGCACCCTGACACGGGCAACGGGCGTGACAATAGGCTAGGAGGCGGAGCTGGGGGGGAAGTGACGTGGGGCCAGAAGAGCAGTACTTAAGGCTGCGCCGGAAGGGGGCGGGCCCTTTTCGAGCCGGAGATTCACCCACCCTCCCTCCCCTTTTTTCTTTGAGATAAGTCTTATGTGTTTTATTGCTATGTATTTCATTGTAATGTGTGTTCTTATGTCACAGCATGGCGGAAGCTCGGCAGTGCCGCAGGGAGAAAGTGGGAGCCTTAAGGGGCTCTTTGTGACGTGTCAGTACACCAAGGACAGTCACTAAGGTACTGGTGGGGCTTAGGCCCCGGTTTGAAGTGTCTAGAAGTTTAAGGTACCCACTATGCAAGTAATTTAAGGGCTGGTGGGGTACGGTGGTTAACAGGCAATATGGAGGAGTGGCGGCACTGTCGGGGGACCCCTAATGGTTAATGTTATTTTTGTGTTTATTAAAGTTTACAGGCTGTGGCCAATTTTTGTAATGCACTTCTTAACTTTATATAAAGACACTTTTCTGAAGATTTCTCTGTCCTTGTATTTAATAACGGCTCGTTAGTCCTGGGGTCATGATGTATATACATACTATTTATTTTGAAGTATGGGCAGCATACTTCTTGTGTTTGGACTACCAGCTATTAGGGGAAGCATCAATGTCTGATGAGCTGTCCCTCTAAATGGGACTTATGCTGAGAATATGGGAGGGTCACCTTAAATATCATTTAACCATTAACTAATTATAGAGCTATTTAGGTGTAAGTGGGATGTGGAGACATTTTTTGTTTCCATTTTGACTAGCAGGCTTTGTGGGTTACTTGTGGGTTAATTGCAAAGCCCCTGAACATGGTATAATTTCCAAACTTGCTGGAGATGTAAAGCAATAAAGCACATAAATGAAGTTCAAAGTCAAGTCAAACTTTTTTTAAGTTGAAGTTTAGCCCAACTTTGAAAATGATTTATTCAGTAATATTTTCACAACCCTTCTCTACATCTCCAGTATTCTTGATGATGATACCTTGTTTGGGAGGTTTATTATTAACTACCAAATAATCTAGTCCAAATTTCATGAACACCTCTACTTGGGACAGGCAGAGATATTAAAGACAGAGAGATAGGTAGGGTCTAGAAAGGACTTAAGGTGTTTATTGGTAAACTATAATGGTATTTAATATATAAATAGTTAAAGTAAGGACTGGAAATATCTAGGGATTGGATAAATCTCTAAAGCAGGGAACACACGGTTAAATATTGGAACCGTTTGTGGTTCCCTGAAGCGCCACAATGACGTCATCTTGCTGCTGCCTGATATCGGAGGAGCTGGAGACACAGCTCTACGTGTGTTTTCCCTGCTTAAGTAAGGTAGGTACTGTGAGATATATAGTTATGGGAAAGAACAGATCTATAAATAAGGCAGTGACTCCAGACATCTATAGTCATCCAGACATCTAATAGATTCTCTATTTGACCAAATGTGCAATGACACCTAAGCATCAGGAACATTTCTTCTTTTATGCAAAATATGTGTGCGCAAAGGGGCCCAGCCCTCCCCCAAATGCATATTTGGGGCACTTGACACAGCTGTTGGGTCGCGAAAGGGATTGAAGACGGTGTGTGTGGAAGTGGCAAGGGAAGAGGTAAGAGGAGCCCCCCTAGTCGACAGCTTTTCGAATAACACCTCCCCCCAGTCGACAAGGGGACCTAGGCATCTTCTTTCTTCTCCAACAGCACTCCCCACCCCCATCGGCAGGGGGCCCTAGGCAAGAACTTACATAGGGCCCCCAAAAGGCTATAAATGGCCCTGCTTAGCATCACAACTATTTAAAAGTTGATCAGGATTCTGCCTTATCTTTGGTGATGTGTGCCTGTTAGACCTGAGAGATCTGGCTTGTGATGCAGCTGGTACTAAAATGCATTAGTATGGTATAATATTAGCAACAGAACACTTAAATGAAGATTACTTAAATCAATATTTGATGGTGTGAGGGGTGGCCACAAACTTTTGTATATATATATTGTAGAGGATCCCAAGGGTGGATCTTGGATGGGAAGTATATCTCCCCATATTATGGGCTGTGGTAAAATATATGTGGTTGCCATTTGTTTAGTTTTTGTGGGTCCTGGATTCTGGAGTGGGAGGGAAGGAACTGGGTGGGCCTTCCCATGCTACCTGGGGTAAACACCCGGGTTTGGTGATGATTTTCAGTCAGACAGGAGAGCTGGTTGAAAAAGCTCTGGTGTCAGAGAGGGTGTGGACTAGAGGAGCGGAGGCCAGGTGTGCTGCCTCTGTGTAGTCCAACTATCTCTCTGAAAAGAAAGGTTCCATATGGAAAGCCTGGAAGGGCTTGCAGGACTGTTTTGCCTGAGCATCATTGGTGAGCTGCAATAACTGAAAACCCCATGGATAATTGTGTGGTATGCTGCAAGGTGAAGTAAACCTGAGCTTTTTGTTCATCATACGGCTGTGCTGGTGATCCCCTTCCCTGAACTTCACAATATATATATATCCGCACATGTATTCAACAGCTTGTGCTTTTGAGGCTGAGTAGCTTCTGAGAACAGTGTTGCAGCATATGTAATGTGGGAGAATCTAAACTCCCATCTCCCAACGCTGATTCGATTCATTTGATGTGATTTAAGGTATCTGGCAGCCTTTATGTTTGCACACAGACAACCTTATGGCTCCTCAGTGTATACGGAAGACAGTCTGTTGTCTTGATCATATATAATATACAATAAGGCCTATGGAAAATGAACGGTGCTGCCTATGAATATTTTCAGGCATGTCTACACCCTTCTCATATTTAGCATTTGACAGAATATTGACAAATTACTACACACGCCATTTTGTCATTTCATGTTTTTTAAATACATTTTCTATTTGGTCTATTTCAGCATTCAGCTCTGCTTTTTAAATCTAGTTTTCTCCTCTTGGAAAGCATATTAATTTTGTGTTTGAAGATGGGAGTTCTTAGAATTCCCACCCCATGTTCTTATAATTGACTCTGCTCCTTCCAGGAGTCTGCACAGGGCGTGAGGTCATATACCAGGCATTCCCTGCAATGGGGAGGTTCAACAATTCAGCAGATTCGGTAACTATTGTATAATCAGACATTCCCATTGGCAAACACACACCCAATGCAATATCAATAGAATGGATAGACATTAGAAGTGCTAAAATACTTGCCGCTCACATTGTTGAAATGTTTTGTGAAATCTTAGGTCTACATGTAAAATACTCTAAATGACATCTTCAATCTACAGGACACAAGCTGTGTTGTGTTCTGACACTTGGAATGAATCAATACTATTGACTCTCACAGAATCAAAGGACAAGGTGAATCTTCTTATCGCAACACTGATGTGGTGATACAGCTGAGCAAAGTTGTGTTATTCGATATTCGTTGTCTGTCAGCTTGGAGAAGAAATATCTAATTTAGTGTCATGTGAAGATTTTAAAATGCTCCAAACAAAACTAAAAATACAAAACAAATCATAGAAGGGATTTTTACAATTGCTGTGTATGATTTTTTACTGTGCCATCATGCATTAATCCAGTGGTTTCCAAACTTTACTTGTAGGCCCCCCTATTCTATTTAACCTCCCTAGCGGTTGTGACGAGTCCAGCTCGTCCAGTGCTGACATGCTGAA
>CM070038.1:28854686-28872861 GCA_036250615.1 Ptychadena robeensis | reverse complement strand
TTCCAAATGCAGGAAGTGAGGACACTTCCTGTATTGGATCTAGTTGTCTGCTGATTTAGGAGGGAGAGGGCATTAGCAGGGAGAGTAATGTCCTCTCTTTCCTAAATTACCCCGATTTGAAAAATCCGTGATTTTTTGAAATTAGAATGTGGCAGGGGAAAGCCACATAAAAAACTTCATTTTCCCGGACAAAATGGGATAGTTGACAGGTATGAGGTTAGCACTGTGGCCATGCAGCCCTTGTGTCCTAGGTTCAAATCTCAGTCTGGGTGCTATCTGCAAGGAGTTTGTATGTTCTCCCTCTGTCTGTGTGGGTTTCCTCAGGGTTTACTCGTTTGCTCCCACACTCCAAAGGCATGATAATTAATTGGCTTCCCCAAAAAATACTCTTTGAAGTAAGTCACACATAACTTAACCTCCGTAGCACGGGAAGCCGGCGGCGAGGAGACCCTATGCCTCCCCGGAAAGCTGCAGCAATTGTCTACATCGCTGCAGCATTTCCGGGTTGGCGGCACCGCCCCGATCGCGTCACAGTGACGGGGGGCGGCGCCATAGACCTCCATGTTAATGGAGGAGCGCCGGGTTTCTCTCTCACGCAGCTGTTGTCAGTAATGACAACAGCTGCGTGTAGAGCTCCGGCGAGATGCCGGAAATGACAGGCAGTGTACTCTGATACGGGTGGTGCGCTAGGGAGGTTAAGCTGACCATACATGGCTTGATTTTTCGTTCAATTCCCAAACGATTGATTGTCGTGTGCGTTTGCGGGAATCAATCATTCTGGAATCAAATGCAGCCCACCTTAAAGCTGGCCATACACCTTTAGATCATTCTGTCAGATATCCTTTAGATCTACCAACTATGTAGTGCCAGGTCCTCTGCGGTTTTAAACTTGGTGGTGGTGGTTTAGAAAGTCCCTCATATTACATGGTTTTGGTAAAACAAAAGGAGATCTAAAGCAAATCTGACAGAAAAATCTAAAGGTGAATGGGTTCCCTAAGTGATCGATCCTGCTCCAAGGAAATATTGATCGTGCAGGGATCAAACATGTCTGTATTTCCCCGTTCAATCACCATTATTTTGGTCCCCATCCAATGTATCGGCCAGGGATTCCCCAAGCTAGTGCGCATGGATTCCCTGAACGAATGATCGATTCTTGTGTAAGCACGTTGCGATCGCTCACAGGGAAATCGAGCCATGTATGGCCAGCTTTAGCTTTAGACTTGCATATACATGACTATGGTTTGGACATTAGAGCTCCTCTGAGACAGTAAGTGATTAAACTAGTTATGCTCTGTAAAGCGCTGCGTAATAATAATAATCCACCACTGCTGACTGTTTTCTTTAACCTGGCATCCTCATCCTTTCATCACAGCTGTGTATGTCACACACTTAGAGCAAGCCAACATGTTAGTCCCAGGTCTGGGCCGTACCACACACTGAAAGAAGGATAAAGATGACAGCTCTGCAACATGCATATTCAAAAACAGGTCAGCGATTACAGCTGCCATATGTCCATCCTTGCAGCTCTTTATAAAGCTATTGTTACCTTCATTATGGCAACAACAACAAAAGCACCGAAGGCTACAATTACTTCCGAGTCTTCCCACTATGAGAATCATATAATTGCTTCTTTTAATATGTGAAAATCTGGATTAATAACGGCCATTCTAATATAGCAATCCCTGCGTGCATTTTCTGCCTGACGCTTATTGTGTCAAACGCTTGTAACATCTGCAATTGTCGCTATTGTAAACATTTGGAGCATAAATTGTGATTTAATAGGATTATCCTGGAGTGGTGCATGCTGGGAGAGCTGGGAATTAAGCCTTCTGCCATAAAGCTGTGGATCCATGTTTTCACAGAGCGGAGAGCCAAATTGCTGCGCTGCGACTCGCTAACTTCTTAAAGGAACAGCGACCCTAAAATAAAACAAATTCTACAAACATCAGAGTTAAACGATCCATTAGTTTCTTCTATTAGGGTCTTCTATCTCTCCCTACCCCGCATAATGACACGGACTGCGTTATATAGATCAGTGGTGGCCAACTATGGAGAGCCACAAGTGCAACCCTCAACATCAACATTTTCAACCTATACTGACTTGTATAAGCATTTTTAATGCATAAATGATAGCATGCATAGCTAGAATATATTTTTAAATAACAAAACTTGTTTTAAATGATACTTCAAGCATTAGGTAACACTGTAGTGTAGTTATGCACATGTTGTGTCATATACATTGTTAAAGGTTATGTGCCACATAGATATCAATTAAGCCTTTGATGATATCTATGGGGCACATAACCTTTCATTCAAAGGTTATGTGCCACAATATATATTATACAATCACCCCTATTCATTGGTGGGATAGTAGGAGCACTCACCAGTCTGCTGATCCCCCGCCAACACTAGAGGAGAAGAGGAGAGGGACTTGCTCATGCGTCATCTGGGTGGCTGATTGGCTTTCACATATGCCTATCACATACGTTTATTGCCTCTGTTCCTCTTCCCACTCTAAGAAGTTCCCAGGCGAAACAGGTGAGACAGGTGAGTTCCTATGCCCTATGCAATAAAACAGCAAGGTTTCCGGGGCCGCAGGTTGAGGACAGCCACCAAAGAATGCCCAAACGGCCACATGGGGCCCCCGTTCCGCAGGTTGGGCACCTGGGATATAGATAGTGTTTATCGTGCATATTCTAATCTTAAATTTTTATTGTGCATATAGAGAATTTGTGAAGATCTTGAATATAGTGCTGTATCAACATAATCATGAATATTCTAGATTTTTTACATCAGTACCCGGAACTACTGTGCATTGCGTTCACAATATGCACATGTATCGCTGATTTGCGCAATGAAGGTAATATTGACTGGAGATCAAGAATTCCCAAATGTATTGCAAATATTAGGTAAAAATTTTGCAATATTTTGCAAATACAAATATTGTCTATGCTGCTCATCATTCAATATAGCAATGAAATATATGTACAGTTGTGTTCAAAATGATTCAACTCCTACAGAAATTGAGTGTTTTGGCCATTTTGACATTGGTTTTGATCATTTCAGTCATCCTTGTAAGTCAGACAAATATAACATAACATTAATAATGAAATAACCACAAATGTCTTTTCTGTGCTCACATCATTATCAGTTTTATTCAACCCCCAAGTGACATTTATTCTTAGTATTTAGTACAACATCCTTTTCCAGTTATAACAGCTTTTACACGTGAAGCATAGCTTGACACAAGTGTCTTGCAGCAATCTACGGGGATCTAAGCCCATTCTACATGGGCAAAAGCCTCCAGTTCAGTCACATTCTTAGGCTTGCGCACTGCAACTGCTTTCTTCAAGTCCCACCAGAGGTTCTCAATCAGATTTAAGTCTGGTGACTGCGATGACCACTCCAAAATGTTCCAGCCTTTAATCTGCAGCCATGCTCTAGTGGACTTGGAGGTTTGCTTGGGATCATTGTCCTGTTGAAATGTCTAACGTCTCCCAAGCCTCAGGTTTGTGACAGACTGCATCACATTTCCTTCCAATATCTCCTGCTACTGAAGAGAATTCATGGATACTTGCACATGCTGAATCTTCCCTGTACCTGCAGAAGCAAAACAGTCCCAAAGCATGATTGACCCCCCACCATGCTTCACAGTAGGCAAGGTGTTCTTTTCTTCATAGGCCTTGTTCTTCCTCCTCCAAACATAGCTTTCTCCAAAGAATTAGAAGAGTCGACTGTAGTATGCCACAAGGCATATGGACAAACCACAAACGTTTTGGGATAGTGTTCTGTGGTCTGATGAAACAAAATTAGAACTGTTTGGGCCCATGGATCAACGCTATGTTTGGAGGAGGAAGAACAAGAATGAAGAAAAGAACACCTTGCCTACTGTGAAGCATGGCGGGGGTCAATCATGGGAAAGGGAATGATCTAAAAGTGTATGGGGGCTATAGACTGGGCAGTACAAGCATTAAAAGGAGCCATCCAGTCGAACTTCACTACTTGTGTTCTATGGCTTGGGCAAAGTCTTTTACAGTCTGAACTGTAATTGTTGCTTACTCAAAGACACAGTTTTGCTTTTTGACGACACTCTATGAACCTTAGAACTGGATGGACAGGAACACAAACCCTTGGCCATGTAAAATAGCCTCCACATATGGCTTTTAGCTGTCTGTTCAGCCCTTTGCCTGAAGTTCAGCTTTAATTAAAATTGATTTGCGCGAAGCGGCTTTCATTTTTTCACTGATGTCTAGTGGCCCTTTAAAGAACGGTAAAACAAGACTCAACAAAGAAGCAGCACACAAATAATTGATTTTGCAGATGATGCCGTGCAGTGGGGTCAGAGCGGCATTCATGCTACACGAGCTGCGCCTTGATGATCTGACTAAATAATTATTTTACGAAACTTTGCAAATGTTTGAGGAACATTGTTCACCCGTGATTGCAATCTGTTAATTAACCTCACAATTAACCTTTTTTTTCATCCACAATTGACGTTGCACACCTCTTAGTTTTGTGTGCCTTGCCTCGGCTCACAACGGATGAAAAGGTATTGCACTGAATCGTAGCATGCTAATCCAACTTTCCCCGTGGAGAAAGGTTATTAAAATATCAGTCTGGCCACGCGTCGTGCCTTCGCGTGTGCGTTTAACTAATAGTATATCTATCAATTTCTGTTTGCTTGACTTTAAGCTGTGTCGTTTGTATAATCCAGCTGCCAGGCCAAGGTACAGCTAGCACGCCGCAATAACCTCCAGCAAACTCAACCATCTGTTTGCGAAGTTATAGGAGGCTGGAGAGCTGTGGGAGACAATTACAGATTTCTTTGGCGTGACTGCAAAGTGTTCCACCTGCTTCAAATATCCCAATTTCAACTACAAATTGAGGATTTGAACAGTAAACACCTTACAATTTGATTGTTATTTTTATGTTTGGTGCTGGCAAATATTTTGTATAAATAGCAACTTACCAAAAACATCATCACCTTGAACAAGTATAGTAAGTTTAGCTTAATAGGAGACTTGATGCACCTTTGAGTCAACCAAACTGTTGACTAGTGATGGCCAAACATCAGCCGTGGCTGTTCGCGAACAAGTGGATCAGACTTTAGGAAAAGTCTGATGTCTGTGTCCCTTGACATCTACTGACGAAATGATCTTAATAGAGCTGTGAGGGTATTATTCAGATCTTTTCTAGATCCCTGCGTGGCTGATCCGGCTAGCGGAAGAATACCCTCACCACCGGCTTGGTATGAATAATCGCCGTACGTGTGTGAGTCGGCGTTAAACTTAATTTCTACAAGACAAGCACAATTATTAACACCAATTCTGACAAACAACGAAACATAATGGAATGTTCACAGCGTCTTTTCGTGGCCATCTGTAAAAAAAACAACTTAGAGTCTAAAATACCGCTCTCAAGACCTTACTTCAAGGGATCTTAAAAAGGATGTTCCATCACCCTTCTCATAAATCCACTCCCATCACAACTCAGCAGAGGAGGGAAGGGGAGCTAGGAGCTGGAGTCACACAAAAGACAAGAGATACTGACCATGTATTAACCTCTTGAATTAATAATCGTAGAAATTGCCAATAAACCAATTTACTTTTTACTTCTGTAAATGGTAGATACTAATAAATCTCAGGGATGGTTCTCCATAGGAAGGTGGATATTGGGAAACCAGAAGGAAGCTGGTGCAATATTCCAAAAGCGAGATATGAATTTCTCAGGTATAGCATAACATAAAGTGAGAGGTTGGTCAGCTCTGGTTTCAACTCCCCCCTTTGAGCAAGGGGTTAAAAACATTCGTTTTCTATTTATTGAGGTTCTTCTTGATTTCAGGACTCATTTATAAGGACACTTCTCGGACTCTAATTCTAACCATACTTCAGACCAGTTACCTTTTTCCCAATTTTACCCCATTTATTTTGCTATGAAAATCATTTTGGTCTGATTGTTCTGAATGACCGACAAAAGAATCTAAGCCCTGAAGAGATGTTACCAGAGACATTGTTATTGCTATATAGGTAGTTTTGAAGTAACCTTTTCTTGCACAGGAATAACTAGGTCTTCTTGCCTTCTGGTGGTGGCAGCTATATACCGATATATATTGTATTTAGATTGTATTGTGTATTTTCTCACACCCCAATCAGATTATATTGTTATTTTGTTCACAGTGAGGAAGGTAGTCCGAGGGCTCCCAGTGGTTGGGACAGGAACTACGACGGTGACAAAGGGACAAGGATTTCGATTGGGGGGTTTGTGACACGGCTCTGTCAAGATAATTTTTCAATCCCTGCGTGGCTCCCCACTATCTGTGCAGATAGATATTCATGCAAGGATCTAAAAAATTTACTTGACAGACGTCGGCGGTGAGCATATTCATACGCCGGACTGATCTTTTTTAGATCCCTGCGCACATTATATTCAATGGACATAAACCAGGTCTAAACCAAACTTACTTTTTTTTTGCTTTTTTCTGTTTCCCCCGAAAAGAGGAATGATAGTTCATCTTTTAATAAAAATATCTGTTACAAGGGCCCCTATTGGTTGGGAAATGTCCTCTTACCGCTTATCACCCATCCAAAATGTAAACCGAGAGCAAAAAATACATGGATTTTGACTAGAAGTTAGGTTTGTAACTTCATTAAGGTTGCAAATCTGGAACTTTGGTTCACTAAGCAAACAATAAGGAGCTAGAGATGAATGAATAATGTTTTATAAATTTTGAAAAGTGGATTTTCTCAATGAATTCCAAAGTCCTGAATTAATTGCAAAGCCCCTGAACATGGTATTATCACCAAAATTACTGGAGATGTAGATAAGGGTTGTGGAAGCATTTAAAAAAAATAAAATTTCTAAATGTTTTCATTTTCTAATTTTTCCACAACCCTCCTCTACATCTCCAGCAATTTGGGTGATGATAGCTTGTTAAGGAACTTTGTAATAAACTAGTCAAAATTTTGGGACCATATCTATAAGGAACATGTTAAAATGCAGTGCATGGACTTTGCCCACAGTAGCCTGAATCTCAAGAGCAATTCATTTCAAAGAACCTAGACCTCATTCTACAAATGAGTGGCATGTTGTCTCTTATCCTAATTGTAAGTATTCCCTAAGCTCTACATGTTTAAGAATACTGAAGAACATATTTCCTATTTGCCAACATTTACTTGAATCGTTTTTCCTCCTACAAGAGACTGCAGCCTCATAGCACAGAATACCCAGTAAACATTTTTTTCCTTATTAGCAGGTTTTCACAGCAGTCATTTTTATCCAACAAAGAATGAAATTTGATAATTCCCAACAAAACGTCTAGCGCCCGCTGTGCCAACACGCCAGCTTCCCTCCAACAAGTCTCCTCTAAAAGGACATTTTAATTATTTTGGAGCACCCTGGAGTTTCCATGTCAAGGCAAACTTCACATTTGTGAAAAGGCTCCAATCTTCAAAAACGATCGCCCTGACCAACTTTGCTAACCTTTCGGAAGCCATGTGATTTGCTTAACATTTGGGTCACTTACCTTCCTATTGAACATCAAAGGAACTTTTTTCTTGTTGAGACTCTGGGAGATGGAATGGAGCTGGGAACGTAATTTTGGCGTTGTTGTTGTCGTTTGAAAAGTGTATTGATATTTGTACTGTAGTCCTGCGGGCGAGCAGGCAGCGTTTTTATAGCGTGCTGTATGTGGACATTGGAAAAGTGTCTCCCCGCCGTTGTCCTACAGTGATTTCTACTCCCCGCTGTGGCAGCAGCAACCTCGGCTTTGTAAATTCAATTTGCTGACAAATAAAAGGAGAATAAAATACTTTTCTCTATCCCCATTAGGACACAAAGATACAATCACAGACCATTTGCTGGCGGAGGGAAAGAAATCCTTTTGAACAAGTCAGATTTCTGATCTTAAAAACTGCTTTATCCACCGAACAAATACAAAGCTTTGTTCTATTGTTTGTATGGAGTTTGGTTATTAAAACACTAAAACATGGTTTATTTAAAACTGAATAGATATAAATATATAAATGCAAGATAAGTGCTAGTGTATTTGTTTTACAATTTTGGCATTAATGTCTATATGCAGCTAGTATAAGTATATTAACTTGTCCTTAGAGCATTCTTTGGAAAGTACTGGGAGCCAATCAGATTTGTTAGATGCACATGTGTTGACAAAGAACATGGGGACAACAAGCTGTGGGTGGGGAGAATGGGAGGACTAAGTAAGAATCATAGGCAAATATGTGCCCCTTGTGCGGTGTTCACCAGGATGGTTCGGGGGCACGCTCCGGGCTTGCTACGGCTGTGGCATGACAGGTCTCCAGGGCAACACTCAGCTGGTATCCCGGTGTTGGCGGTGTTCACTGTTGTGATAAAGATGTACCATAACTAATATGCATCTATGGTCTATGGTGTACTGACCCTGATGAAATAATGGGTTGGATCATGCCTAGGATGGCCATCTTATATGACATTTGAAAATGTATAGATCGTCATGTATGTGAACGTATTAATAAATGTTTGTATATTTTACTCTATTGTAGACCACCAGACCTGGGGTACCACCAATCTCTTGGCTTTCCCCCTGATGATGCCCTGAAGGAAACGTGTCAGGGGATTTATCCGTAGGGGCAAAGGGTCAAAAAGGGTCAAAGGCTTCATAAGCTCGTTCTAAATTACAGTGGTACCTGGGTCATGTGTGGCAGTATACAGCTTACTTTGTACATGGTTCTGTGACACTTGTATTGTTGGGGTTGTATTTTTTGAGGGTTTGTTTTTTTTGGTTTCTATCATGTTCAATAAAAGTAAATGTTTTAAACTTTAGCATTTATCCTGGTTTAAACTTTTGGCCTATTTAAAGTTCCAGGGGGTTAGCCACTCCCCTTCAGATAAAGCCCACCACTTCATCTGAGTCTTCTTTTCATGTGTGCAGAGGGGTACTGACTGTCGCAAATTGTGGCCAGTAAGGTTGTGGTTGTCTAGTGACCAGTATACTCTGCCAAAGCTTTTCAGTCCTCGTCATAGTGTACCCCTAAATACCCTGATATGAAGTTCCAGCTTTCAACTTCCTTGTAAAATGTCTCAGGTTTTCAGCTACCCCTCCACAAACTTTGTATGGCGTCCTGTCACTTGGCCAAACTTTGCAGTGTTCTACTACTGAGTTTGGAATATTACTTGGGGCAAAACTCTTATGGGTGCACATCCATTCAAAATTAATAGGATGCATACATAAGACAAGGCCACTACGTTTTGCCATGTACGTGTAGGGCTATGCCCTAAGGGTTAAGGCTGAGGCTCCATTTTTTCTCAATAGGACAGCTCACACAGGTGCGGCAAGTTTGCACTCTGTGCAAAAAAAACACGGCTTACCACTTTTAGAAGCGAATCATGCAAAATATGGACACATAGAGATATAATGGGTGCATCTAAAAAACGTGCTTCAGCTGCACTTTGAGGTGCATTTTTAAGACGCATCAAACTCCATAGAAATCTATTTTTATACCAAGTCACATCCAAGATGAATTCAGAAACACATTCAAAGTGAATACAAAGCACAACAAAAAAAGCTCCCCTCATTGCACATTTTTTTAAAACGCAGTGGAGCCTTGGCCTTATACAAAAATTTACATGACATGCATCTATAATTAAGATTAGATAAATATGGTATACTGGTAGTTACAGCGACAAGCAGATATTGGTATACAAAGGTAAATCCCAATGACAAACAGCTATGGATAATAGCAGGAGTTTTGCTACCTCAGTGACAACGATCATTGTGACAGGGAAATTAGACTCCAAATAGTAGCGCAGCAGGAGGTACATAAGCATTTAAACAGCCATAGTTCACATCAGTTTTACAGAAAACGGAAATGTAGCATGAGCCTATATGCCAATTCCCAAATAGACACAGTTTAGCCAATGACAAAATGCAGTCACTACCTTACAATACCTTAAACCAATCTAAAGACTTTCTGTTGGGTTTGTAGGGAAGGAAGTGAAGGGCACATGTATCATTTCTATAGTGGGAAAAAAATTTAGGAAAAAAGTAGCATAAAATCTAAGTAAAAGATGGTGCTATATCACATGACCATATAGCTCCTACTGCTAACAGTAATATTGACCTAGGCCCTTGTCACCTTGGTGTCATGACGCTCTGGCTCCCCTCATTCCCTGCAATAAGTGAAGATATAAAATGTTTACGCTTCTCTATCAAATGCTTCTATTTATTACTTTTTTAACATATTTTCTTTTTTTAAATATCCCATCCTAGCTACGAGGACTTAGGACCCCTATGCCCTTGCAGACTCTTATTCCAGCCCCAATTTTAAAACCCATTGTGGCCCACAAATCAAAAAGTTTGCCCGCCCCTGACCTGGGCACTACTCAATAGCAATGTGAAAACTGAAAAAGAAGCCTTGACTTACCACAGCAGATGACTTTCCATCCCAATAACCCAATTTAGAACTCAGCAGCTCAGCAGATCACAACACAGAGTCTTATTTGTGATGGCACATTAAAAATGACTGTGGTTAAACAAACAAGATGCCTATTGATATTCTAAATGGCTCTGCTAATTTTAATTTTATTTAACATTGTCTGAACAAAGTTATTTAATTTATAGTGAAAGCAAAAAAAAATTAAAAATCTCAGCCTGGCGACCACAGTTTATCCAAGCTGATGTGATGAAATTATTAGAACCAGTGATGTGACAAGTACTTAAATGGAACGTGATCACTTCACTGTGTTTCTAATTAAACTATCACTTTGGCGCTATGCAGTGTTTTATAATAAAGTCAGTCTCATTTAATATTAATAAAGAGATTAGGGATGGGATGCAGCTCCTTCTGGCCTTTCCTGTAACACCTGTCTGGAGCAGCATCAACGTGGTGGGAATTAGATACTGGTTTGCTGGAGCCAAGAATTGAAATTGCCAAGTGGACCTGTTGAATAACAACATAACCACAATAATGAACCATAATAGTGAAACACTGCTTATGGGAGTTGAGTTCTCAGTGAGGTCACTGGTCTCTAGTGAAAGGACAGGCTACATTAAGAATACATTTACATGTTTGTTTTCCGTGTTGCTGTCAGTAGACAGCAGCCCCAGGGTGCTCTGGAGGCTCCAATTTTACCCCTATGGAGCAAACTACTTATTATCACCCAGGAGCATCTTATGTTGCATTCCCTGCAGTTCATGAAATTGGGTGTTCAACGGGTGGTTACCAACCGCCCATGTAAATGTGCCTTAACAGTGATGTCTCCGGTCACTACTAAAGGGAAAGGCTACATAAACAGTGATGTCACTTATGTTTAGTGATTAGACAGACTAAACCATTGATGTCACTAGTGAAAAGATAAGCTACACTCTTAAGGTTCACATTAACGTCCCAACTGGCGCTCGGCAGATAACACGTTCGAGCTACATTCTCTGTGATGTCACTCTGTGATGTCATATAGACTACATTCTCTGTGATGTCTCTGGTCTCTTGTGAATGGACAGGTTGTGTTCTTGTGATGTCACTAAACTATAGTTATGGATTGACTGCATTCTCAATATTGTCATTAGTTTCCAGGGAGTGGATATCACTGTTTAGTGACTAGATAGGCTTAATTTCATTGATGTCATTGGTCTTTATGGAATAGGCTACATTCTCTGTGAAGTACCTGGTTTCTAGATAATGGAGAGTCTACATTCTCTGTGATGTCATTAGACTCCAATGAATGGATAGGCCGCATTGTCAGTGATGTCACCAGTCTGTGATTGATAGATAGGTTGCCTTTGCAGTGATGTCATCAATCTCAGTATTGTTATTGATATCTGGTAAATAGATAGGGGTTGTTCTCAATAAAGTCAAAGCAAGTTCTGAATCCCTCCCCGCATGCAAGCAAAATAAATGAAGAACTTTAGTATAAAAGAAAATGTGCACATAAAACATCTATACATTCCATTTTACCCATTCATGTTTTGTGAAAGGAACTACAGCAAAGCATAGGCACTGTGCGAAACACTATGTATTTAGTGCGCTCGTTACTTCTTTCAGAAGAAGAGATGAAGGAACAAGCGTACTAAATACTAAGATTTGTATCCCCCGTCGCAACATGACTGGGAGAAAGTCTGGTCCTCCCACTGCAGTCACGCAAACATAGTCGCAGTCGTAAAGACTTGGCAGTGAATCAAACCCTCGCCTCAGGACACCAAAAAACATACAAAATAAAGTTTTTGGTCAGAGTTCTGCTTCATCTTTACATCCTAATCTCCTGGAGAAATCTGGGACAGTTAACGAAGGTAGGAGAGCAGATTATGTTGGCGGCAGAATCAGGTGTGACAATCTCTCCGGGAACATTTGCAGAACAGTTGGAGAAAAGTCATTTTCATATACGAGACGCCTTAAGGAAAATTTGCTATTAAAATCTCTGCAAAAAATCTCCGAGCTGGCAGGCGCGGCTCACATTCGATTTGCAGATCCCTCCATGCGAGGACGTCGCGCACCTCCAAGCACTTAAGACATTACGAAGGGCAGTTCTTTCAGCAATCACTTATCGGCACCGGCGCTTTGATTATTGGAAATGAGATCTCAGTCGTTTAATTTTTTTTCCACAAACTATAAAGGTTTATACACATTGAAATATTCACTACAAATGGTAATGCAGTGCATGGTGTCCAGTGCGCTGGGATCATTGTACATAGTAATGAAGCAAAAAGCAATGAAGTCAGACCTACCAACAAAAAAGAAAAGGGTTTAGGGTTAATGGATTGGAAACATATATTGGAAAGAAGGTACGGAAGGCAAAACTGCCAATCCAAAGCCCAGTTCAAGGTTTTATTAATGAGTAAATAGAATAAAAGGAATACCCAACACGTTTTGGGGGCTCAACCAGTCCTCCTTCCTCAGGACCTTGTACAGCAGAAATGGAACTTCATTAATAACAGAATAACTGGACGATTGTGATGCTCAAGGTTGCATTATGTTCTGTATAGAATTCCAAGCTCATATATCTGTCTTATACTCAAAAAAAGAATCAATTAATCTGATTAGGTTCTTTTTTCCAGTCATGTCTCACACACAAAAGCATCTATACTCATATAAACCAGTGGTCCCCAAACTTTCCCTGCATGGCCCCCTTTTCTAGATAGGAACATTATCGCCCAACTACAAAGGTTCAGATTGAGGGCCATTTCACATTAGCCATGTAGTATCATGTACTAGAACTAGTGTGAAGTGGCTCTTAAACTATTTTGGAAATACAATTCATACAACTTTATTTGGTTTTCACACTAATCATACAGAAACATTCATTATTTACATAGCAACACACACTACACTCATGCTGAGACATGAATCATTCACATAGAGACTACACAAACAGAGAAACACAGAGAGACACACACATTATATATACCAACTAGTTGTGCCCCCCTGGAATACTTCTGCACCACTCCAATTTGGGAACCACTGATCTAAACTAAACAAGACTGCCCTTATTGTGAAAAGAGTTAGGAAAAATACAAATCTCTGTGGATAAATTTCCTTTTACTTCCTGTTTTGACCACAAGACAGGAAATATAAGAAAGAAGAAGAAAATCTAAAAAATTAAAAGACACATTGAGGTGAACGTCACTTATCCTTAAGAAACCCATATATCAATCATAAGCTACCCTTATGGTATTTTCCTTATTGATTGTAACATACCGTGCCAAATGTAGTGTTGGGCAAACAAGCCCCTTTTCCCAAAACATACGGAGAAGTCTCCCCTTTTGTTATCCAGTGATTAGATCATTGTCTATTCCTCATTAAACACTGTCAATTAGATGGTGCAGAGTTATAGAATTGTAAATCCCCAGCAGACTACTGCTATTAATATGGATATATTCACACTTAGAGACAGCTTTTTGAAGCTCTGTTTCCAAAAGAGAATTATGTGTATGATGCAGAGTGTGTGAAGAAAATAACTAGGACACTTGGAACAGAATGCAGCCTGTCAAACACAAATATACATACAGGGAGTGCAGAATTATTAGGCAAATGAGTATTTTGACCACATCATTATGCATGTTGTCTTACACTCCAGAGCTCCAAGGCTCGAAAGCCGTACTACCAATTAAGCATATTAGTGATGTTGGCAATCTCTGTAACTGAGAAGGGTGTTTGGTCTAATGTACATCAACACCCTATACTGTAGTGTGTGCATAATTATTAGGGCACTCTTCCTTTCCTTCGGCAAAATGGGTCAACAGAAGGACTTGACAGTGCTTACGAAAAGTCAGAAAAGTAGTGAGTTCTTGCAGAGGATGTCAGCATATTTTTTAAAATTGGCAAAGGCTTCTGAGCTGTGATCATCGAACAATCAACCCGCCGTTTCATTCAAAATAGTCAACATGGGTCGCAAGAAGCACTTGGAACAACAAATGGCGCAACAATAACTTGCCCATGACTAGAAAAGTCAGCGTGGCAGCTGCCAAGATGCCACTTGTCCACCGTTTGGCCATAGTTCAGAGCTGGCAACTCACTATATTGCCCACAGCACAGTGTGCAATACTCAGAGACACAAAGGCTGAAACCACCACTTGAACAAGACACACAAGCTGAAACTCTCAAGACTGGGCCAAGAAAGATCTCAAGACTGATTTTTCTAAGGTTTTATGACAGGGGATGGAATGAGAGTGAGTCTGATGGGCCAGATGGAATGGCCTTGGCTGGATTGTTAAAGTCAGAGAGCTCCAGTCCGACTCAGGCCGCCAGCAAAGGTGGAGGTGTAGTACTGGTTTGGGCTGTATCATCAAAGATGAGCTTGTGGGGGCCTTTTCGGGTTGAGGATGATTCAAGCTCAACTCCCATTCCTACTGCCATTTTCTGGAGACACCTTCTTCAAAGTACAGTGGTACAGTAAGAAGTCTGCCATCTGCAAGAACCACATGATTTTTCATGCAGGACAATGCTCATCACACGCGTCCAAGTACTTCCACAGCGTGGCTGTCCAGAAAGGGTATAAAAGAAGAAAAACTAATGACATGGCATCCTTGTTCACCCGATCTGAACCCATTGAGAACCTGTGGTCCACATCTAATGTGGTTGATTTTCAGTACACTTCTCTGAACAGTGTCTGGAAGCTGTGGTTTCTGCTGCTGCACTCAATGTTGATGGTGCACAGATCACGAACACTGACAGAATCCTGGATGGCAGGCTTTTTTTTTTTTGATGGTGTCCTTGCACAGAAAGTGTGCTTATATTGGGTCACTGATTTGTTTTTTGTTTGTTTGTTTTTTTTTGGATGTCCGAACTGTATATTTGTGATTTGATATGTTATATTGGTTTCACTGATAAAATAAATAATTGAAATTGGTATAATCTTTGTTTTTTTTAAGTTGCCTAATCTTATGCACAGTAATAGTCCACCTGCACACCAGATATCCCCCCTAAATATCTAAACTAAACAAACTAAAACTACTGTCCAAAAGATCTTCACTTTGTATATTAATGAGTTTTTTGGGTTCATTGATGACATGGTTGTTGTTCAATAATAAAATTATTCCTCAAAAATACCACTTGCCTAATAATTCTGAACTCTCTGTACATTGTGTTTATTTCCAAGTGACAGAGACAACCATGTGTGGTCTATGATTAAATGTTGGGAGTAGTAAGGATGAATTTACTTACTATTGTAAGTGCTTCTGAGAAGAAGAGTGCTTCTCAAATGTGCTCTTACTGTGACTAATGGACTGCCTTATTCCCTTTTCTAAAGCCCACTCTCTGCTCTCTGTGTGTTACTATGAGGCATCCACCAGGGGGCTCCAGAGCGCTGAATAAGAGCGCCATCCAAAACCCGCCACAGAGGATTCTTTTTGTGAATATAAAAGACACCGTTCAAGCCAGATGCCAGTGGAGTCAAGAGATCCCTACAGAATCTTAATATAATAATTTGCACTATTATTATTTTGTTCTTGTATTTGTTAATTAGGGGCAAAAAGTGCCTGCATCTTATGGTCCAAATGTGCAACCCCCGCGGCCACTTGGCTGGAGGAGCTGTCAGTTGAGAGATGCCGGTCGGTGTCTGGCTCTCCCATCTGTACTGTATAATTGCCTATGCAAGCAGAGATCAGAGCCTTGCTGGCATAGGCAATGAAGAGAGGCATAGATGAACTGGCATCTATACCTCTCACCTGTCCGTGGGAACTGCAATCACTCTGCAGCTCTCACGGACACAGGAACAGCAAGATTGGCAGAGGAGAGGAGAGACTGATAGGAGACTCTGCAGCTGTTGGAAAAACTACATGTGCTAGTGCAATACTTTTATTTTTCAAATGTTCCCACAATCCTTCTCTACATCTGCAGCGCAAAGTCAGCTAGTCAAAATTTCGTCAAATTTTCGACAGAAAAGGAGAAATTTCTAAATTTGATCCTTGAAGCTCGAGAATCGCCTGTGTGCAGACGCTTGTACAAAATGGGCAGGCGCTTGGGAGGTGATTGTAAAAAATAACTCCTCATGCTAACCCTAGGTAGCAAACATCTGAAAAACGAACGGCGAACGCAGCATTTTCAGATGTCAATCTAAATCAGGCTACACAACACCAGTGGTAGAAGAGTACTGTATTTTTCGGACTATAAAATGCACTCAGAGGGGATAAATAGAGGGGAACATTGCCTGCGTCTTATGGTCCAAATGAATGTCCGCCCACGGCCACTTTCGCATCTTGGTTCCCCACCAGCTCTCACGGCAAGAAGATTAGCCAGAGAGGTGGAGGAGCTGTCAGATGGCATATCCCCCCAAGGCCAGATTTCCCATCTGAACTGTATTGTGTATATCAGCAGAGCCCTGATGATATAAGCAATGAAGAAATAAGAGAGAGATAGATGAACTCCCATCTATCTCTGCCTGCTGCAGCTTCCACAGACACAGCTGTAAAGGCGAGACATCTGCAGCAATTCCCCCACGCCCCCCTCTTCCCCCGATGTGAGGAAGATGACGTGATGTGCCTTGATACTAGTGCTACTAGTGACATCTTGTGGCTAACATTTAGTATTGATCTAATTGATTTGAACACTTCAGATATTTTTTTTCTGTATTTCCTGCTCTAAAAACTTGGTGTGTCTAATTGTCATTGTGTAATGTAATAATTATTAAGTAGTAATCAGGAGTTTTTTGATCATTACTATTAGCGGTAGTAGGAGTAGCATTTACTATATGTAATGTAATAATAATTAAGTAGTAAGCAGGAATCTTGTTATCATTACTATTAGCGGAAATAGGAGTAGTATTTACTTATGGTGATACATATGTAATGTAAAGATAATTAAATAGTAAGCAGGAATCTTGTGATCATTATTATTAGCAGAAGTAAGAGTAGCATTTACTTATGGTGATGAATATGTAATGTAATAATAATTGAGTTGTAAGCAGGAATCTTGTGATCATTACTATTAGCGGAAGTAGGAGTAGTATTTACTAATGGTGATACATATGTAATGTTATAATAATAATTAAGTAGTAAACAGGAATCTTGTGATCATTACTATTAGCGGTAGTAGGAGTAGTTTTAACTAATGGTGATATATATGTAATGTTATAATAATTAAGTAGTAAGCAGGAATCTTGTGATCATTACTATTAGCAAAAGTAAGAGTAGTATTTACTTATGGTGATGAATATGTAATGTAATAATAATTGAGTTGTAAGCAGGAATCTTGTGATCATTACTATTAGCGGAAGTAGGAGTAGCATTTACTATATGTAATGTAATAATAATTAAGTAGTAAGCAGGAATCTTGTGATCATTACTATTAGCGGTAGTAGGAGTAGTATTTACTTATGGTGATACATATGTAATGTTATAATAATTAAGTAGTAAGCAGGAATCTTGTGATCATTACTATTAGCGGAAGTAGGAGTAGCATTTACTATATGTAATGTAATAATAATTAAGTAGTAAGCAGGAATCTTGTGATCATTACTATTAGCAGAAGTAAGAGTAGTATTTACTAATGATGATGAATATGTAATGTAATAATAATTGAGTAGTATGCAGGAATCTTGTTATCATTACTATTAGCGGTAGTAGGAGTAGTATTTACCAGGATTAGTAGTTATTATGTGTGATAGGCGATAGTAGTATTTAGCCCTATTAGTACTAGTGATGAGCAACTAGGCAATATTCGAATTCGCGTAATTTCGCGAATATCCGCCA
>CM070038.1:28801517-28840387 GCA_036250615.1 Ptychadena robeensis | reverse complement strand
GAGAGAGAGAGAGAGAGAGAGAGAGAGAGAGAGAGTGTCATATACTTAAAGTAAATCCTTGGACAAAATTATTTTCTGGTATAATATTTTTCTGTCTCTGTTTCTGTGATACCAGCCCAGATTACACCTCTAATTTGATGTTTATACATTATGTTTACTATTTTAGCAAAAATTTCCTTTAATTTTCTTCAAAGGACATTAGAATGTATTTGTTGTTGTTGGAGTTGTGTGTATGGGAAGTGAAATAAAACATTTTACTCTGACTTACCCTTGAACATCGTCGAGTTATTTATAGCACCATTTCAAACTAAAACACAAAACACACAAACTAGTGCTGACAACGTCGCCATGGCAACCGCCGTTTCAGGACTCGCTACGGAGAGGACATCACGGCGCTGACACTTCTACAGAACAAATCAAAAATCACAAGTAAGTAAATATCATGCCAACAGCCACCAAGGCCAGGACCAGAATATGTAAATCACCATTAAACCTTACTGATCACAATGATTGATCTCTAGGGGTTGTTGCCATGGATAAAATACATTCAATAATTCTTTCCATGATTCCATCATATGTATGTAACATATTCTGAATTCACTGCATGGTTCTACTATTTTATTTACAAAATCAACATGATTTCATAAGACATGAATTTTAAATACTGACTGAATGGGTTAGGAATAAAACAAGCAAGGAGTTTCATGAAGACTCATAAAAATAGGGTAATGCTAATGCAAAATAAGAAGAAGATTTATTTTCGTTGTTTAACATGAAAGGATGTAGCACATTAGGGAGGGATAGGTAGGGCAGTGGCACAGAAGATGGAGAAGTCTCAGGTAGATAGTACCAATTCAGGTGTGGCAGGAGAGCCAGAATTAGCTGATATAAAAGGGGAGGGAATTGTGAAAAGTTCATGAATTCCCCACAGGACCTTAGGCAGCGCTAAAGCAGTGGTGGAGAAGGTAGGGCAGTAGTACAGAGGGGGAATAGAAGGTGAAGCAGTTACACAGAAGGTTGGGCACTGGGACAGGGGGTGAAGTAGGAGGTAAAGCAATAGCACAAAATGTGGAGTGGTGACACAGGAGGTGAAGCAGGAGAAGAAGCAGTTCCATAGAAGGTTGGGCAGTGGCACAAGAGGTGGAGTGGGAGAAGAAGCAGTTACACTGAAGGTTGTATTGTGGCACATGAGGTGGATCAGGACAAGAAGCAGTTACACAGAAAGTTGGGCAGTGGTACAGGAGGTAGAGCGGGAGAAGAAGCCGTTTCACAGAAGGTTGGGCAGTGGCACATGAGGTGAAGCGGGAGAAGAAGCAGTTACACATAAGGTTGAGCAGTGACACAGGAGGTGGAGCGGGAGAAGAAGCAGTTACACAGAAGGCTTAGAAGGTGGGAAGTGGCACAGGTGGCGAAGTAGGAGAAAAAGATTAAACAGAAGTTTGGCTAGTGACACAGGAGGTGGATCGGATGAAGAAGTAGTTACACAGAAGGTTGAGAAGTGGCACTGGTGGCTGAGTAGAAGAAGAAGCAGTTAACAGAAGGTTGGGCTGTGGAGCGGGAGAAGAAGCAGTGACACATAAGGTACAGCAGGGGCATCAGCGGTGAAGCAGGAGGTGAAGAAGGTTGCACCAAAGGTTAGGCAATTGCCCCAGGAGGTAGAACAGTGACACAGTAGAGGAAACAGTAACAGTAGGCAGTGAGGCAAGAGCAGCAACGCTGGAAGTGGGGCAGGGGCTCTAAAATGTTTTTGTCAATTTTTTTGCCCCCCATACACCTTTAGATCACTCCATACAATTTCCTTTAGATCTAACAACTATATAGTATAGTGACCTCCCTGATAGAATACATAGTGATTGGAAGGATTAGAAAGGTCCTCATATTACATGGTTTTGGTCAGGGGCGTAGCTAAAACTTACTGGACCCCATATCAAAAAGTCTATACTGGCGCGTCATGCCCGCAGTTGGGGCGGGGCAGCGGGAGCAGATTCAGAATGCCAGGTCAGGAGTTCAGGATCCCAGGGCATTCCATGGCGCACAGGAAATCGTACTGCACAGGTAAACAATGGGCGCAGTTTGCTAATAGTAAGCATAGGACACGGTATTGCCGACATGGCGAATAACACGCCCTATACCCCCTGAAAACAGCGGGCAAACCATGGTCGGACACTATGGACACGCACACCCCGTGTCTATAACGCCCCCTGTGGTTTAAGGGGTGGTATAGTATAGGGGGTGCTAGCAACTCCTCTCCAAATCCACAACTCCATTCCTTCCAACTTAAGTTGTGGAGCGGGGGTGATACCTGGAAAGCCAGAAGCTGTGGGCCACATTGTGGTTACAGGCCCCATACCGCTGCTATGGCAGCTATGGTGATCCCCACGCCACTGGTTTTGGTAGAACAAAGATTAATTGTACAGATCTTTGTATGGTAAGATTGTAAGGTGTATGGGGGGCCTTACACCATGTATTTGTGCCCTTAAAAGAGACCGTGACAGGTTCACTTATAAGCTGTTATACGATTCAAACTCTGGAAGAAATTCAGAAGTGCTGGAGACAAAATCAACAACTTTGAGAAAAGAAAAATGAATGTGTTATTTGTGGCTGCTCCATATTTTGTTGTCCCCAATTATCCTAGTTACAGAGCTCTTGGCATAATAAATTCTTGAGTAACAACACACTTCAGAGAGCTCTGAGATTCTTCCCTGCATCCCACTGAGCACAAGGCTGTTGATTTTGCATAAAGTAAAATCTGGAGAGGTCTCAATGTCTGTCGCTTTTTATGCCGTCTGTGATAACAATGTAAGTCCTCTGAAGAAAGTCTGCACTCTTTATACAAGCCACTTAAAACTAGTCAAGTACAATCCTTACCACATGGCTAGCTGGAATAATAAATGTTCTACACTACTTTTATAGTAGAGAACCCCTCCTGCTCCACAGCAGGAAAACTCTTATGGAATCGTTTCTTATTTTTGCAGCTACAATATCTTTGTACTAATTCACAGAATGCATGTTTTATATTAAACATCTCATTTTAGGGCCCTTTCACACAAGCCGCATTGAACTGGGGTGACAGTAATGCAGCGCGCTAGTGTTTCCTTTCACACTTGCGTGTATTACTTAATTTATAATGCCATGCAGAAAGTATTTTTATGCTGCAGCGCAGACACCTACCATACAGTGGTATGGGGGACATGGCACAGAGCAATGCGGTGAAGCAGGGCTTTGTTTACCGCCAATGTGCGCTTTGGTGTTAACGATAACTGTTGCCAGTAAACATTACGCAGAGAGGCTTTACAGAAAATAAGGCATGCCCAGAAACTGGAGCCAGAGGCAAGGTGGGAGGGCCCTTGGCTGGGGGGTTTGGATTCCATGGGGAATTACGATTGGACAGGATAATAAAACTTGGAAGAAGAGGTAGGGTGGAAGAGGGGTTTAGACCTCCTGTGCGTTCTCCCTGAGATATCTCAGGTTAAGTTTCATCGATCATAAAACTGAGATAACTGTGGGGAAACTAACCAGTCCGCTGCATTCCTCCGGCGATTCTCTGCATCGGCTTACATGCACTGGTGTACATTCGAAAGTAAAAATTTCGACTTTGACGCTGAACTTAATTTATGCAAAAAATACATGTGCCAGAGCAAAACTTTTTTTCCAATGTTCCCACGACCCTACTCTACATCCAGCAATTTTGATGACAATACCATATTCAGGGGCTTTGCAATCAGCTCACAAAGTCAGCTAGTCGAAAAATTTCACTATCTCTATTCGTTAATTTAAAATTGGGGGCAAAAAGTGCCTGCATCTTATGGTCCGAATGCGCGACCCCCGCGGCCACCGGTGGTCTCACCTTGGCTTCCCGCCAGCTCTGCACGGAGATAAGCCGGGGAGCTGGAGGAGCTGTCAGATGTGAGATGCCGGCCGGTGTCCGGCTCTCCCACCTGAACTGTGTATTTGCCTATGCCAGCAGAGCTCAGAGCCTTCTGCCAAAGGCAATGAAGAGAGAGATATAGATGAACGGCCATTTATATCTCTCTCCTGTCCGTGGGAACTGCAATCACTCTGCAGCTCCCACCGACATAGTACTATCGGCAGAGACTGAGAACAGAGTACAGTAGGAGACAGCCCGCCCCCCCCCCCTTCCTGCCGATCAGTGTGAAGAATGACGTGTTCTGCTGAGGGTGTACTGCTGATAGTGACACCTACTGGCTGAATGGAATATTGCATTCACTAAATTTATTGCATTAACCCAATTTATGTGAAAACGTATTAAATCTTTTTTTTCTGGTTTTCCTGCCCTAAAAACTGGGTGCGTCCTATGGTCCGGTGCGTCTTATAGTCCGAAAAATACTTTCTAGCTCCATAAGCTCTTACTGTAAAGAATCCTCCTTAGTGACGGAATAGTTTTGTAAAAAAAAAGTATACATTTCTGTTTTCCCAGACTTTCCCCAACCAATTGTACTGGACAGGGAAGAAATAATTCCAAGCCATATTTTAATGATGCAGGCTGCTTGGCGCTTTATCTAAACAAATGTAAATCAGCGTGATGCTGAGTTAAAATGATGTTAAACTCAACGGGACTCCCGCTCCTGAAAAAAAATCCTTTTCTTTTTGTTTCCTCAAAGGAGAAACACATCATTTTTAGTTGGCCTCGGAGACCAAAGCGTATTCAAATGTTGCAGCGGTAATATATTATTTATGGCGATAATTAAGCACCTTAGTCTAGCCGAAATTCCTACCGAGTTAAGCTGGTGTCCTCGTCAAGCCTTTTGTGTTTTTTTTCCAATATGCTGCTTAGTTACTTGTAACCCCTTGGTTGAGCTTCAATCCCCTTTACGCTGGGAGGCAGGAGAAGGAAAAAATACATATTCATAAGCGGCTCAGCACTCAATTACTGCCGAGTGAAATAGCAGCACAGATAATGAACTGAATTAATTCAGATTTTTATTCCGCACAAGATACACACAAATGACACGCATATGTTTTACTCCTCGGAAGAGATGACTCCTTGTTGGTCACAATGCATCTGATCTCCTGTAATTCAATACGGTCCCTTTCCATGGACGACACGCTTCCACCACCGTTAAGACTCATCTGCATATGGTTGACGTGGCAACTGCTGATCTATAATGGCGATATAATAGAAGTAGAAGTCCGGGGTTTAATGAACTGAGAGACCATGAAGTTATTTTAAATAATAAGAGAGCTTTTAAAATAATCTGAACTCCTTTGATATATCCAGGCAAGTCTGAAAATACAAGCTCTCGGATTCTTTCTTTTTTTTCCTTCCTCCTGCTGTCCTTGAGAGCTCTGCTGGGGCCATCAAGGGGCCAGCCAGTTTAAATTTAGTTTGATGGTCGAGGCTGCCAGGGGGGCACACAGCCGCACACAAGTCATGTTTCTGTCGACAAGAAATTCCGGTGTTATGAAGGGTTAGACCATGAGATTTTTCATTGCTTCTGTCCTTGCACATTTGATGCATTTTTTCTTGATGGGGAAAGATACAGAAAGAACGACGGAGCAAAAGAGAAGGAGATGTTACACTATGTAAGATGAATGCCATGCATACACTGGCTTTATTCACATGGGTGGTTGTTTATAGTGTTGAGCTCGAATATTGGAATTGCGAATATATTCTGCGAATATCGGCTATTCAAGAATTAGCAAATTTCTCGAATATGGCGGCGGATATTCGCAATTTTGAATATTTGCAGTATTCTGCATTGTAATGCTTATGGCCATGGCCAATGCGGAAAAAAATAGCACATGTGACCAGGTAATTGCAAGGTAATTATAATTGAAAATATTGGTGGAACTATTCGGGAAATATCGCAAATTCGAATATTGCCTATGCCGCTCATCACTAGTTGTTTACTGCTTTGAACTGCCTAAATGTTGTCCATAGGGCCATCAAAGGGGTGGTTGGCGGGTTAACGTTATGTTAAATGGACGGATTGAGCACCAATGCTGATGATGCAATGACAGTTCTGGACCCCGTGTTTAAATCAAAGAGTCTTCACATACTCAGGGATTTCGATGCAGTGGACTCAAGCCCTTAGATGTCTGTTTGATCTGGTAAACCATCAACATTGTTTTGCCCCCTTGTACCACATTATATTGAACAGAAAGCTGCTCAAAACTTGATTATAAAGCTCCTAGGTACAAAGGTTATGAGTTGTTGATCACCAACTGCTTTTATTTACAATATTAAAAACCTGATTAGAATTCGATCGATTCCTTAGTCAGGATAGGCCCCAGTTTGTATATGTGTTATTATCCAATTGAATTTTTTTTATGTAATAATCTACTAACCAATACAGAGTGTGTTGTGGGGAAAGCAGCACCCGCTGGCAGATGCCTCACACACAGCCGCAGAGGGGAGACATGAGTGCAGATTCCCCCCCAGCCCCTACCTCTTCCCCATGTATGAGGAAGATGAGATGCTGTTAAGTGTGCTCTCTAGTGACACCATTTTTGTGGCTGAAATTGGGTACTGCAGGGGATTTTTTCCCTAATACGATATGTCAAAATTCTGGTGTATGTTAAAAAATATGGTATGCAGATCGACCGTGTGTGATGTTTGTTCCGAGAATCGGTCACGCACCCTTTGTAAGCCGACACTGGTCCCCATCCAAAGTAATGAGATTGACCAAAAAATTACAGACATGTCTTCTGAGATGATTTCTGGGACCATTAATGGTGGGAGTGTTAGAGTTGTGGAGGATCACGCATGGCGGTCGATCTGCGGTGAAATTGCCCACAATTCTAACCACCCCAGCTTTAGTTGTACATCAATGTGAGCTCTTGAACTCTACAAAGAATAAACTCTTTTTAGAAGAGAGGCCAAGAAAAGACAAGAAACGATCCTACAGCTCGGCCTGCTGGATGAAAATGGCAACATGAAATATCTAATGCAATCTTTACTATTAAAAGATACATTTTCCACCTTTTACACTGACGAAAAAAAATCTGGAATGGCAAAACGTGACACAATCACAGTTTCACGCACTGCGTTAGGGCATAACATGAGAATGTTCTGTATAACAGGTCAATTCCAGTACAAAACACAGTGTAAAAGAGCCCCAAAACGGGATATAAAATGGTGGCCCTTCTCTTAATTTTTTGTGTTTCCTGCTTCTTGACACACTTTGCTCTTGTTTATTTTTTCTCTTCTCTGATGTTGTATAATCAGGGCTCCCTTCACCTCTCCTGATTTCTGCAGCTAGTGATCTTGGCAGCTAGTACACCCTCTATTCCTTCTAGTTTGTATGTGCTAGGTATGTGACAGGTAGCCACAAAAAGAAGGATGAAGAGCCCCATGCGCTACCTGAGATGTGGGTTGCAGACCTTTGGCCTAGTGTAAAGGCAGTGGTGGTTTAAGCATGGGCAACCTAGGGAGAGAGAAGGAGTAGAGGAGACTCATCCCCCAGAGTCCTCTCTCTTCCTGGGAATGAAGATGCTTTCCCGGGGGGGGGAATCACCTCATAAGGGGTTTGAAATCACCTCATGAGCACCCCTGGCCTCTGAGGTGCTGGTGCCCACGGCGTCGATCTCCCTAGGACCGCCCTTGTGTATAGGCAATATGTCATGTTTAGCATGTAAAGGAGAACAAATATTTAAAATAATGTTTTACTTCCAAAGCCAATAACTAAATAATGTACACAGCATTATGGCTATTTTTAAACCTTTACTTTTTTTTCTTATTTTAACAATCTTTCTAATTACCTCCTAGAAGAGAATATTACCCCAAAACATATGATCTTTAAACAATAAAAGTTATCGTTGCAATAAAATATTTAGTAGGTAGGAATATGTTTTACATAGAACCTTGAAAGAAGTGAAATAAATCAAAGTGAAATTTAGTTGGCCAATAATATCTTCTCAGTAGGAGGACTGAACGGAGGCGACGGGAAGTTTAGCGCCTTGTATTATCAGGTTGAAGTAAATATATTTTTATGGAACAATTAAATGCTGTTTATGACCTTTCCGCCGATTTCTGCATAATTATTGGAGATAAGATGCTGCTGATAAGACGCACGGGGAGCCAGATAATCCTGTTCTAAATGTATTGATGTTTTTATAAGCCGCCTCTACACCAGTGAGATTTGGATTCTTAGAGACGTTAGAAGATAATTTGACATGAGGGAAACGCTTGGCCCTGCTGATCATTTCTGTGTATGCCTAGGGAGAGGTGCATGCTGCCATTATCACGGGGCAAGACTGGCTGGGCCAGTTAATGTGTTTCTTGGAAGTTATTAGTAGGTACTAGTGTTTAACCCCAGGTAACTTCACAATATCACTAGGCTGAGTCCAAGTGAGGACTTTTAAGGCACTAATACATCAAACAAAAAAAGTAGTAAAAATCATCCTTGCCATTTATTCATCATAACCAATACAATTAAAATAAAACACTATGACCAGCGCACAGTCAAAGAATCCAGGTGTCAGGCTAGCTCTACCCCCGGTATCTACAGCCCCTTCCAATCTAAGTTGGTCATAAAAGGTACCAAGATCTCCCATCTGAACTGTATAATTGCTTATGCCAACAGAGCCCAGAGCCCTTCTGGTATAAGCAATGAAGAGAGGGATAGATGAACTGCCATCTATGCCTCTCTCCATGTCCGTGGGAACTGCAATCACTGCAGCTTCCACGGACACAGGCACAGAAAGATCGAGAGAGCAGAGAAGACTGCCCCCCCCTCCTCCTGATCAATGAAGAGGTTATGTGCTGTGTGTGTGTACTGCTGCTAGTGACATCTACTGGTTGAATTTGATATTGCATTCATTGCATTAACCCAATTAATGTGAACACTTTTATATATCAAAAAAATTTTTCCTGGTTTTCCTGCTTTAAAAACTGGGTGCGTCTTATAGTCTGAAAAATACGGTATGCTAACTAGTTAAATCGAACCAAAATTGGTCGGGCACAACAAAACAATACATGAGACACGTTCCATGACTACTAAACCAATCAAAAATTTCCAACGTGTCAATCAAACTTTTGTCCAATTTTGAGTGATCTAGGTCAATTGTACCATGTGGACGGGCATATATTTTCAGCCGATCGACAAAACAAATTGATCAGTTTAGGTAGATTGAACGAAAAATCTCAGCGTGTATGGCGAGGTAAATGACAGCAAGGAAATGTATCGCCTTTACATATGAATTTAATACCGACGTGTACCTTTAATGAAATGTTCTTCTCTCTGCACGGAATGATTTCTTAGCTGAATATTCATTTTTCTTTGAATTATCATTTCCAAGTCCGCTTTTTCACAAAGATAAATTGCTTGCTTGCAAATTTCTCATTTTCACAGGCCACTGTTTAATCCTGAAATTGCTTTACGACAATTGCTTGTTAAAAGCACAGAAGAGTTTTTCTCCTTTGTTCTCACATCAATATTTATGGCGGGGAATTTACATATTTTTCAGTCTAAGGTGTTATAATCCTTTAGTTTTAATCACAGAAATATCCAAAATGTTCTGTGTAAATGACCTCTGCTCTGGTTTACAACTATGAACTGTTAAAGGCAAATTAACTTTACATATAATGATTACAGTTCATACTCTAAATGAGCAACCATGGCATTAAAAGAAAGACTTGTCCACTGCAGCATGTGCTTTGTGTGGAAGCAGTGGTCTCTCTTCAGTGGTCCAGCACTCCTGTCAAAGGCTAGCCTTAAGGTAGCAATACACGTATAGATTCCCCTTCGATCATTGAAAGATCGATCGTAATGTGGTTATGCCACCGTGGCAAACGGTTGGGGAATCGATGCGCACCACCGTGGGGAATCAATCCCTGGCCAATACTTTGGATGAAGATCGAGGGTCTCCATTCACAGTAATGGCGATCGAACAGGAAAATACAGACTGGTCAGATCCCTTTTTGATCCATTTTTTTTATTTCGCCCTTTTCGGGACGATCGTTTAAGGTGGGAGCATTTGATTACCGAACGATCATTGGACGAACGATTGAAGAGAATGCTTACTCTGATCGATTGTTGAAAATTGGACACAGAGTCAAAATGTGTATGGCTAGCTTTAGACACTTGGTGTTACAGGGAGGTGTCATTTTCTGTACCAAAAGTGTTACATTGGAAAATCTTTTGTATTTCCTACTCTTCGCCATCCCCTTCCCTCCCCCTAATCCTCAAACCCCTCGGCCTAACCCTAACCCCTCACCCCAGGCCCCTAATCCAAACCCCTTAACACTGAAAAAGTATTCCTCTGATCTATAGAAAACTGAGAGCGCAGATCACTCTGCCCATGTGCACACTGACACTTTGCATCCATATCAGTGCAGATACTTCCTACCATTGGCGCAACTTTTTTATTGACATTTTTGGATGCATTTTTACTCATACCCTTAGGAATAAATTGCTGTGTTAATGCTGTGTTAACAAAACATGGCTTTAAATGGGCCAAGAAATACTTGTGTTTATGGATTAGCTAGTAGAGATGGTCAAATTTTTTGACGATTTCTAGTTAAGTGGAAAGCTCCTGAACATGGTATCATCACCAAACTTACTGAGAATGTAGAGAAGGGTTGGAGGTACACTAGAAAAAAAGTATTGCTCTAACACAAATAGTTTTTCCATAAATTAAGTTCAAAGTCAAGTAACATTTTCAAAAATCGACATTTCTACTTTGATTTTGAACGTAATTTATGCCAAAACTACATGGGCTAGAGCAAAAGTTTTTCTTTTTCAAATGTTCCCACAACCCTTCTCTACATCTCCAGCAATTTTGGTGATGATATTATTTTCAGAGGCTTTGCAATTAGCTCACAAGGTCAGTTAGTTGAAAAATTCCACCATTTCTATTTGCTAGCGGGGAGACATTACCTTGGACTTCTATCCTCAGCTTAAAATGAATATATTATGTCTATGATCCTACCTACCCTATATCACTGCATTAAGAGAGGCAGTCATGTACAGTCACTGTGCAACCCTGGATATTGAATCTATACACAAACTACCGGCACAGCTTCTGCTGCAGCCACATACCCTGTGATTTACTACATATATTATAATGTTGAAGTCTGGGCAAGAGGAGACCGAGGAAATGCTTTTTCTGTCCGCAGCAGAGTGATGACATCATCTCAGCCTATGCAAAGTAATTAAAATTCATCTATGACTTTTTTGATGTCACAAACTATGACTAAACTTTTAGCGGATATTGTGACAGTAAAGCAGGGTACACACATGAAGATATGGGCCAGATCTATGGGTCTCCATGCAAAGCATCGGCTGAGCAGAGCTGTCTCTCCAGCTACTCCAATATCTGACAGCAGCGTGATGGCGTCATCACGCTGCTGCAGGAAACATCGGACAGCTCCGATATTGAGCCGTCTGTACCCTGCTTTATTGTTCAATTTAGTGATAAAGACTATAAACACTGATCATTTTCTAATAAAGGTTTATTGTGAGAAGGTGGCTGTCTGCCTTTAAGGGTGATACACTCTTTATCTTGGAA
Source organism: Ptychadena robeensis (assembly GCA_036250615.1). Lineage (NCBI taxonomy): Eukaryota > Metazoa > Chordata > Amphibia > Anura > Ptychadenidae > Ptychadena > Ptychadena robeensis. The sequence goes on along the minus strand of CM070038.1, from coordinate 28,828,915 downwards.
TACTGAGATATCTCCCGCTGTCATTAAAATCAAACAATAACATTCCAGAAAAGAATGGTTGCCAGCTCAGGGAATTAGGTGTCACTGCTGACTATCATGTGGAATTGAATGTGTAGCAGCAAATAATACATAATATCTGTAATAAGAATAATCTCATTTTTCATTTTCGGAAAACAGTTGTATATGTTTTTTTTCCTTTTTGGTTTCGGAAACTTCAGCCGGAAAAGTGATAAAGTAGAAAGTGAACTGTGTGATTTATTTTGCGTATTTCAGCCGAGTGTTTATCTATCAATACATCATCGGCTGACGGATAAACCTGAAGAGGATTCACGTCGGAGCCGCTATCAATTTGTCAATTGTCTCTTACGAGAGCGCTCGACGCTACAATGAATACTTGTAAAATGGAGATAAAATAGTAATTGAAGAAGCGGCCTGTTTATTTCCTATCTACGCCTGACATTTTGGCTTTTAGGTTGAATAATAATGTATTTATTAACATAAAATACAAACAGATGCCGAGCAGGGGGATCAAGAAGTTGTCAGCAGCTGTGTTGGTTTCGGAAATCACAGTGAGCGAGTCTGGTCCATTCAGTCTATTGTCACTTGTCCATAACTGTCCAATGCACTATTATCTCCAAAGGACTTATTTTGGGGTTATTAAACCTTTAAGTAAAAATAAATCATGTACATACACAGGGGTGCACATAAGTGGTACTCTGGTACTCAAAAGAGGCCAAAAACTAGCTCTGCGTACCTGCATTATTGTTACACAGCTCATATGTGTACTAACAACTTGGAGGCATCAGATACGATGCGTATGTTTTGGGGGGGGGGTTTGTGTAGCAGTTTTCCAGCATCTGAACTGCTGACAGGTGAGTATTGTGTCTTTTAATGTGCGTTTTTTTTATTATTACTATTTGTGTTAGAGATATACTTTTTTTGTAGTATTCCCCCAACCCTTTTCTACATCTCCAGCAAGTTTGGTGATGATAACATGTTCAGGGGCTTTGCAATTAACTCGAAATTGTCAAAATGGTTGAATTTTTAAAAACAAAAATCGACCCTCTCTAATGGCTGACCAATACCCAAGATATCGCAGCACAGGTAAACCAAGGTGCTTGGCAAGGCAGGTGGACATCTAACCAAAGCTCATGGTCACATACATTATAAGAGCACTCTGCCTTCCCTGATAGAATTCACTCAAGAAATGATTCACTCAAATTACAAAAGGTGTTTTGCTAATCTAATCAGACAAAAAAAAAATTACAGCCACTTCAAAGCCAACTCTATGGAATTTGCAAACGCTGAGGCGGGATTGGCGGCTGGGATTAGCATCTTGACGTCTCTGACAGTTTACATTATTCAAGGCCTTCCTCTACGGGAGAGAGATCAGGCGAGACGCGGCGCAGAGGAAAAATACCTTGACTCTGCCAAAAGCCTTGTATGTGTGCAAATGAGGGATAACGGCATTAATAAACAGCCCAGCTGAGCCTGGACAGTGTCTTATCCTCTGCGTTTACAAGGATAGTCAGGAGGGTTGATAAACCAGCTGTGCGCTGCCTTGTTTCCTCGTGTTACAAGCACGTTAAAGCACATTTACCCCTGAATGGTTGGACTCGCTGCTGTCACTTAGCTCCAATTCATTATGACAACTTCCCTGCTTTTCCCATTTTCTGCATTTGTATCATGTTTTTTGTTATGGAAGTCACCGTTTATGCCAATCTGCCTAAAAATGTTGATTGGGTTGGCAGATCTAGTGGAGTTTTCAAACTGATGAATCGCCCTTTGGGCCTTGTTGATCCTATTATCCCATATTTTGTGTTTGAAGTAGAACTCAAGACCAACAATCTGCACTCAATTGAAAGCCACACATGGAAACTATTTTAAAAGGAGGCATCACTTTTGCACCTTGCTGATCGTATTATCCCATATTTTGTGTTTGACGCAGAACTCAAGAGTAACAACCTGTACTCAACTAAAAGCCATACATGGCAACTATCCTAACCTCCTAACCTATCACAACCTCCTTGGCGTTATGCCTGAAGCCAGTACGGACGCAGTTTGATCATTAATGAAACTGCGCCCGTGTTGGGATCGGGCGCAACCACCGCCTCTCCATGTGTCTGCAGCACTTCTACAGAGCTGGCCCTGTGTGAAAGGGGCAGGGGGGGGGGCGGTGCCACAGACTATTTGACACCGGCGGTGTGTAGAGGGCCGAGGGGAGAGCCGACAAGCGCACTCCGTGTACTCCGCTGTGATTGCTGGGGAAATGGCTTTTCATGCCATAAAAAATATCGCGAAAAAGCTTGTAACGCCCAGGGAGTTAACAGGAGGTTTCCCCAGTCATGTAATACAAATACACCCATCCGGCAACATATCCATGTCTTTGACTGCAATTAGTCAATACTGTCTAGCCACTGTCCCACCCACAGACTGATGAAGTTATCATTCTCCTCACCCTTCTCTTCTTGTTAGCAATCTTTCAATATTTCATCCATAATACATGCTAAAATTTTTGATCAATATGAAGAGATTGTAAAAAGAAAAAATTGATTGCTAATCAACTTAAATATTGAACGGTTCGGTATATTTTAATGCTCTCTTTGTTGTTCTTGATCTCTAATTGCAAGTCAATCAAGACATTGACTTTACATAATTGATACATATCCATAATTGGATCCTTGACATTTAGAACAGACTCTGCCTGTAATCAATATATTCCTGGGCAAGCCAATGGATCAATGTGTGAACACAATTGATTCATTTTATGATTGATCAGGTTCTTTTGTATGCTATTGTGTGATTTGTTGTCACATCAAGTGGTCCAACTACAATTCCTATTAAGATCTTTAGTCAGACCTCATTAAGAATATTCTGTCCAGTTCTTGACAAAAAGGAATGATAACATAGAAAGAGTTCAACTTAAATGGTGAGGGGTATATGAGATAAATAATATCAAGAGAGAGTGGAGGAACTTAATATGTACAGTGTGGATGAAAGGAGACATGAGTGAAACTGCCAAATATATGAAAGGCATAAATAATATTGAGTAGCATCTTTAATATGAAGCTACATGCAGGGACATGGTCTCAAACTAGCTGGAGAAAAGTTGAAACTCAACCAGAGAAATTACTTTTTACTGTAATTGTAGTTAATGATTGAAACAGACTTCCAGGACAGGTAGTGAGTCAGTCAACACTTGCTTTGACTTCTTTGGGACAAGTTTGGTGACTTAATTAATGCTAAAAAGTAAGTATGGGGCAGACTTGATAAGATAAGCCTTCCATGTTTCTTTAATTAGGAGCTAAATGTTTGATAGGAAAGACCAGTTGAATGTGACATCCGAATTTCCTGCAAGTTTTTCTGTTTGTGACAAAGGTGGCAAAACTAAGAGAGCAGAACAGGAAAGTAGGCCACACAAATCAGATTTTGGCTGTTCCCTGTAGTAAGACATTGTGCTTTAACGCGCCTTCCCAGGCCGATATCGCCCCGAGTTAAAAACGGAATCTTCACACTGTTCTGGAGAAATCCTAACATACTTCTATATCTCAATGTACTGTCTGCAATGACAAGATGAGGAGATGCTGGTAGCAACTCAAAGTAGCAAATATATATATAATTATTAGTACATACATACCATATATAAAACCATATTTTACATGAGTGGGGTAGTGTTGATTTGCATCAGTCCATTAAGTTATATACCAGCTATTAGCTTAACATTAACCCTTTAACTTGCAATAAAAAATTTATAAATATATTTTGACACAGCTTACAAAGTAAAATACAAAACACCTGATCCTTGACAGAGCCCCCCACTCAATGACATTACATCACAGCAAACACCTTTACCACCTGCACCAGCTCTGTGGGTACTCTGCCAATGTTGACTCCTCCAAACCACCATTTAACCATCACCACCTTGGGTCATTGATCTTGTAAAGCGCTCACCATTGTACTCCTAGTGACTGCCCCCTACACCAGCACATCACCAAAATACCTTAAACACCATTTCACCTTCCAAGGCACTGCCACTGACCTGCACATGCTGTGACATAAAATGATTACATAACCAAACAATATACCATATATAAAGACAAAAGTACCCAAGAGCGATTGTTGTTGGACAATTGCCAACAAAATGGCCGCCATCACTTCTGCAGGCCTTTTTCCCAGTACAGGTCCCACCCATCCGATCACGTCACTTCTGGTGATGGCGTTTTTTCTCCTTACCTTACGCCCAGTGTTCTGTCTGTGGGTCGGTCTTCAGGTCTAAAGATGTAAAGCTGGGAAAGTTAAAGGAAAATGAAAAAAGTTCTCATGTTACCATATACAACTGTATCCAAAATAAAAAAATGGCTTTAGCTGCAATTATAAAAATCTCTAATCTATAGGTTATGTTGTTAAAAGGGAACCATTGAAGAGATGGGGAGAACATACACACTTCTACCAAGCATGCCCAGAATGATAAAAACTGAGCCACCATGGCTAACCTTTCCCAGGGGAAGGCTCATCCAGAGAGTGATTGCTTTCATATACCAGACAGGTATTTATTAAACAGTGGTTTACAGTCATGTCCGATATTCCTGTTTTCAAGCGGGATTGATTGGTCCAGCTTGAAAACAGGGATGGCTGCATATGATATGGGCCAGCTAGATGGCCATGAGCGAACATAGCGCTCGAATCGGCCCTTATCTATACGTGTGCACCCAGCTTTAGAGGTTTGGGAACAGAGTATACAATTGGTAGGGGGGGGGATGGAGCTGGTTAGGTGGTGTTGTTAGGAATGAGAAGACGGGTAGACCTGACTGATGTGTTATTCAGGAAACATCTGCATTGTTTCCTGATTAGCATTACCAGTCATCAAATAGTTGCCTTGAGTCACTCTTTAAAGACCAGTTGTTTTACAATTTGGATGCCTTGGTTTGGTTTCTACAAGATTTCCCATTCTAGGCAGCAGAAAAGCCTTCACATCCATAATTTCCCAAGAGCCCCAAAGAGTAAGATTATATTCTGCACTACACGGATATTGAAGCCCCTTCAGCGGGTTGTGTCGCCTATTCTCATTTTTGAAAATAATAATTCAATCCTGAGTATAATATATATTTTTCTAAGACTCTCCTGCAGCTTCCACGAGCTGCTGAAACAAAATAGAAGAAGCCTAATTATTTGCGTGCAGCAGCCAATTATATGCAGTATGTATCCAAGAGGTTTATTTTTTTTCTTTATTTTTCTGCCCCTTCTTGGTAGAACTGCAAAGACTAATGTTTTATGCAACTGCTAAAGGCATCAGTTTATGCGCTGGATATCTCAGGAGAGCTCCTGCCTTGTACACAGTCAACTTAAAAGGAGCCAAACATGAATACAGTAAGTCCTTATAAAGCCATTAGAATTTATTAATTTGGTGTTCTTGCTTGAGTATCTTTTGAACCAGGCAAAAAATGCTTTATGCTTTATGGGTAAAGAGACAGTTAAGCAAATTCAATTAATTAAAAAGACATTATATTAGGCACTTATTTCCAAAATAGCTTTATATGGAGCTCTTATTGCTGAATGAACCAGGAACACAGATGTTTAAATATCGTAAGAAAGTTAATGAGCATTTTTATTTGAATTTGGCTAGTGGGTAGTTCCTACTAAGGTAAAAACCAAAAGCATAACAACATTAATTGTACATGTATTGTATGGTGTGCTCAGGTTTAATTCCCCTCAGGGCTTGAGCTACATATGCTGTTATGGTTATGTGGTAGTAGACAATGTTTTTCTAGGACAGAGGTGTCAAACTTCCTCCCGGGGGCCAAATCTGGCCCACGGTGTTATTATATTTGGCTGTGAGATTGTTTTTTTTTTCTGTATTTAAGAAATGAATGCCATAGTTTTTTTATATAAATTTTAATATGTATTTTCATATATATATAAAATTTGCATGTATATTATATTTTCATATATTTTAAATAGGAAGGAAAATCTTCCTAAATTATTGAATTTTTTATAAATATTGAGGTTGGGTCCAAGTTTAAAATTTATCCCGATTCTGTTTTTGAGTTTGACTCTGGTCCCCATGGGCTTTGACCCTGTTTCTTATTTGTTGTTTGGTCCTGCTTGTGGGATGTCCTGGCTAATGTATCTCTGTGCAAATACTTACCTTGCCTGTAGAGATGGTGTGTTTTGACTAGCTGACTTTTGAGATGATTGCAAAGCCCCTAAACATATCATCAGCTAAATTGCTGGTGATGTAGAAAAGGGTTGTGAGAACATTGCTCTGGCACATGTAGTTTTTGCATAAATTAAGTTCAAAGTCAAAGTCGAAATTTTTGACTTGACTTTTTACTTTATTTATGCAAAACTATTTGTGTAAGAGCCATACAAGTTTGGTGATGATACCATCAGGGGCTTCGCAAATAACGCAAAAATCATTGAAATTGTTGAATTTTTAGGAAAAAAAAATCGACCATTTCTATTTGCCTGTTGGATATGGATGGATAGCATCCATATATTTTATCATACTTTTGCCGTATTGTATCCTTGCCTTAAATTCCTTATTTTTTTGTGTGTCTGAACCAAAACATCAGTGCCTGCCTTGTGTACTGTGGTTCATAACCAGATACCTAGTCCATCCATATCCAACAGGCAAATAGAGATGGTCAACTTTTTTTTTTAATTTTGCTGTGTTCTAGACATCCATTGTGCTTATGTTGTCTGTTCTTGTTTCCTGTTTTGCTGCAATATATGCCTAGTGATTTCCATCTATGTGTTTGTAGACTTCTGATATCTGGCTTAATCTTTAAATTACCAAGTTCAGCTTCAATATTCTATTCATTAAGTATCACCAATGTTTAGATTGTGTATTCATTACTGATCCTGCAAATGTTCAGATGTTTCTTTCTATATCCAGCCTGCACCATGTTTTGCTCTGGGATGGGTTTCAGCCAGCATTCCTGCCCCTACTTTTTCTTCTTTGGTCTTAAACCTTCAATTCACTCACTTTGTCTTTTTCCATAAACAGCACTCCAGTCTTGACTTGTTTTCTTGGATACCTGACCACCACGCCATTCATGATTGCCTACTCTGACCACTACCGACTACTCTAATAACCATGCTCTGCCCCTAACAAGGACTTTCTTTCTTTGCTCTTCTGTTGGTCATAAACAGCACCAGGCCCTATTTTATCCTTAACCCCTCACCAGTATTTTATTTTTGTCTACTTTGACCTTTTTTAAGTTTCCTCTGCTTGCCTTAAATTCCTTGTTTTATGTGTGTCTCAACCAAAACATCAGTACCTGCCTTGGGTACTTTGATTCATAACCAGAAAGCTAGTCCATTCCAAACCATCACTACTGTCCGTAACCATAACTACAGTCTCCAACCATCACTACAGCCCTTTCATAATTTCCTCTCTACACCAGATATTTGTCCAGGCTTGGATTCCTCTATACCAGTGGTTCTCAGCCTGTGGGTCGAGACTCCCTGGGGGGGTCGATCGACCATTTCACAGGGGTTGCCGCCTTCACTGGACATGCTCTGTCTAACAACATGCTCTGATTCCCACAAGCGGGAAGTTAGAAGGGAAAGTAACGCTCCCTCCCTCCCTAGGAATGGGACATTACTCTCCCTCCTAACTTCCCACCCTGCACATAATTTAAAAAAGCAGGGTGGGAAAATCGTAGGCAAGGGACATTACACTTACCTGGTTGTGCTGGAAGTGGCGTTGCAGAGTGTCCCTTAATGCGGAATGACATTCCGCACAGGCACTTTCACATTCCATATGCATGAAATCACACCTCTTGGACGTCACTTCTGGGGCCACGGATCAAAAAAGGTTGAGCACAACTGCTCTATACTATCATTGGTGTGGTGAATTTATGTAACTTAAAGTTTGCAATTGTGTATTTCCAGGGGTCCCCAGAGCATCATTCAACAGGAAATAATAAATGCCTCTACATTTCCTGCATGCTATAATGTATGCCAGCACCAAGCAAGAAATAATTCCTAAGTCACATGACTTTTGTATAACTCTAACCAATTGAAGTTAATCTGCAGTATATTGCGGCAATGTCAGCAATCTAATCTTGCACATTGTAATCTGGGAAACGAGCTGACTTTTTCAGGAACGTTTATGTATATGTGTTTCTAATTTTCCTATTTTTCCTCCGTAAACTGCGAAGAAGAGTTAAGATTGGAGGTGAAGATTTACTTAAACGGTAACTGGCAACCATTCAGCGGATGAATGGCGAATTAAGCGCTACGTATAATATGCAGATCTCACAAACCTATTGTACTTTACATCGAAATGAACATCCTATTTTGGAACTTTTACATTTTATGCATTTGAAAACCCAGATATAAAGACTCAGCCGGAGAGACGTTAACCACCAATGTCAGCCGTTATGCGGAGAAATGCAATTTAAATTCCATTCTCATATATTAACCTCGTTCAATGAGGAAGGATTACTTTGGGTACAATATAGTGTATTGAAAAGCAGGACACATAGGGCAGTAAATAAACAGAAAAATGGACTGAAATAGTCCAGAGACTCAAGTTGATCTCATTTCATACACAATGCTGTACATTTGTGTAGTCAGTTTGATAGTCATTAAGAGGAACTCTATTAAACTCTATTCTCCAGCCACTAGGGATGAGTGAAAGTGAGTGGTTTTTATTTCCCCAAATTTTAGCAAAATTGTCACTGGGGAAGGAAAAACAGAAAATTCCTATCATACTTACCACAATTTCCCTTTCCTGAAACGTTCCATGTAAGCAAAAACACTGAATTAGCTCCACCCCTTTAACACCATAGGACCACTTAACTATAAATTCAACACCACTGGCTTTCTAGTTAGTTTGTAGAAGGAAATGTTTGTGCAAAAGAATCTCAGAATTTGTTTTTTGTCTTCAACCGCCATAACAGAATGTATTTTCATTGAAATGGCCCTGTCAAAATTCAGGAAGGGCACCACACCTCCCCGGTGTCATCTCTAGGGATGGTCGAAAAATTGCAATGCAAATTTCAGTGACAAAGACGAAATTCTGAAATAGAAATTTGCATTGCAATTTTTCTGACCATCCCTAGAGTTGACACGGGGAGGTGGGGTGCCCTCGCCATTCACCTGCATGTTAATAGATGCATAGGCCTCCCAGGTCCTCACATTCCCAGTGTATTCAATGATGTGCTGGGTGGGGGCTAGCATTGGCGGAAAATACAAACTAATTACATGGTAATTTCAGTGTATTTCCTGTACTACATCGAGAAGACAAAATGGGAAATAATAGTAAAGCTACAGAGGTTAACAGAAGAAATCTAGAAGAGGGATAATTATCACATTCGCAGTGGCAGTTTTACATATGGGCAGTTGCCCAGGGCGACATTGTGGGGGGGGGGCGGTATACTGCACATATGTAACATTGCCCATCTCCTTTGCACATCCGACACCAGCTCAGTCACCGGGGGTCGTATGCTTGGTTGGAGATCAGCAAGACGGCCACCTGCCCCCCAAGAGCCCACCCCTGCACATGCAGGCATTACCAATTAAATTAAAGCAATAAAATGCATCCTGGCCTTTTAGTATACAATTACATATGTAATTTAAAAGCAATTTTTTGACCATTTCTCTGGACAAGAACGGAACTAGAACAATTAGCCCCAGACATGGCGGACAAGAAATGGCTGCACCATAAAGAAAAAAGCAGGTAACAGCAATGAGAACTGCTTGAGAACACTCTTCTCCCCCTTGCGAATGAAGTTGCTGTTTAAATTCTCCTTTCTGATCACATCTCCGGCTAGTTTATTTAATAATCAACTCTGTGGAAAGGTGTATTATTTTCTTGGCTCCCTGCAATATGAATGCAAATTTGAATTTAGGAAACAATCACTATGATGAATTAATACGAGCAGAGAGGAGATATAGCGGACTGGAGTACCCCTCTAGGGGGGAATATGTTTAATTCTCCTGGAAATTGGAAACTGTGTTTGCTCCTAGAGATGTGTGTCTTGTGATTCACCTTGGGATTATGGAGCTGCGTCTTGAATGGGGAGGTTTGTAATGATCTGATTCAAGGTGGAATTACATGGCTGGTAGCATGCCGACCGTCTTGTTGGCCTCAGTTGGATAGTAAATTAAAGTGTGTTGGCATTAACGCCATACCTCTGCATATTCATCCTTCTACAAATGTTTGCATCTACCTTTTACTTTTCGGAGAAGAAAGAATACTTATCAGCAGAGCTGTTGGGTTCTGCCCAAGCTTGCTGCTATCACAGAATTCAATTTATTCCGATCTTGTCACTTCTGTGGTAACCTTACAGCTGTATTTCAAGATATAAACTGTTTTCTTTGCAGTATTTTCTACCACTATTCTGTGACTATAATATGTCATACCTGGCACACGAATAAAAGTTATGCAATAGAGAGTCATTAATACATGGATAAGTAAGGGTAATTGCGGTGATGTCACCTTAATTGGATAGGCTGCTTTTTCAGAGATATCACCAATCTCTAGTAAACAGATAGGTTGGGTTCTAAGTGACATCACTGATCTCTAGTAAATGGGTAGGCTGTAATCTTGTAATGTTTGCACCGCCACTACCCAACACATACCGGGCTAAACCAAGGGTCAGGATCTGGTGTCTTCATGCCTCCCTCTGTCTGGCCCTCGATGCAGACCATTGCACCAGGTGGCAGAACATCCCGCTAGGCCCTCCTTCCACTTGTGGGTTGAACATAGGAACAGCTTTACCATCGCCTTGAGGCCAGGCCTGCAATGTCTCTGCCCAATAGCACATAGGCAGGCCCCATCGCAGAGTCTTGCACACTCCCATTAAAGTCCATAAAGTCACTGTCAAGTTGGTGTAAGGACTGGTATTTATTGATGTTGCTTCACGTACAGTCATCAGTTCTGTGTCAGCCATGTGGACGATGCAGTTGCCTTTCATAAGTCTCTGGCCTAGCCCTCACTCTCCTGGTGTCATCTCCTCAGGGCTTGGGTACCTCTGCCCCAAGATGGGAACAAGGGAGACATCTGTAATCACATCTAGGCTACTTCAGGGTCTCCGGTCGCGCAGGCCTGGAATGTCTGCTTCCCACGGGGACCAACAGCCATCCTCTCTCTGCACTCTCCTCCAAACGAAGACCTAGCTCCACCCACAACTGGAACCTATGACCTTCTGGGTGTTGGGCCCGAGTTAACTTGGGCTGAGTTTCATACATCATGAAACTCAGCCTGAGTTAATTTGGAGAATTCTACCTGTCCCCCAGCGATTCTGTGCATTGGCGTGTACACCGATGCTTCCCAGTCTCCCCAGGGGTAGGTGGTACCATAGACCTCCATGTAATGGAGGGGGCATCGCCTTTTTCCAGCACAACTCCGGTGCCGCCCCCCCCCCCCCACAATGCCACCCTGGGCAACCGCCCACACAGCCCATATGTAAAACCGCCACTGGTTGGGTCACAGTCACATCACCCCTAAATAAAGGCACATTCAACAATAACCACATTAACTCTTTAGCCACTCTCCTACAATCTCAGTGATTACACCGGTCTTTATTGAATTGGTAACCAAGATTCTATGTGTCAATGGCTTCTGACTAGTGGATAAGCTGCATTTTCAGTGATGCTGCCAGGAGACGTGCTTAATGATATGCACAAAATGTAATATTAGCATGCAAATTAAATGCAGACTGAAGCTGAGCCAAGCACAGCAGCTGCAGAGATTGATTGGCTAAGCAGTAGGCTGTATGCTAATTTCAACTTGCTTGTGTGCATCTCATTAAGTATCTCTCTCATGGCCAGTCTCTATTGAATAGAGATTACAATATTAGTTATGTCACTGGTCTTTAGTGAATGGATAGTTTTGATTATACATGATGTTGCTAGTTTCAAATCAGTGGATAGGCTAGTTTGTCCGTAATGTCACTGACTAGTGTTGATCGCAAATGTTTATTGCGTATATTGGCACTATAGTGCTATATCTTCGTAATCACAGATTTTCAAGATATTTTACATCAGTACCCGGGACTACCATGCATTGTGTTTGCAATATGCTCATGTACAGGTGCCAATTTGCACACTGAAGGTAATCAGGACTGGAGAACAAATTCTAGCATTTACAAATTATTATATTGCGAATGTTAGGGATATATTCTTGATATTTTACAAATACGAATATTGCCTATGCTGGTCATCACTGGTGATGGCTGAACATCGGCGGCGTCCTCTAACAAAGACAAATCGGATTTTTAGAAAAATCCAACATCCGCCTGTTCGCGGGGAACTTCAAATTCCTCAGTATATCTGAATTGGGAAAAAACGAAAGTGACGCAACACAGTTCCATATTCTGAATACCAGAAGTGACGTCACTGACTGGCCGAAACTTTACGCACCTCATCTCTAGTAAATGGATAGGCTGGATTCTCAGTGATGTCACTGGTCTCTAGTGAATGAAATTCTCAATGATGTTACCAGTCTCTAATGATTGTATAGGCTGAATCCTTAGTGATGTCCTTGGTCACTAGTTAGATATAGATGAATAGATAGGCTGCATGCTCAATGATGTCATTGGTCTCTAGTGAATTAATTGGCTGCATACTTATGATATCACTAGTCTCTAGTAAACTGATAGGGTGGATTGTCAGTGATGTAATCTGTTGCTTGTGATTGGATAGGCGGAATTCTTAATGATGTCACTGGTTCTTCATTAATGGACAGTATAGATCCCTTTTTTTCGTATTTTTAATAAAATGCTTTTTCTTTTTGTTACCAAACTAGAGAGCGCAAATTATTTTCTTTTTCTGCATTCTACTGTTGCTGTGCTGAAGAGATTTCCCAAACCCGACAAACACTTTTTATAAACCGCACTGGCTGGTTTGGTTAGCAGACTATTAACTTTGAATCATTTCTCCTGGAATAAAACCTCTCAGCCCATAACTCGCCCTTTTTGTTCCAGGATTTCATATAATTACAGCTCTTAATATTTGTGTGGTGAACAATATGATTATTTTAGACGTGTGTTTTCAAACAAGGGTTTTGTCTGCGTAAACATGATTTTTATAGAAATGTAGAACAGCTTGTTTTTTTGCATTTTTAAACACAATATCGCCATTATCTCTGTGCTTAAACCATTACATTCACAGTATGCTGTGTTATTACAGACACAGCTGACAGCTACCTTGACTTCTTATGTCTTTCATATGAATTGTATTTGTAAATTCTCTTCTAAACCACAGACCATAAGTTATTTTGTCGTGTACAACCTTTCCCTAGATATCACCACTTCCTGTAAGAGAATGGACAGGAAATAAGAGAGATTTACCCTTATTGTGTGTTTCAGAGATACCAGGAATAGTAAAAATAGTAAAAAAATGGCCACCAGGACTGAAAAGCACAGACAGCCTTAAACCAAGGCCTGCTCTGACCACTTTTTACTCCTGTTGGGGAAAATTCCCATAATTTCCTGTTTCTCTAAATCATTCTACATTTAAATATATAAAACATCATTAGGTCTCCTTTGACATGTATGCTGTCATGGTATTTGCGCTGCAAATGGGCTGCCTAGTACATGGTGGCACAACCAAGGAAGGAATTGATTATCCCCAAAACAGCACATTGCACCAAATTGCAGGCGTGATTGGAAGAGTTATTGACCACGATTTTCAGATGCGCCTGATCGTCCTTGATCATGCCCATAGAGAATGAATAGGGACACATTAAAAAGTTGTGTCTCATTTCTTTGAGACACGATTTTTGATTAGTCCATTCATGTCGGCATGATCGGGTGCGACCAAAATCGGGATGAGCCACGTTTTAAATCATGGCCATATTCGCAAAAGCGCCAGATCATGGCCAATCGCATCCGATTGTGGCCCTGGGGATGAGACCATTCAAATCAATAGGCACGATGATTGCCTAAGTGGGGACAAGCCCTTTAGTAACAACTGGCAAGCCATTGGAATAAATGCAACTGCAGTCCACCAAAGTGTGTTACAAGCTGGGAATTGCACATCACATGTATGTAAATAGGGGCAAGAGCTAAATACATGCTCCTTGCAATACACGGACATCAAAGCTGAGCATGGGAGAGGATAAAGCAGCACAAGGAGCCAGTCAATTCACATAGGTAGAAGTTGCAAGCCAATAGCGGGAGTGAATGCTCATGCTTCTTCTTCATGCACTGTCCTTGACCATGGTAGTTCCATGGCCCTTTTTTTACCCCATAATGGACCAGACACCTGATTTGGAATTAGAAGGCTAATGTGACCCTATTATTAACAATATATCAATATTTAAATTAAACCTTAAATACAATTTAGTACACTACATGACAAAAATATCTCAACAATGAAATACCCTTTTCCCACACAAGTTTGACAGTCTTTGAAGGTTCTCACCACCACTGATAGGTCTGCCATTACTCATATTAGGCTCCCAGACGCAACATCACAGGCTTAGGGAATCAAGTCACTACATGCCCATTAATAAATCACATATACATTGGTCACTGTTTGTTGACCCAATTCACCCAAAGATGGGTCCTGCTGCATTTTAATACCAATGACTCTGCCCACTTTTGAAGACCCCAACTGCCAGAGCCACTAAGACAAATACACCCACACCAATAGAACTCCTACAAACTGTGTCATACTCTGTCATGACTGACTAATTGAAAACTTCTCCCTGCCTTTACCTATGACCTGGTCACATCCAATCAGACCACCCTGGGACCCCACCTATGTAAACTTTGCTGCCCAATCAGGTAAGACTCACTTTTAAATAAAATTATTATTTTAAACTAGCAATCTTTTTAATTGCTTTTTGACTCCTTTACATCCCTGTCATGCAGGCCCTACGCTTCACTTCAATCATGCATGGGAAGTCATGGGATAAGGGTGGAAAATTTTCACTTTTCTGATATTATCTTTTACCTTGATTTCTACTTTGAGGGATAACACTATTTTTCAAATCCTTAAGTTTTTATATCCCACAGGTCTCACTGGTTCCTTATTGCTATGTCTGTAATCAGTGAAGGTCCGTGAGAGGAACCTATGAGAGCAATGGGAAACCCAAGAGCTCAACACTCCCAGAAGTATCAGTTACCACAAAGTCCTTACTATAGTTTTCCTAGTAAATGAAGGTTATTCTACAGTCACAAGCAACTGGATAGGTTAGTAATCTGACTGAAAAATTCCATGTATTATGAGGGTAATTTAAAATGAGTTTTTAATTCTAGATGAGCGCCATGAAAAATGATACCTCACAGGAGTTTCATGACATACACATCGTGGCGTGCTTTGTCTTAATTTTTCACAAATCTTGAAACGCATAAATGTAATAGGTAGAGGATTAATCTATAGTCGCACGCAGTCCAGGAAACTTCCCATCAATACACTGTTTAATACAGACAATCTACGATTAGGCAAATAACTCATGGCGGCGGATCTAGTGAGGATGATGAAAAATAAAGCAAGATTTATGGTGCCTGGTTCTCATTATAGCATACGACACAGAAGAAAAAAAATTACAGGTGACGTGAAATATTCCAGAATTCTTGTCTCACCTTAATTGATGAAATGCTTTACACGATCAGAATATTTAATTCCGGCTATTATTCTTGCCAAGTTTTGCCGCTGACGGGTAATTCGGAATATATTGAAGGTGCCAAATGTCTCCCTAGTTGCTGTGATCATGTATTTCTGTGTGATAAAGCACGGGCACAATCTTAGTTAAGGGGAGTGAGCTTCGATAGTGTTTTTCTTGATGGAGTGCAACTGTATTTCCAATGTTTCTGATCCTTTAATAATCTAACCTGAAATTCTAACATAAATATGATTAGTCCTTTAGAGATAGAGTAAGGCTAGGGCATCCGATGTCGACACCAATGTGACGGAGCCTCAGACTAACAGATCGGGAGCTCAGATGGGCTCTGGAGACCCTGTCATAGCCCCATTGCTGTCAATGTGCGCTGAACGCAGGGATTTTAGCGCATGTGGAGCCCTAGCCTAAGGCACCCAGCATTTGCTTCATCTGTAGTTCAAGGAGTAACCAAGCAAAATGTGTTTTTAGCAACTAGACGTCCTCTGTCTAATGGCCAACATCACCCTTGCAGCTTAGGCAATCCTGGACTCCACCCCAGCCTGGAACTAGTCATTGAATGTGAGAATGGAATGGACTATTAAATGGAGAAGAATCATGTTGATAAGCTTATTTTTCTGTCACTCTACCTATAGCCCCTGCTTAAATAATTATAAAAATCACTGCTGAAATACAAAGTAGGATAAAGATTATTTAATAATAATAATATCATCTTTTTTTTGGTACGGTGTTTCCCTTAATATAAGACACAGTCTTATATTAATTTTAGGTGCGGAAAATGCACTAAGGCTTATTTCTGGGCTTAGAAGAAGTGACAAAACGTCTCCTGCCATGTCTTTTCTAAATATGGAAGCTTTCTCTAGGACATGGTAGGTCTTATTTTTGAGAAAGGGCTTATATTAGAAGCACAGGGGAGATAGCAGCTAGGTCTTTTGGGGGAGGTCTTACTTTTGGGGTAGGTCTTATATTACGGGAAACAGGGTAGGAGACAGCTTAGAGGGTGTGGATGCTGTGATGTCTTTTCTGGCCCAGGAGAGTAGAGATGGTCACATTTTGTTTTTGAAATTTCGACTAGCTGACTTGAGTTACCATATATTTTGGATCATAATACACACCCAATTTTTAGAGCAGGAAAACAAGATAAAAAATGTAAGAGTTCAAGCATTAATCTCAATTTTGTAAAAAAATACCCAATGCAATATCTATTTCAGCCACAAGATGTCAACACTTGACATCAGCATACAGATGGTGTCACCGGCTTCCTTCTCACACTATGGGGAAGAGGGGGAGCAGAGGGGAAAGCTTCATGCATCTCTCACCTCTACGGCTGCCATCAGGACTTTGCAGATGCGCGATCTAACAAAAAGTAAGTATGTACTGTGCTGATTATGTGTGTTACTCCTGCCATCATGGGCTCCTTACCTGCCTTTCAGGGCACTGAGTGGCATCTCATAATACCGGCCAATCAAGAGGCTGACTGGACAAACCATGTGGGCACATGAGACCCCCAAATTTTTTTCTTTTACCACATCTCCGGACATAAGACGAACTTTTGGTCTTGGGGGAAAAGTGGGTGTTATTGTCTGGAAAAATATGGTAATTGCAAAACACCTGAACATGGTAACATCACCAAAAGTTTTGGAGGTGTTGAAAAATTTGGTGGGAACATTCCAAAAAAGTGTTGCTCTAGCACAGGGGTGGGCAAACCTTTTGACTCATGAGCCCATCAGACCAAATGCTAGGCCACCTAGTCTAGGTATGCCAAGTCCTTGCAAACCTTTTGCCATTGATGGCATCAGCGAGGAGCATCAGGGTCTAGACCAGGAAGTAAATTTGAACATATTACAGAAATTGAAACAGAGGGTAGCCAGTGTCTTTTCACCAAGGTGACAAGGGGCCAGATATGGCCTGCGAGCGATATAGAGCAGTGCAGCCACCCCCTGTAATCCCCTATGTGGAAGGATGTGCCAGTTCATACTGGCGCATCATACCCGCGTGTGGGGGCGGCGCGCCAGGTTGCACACACCACCGTGCCCATAACGCCCCCCGCGGTTGCAAGGGTGCTAGACTCAGCCTAACTCACAAATAAACTAGTCACTTCTAGAAAATACTGTGTGATCCTCGGGTAAAACCAGACTCCACAGTGCTTTAAAAAAGGAAACTAACATCCATTTGGGGTTTACATCTACTTGAAAAATGAGCTAGCTCTAGCAGGTTACCTACTGATAGGCTGCCATTGTCATGTAGAGCACTTCTCTGCGCTCTGCCCTTCCATAAGCCCAGAAAAGCCAACATCAGACAAGACGGAGCAACAATGTACAGTGAATAAATCACATGGATGGAGGATGAGATGCTCATGTACAGAGTCTTCAGAGGTATCCATTTCTTGCCTCTGCATGTCCACAATGTACGTGACACAATTTGTATTCCTGTTGCTTCTCACTGATCAGGTCACATTGGCAGGCTGTGTTATTTGTGCTATGCTACAAACACAAATCACCAAATTTATGACCTGAATGTAGCATATGAGGCCGAGAGAGAAATATATGAGCAGGTGGAAATGAAGTTCATATATAGGAAAGAAGGTCAAGATTCCAAGAAAACAATGAGAAATCAATCAGCCCTTTTTATAGAGGGATCTTCCATAAAAAGAGCAATGCTTTATTTAAATGAAAGGAAACAGAATTAATAGAAAATGATGTGCTTTCCGTCTGAATGAGATGGTAGCAAACATGTGCAAAGCCTCTAAACAGGGTATCATCACCAAATTGCTGGGTATGTAGAGAAGGGTTGTTGAAATATTTGAATTGTGCTAGCATATGTAGTTTTTGCATAAATGAAATTAAAAATCAAGCCAAAAACTCCAAAAATGTTCAGTGACCTATCAACTTTTTTAAGTCCCACAACCCGTCCTTACATCTCCAGAAATGTTGGTGATGATACCCTGTTGAAGGGACTTGCAATTAACTTACAAATGTTTTGTTGTTATCCATCTCCCCCATAAACAAAACTATTATATCTTCTTAATTATGTAGGATAACTAAGGGGATGGTTTTAGTTGGCTGCATGGATGTGTCGGTGTTCAGGATGTGTTATTAATGCATTGACTGTCACACACCCTAATTATTTGGATAGAGAAACAGTGAGTCACCCACCACACCCTGCATCGCCACAAGGACAACACTATACCCCAGGTTGAAACCAAAGTGTTACAGGCATGCTGCGTTACCAGCACATATTTTGACACTAATAGGCAGAAAAAGAAGCTACTTCATGGTGACTTGGACCCTTCCGGTTCTTCTTCCTATAAGAAGACTGAAGCAGCATGAACGCATCACAAAAGAGCATAGATTCTAGATCTACCTGTCTTCACTTTCAATGAGGAATTATAAAAATCAAACAAGTAAAATTAAGTACTTAGTAAATGAATGCAGGCACAAATTCTAAAATACAGTCTCAGAAAGGGATTGTCAACATAGGTCATGGCTCAAGTGGCAGATCTGCCAGTGAAGGCTCCCATCACAGACATGGTATTTATTTCCACATACATAAGACATTCCAGATTGCCTCAGTGCCTTCCACTGTGCTCCATCCTTTATTCCCCATGCTCTTCCTTTTTGGGCTATGATGTCTGATCTTGTTAGTGTGATTTTAGGGCTAGGGCAGAGAACGTGGTGGCTTAGGGGACAAGGAAGTGTAAATTTAACATTGGACAGTCCACCAGCTCGTCAAATATTTTCACATCTCTCATCTTTTTCTCTATTCTGTGTCCAAATATCCATAGCTGTAAGGTTCTGTGTAATGGGGGGTTTTCTAGGGTCTAACAGACCAGAAGAACCTCTTGGCACACATGCTTTAGTTCAAATTTTAATTTAGATAAATTTAATTAAACATGAGGAGTCTCTTTTCCATATTAGGAGGAGGAGGAGGTACTCATTAGAAAGCATAGGGGAAAAGTTTCTGGAACCCAGGGTCTAAAACCCCTTCCGTCTATTATTATTATTATTATCATTTATTTATATAGCGCCAACATATTACGCAGCGCTGTACAATACATTAGAGTGGAGATACAAACACATGATAACACACAGGTACAGGTATGAAATAGGAAGGAGTTGAGGACCCTGCCCGGTTGGGCTTACAATCTAATAGGTTGGGGAACAAGGTATACAATATGAGGGGGGGGGTCTAATAAAGTCTCCTTACAAAGTCAAGATAAAAAAATGGCACAGCCATCAGTTACAACTAACTAACCCTCTCTAGCCTGGTGGCTCCCAACCTGGGGCCCGCTCCCATAAATCGCAGAGGGGCCGACCACCTCTCTCTGACAGAGAAAGGCTGAAAGTGGAGCTCCGCGCTCCCCCTCTCTGTAAGCCTTGTCCAGCTCACCCTGATAAAACTTGCTGAACATAGTAGGCTGGACTTGGGCTGGTGAAATGTAAATAAGTGGCACTATATTTCTTTATTACTTTGCAAGCTAATTACAAAGCACCTGAACATCGCATCTTCCCCATAATTGCTGGAGATACAGAGAAGGGTTGTGTGCGTGAAAGTTAGGAAGGAGGAGATGTTACCCCAGGGAGGGAGTGTTGTGATGAAACTTCAAGAAACATTTCTTTTAAAGCATGTATGCGGGTGAAGCTGGCCATACACCTGCAGGATTCTCTGTCAGATTTCCTTCAGATCAGATCAGATCTACCAACAACCATGTAGTATAGTGACCTCCCTGATACAATACATAGTGATTGGAAGGTGTAGAAAGGTCCTCATATTACATGGTTGTTGGTAGATCTGATCTGATCTGAAGGAAATCTGACAGAGAATCCTGCAGGTGTATGGCCAGCTTAAGAGTTGGAGAACCTGGAAAAAAAAGGTTGGAAACCACTGCTCTAGCCTACCGGCAAACTGGAAGATTATGGGGGATCATTTTTAAAGCTGAAATTACAGATAGGAAGGTTGTATTTGATGTAGGTTTTTATAGCTAATGTACAATCGAATATTGTATAAATATTGTTCCTTTTCTGACCAAAAAACTTGGCACAGAGACAGTAATACAGTTAAATTGCATATTTAGTTACAGTTTGTAATGATTTATATCCACCATATGGTATACATATTTCATATTTATAATCAAATGTATATTTACAGTTTTTGCAGAGCCATGCCCCCTACTCAACGCGTTTCAAGACAAACAGTCGCTTCATCAGGAGAGTGTCTGGCATAGCTAAATGGAAGAAAATATATAGGGAATGGACATCAGTGTCATTGTTTATAGAGAATTAATATCATCTGAATAAAACACAACACTACATAAGCATCAAAAAGGCAGATACCTTCTCCTCCATAGAAAGAGATAAAAAATTTTGTTATATTAAAGGATCCACTGTTTTAACCTTGATGAATCCTCAGTCTTAGTAAATGTTCAAATGTAATGCTGAGCCTCTATAATTGGAGGCTGTAGGTCAGTGGTGGGCAACTGAGTTTATATGGAGGGCCACAAGTGCGGCCCTCGGAATCACTAAAGGGTCGCAAATAACATCGATCGAGACCCTCCCCCCGCTGACATGGGGGCCGCCAAACAACGGCCGCATGTTGGGCACCTAGGCTGTAGGTAGTATCAGCCTTACTAAATTCTCGAATTTGCCAAAAATTATTGGGGTTTTAAGATAAGTAATTCTATTACATGCTTATCAAGATAAAAACATAAATAACTATCTTTGGACACACACATGACTTGTATGTGAGAGAAAACTTTTCAGAAGTGATGAGCGGCATAGGCAATATTCGAATTTGCGATATATCACGGATAATTCTACTAATATTTGATTAGATATAGGCAATTTGTGTAGATGGTAATTATAATCACATCGTGCTTATGAATGGTGAATGGTCAAAATGTATGGTCACAAGTGGCAAATTATTTTCGCATTACAAATAGAGATTCTCAATGCATGGCCATAAGCTTCCCAATGCACAATATATTAAATATATTTGAGATTGTGAATATCCACCATTGCCGTGTAATTTACATATTCTACAATAGCCGATATTCTATAAATATATTCAAAATTTGAATATTAGAGCTCAACACTACTCCTCAGTGTGTTGATATAGTATGGAGTGTATAGGTGTACCCGAGAACACTACAGATGGACAATTGTAAAGAGGTAAACAATAAGGATATACAGTCGATTACGAAAACCCTGCATGAGATTGTCCTGACGCATTTCACTACTGCTTCTTCAAGAAGACTCATGAGTCAATCCCGGACTACTGGGTTCTCCATATGCACCAGATGCCCCAAGTTTATGTCATATTACTGTGTTCCTTGAATTTCCATACAGATACACTCCAGGAAAAAAGGGGATAGGCGCCAGGAATCTCAAAACAATCAATGGAAGAAACCTCCACTGCTTAGACACTCTCCTCGGTTTGCCATCCAAAGCTGATCCCCCCGCTTCGCCAATACTAGACACCGCCAACTATCAGCCTTATAGTTGTGCTATTTGGAAGAGCTGTTTAAATCTCAGGACTGGATTGTCAGCATGTACAACTGTTAATTTTAATAGTGTTTTCTTCCAGCAATGCAGTCAGAATATTTCCTGGGTCAACCCATTGAGTCTTTACTTTGACAATTGCAACACTGGATAACAATCATCTAACCACAGTCTACGTACATTATCCATATACTGTAAAACACATGCTGCATTTGGAAAGCGCTTGGCATATCTTTTGTAGAATATTCTGTGAGCGTAAAATTCAGACAATCTACAGAGGGCTGCCCAGGGAATTCACAAGGCAGCCAAGTAAAATTGGTTGTCAGTTACAGAGACTAGGTCATGCAAACTAATTAGTTCTGAGAGTGAGTTGCTTTCCTCTAAATCCATCTTACAGAGAACAAAGCCAAATATTCACATATGGAAAGAACATTTCTGAAGCACTCTTTACAAGAAGTAAATAAAGGAGAGAAGAAGGCAGGGCGATTATGGCAGAATACATGATGAATGCTTCTAGGCATGTTTTGCTCAGATATGTCAACTCTAGATGGCAAGTTGCAATAATTACTCTCTGACGTCACAAGGTACAGCATTCAGGTTTTTTTTTTTTTGTAAACCTTTATTACTATAACGCCATGTCAAGAAAAATCAAACGTATAGAGGACAACAATTCAGTGTATCATAGGCACCACATCCCAAAATTATCTAAAAAAGTATATGCACTGAGACATCTACCAACACCGAACAGGCTCACTCCCTAAACATACACTAGAAAATCTTTTAGGTGTGCCAACACCCCTGTCACATACAGAAAATCAAAACAAACTTGGATATGCGTGGGGGCACAGAATGGGGCTTTTTAGGCACATCAATGTCTCCGAGAACTTTTTTAAGATATTTAAAAAAAATAAAATCTTTATTCACATTACTCCAACATTAAATACATTTAAACAGATAAGCAGCATCATACATATCGATCACAGTGTTAGCAGGAAAAAAACATTCATATCCCCCTGATTCCAAAGGCCAAGTTCGCCACTTCACCACCATTACACCACTCTGGTGGGGAAGTACGGTTCCTACTTGGTCCACCAGGGGTTTCTTTTGGGGGTCAACACAAGTCCTGTGAATCTCGACGCGTTTCTCCCCTATCTGGGGCTTCCTCAGGAGATCACACTCACAGGATTTAGTTTTAGAAAAAATCACACCCGTTTTAGAAATCTATATCGTCACATTCATATCGGATACAACATCACATTAATCCAACATTAAATACGTTTAAAAACAGATAAGCAGCATCATACATATCGATCACAGTGTTAGCAGGAAAAAAAACATTCATATCCCCCTGATTCCAAAGGCCAAGTTCGCCACTTCACCACCATTACACCACTCTGGTGGGGAAGTACTGTTCCTACTTGGTCCACCAGGGGTTTCTTTTGGGGGTCAACACAAGTCCTGTGAATCTCGACGCGTTTCTCCCCTATCTGGGGCTTCCTCAGGAGATCACACTCACAGGATTTAGTTCTAGAAAAAATCACACCCATTTTAGAAATCTATATCGTCACATTCATATCGGACTCTGTATCCGATATGAATGTGACGATATAGATTTCTAAAAAAGAAACCCCTGGTGGACCAAGGAGGAACAGTACTTCCCCACCAGAGTGGTGTAATGGTGGTGAAGTGGCGAACTTGGCCTTTGGAATCAGGGGGATATGAATGTTTTTTTCCTGCGATTGATATGTATGATGCTGCTTATCTGTTTTTAAACGTATTTAATGTTGGATTAATGTGAATAAAGATTTAATTTTTTTTAAATATCTTAAAAAAAGTTCTCGGAGACATTAATGTGCCTAAAAAGCCCCATTCTGTGCCCCCACGCATATCCAAGTTTGTTTTAAAGTATATGCACTTGCTGAGCCACCAAAGTAGGCTCATATAGGGCATGGCCAGCCTTCTGGGACTTTTAAGGTGCTAGATAGAGACTAGACTAGGTCAACAATATGTTGTCAAGAATTATTGTTATTATTGTTGACAAAAGTTGATGGATGTGCTGTTGATACATGTATCTTTTGTATATGTTTTTTGAGGCATAGTCGCCAGGGCTCCGCATGTTCCTGAGGAAGCCCTCTTCGGAGGGCCAAACGCGTCGAACCATTGGTTTGGAGCAACTGGGACACTGCCCAGAGAGGCGTAACCTAAGCAAAAGACGTGAACCCATCAAGGACTCTTAAATACCCCAGATGATTGGGTCCTTCTTTGGTTTTGTTACCTTTCAATTAATTCAATTGACTATTTTTAATATGGCTTGAATAAATTATTGTTATACTGTACTCCTAGTCTAGTCTCTATCTACCACCTTAAAAGACTGGCCATCCCCTATATGAGTCTACTTTGGTGACTCTGCTAGTGCATATACTATAACGCCATGATGAATGCTAGCCATTGCCAAATACAGTTTATTGGACCCCCCTATGCAATTGGCTCAGTGGCTGCAAGGATTTAAGGCTTTGGCCATTTAAAAATTAATCTAAACTATCCTACTGCCCAAAAAATGCCAACACACATTCACTCTATTTATGAGGAAGAAGGGTTGTCTCCCTACAGATCGTGGCCGCGGATCGTGGATGAGGGGATAAGCCCCATTAAATACGTGGCAGCGCCCTGGGTGATCGCTCATGTGGGGACAAGCCCTTATACCATGCCCAACCATCCTAAGCCCTTACATCTCCCACACTTAGCCCAAATATTTTGGGCTACGTGTGGGAGATGTAAGGGCTTAGGATGTAAGGGCATTGGAAGTAAGAATATTTACCTATTCTTACTTCCAATGTATGCCTACTTTCTACTTTCATATGGTTTGCAGAATTTTAGCACAGAGACAGATTCCAAGTAACTACACTAGCTTGAGTGGCAAACAGCAGCGTAAATCCATGATTATGCCTTTACCGCAATCTCTACAAGGTTGATATCTTAAATTCAAAGCCTTCTTTATGCCTCTATGTGTAATTTTGTCATTATGGATTCGCTTCTATTCTAGGCTGAGCAGCGGAAAAAAAACATTTCTACATGGCTCAGAAACAACCTGCGGATTCGCAGAGACACAATTGCGCGTGATTATGGTGCTTTTGTTGACAACACTTTCAGGATGGCATCTGCATGCCGCGTGTCAGTCATCCGTCGACATTCGAACTCCAACAAAGCTTTTAGTTGCTCTAATTGTGAAAGTAATTTAGCCTCAGCAACACTCAGGTAGAAGGGTGCTGTATTATCCTCATTAAAATGCATTGCAGGGGGGAAAAATCAATGCAGAACAGACACCGCATTGTTTAACGTGCAACTCTCCTTTCTTTGTCTCCTATTGATGTCTGAACTTCCTATTGTGCAACATAATGGTCTCATGTAATTATCAGCACCGGTGTACAGATGGCACTCTAGAAAAATTAAAGATGGCTGATGTACCTAAACAGTATCTTTTTTTAGAGGACCTAAAAGCCCATTTAACTAAAACCATCTAAATTGCATCCAGGTGTATATGTAAAAAAAAAGAAAAAGTTACTGCTACCATGTAATCGGTTTGTATTTTCAGCCAGCTCTCCCCCTCACCACATTCCCACTGTCATCACTGACACTGGAGATGTGAGGACCTGGGACCCTATACCTGTAAAACAATACATGGTGAGAGAACTCCCCAGTGTCATCAGTGACGTCAGGGAAGGGGGTCCAGACAGGGACAGTCCTTGGGAGAAGGGCGCCCCTGCCCCCCCCCCCTTCCCCCTAGAGCACTTTGAACACTGCAAGGGTGCCAGTTTTTGCTGACAGTGGGTGGATGACCTGTGACCAACCTGTTCCCCTAAAACCAACCCCCCCCCCCCCCCCCCCCCCCCCCCCCCACGATGCTGCCCTGGGCAAAAGCCCATACTGCCCATATGCAAAACCACTACTTGGTCCAGAGACAAATTTGAAAAATGCAGACACTAGGGGATGTCACAGGCAAGGCTGGATTGATAAGGTAAGCTACCCCAAAAGTGGTTTGGGGTTACCAATATTGGTTATGGAAATCTACACTACACTGGAATACTGCCAGATGGGTTAAATAAGTGGAAATAAGTGGCCATGTCTGAGTTAAAGAGCTTGTCCTTTGGCAGTTTTTGAAATGTGTCACCATAATTCTCCATGGGGAAGCTGAGGTCTCTTTGCTTAGGTCACATACTTGCCCTGATGAGCTCTATAGTTAGAAAAACTGATGAATAGAGAGCTTTGTCTCAGACATAGTAAGAAGTCCTGTACTGTATCTAGGGAAGAACAGCATTGGCACCCAAGGGCAAGAGAAAAGCTGATGAGGAAATGCCAAGAGGACTATTGTGATCTCCAAGGTAGGTAAAGTATACCTGAAAATCTGATTTTTACACCAATTAGAAATGTATATGTGATGCCACAACCACTCAGAGCCCAGAAAGATTTGATTATTGTAAGCCAAAGTAAAAGCCAACTTTAATACATCAGTCTTACTGCCCTACCATGTTTCTCTCCCCCAAACCCACCAAGTTTGGGCTGAGGGAGTAAAAATAAATACACACACCAGTTATAGAAGCATCCTTTTCTTTTCATCCTTCCTCAATGCCGGAGGAGCTCAGCTGGAAGCCGACCCCCAATCAGATTCCTTTGCTGAGAAGCCTAAATCTGCCAAACTTAAAAGTCAAACGGAAAAAGACAGCAATCGATCCAATGCTGTGTGTAGCAGCTGGTGAGATCTCAGCCACACCACCCAATTAATGACTTGAGATATAATTCATTTCTTCTATGATATCTTAATCTTCAATGTAAGATAGATAGAACTGAAATGTTATATCAGGACTACCTACAGTCCCATCTCCCATGACTTCATTAAGAAGTTGTCCTTTTCAAAATATATAAAGGTTGTAAATGATGCGCCTGTCATCCTTATCCTATGTAGGCCATACAAAGGGCAATTTCTACCATCTGCACAGATGATTGAATGTATCAAGGCAAGTACGTTTAAAATGTCTATACTGAAAATTTTACTTCTCAACCAATGGACTGGGTAACATTCCTGTGTATATTGCAACATTACACATTTAGTTTTGACTCTCATCACTCAAATAAAACCCATTTAGACAAATTGGTATCATGAGAAAGAATATAACACTTACCTCTTCAGAAACTCATATCTACTAACCCCCCTCCATTCAAAAGCCCCCCATACACCCCCATACACCTTTATATTGGTCCATATAATTAGATCTACCAACAACTGTGTAGTATAGTGGCCTCCTGATAGAATACATAGTGATTGG
>CM070038.1:28775397-28799458 GCA_036250615.1 Ptychadena robeensis | reverse complement strand
GGGTCCTCCCTGATAGAATACATAGTGATTGGAAGATATAGAAAGTTCCTAATATTACATGGTTTTTGTAGAAGAAAGGTTGATTGTACAGAAATTGTATGGTAACATTGTAAGGTGCATGGGGGGCTTCACTCCAACTCTAACATCTGTGATGTTTACTGGAGCGGTATAGTGGACAGCACAAAGAACAATGGCATGTGGTGGAGGAGCAGAAACTTCAGATTTTCCCAAAAGTGATACTTGTTAAAAAGTCAGAAAGTACAACATTGGAATAGAGGTTAATTATTTCTTCATATATGTTAATGCCCCCATACACCTTACCATCTTACCGTACAATTTCTGTACCTGTATCAACTTTTGTTCTACCAAAACTATGTAATATGAGGAGCTTTCTAAACCTTCCAATCACTATGTATTCTATCAGGGAGGGCCCAGCACAACATAGCAGTGATATATACCTTCCAATCACTATGTATTCTATCAGGGAGGACCCGACACTACATAACAGTGATATATACCTTCCAATCACTATGTATTCTATCAGGGAGGACCCGGCACTACATAGTTGTTGGTAGATCTAATGGAAATTGTATGGAGTGATCTTTAAGCTAGGCATACATGGTTCAATTTTAGCATGATCGATTTTCAATTCGATTTACGATCTTGATGTTTTCATCATACACCGATTGTAATCTAATCCAACGTAGTACCATATAGAAGGTTAGATCGTAATCTGACCAAAATCAACTATTTTAGTTTCTATCAAAAACACAGGAAAGAGTCATATATAAATGTGTTCATCAAATATAATCAATTCGACCAACAAACAAAATGCTACGGTTTTAGTTTGATCGTTGTACGAATACGTTGACAAAAATTATCCAACATGTCCGATCACTTTTCGATTGATGTTTTGATCGTTATCGAACAATGTTAGCCAGATTAAACAATGTGTGCAGTATATGATTCAATTCAATAAGGTCAATCGATGTAAACTTTGATCGTTTTAGGTTGATCGAACGCTAAATTTGAACTGTGTATGTCAAGCTTAAGGTGTATGGGGGCTTTAGGACTTCCTTATCTTCTGCACAGATCCGCTTTGGCCAATTTTTTACAATAGAGCAGTTTTACTGTTTTGCAGATTCCTCTGGCTTTCAAGAGACCTATTTTGTCACCTCGTCCAGAAAAGGTTTCTTTAAAACTTATTCCTGACCCATGTAAGGTGCCCATACACATCTCCATCCAAAAGAATGACAATCAGGATTTACAGGCATGTCTGTTACCTGTTGGACAAATCTGTCTTCAAGCGAGATCAGTTGATCCCGCTTGAAGACAGGGGTGGCCGCATCCGATGGCCACAAAATCGATGACTGCGAGCGTGCACAGCGTGACGTCAGTGCTGGAACGGGTCATCGATTCTGTACCCATCTGTATGTGCATGGGCACCTTTATTCTGAATTTTCCTATACAGTATTGTTCCACCAAAAGTCAATGCTTGTATAAGCCCCAGGGCCGCCATCAGGCCGGTACAGGAAGCCCGACCATGTAGTGTGCACTGTCTGGTGTCTGGTGCACTGCTGCCTGTTGGTGCCATGCCTGCCATTGTTATTGTCGTTTACTACATGTGATAGATCAATACTGCAGTACTACTTTTCCTAGAAGAACATCTCCTGTTTTGTGATGGTTTATCAAATGCGATAGAGCACTGGTAACAGGCAAACACATATATATATATATATATATATATATATATATATATATATATATATAACTCTCTCGTTAGGTACTTAGCACAGATATATATAATATTTTAGTTTCCTAGCATTAAGGTTATTGTTGACACGTTGAAGCAATCCATTGTCAACCCATTTCAGCATGTGAGCAAGATAACAGGAATCACATACCAATAGCAGTTACTGGGGAAAGAAGTTTAGAAATCATTGCCCTTTCACAATAGCAGATAGCCTCCCTGTCTTATAAATTTCATAGACAACAATGTGTCCGCTCAACAATGATGATCTGTTATGTTTATGAAGAGATTAACATTGGCCGCCGTTGCTTCCTCTATGACACCACCAGCTGGACTTGTGTCCCTTATGAGTAATGGCGGATAGTTGGGCCAAATACAGAATGGAAAGATGAATGGCTCACCATGAAACTGGAACATTAAAATGAGACAGCGCATTCATCTAGAAGCACCTGAGCAGGACAGTGCCGGCCTAGCCAAACTGCTCTTACCCTTTCTCTATCCTAATGCATCAGATTGCAAGGAGAGATTGAATTACAAATTAGTTACAGAAATTTCTAAGGTGTTAAATATTGAATTTGTTAAAGCTCTGGTTTACTCTTAAGTTAGCCATACACGGGTTCGATTGATTCCCGATCAGATCATTCCAGGCGATCGTGGAATCGGCGATTAATCAGATCGCAAATCGATGCAACACCACCTTGGAAATCCGATTCATTGTCGATTTGGACATGAACCGATCTCCAAAATGGCCGATTCCACAAAATCCATCGATCAGAAAGGCTGCTGCATAGGGAGCTTTGAGTCCACCATTGTACGATTGCCAAACGATCTACCAAAGAAAACCAACATGTCAGTTCAATGTCAAATCCGATTTTTAGTCAATTCCGTTTGGGTGGGCAGAACTGGAGTGATCGACCGGTCAAAAATCGACCCTTGTATGGGAGCCTCAAGTTTTATGGCTGTAATTCCCGGTCCTTGAGGACTGAGTTACACAACCCTGATTTATACTTTAAATAAGATAGTTAGGAAGAGCGGAGATCAGACGATGGTGATTACCAAAACACCAAAATAAAAAACAAAAATGTAAAAAAGATAATAGGCAAATTTAACAATAATTTTCAAAGCAGTTTCATTCTAAGTTGATGTATCGCCTTGTTATTCCTATAAATAAGGGGTCCCCTTTACATCCTCCAAAAATATCTGCGTTTCTGGACATGGATCGCGATCTAAAAATCGCAATGTGATCAAATATGCGCAATGCATGCAAGTCAATGGAGCTTGGATACTCGACTGGGAGAATATTCGTCATTTCCATTTTAAAAAATTGCATTGAGATTATATAATCGCCATCCAATGCAATGATTGCGATCGCAAAAAATCGCCATCGTGGCAGATATCCGATTATATATTTGCGAATATTCACAACATGGCAATATTCAAGCGAAATATTCGAAAATCGAATATTCACGCTTAACACTTACTGGAACTACGGTGACCTATTGCGCATTGCTGGATTGACTACCTGACAGCGCTGATGTGTTTAATTATCAAACCTGCGTCGGTGTGGCGAGACGCCAAATTCCAAGACCCGGTATAATATGTTAATTATGACCCGGGCTCGCGAAGGAGGTTTACTAGCCAGCCAAACTCCAAATTCTGACAGCTGTGGCATTTCCCGTGTGCTGCGACACCAGGGAGACGGCGGAGGACTGAGGCCGTAAGCGTTATAGGTAGTGAACTGCCATCATCTCTTATTTGTTCCACACCTGCACAGCCTCACGCTGATGTCTTGTCGCATTTCACATGCTAGACGAGGTGCACTTTAACCCTCCGCTCATGTCAGCTTCTGATGGAACACGGGTCAGCGAGCGTAAGGTCAGCACGTAATTTACTTCCTGTTTAATAAATAAGGTTTTATTTGTTTCTGAATATGTTATAACCTTTATTTATGCAGCATTACAGCGTTTCTTGGTGCGGGTTTCTCATGGCGGAGGAATTATTATAAAGAGCTATACACTGGCAGGAATTTCTATACAAGGTACCTACCCCCAGTAGGTTACACTGTGCACTAGATTTGATGATTTATTTAAATGTTTACCGTCTTTATTTCCTCATCTCCAAATATTAGAATTTTCTCTATCCTTTCAAAAGTCTGGAGGTTGAAGTCAATGGCGGTGTTTTGCCATGAAAATGTCACAAAACATATGCAAATAGCATACAAAAACGCTCTAATAGCGCTAAATGATTTTCCAAGCGTCTTGCTGTATAGTAAGTGCTAAAATTCAGCAAATCTACTCTAAGTCTAAAACTTCAAAACGTTTTACCAAAATGTGGCAAAATGGCAGTGGTCACATGCTTGGTACGCACCTCTATTCATTTTGAATGGCAATGTACCCGCGATAGAGCATTCTAAAAATGTTGTACGCATCACATCCTGAGTAGTGTTGAGCATGAATATTCGCAATTCTCATATACTCAACAAATATTACATTCAACAATTTGCGAATATGCAGCTGGATATTCGCAATGTTGATTATTCGACATAATATCACTGTGATTGGTTACCGGCATACATTGAGCATATCTGTGTGCATTGAGATGCGCAATACATGCACGTATATGTGATAGTGCTGCGCAGACGCGTTCACGAATCTTCCCGAAAATATGCATACATATGCACAATGTAAGACAACAATGCACAATCTAATGTCAAAGAATCCCATTATTTCGAATATCGAATATCCGTGCAAACATTACCAAATTACTCGAATTAAGCATATGCTGCTTAACACTAATCACGGGTACGCACCTATTGAAATCAATGGGAGGCATACAAAACACGCAACCACTATAATTTTGCCACACTTTGGAAAAATGTTGTGGAGTTCTGGTCTTAGGCTGCATTTATATGGTTGGGCGGTTGCAAATATGTGTGGGCAGTCAATTACCAGACAACCACCCCATGTTGTCCCCTTGGACAAACACCCAGTGTACATGACATGTTACTTCCACTGGGAGATTGCAGTTCATGGGTTGTAGCAGTCAATTCAGCCTTACAGAAGAAACCATTGTGTTTCCTAAAGATTGACATCAAAGTCCAGGTAGCAGATGAAGCATTTAGATGAGGCCCAAATAAAGATAGGTCTGGCCAGGGGAAGTACTAAATACCTGGAGATGTTACATGGGCACATTACTTGCGTTGCGTAGCAACTCTGTATCACTGACTAATTTCTAAAAAGTTTTTTTTTAATATCTGGACTAGTTATACAAAAATATATTGCATTGTAGCAAAAAGATTCCAAATATATTTTTTTCCAATATCAAGACTTATTCTCTGTACACAGCAGAGTATTATTGAGAATCCAAAGGAAATGCAGTGCTAATGGGCTTAACTGTATTTGCAGACTTCTTTTGTATGTATGGTTAATTACTCCGACGCGTTTTGCCTTCAATAAGGCTTCTTCAGGGAGACATTTAACCATCTGTTTATCTAGTCCAGATATTAATAACGACTTTTTAGAAATTTATCAATGATACAAAGTTGCTGTAAAAGCCCTGTTTAGTTTTTTGATTGGGAGCATTGGACCCCCCTGGGATATAATATTAATATATACAGGGCTTTTTTTCTGGCGGAAAGCACTGGAACGGTGTTCCGCCACCTATTTCCACCCTGGCCCCTAATACTTGCTAGCTTCCGGGCCGGGCCAAATACTGTGAGACCTGAGAACTCCCGCAGCAGGTCTTGCAGGATTGGGAACGTACGCAACGTCGCCGTGCGCAGCCTGCCTGGGACCGGTGCCCGGTGAGGGGGGGAAATGAGCAGGAGCCAGAGTGAGTAGCACCTGCGTAGTATATGGGGTGGGGGCCCCCAATGTGACAGGGGCCCCTTCCAGTGTCACAGATGCATGTGCATATGTCCTATACCATGTGTGTATGTTGTTGCCTCACCATCCCTGGGCATTATGGATTCTATGTGTGCCATGTATCCTGCTCTGCCTGGCCCTCGCACTCATGTCACAAAAAAAGCCCTGGATATATACATTGTGGGGTGTGGCAATGGTTTATTTACTAAAATTTCTTGAGACCCCTGCCGATTATTGATATATTTTTACATTGAAATAAGCCTATAGCAGCAACAAGATGACCAACAATGTAGGGAAGGGAAAGAAAAGTTTCATGGAGAAAGCCACACAAGATTATACAAAACATTATGTTCTATGTGTTGTTTGCTTGGTGTACCCGCCAGGTTTATTCCCGTGTGGAGTCACGGCAGTCTCCTGTCTCTGGCTCCTATGAAGAGGAACTCATCTTCCTTTTTTAAACCTGTTGGTGAAACGACTTGACAACATAATTATAGTAATTCTCTGTGCTGCCCCCGTTCAGGCATACAGAACACCCTCCTCCCCTCACCGCACCCTTCCAAAAAGCGGCTCCGCACACACACAAGCCAAACCTGACACTCATTATCGACCACCTATAAACACATTAATGGCAGGGTGCTATTATCCACGCCACGACCTGACATTCACTATGACTGAGGCTCACTTTGTTCTATTCAACGTCTATCACTTTATACACAAATATTTTAATATGTAATTCTGCTCAGCTGTTGCCGGTCAAAGCGATTCCTTTCTGTATTATACATTAAAGTATATTAATTCCTGGGAATGTCAAATGTTTACCAAAACAGCTAGCAGTGAAGCAAAGTCATTTTTTACAGAGACCGCTCAGGATAACTGTTCACAGTCACTGGGAAATAAAACAGAAGAAGACAATGGCTCAAGAGCTTACACTCAAAATTGTATAATTTGAATAACAGACTAGAGATGGTCGATTTTTTTTTAATTCAACCATTGCAACGATTTTGAGTTAATTGAAAAGCCCCTGAGCATGGTATCGTCACCAAACTTGCTGGAGATGTAGAGAAGGGTATATACTACAAAAAATTATGATTCGAACATAAATAGGTTTTGCATAAATTAAGTTCAAAGTTAAGTCAAAATGTCAAAAGTCAAAATTTAAACTTTAACTTTTGACAACTTTTGACTTCATTTATGCAAAAACGACATACGCTAGAGCAAAACCTTTTTTTATAATGTTCCCACAACCCTTCTCTATATCTCCAGTAATTTTCATGGGCTTTCTTATCAACTCACAAAGTCAGCTAGTTGAAAAATTTGACCATCTCTATAATAGAAATATGATATTGATATGTTAAATGAAGGCTACAGGAAATTAGACTTAAAGTTGTTTTACATTTTAACTCTGTGGCAGTAGGTTTGCCAAATCAAAGTAAAAATTCAAATGAAACAACTTTGTCCAAAATATTTACCTTTAATGTAGAGATTTGCCTGCAGTACTTATATTGTGCCACTAGATGTCCCTAGTCAGATTGCCACCATCATATAAACCACTTCCTTCCCATTTCTGAGCCCAGGTGCTTCTGCTTATTGTGACTAGAGAGTGGCAACTCTTTTCTCTGTCAGTTTCTCCAATCAACACAAGAACTGTTAGAGAACTATCTACAACTATCTAATATCTCCAGGGTCAGCACCACAACATTGGACAGCCTCATGTAGTTGCTTATCAATCAACTGGTAGTCATTTCACTGCCCAGTAACTGGATGGGAAGGACTCTATGAGCTCTGTATAAATTTCAGGACATGACGGGTAGGTGGGCTTTCCTCCATGTATACAACTCAAAGCATTATTTTCCATTTTCAATGGATTTCTATATGAATTGGTCCGTTCATGTAGGTGTGTCTATCTGTATGTGTACAAACATGTTTGAGATGATAGAATGAGATCTCTAATAGAGTAAAGATCGTCTTTTGTGCTGCTTTCCAGCAATAAAAGCCATCAGGAGCCTGACTGCCTCCCTGACAATGTTATTTCTTCTATAACAAAGAAATATAATTAGAGGGTTTTATTTCCCTTTGAACTGCGAGCCGTACTTACGACTGTGAAAGTTAAATAATCTCCAGCGGTGACAAAACCTACAGGTGCGACAGATTTGCATTTGTAGGTCACCTTTAAGATTTGTAAGCACGGGAGTAGGGAGCCTTTAGGGCGAGTGTTTAACACTCTTCAATTTAAATTTTATTGGGAGGATGGAGCCGTCGGTGGCAATGCGAAAACAAAGCGATTAACTTTTATGGTGATTGCAGCTCTATGAGATTAACAAGTTGTTTTATATACAGAACTGTGGCACAAAGAACACAGCAAAATAAGCATACTCCATTATGCTGGCCCCACACATCTATGCGACCGACATAAAATCAATAGTTTAAGAGCTTGTTTCCATTATACGTCGGGACCCCCTTCGCTAAGCACATTGCTTGGCAGCAGGGCCGCCGTCAGGGGGGGACAGGGGGGACTCCCGTCCCGGGCCCGGGCAGCTAGGGGGGCCCGGGGATCCGCACGTCGGGGCACCGAATCGGCACAGCAGTCAGCTGTCACTGGGGGGTGTGGCGGTTTGGCCGCTCGGAGTCGTGATATTTCTGGTAGCACTCCCCCCCACCCCCCGTCAACAAATCCTCCGATGGGGCCCGGACATTTTTGCTGTACCGGGCCCCATAATTTCTGACGGCAGCCCCCAGGGATCCCGACGGAGCACATAGACTTTGCATGCATGCAGAGGCTCAACTTACTTGACTACGTTCAGCCTTGCATCAGCAGAATGGCTCGACACAGTGAAGACACAGCATCTGCTGGGCAGGTAAGTAAATGTGCTCCGTCTGGACCTCCCGCCAAGCAATAGGTTAATGGAGGGGTCCCGATGTATAGTGGAAACATAGCCTTAGTCAATCAATAGAATCGAGCAACCAAACGAGCTATAATTGGTCATGTTGGAAAACTTTTGTCGATGGTTTTGGGGAATTGTTTCAAAAAATTTGTATCTGTTGAATTTTGGAGCATGCGCACATCTTTATCTTCATAACTGTAAAGCAATCTAATGAAGGAAATAGTTTTGCATTGCTCACACATGGGTGGTAGGACAGTTAATTGATATTAGATTGACAGTTGATATTTAAACTGCACAAGACGATCATATAATGAATCAATGAAGCAAATGTTGATGTGTTTATGGCTATGTTAAGCTTGTCTGGCACACTTTCTTTGGTTCCACCATTTAAGCCTATATGGCTGCCAATTTGGCAACATTTACCACCTCCCTAGCGTTCTACCTGTACCGCACCATTTTTAACACCCCTTCCCAGTAATCGTGACGTGATCGTGGAGGTGCCGGAATCCTGGAGAGCACATCGCCGCAGTGTTCATGGGAGCCCAGCTGGTACGGAGTTTGTTTTTCAAACAAACTGCTAACGAGCTGGGCTCATCATGAACGCTAGGGAGGTTAATCGTTTCTAGGAGATATTCCGGTGGAATGTCCCTGATATATACAACTGGTAAAGGATGACAGTACCAAAAGCGATCGTTTTGTGTATTTGAAGGTGTTGGGACATTTCTAGCTGCTGGTTTATTCCTTGGTGATTAGTGGTTGAAACAAGAGGCAGCCAGGGATATAAGGTTTTCAGAAGGAAGTCAGCTATTGCATTCTCATTTACTAGACCATCATAAAGAACAGAAGAACTGCATTTGCCATTCCTGAATGATTGAAAAGTGCAGTTTGGATGGTCATGAGACCACACATTCAGGTAAGTACCGTATTTTATTACGCTATAAGACACACGGGATCATAGGATTTTTAAAATTATTAATATATATATATGTATTAAGAGCCCGAAGCACAGCCATCCACATATGAAGTGAATATAAAAAATTAGGCAAGACTGGACCATAACCAGATTGCTCCAGCCAAGCCGAATAGTTCCAGTAGAGGGTGCAAAGTATTTGCTTTATACTTGTAGTACCCATTCTTTATATCCTCTGACCAACTGACACATTTTAAAACCTGGCACTTACAACTTACGTATGAGAACCTATTTACATATGGGAAGAGAGATGAATCTGTGTCACATAAGTTTATTACTGCAATGCAGAATGTTAGTGTAAATGCACAACTTACCTAGCTATTACAAAGTTATTATGTTCAATGTGA
Source organism: Ptychadena robeensis (assembly GCA_036250615.1). NCBI lineage: Eukaryota > Metazoa > Chordata > Amphibia > Anura > Ptychadenidae > Ptychadena > Ptychadena robeensis. The sequence goes on along the minus strand of CM070038.1, from coordinate 28,789,646 downwards.
CAAAAGTGTGTCTTCTTGTGGTAATAATATCACTTCCAGAACACAACTTCATGCTGAATTATAACGTTAGTGGGGTACTTTAAAGGATTACTGACCACCCACCTTGGCCACAGGAAATGTGGTGAGGAAATGTGACTATCCTGAAGATCCCAGGTAACAGATATATGAAGGTATTGTCTAAAATCAGACGTATAAGGCAGGTACAAGGAAGAAGATGGTCAATTTAGGGGTGAAAAGTGCTCCTTTAATTTTACTTTGGACAGCAGTAGTCCATCCTAAAAGGTATGTGTGTGCAAAGCCTAGACAGAAAGTGAGCGAACTCCCGAATTTGAATTGTTCACAAAGTGATAGGAAAATTTTTAATAGGGATATCTATTCTGCATACAATAGTCTAATAAGGCAACTGATCTCCCTCTGGGATGTACCTTCCAAATCCTAATATTGGGTTGTACTACTGTGGTGCTTTATAGACACATACTTGCTGGATTTTTGGATTCAGGAAAAGTCGCTTGCTGGTCCTTTGTGAACAAACCTTACAATTGTCATTGATGAAAGGCCCCTCTGCTTTATGCCAACAAATAAAGCCTATGCCAGCATAGATATGTTATACTAGAGTTTATGTTAGTTCTATATATGTTTACACTGATATAACATTAATATTACTAACATAGATAATATTATTGATAAACCAAGGCTAACCAAGTTGATGTCTTGCACAGCAAACATAGCAGACACAAGGATCTGGGCTTTGCCATTGGAAGTACAATGCTTAGGCTAAATGAGCAATGTCTCCTTAAAATGGTCAAGGAAAAAATGTTATCTCGATTATCTATTTTTTTCCCAGAATTGAACAATCCTCTTTATAATGTTCCCTCTAATTTACTCCTTGTTTCCATGGAAACTCGCCTTCTTCATAATCTATCAGCGTTCTCCAGTTAGGGCGCTGGACAGCCTTGCCGGGACCTCATTAAGTATCATCCCACACATTGGAGAAATGGTCGGTGCACTAACGACCACACAATTTACATGACAGTCTTGTACAAGGAGGACTTGGCCAATAATTGATGGACTCCGGTTAGTGTTGTCTGTTGCTGATTAACCTAATTTTAACTACAAATAGCCATGGCAATTACTCTTCTTTTGGTGCCTTACGTTTAAATAATGATACTTTTGCTGTTCTTCAAAGGCACTTTGTAAAGTCTTTGCAAGTGGAATTGCATTTGTTGACATTATCAAATGTTTGGCCATTACGGACATGCCTTCTATGGCTTTGATGACTTAATGGACTTAGGCTAGGCACACAAGGGTAGATCTGTAAAAAGATTTGAGTACAATCGGCCAACGTGCGCACCCACAGAGCTTGATTGTACTCTAATCTGTTTACAAATCTACCCGTGTGTGCCTTCCTTCGAGCAGGATCAATAGCTTCCGCTCGTAGAAACTCGATTAAATGTTGTTCCAACATGTTGGAAAACCCTGTTCAATCTCCATTAGTTTGAATAGAGACATGAGTCTACATTAAAAGTATTGGATGTGCTGCTGCTCCTGCCTCCTGCACAGCCGTCCGCTGTCAGTGTGCAGGGGGTGGAGCCAGCACATATCTCTGTGTGAGGCTGAGGCTGTGTGGGGCTGGCGGCCTTTCTCCCTAGCTGACAGCCCGTGTTGTGATTCACTCACTCAAGGCTGCAAGCTAGGGAGAACGGGTCCCCATTGAACAGGAATCGATGTGCCCATGTGGTGCACATTGATTTCCGTTCAATTGATCCCAGATCAATCACAGCGTGGTGACGTCACAACGCTGTGACTGATCGGGGGTCGATTGCATGGGAATCTACCCGTGTGTGCCTAGCTTAAGTGTGAGGAGCATACTTCCCTTCCTTGCCCAACATAGTTATGTTTGGGGCTTTGGAATGCATTCACCAACATTCCTATGACTTCTCCATTTTTGGTGGAAATGGAGAAGTGTGAAAGAATAGATATTAGGGAGCTACCATTGCTGAGTTATTTTTTATGCCCATTTCATAGGTGGACTCCTGGCTTGGAAGGTGCCATGTTGACATCACAAGGGTTTGTTTCAATACAAACAATTCAACAATAGCAGCCCAAATGTTTCTCTCCTTACTTTAAGAGGGGTTTCTTAAGCCACATAGTTGCCTATTACATGTGTATATGACACAAACAAACAAAGTGTTAGGCCAGGGCTCCACATGCGTTAAAACCCAGTAAACCACAAACATTTTTACCACAGTGCACGGGCCGCCCATTGACGGCAATGGGGCTTTGACATGGCTAGCCCATCAGAGCTGCAGATACATTGGTCCAAGTTGGTCAAGTTAATTTCGACACAGCAATCCGCATCTACTGGAGGCTTGCATGGACATCAGAAGACCCCATAGCAGTAAATCCCTAGCCTTAGAGAGCAGTTCTTTGAAGATGCAAATGAACTCCTGACCTTCATTTGACCAAAACTGCATCAAGTCAGAAAAAAAATCATATTTCAAGTATGTATTTACCAGTTTGATTGGGGTTCCTTTTTAATAACATGGACACGTTATGCATACATTTCTTACTCTTAATTTAAATATTGTATTAATATAAATGCTATATCTTTTATAAAATAATATATTGTTTTCCCCCTAAGCTAGAAAACCACTCCAGTACAAAATTAACTTAAGTGCCGTGCCTGGATTTCCTGGTTATTAAATGCATTATTCATTGTGGTTCTCACTGTAAGCTTCAGCCAGTTCTGCCAGAAGAAGTCTCTGGAATTAGGAAGCACAGAAGAACTTCTATAACTTCCAACCTAAGAGCTTCTATTCCAAACCATTACCAATGAGCTAGCCTTGGTATTTTACCTTCTGCTCTGCAGATCCACAGATGGGATGAAGGTAGCCACTCAAGTATAGAAACCAACTCATAACGACTAAAGCTGGCCATAGACCCTAAGATTCCCCTGAGATAAATATGATCGGAACATGCGATTGAGTCTTCGATCATAAGTCATACATCGATTAAAAAGCTTACCCTTTTTGGCTACACCAAAAAAATGCAATTGGAAATTATGGAAGTGGGATATGGTCTCCATGTGTCAATTGATAGAACGTCCCTCGACTCCCTATTGATCGACTAAAAATTACAGACATGTCCTATCCCTGCACAATGGATTTTTCTTGTGATTTCTTGTAATTTTGGTCGATTGCACACTTTATGCATGCATCGATGACAGAGATCGATCTGTCAGAAATCTTTACGAAAAATCATGATGTCTTTGGCCAGCTTTAGGGATAGATAGATAGATAGATAGATAGATAGATAGATAGATAGATAGATAGATAGATAGATAGATAGATAGATAGATAGATAGATAGATAGATAGATAGATAGATAGATAGATAGATAGATAGATAGATAGATAGATAGATAGATAGATAGATAGATAGATAGATAGATAGATAGATAGATAGATAGATAGATAGATAGATAGATAGATTTCCTCAGGTAAATACTTCCTATATAAGCTCTCTTATGTTACATTAGATGAAGCATAGGCTTGGCATCCAGGGCACCATGGAAGATGTTTGGACGTCATATTATTTGCCGTAATGGTTCCGTTATACATATTCCGTTATATATGAAACATGTATATGGTTCCGTTATACATGAAACAATCATCTGTCATATTATCTAGTAGGTTCATAATCTATTCAATGCCTTTCCATTTGTCACATTAATAAAACAGGTGACGAGCAGACACCATAAGATATCCGATAGCCAGTAAGGGCTATGTTCTGACCCTCTCTGACTTTATTGCTGGGTTCTTGACTTTAAGGCTATACGTTGAGCCTGTACTTTAAAAAAAAGGTTTTACATAATGGAGACAAATGAGGACAAAATGTCTACAACTCCACTTTCCTCATAGTCTATGATATATTGCCAATTCTATCTGAATTTGTGCATGCCGGTGATCATTCACTTTGATAATGCAATGCAGTCACATGGTATCATCAACTATTTCTATCCTCTCAGAAATTTTGAGCTCTCTTAGGGCAGAATATAGTATCATACTATACTTTGCCCTAAGAGAGCTCAGAATTTCTGTCATCATTGTCAACCGTTAAGACACAAATACACACCCTTTACATTAAGAAGAAATAAGGTTGTTTGGGCACACTTTTCTAACTGATACACATGGTTCCAGTGACACCTGCCTTGAATGGACTTTCCTTTGTGTTGAAGAGTAGAGATGGTCAAATTTTTTGACAAGTTGTGAGCTGGTTGCAAAGCCTCTGAAAATGGTATCATCCCCACAATTGCTGGAGATGTAGAGAAGGGTTGTGGGAATATTTGTAAAAAAAAAAGGTTTGCTTTAGCACATGTAGTTTTTGCATTTCCAACTTTTGAAATTTGGACTTGACTTTGAACTTCATTAATGCAAAAACTATTTGTGTTAAAACCATGCTTTTTTTGTAGTATACCCTTCTCTATAGCCCCAGTAAGTTTGGAAGTTCAAGGACTTTGCAATTAAATCGAAAATGTTGAAAAGTTCAAATATTCGACCATCTCTATTGAATAGTTTTCCATTCACTTTCTTCTGCTTTAATATTAATTATTTTATTCCAGTGAAACTTTTTTTTTTTGCTATGGATACATTTTCAATGTTTTTTCCATATTCATTTAAATAAGAAAAGTCCATTCATTATTTATTCTGATATGGATCAGCAAAGGCTATCTATGATTCATTTCCTCCCTACTGAAGAATAATGGATAGTATCCACTACCAGGCTACCAAATTAAATTCTATCCTAGGAACCAAGAGAAAGCTTTGGGAAAGCTAAAATTTCACAACAAAGGTGTAAACCTCCTTTAAGATGAATTTGCTTGTTTTATGTATCCCACTGACCTTGGGGATTTAAGATTGGTTTCAAAGTAACAAATAAAAGCTGGAATGCGCACTCACCGCCCTCTCGGAGAAATCAGCAGGAATCTGTTTTATTACCCATATTTTTGTAGCCTATAATGAAGCCTCTTTTATTATTTGGTTTCAAATGGCGCTATTAAGTCATCCGTCAGCGTCTTTGAAACGGTTTTAGGTTTAGTGGGCATGCTATTGGCATCATAAGCTCTTGTCAACCCGGTAGGAGCCGGCCTGTTTGATAAGATTATAATTTTGTTTATATTGTGCTATAGGATGACACGCTGAGTACAGAGCGAGTAAATCGCTATTGTCAGCAGGTTAAATAAATCTTCTCTAAAATGTAAGTGTTCTTCTCATGCTATGTCATTATTCCCTCTATACCTCAAGTGTTTGGGGATGGCAAGCTGTATCTCAGATGCTGTGGCCTCTTTACCAGGAAGAAACTCGAATAATTATATCTTTAAGAGTGTAAAGTCTTGTGATGGACCGGTCATTGAGTGCTGGAAAGCCTACCATTACTTCTATCGCTGGAATAAACACTGAATTCAATTTTACTCTCAAAACCTTCCGGATTTGTTTAAGCTGTAAGTATTCCTCCTGTTCTTCCTCGGCAGCTCAATGAATGTTTACGTTAAATCATAGGCAAACATTGAGACCCAAATGGATGACTGTCCTTCATATGGCTGGAAATCCTCAAAGGAAAACGCTAAATATACAATTAAAATTCATATTTGTACACTGCCAAGCCTGTCAAAAGACGTACCCTTCTGTGATCCAGGCACCCCCATTACACAACACAGACTGGTGGCCACACTTTTAACCACTAAGCTTAGTTAATAACCAAACTGCTTATATCTTGCTGAAAATAAAAGAATATCAGTAGGCCACTTAGGATATTGACTTCTTTATTCTATTCTCACCTCTTGTGTGCACTCTGCCAGTGTTGGATTGGAAACATAGTACATAATAGTAGAAATGTTGGCTCACAGTGCAAAGAAAACTTATATTTTGTATGTCTACCAGCAACAGGAGGTTTTTACTATCTGCCAGGAGTATAGCTTTAAAAGAAGTAGGAAAGACTGCATACACTAACACAGATCCTAACTATGTCAATAACATGAATTGTGATTATATACAGCTATTTGGACTACACTTATTGAGATAAACGTGTCTCTGTGTTCTATGTGTCTTTCTACATGGGTCGGTCTGCTTCTGTGTGTTTATGTGTCTTTCTACATGGGTCTGTCTGCATATGTGTGTCTATGTGTCTTTCTACATGGGTCTGTCTTCATATGTGTGTCTATGTGTCTTTCTACATGGGTCTGTCTGCTTCAGTGTGTTTATGGGTCTTTCTACATGGGTCTGTCTGCATATGTGTGTCTATGTGTCTTTCTACATGAATCTGTCTGCATAAGTAGATGATTATGTGTCTTTCTATATGAGTCTGTCTGCATATGTATCTTTCTACATGTGTCTGTCTTCATTTGTGTTCTATGTGCCTTTCTACATGTGTTTGTCTCCATTTGTATGTGTGTATGTGTCTTTCTACATGGGTCTGTCTACATATGTATGTGCCAATGTGTCTTTCTACACAGGTCTGTCTGCATATGTGTGTATAAGTGTCTTTCTACACATGTCTGTCTTCATATGAATGTATCTATTTATCCTTTTACATGGGTCTGTCTGCATATGTATGTGCTTATGTGTATTTCTACACTGGTCTGTCTGCATATGTGTGTCTTTGTGTCTTTCTACATGTGTCTGTCTGCATATATATGTGTCTATGTATCCTTTTGCATGTATCTGTCTGCATATCTATATGTCTATGTGTTTTCTACATGGGTCTGTTTGCATATGTGTGTCTTTTTACATGTGTCTATATACATAGGAGTGTCTATGTGCCTGTCTACACATGTCTGTTTGTGTGAATGTGTCTTTCAAAATGTGTGTGTCTGTCTGCGTGTATTATTATATATATATATTTTTTTTTTACCATAATAACTTTTATTGAAAGTTTGCAACATTACATAAGAGAATGACGTTCAAGTAAAAAATTTTGACTGACATTTACTGACATTTGCATCTAGAAATTATTATATTTAAGTACAATATTTAGTTCAGAATTTTTTTCTTTGTTTTCAAACCTGAAAACCTAGGCATGTCTAATGTTGAGGTGGTCTTACACTGCATAAATTACGGTTATTAGATACTTAATATATAACAAGTGCTTGTAACTAAGAATAAAGCTTGTTCCAACACACAAAGTGGATTAAACCTGAATAGCGTGATTACCATCACAGTGTTCAAGCTCTTCTTGCTATTGGGTGACAATGCAATGTCATCTAGTTGTGCTCCTGGGTTGTCACAAGCTGGAGACCACAAGCTGATATTGTCATTATTTGGGAACCTACCATAACAAAACACATTGAAGCCATTGTATATAGAAACGAAGAGACTACAAAAGAAGATGAAGGAAATCAGCAGCACAGAAACAGAGCAAAGAATAAAACATTTAAACAGCATTCATGGGGAAATAAGTGAATTGTTTGTAATACACAGTTGAGCTTAGATCTGTTTAAAGCAATAAACTCTCCATGTTTCGACGTTTTTATGTTTATGAGGTGTAATTATATGACAAGTACAGTTTTTGTATTATGTAACAATTCCATCAATTCCAGCAGTTTAATTAGCAGTAAATGTGGCAGATTATTCGAGAAGAGGGGAGGAGGTTATACCCCGGAATCTAAGCCACAAACATTTTTATCATTGATTGATCTATTCATAGGAAGCTCGGCCATATATAATAATCACATCACAGCAGATTTCCTAATATCGGAACAGTTAATTGCACCAAGCATTAGTTACATTTTAATGATCCAGAATATAATGAGAGGTCACATGGGCATTAGGGTGGTCGATAAGGAATTGCCTGTGGCCACTGTATAACCATTAGGATACGGCTATTAATCAATGTAACTTGTGTATCTGTGTGCTATGAATCTACTGGCTGATCCGGGGGTATAGGGCAACCTTCTTTTTCATGGTAAGCATGGGCTATATGTTCACCAACATTTGGATGAAAACTGGACCAAAATCTCCTTGTTCCTGTTTCTAGACACTTCAAATATGTCCAGCATGTTGTTATGCATTAGTTAAACTGATTTTTATTACATATTTATGTATATTGCGTTATTATGCATAAGTTAAACAGATTTTTAATAAATATTTATGTATATTGTGTTAAGGCAGTGCATCTATTATTAATAGGTTGCCAATGCACCCCAAAGCATAAAAAACATGAACTTTATTACTACAATGCTCTACCAGTGTGTTGTGGTGCATGGTAAGACATGTTGAGACTCTATGGCAGAGGTGAGCAAACTACAGCCTGTGGGCCATATGCAGCCCGTTTAGTCCTCTAATCTGGCCCTTTGTCACCTTGTTGTCAATACACTCTGTTTCCTCTCTGCTTCTTCTCTTCAATAAGTGAAGATAATGCCTAGAGGACGATTTTAATGGTCTTCTTTTAGAGATCATAGTTTGCCCATGTCTCCGATAGAATGTTTACATTAACTAGCCAAAGCCTCTTTTTTATATATATTTATTAATTAATTCCATATTTTTTTTTACCTGGCAGTATGATTACTTTTTTTCCCACCTAGGCTGGGAGGGCGTGGGATTGGATGGCTTGTTTTTTTCAGGTTCTTTGTCCAGTTCCTCCTTAAAATTTGTGGCACACGAGTCAAAACGTTTGCCCACCCCTGCTCTATGGCCAGATGGGACATGGGGTACCAAAGCAAACCACAAATTAGGTGTCACAGCGCAATGCATCAGAGTGAATGTGCGCTGAGATTATCCACCTAGGCAAAGTAACTGGTAAACTGAAGAGAGGGGGTAAAAAGTTGTCAGTGTTTCCTATTAAACCTGCTACCATGTTAAATTATTATTATTAAAATGAATTTCTATAGTGCCAGCATATTACGCAGCACTGTACAATACATTAGAGTGGAGATACAACACAGTATAACACACAGGTACAGGTAATGACACAGGAGGAGTAGAGGACCCTGCCCGGATGGGCTTACAATCTAATATGTTAAATGTATGGTTTAACTTCCTGTATAAGCACAGAGGCTGTACACTCTAGCCTAAATGATACTCATATAATGAATCCTTGATTGAATGAAAACATGCCTATTTCAGGCACCTGACCACTCTAACGGCCCCCATACATGTTTCAACTTAAACTGATTAATTTTTAAGCCAATCGACTGAAAAACAATGCCTGTCTACATGGGTCAATTGACCTAGATGAATTGAAATTGACCAAAAAAATTTACCGAAAAGTGATCGGACATGTTAAAAATTTTTGATCGATCGAGTATACATCAAATGTATATCAAATATTATTTTGTTGGGCCTGACCAATTTTGGTTAGATTTAATTAATTAGTATACTTATACTTCCGATGGCAGACATTTAGTGTGTTTATGATCAACTTTCTTCCATTATGCTTTAGATCAATCGAACCAACATCGATCAAATATCAGTTTCTCCATGTGGGGAGTATTTTGGTCACAGTTCAGGAAAATCGAAACATGCATGGTGGCCTTAATGGTATGTGTTAAGCCAGATCAAGACCAACCATCAATGAATACAACCACCTATTTCCAATGATGGAATCTGAATCTGAAGAACTGTGAAAGTTGCCAGTTTCCCAACATTGGTTGAAAATCAATTGGTTGATCAAACTCTACTGAAAAAAAACGATTATCCTCAGAAAGTACAAAACTGAGGTATCGACTGTGACTTCTGCTCTTTTGGGGGCCCTGGTGTATATTTCACATCAATAACAAGAACCTTAAGCCCCCCATAGACAGGCAGACTCCTCCATGCAACTTCTGTACAACCAACTTTTCTTCTACCAAAACCATGTAATAGGAGGACCTTTCTACACCTTCCAATCACTATGTATTCTATCAGGAAGGTCACTATACTACATAGTTGTTGGTAGGTCTCATGAAAGTTGTATGGAGGAGTCTGCCTGTCTATGGGGGGCTTTAAAGGCATTTATGATATCAGTATCTATCAGTTAAATCCAGCAAAAAATGTAATAAGCTGGTAAGCACACCACCAACTGGCATTTTAGTCAAATACATTTCAACCCAAAGTCTCTTCTGCTTGGAACTCGCTTGGAATATATCTGCAAAGTCCATTAAGTACTGTCAGGAAAAATCCAAAGCTCCTGAACATGGTAACATCTCCAGACTTGCTGGAGATGTAGAGAAGGGTTGGGGGTATACTACAAAAAAATTATGTCTCTAAAGGTGGCCATACACAGGTCGATTTTACACTAGATTCCTGGGCGATCGATCACCTGGCACGTGCACACCGATCGATCGACGAGGAATCGAGTGCAGCCCACCTTGACCGATCGACCCCGACCGATCGACATGGCCCCCAAATCGGACCGGCCAGGGAACCAACCTGTTGGTGTTTTCTGATCGATTTGGCTCACATCAAGGGGCGTTGACATTTGTGCATCGATCGACTGGTAACAGAATCGTCCAGGAATCGGTGGCCTAAGGTGGTAGGCACAGACTTGTATGGTCGATCGATCGACGCCTGTGACTTCACCGGAATCGATCGGATCGTCGATCGATCCACACCTGTATGGCTAGCTTAACACAAATAGTTTTTGCACAAATGAAGTTCAAAGTCAAGTCAAAATTTTGAAAGCTGAAATTTCAACTTTAATTTAGAACTTCTTATATGCAAAAACGACATGTCCTAGCACAAAACGTCTTTATGCCAGTGTTCCCACAACCCTTCTCTACATCTCAAGCAATTCTGGTGATGATATCATATTCAGAGGCTTTGCAATCAGCTCACAAAGGCAGCAAGTCCAAAAATGTGACCATATCTAGAGGTCAGCATCAGAAGTATTTACTTTTTTTATTTTCCCAAAGAGCTTTTGTAAAGGATCTGATTTTAGGGTCTAATGTACTTTAGTAAATGTGGAAGATTTAAAAAAAACAAAAAACAAATATAATCCAACTTTTGAAATACAAACAAATTGAAGCTTATATGAGATTTTAGACTCTATATTGAAAGCATCAGTTTTAAAATGATTGAAAGCAATTTGCAAATGCTTTTAAAATCTTGAAGCTCATATCTACATTAGGTATATTTATTCCTAACAGACTGGAATGGCCTCGTACGATTTTTGTATAACCTGCTTTGACGTGAAGCCACATTTGTGCGCAGGGTACAGAATGTATTCTATCCTGTAGAAACGGGCTCCATGAATAATTTACTCGGCTCAATTAATTATTTGATGCTACGTCGCACTTTAACGTTCAACCCCTGGATGACACGGTGAAAAAAAGTTTCTTGCTTGAGAGATACATTGAGGTACATTCTCCAGCAGGTCATCAATATTTAGGAGTTTTCAGACTAAGTTCAGCAAACATTTCTCAGCATCATCAAATTTGTTTGTACAATCTGAAGATATCTATAGGGAGGGAAGGTTCAGGCAGACAGCCAAGGACCATATGCATGCAGAAATTCAAATTTTCTCGATGACCAAAGCGCTCAATCTTCCTCTCAGATACTTTATGCTGCTGTGCAGAGGTGTATCAGATTTAAATAGCTTTACTAAACCTGTTTATAATACATTGAAGGAAAGACTCCTGCCTGCCACTTTCACAAAGTTCTGTGCTGAGTTAATGGTCCTTAGAGGAGTGTCTAAATTGGATCTAGTGTCACCTTCATGTATCTGTACAACAGGGCAGGAAGGGAATCAGTGCATGTGCCAAAAAGTAGCCAATAGATAGAAGGAGATACCAAAGAGATGAGCTCATCACTCTGCTGTGTCTTCCTTTTACTGTCCACTTACAAACCAGGACAGATCCAGAAAGACCTGTGCTCAAACGAAGACTTTGGGAGTTGATCCTGGCAAACTACATTAACCTCATGGGCGTTATGCCCGAACCCAGTACATTCACAGTTTGTTCTGAAAACAAAGTGTGCCCCGCCAGGGCTTCACTGCAGGCTAACTGATCATTTCCTGGCGCAGCGTGTTGGCGCCAAAGGGGCAAGAGGGGGGGGGGGGGGGGGGGGGGGGGGGGGGGGTGCCATAGACCTCCATGTCAATGGAGGAGCATTGCTTTTCCCAGCCCACAAAGGAGGGAAAAGAGTCTTTCGCCCCTTTTGTGTCTAAAAAAATGCCAGGGAGGTTAAGATATCTAGTGGAATAAAAAGTATTTAGGATCCTTTCACACTAAGAGAGTTTTTCACGTTGGACTCTGTTTCGCTCTCAAACATTGCCCACATAACTTTGCCAATGTCCTCAGTTACTTATTGTTATTAATTTTGCATTATACCTTAAAATGTACCCATAACAGATTTTCAGTATAGTTGTGGTTTCAGAGTTTTACCTGATTTTTACCCATTTATTCCTTCACTTCTGTATACTTCGCTGTTTGATTGTCTATGTAGCTTCTTACCATGACATTTTTCCTTACCTTGTTACTTAAGGTTCCATATGTACTTAACATTATATATGACTACTATGTTTATGTTATTACAAGCTTCATTTTTTGTACTGTGCTCATGCATTGTTACCATGCATAATGTAGTTTTGCCCTGACTCATTTGACTGTATTGGCTAATGTATGCTGTTTTTCTATCAATAAAACCTTATATTGGAAAAAAGTGTTAGCTTTTGAATTGTACAGTCTATTTGTGCCCCCATACTTGGGTGTACGTACATAGACAGTGTGTGTACATACACAAAAATGGCCTGCAGTGTAATTATATATTATATTTTTTAAAAAATACCAAAGTTGGCCCGTGTCTGTTTGAGTTTGACCCCCCTTATTTAAGGCATCACCTTATAGGAGAAACCAGCCAATGACTCTACCCACAGGACTCTACCTGGAAATGAAAGCCAGTAGATAGCGCACATTTCCCGGCTAAATCTTTTGGAGGAATTATAGAACATTTTTAGAAAATGAACTGCAAATTGCAGACGGGGCCGAGATGAAGCCAGACAATCCCAGGCAGTCTGCGTTTTCCATTTCCTCACAGGTGAGATCTGGAGTGATTAGACAAAGCACTTCTTAACGATTCATTTGCTTCACTAGCTCTTTAATTGGCTGTTCCAAAAAAAAAGCAAGCCCAATTTGCAAGACTGGGTACTTCATCCAACACAGCTTCGCACTGAGGAAAATGCTGTTTTGAAAAGTTGAAGGACTTAGGAAATTATTTGAAAGGTTTACTGCTAAAGCGGCTATATTACTATTAGCCAAACAATCCAATTTACAGCGCCTTCTGAAAATAATAGCTAACTTATCTTTACGCTAGGGAGCAAAAAAAGTAAATTGTTGTTGTTCGAACTGTAATCTCTGCATTTTACTGTTGTATGCAGTAACTGGAAAAATATAGAAAGAAGGAAGTTTGGGGAGTGGGTCATGTGATCTTGCCTGTTAACTTCAATTTTGGTCTCTAAAGGCCCCCACACATGTACCGAGTGGGGGCCGACCGATCAGCGATGGAGCACAGCGTGATGATATCAGCACTCCGTCGCCCACAGCATCGGTGGACACCCTTCGTGTGCCGGCCGTTAGTTTCACTGGGGATGCCGGTCTCCATTAAAACGTAAGGCATCGGCCAGAGAATATTGGACATGTCCTACCTAGCTTTGGGGCGACAGGGATCTATTGCCCCCTGTGGGCACTCCCGATCGACAGCCAATTTTGCTGCCGACCGACGGCCACGAGCGTGCACGCACATCGGTCGGCGGCAAAATCGGCCGCTGCTCGGTGCGTGTGTGGCGTCCTTAATTCTTCTAATTATACAATAAATCTGCTTTGGAGCATAAGAGTATATCCAATAGAAGTGTAAATATAAACCTAAGGCCCCCCATACACTTATCCATCTATGGACGATTTTCTGGACGACTCATGTCGTGCTCATTCACGCCGCTCACTCAGGGTTCAATCATCCACAAAAAGGAGGCACCCATCTGGAGAGATCATTCAGAATAGCACTGCAAATCAGTCGCAAGGCGGTTCCTTTCTGGTCAATCACTATACTTTGGATGGGAACCAGGGTCCCTATCTTACGGGGAACAATGTGTGAGTGGCCCACATTGCAATTCGCATAAGTTTGGCAAATGGCCAAAAGCAGCTGGGTGACATCACCACGCTGAGATCGCTGGACAAACGCACGGGAATCCATACGGGTAGCTTAACAAATGTACACAGCATACAAAAGAAATCAATGTCTTTCTAGGTAACAGATAAGTAGCCATTTAATGATGGAAAAGCAT
>CM070038.1:28738521-28775387 GCA_036250615.1 Ptychadena robeensis | reverse complement strand
CCCCCCCCCCCAATTTCTGCTAGCCAAAAGGACCACACTATGTTGTCTTACCTCACATGACCAGATCATACCTCTATAAATGTGGCTGTTATAGGAAGACCATAAATATTTGAGGACTGGTCCACTTTAACACTGGCCATTAAAATATTTACCATAAATATACTTCCAATTAAATGTGTACAGCAATGATCAAAACCTCAGAGGCTTAACTACCTTGGGTAATTAACATATAGAATTAGCATACGTTAATTGCAAATGAAGGCTGATATATTTAGCTGTAGCTTGTAGTTTGACCTTGGGCCAATTAGTGTTTGCTTTAACGTTGGTCATAGATTAGGCAATACTTGATAAAGCCTGGACAGTGATATATAAAATGAATATTAAACATATACTTCAAATAGATAAAACTTTATATAAACATGTATATATATGAAATCTTACCAGGTTGAACTGAACAGGGTATATGATGACAGAAACCTTCATGATTATTATTTTTATTAAAATATCCTACAAAAAATGTTTATTTACTTTTCTGCAAAAGTCAAGCTTTGATCCCCCCTTCTTTGACAATAGTAGCCAATATCTTTTCTAAATTAAAGGAGATCGGAAAGTGTGAGTTACGGGGTCAAGATGATTTGCCAGAAGAACACAGATTTCGAGGACATGTCCGTGGATGGCCTTGACATGAGTCATTCACCAAACTAACCTTAACTTTTTGCATTGGGAAGTTAGAAGAAATCTACTGAGATGGTGAACAAAGATCACAAAGCCTACCAAAGGGGACAGTATTAGTGATGAGCAGCATAGGCAATATTCGAATTTGATTTGATATTCGTAAATATAAAATTTGTGCGTATGCCCATGCATTGTGATAATATAATCGCAATAATGGTAGAATCGCATAGCAATTATCTTCCAAATTAATGGACACATGCGCTATTTATAATCGCATTGCATTGTCACAATGCAGGTCCATAATATCTCTAATATTTGAAATTGCGAATATACACCGCTATATACGCAAATTCTCCGAAAAGCTGATATTCGTCAAATTTATTCGCAATTCGAATAGTCATGCTCAACACTAGATAGTATCAAAGTTCTAAATTTCGCACTGATATCCAATGCAAAACTATGGCTGCCAATGTTATTTAAAATTTGCAGATACTTTCACATAGTGTAAGTCTCTTAATGTAATAAAAATCCACCCTTCCGACAACTTCCCTTAGCATTTCTTCATTCTTAACTGGGAAAGCCTAAGACTAGAAACAACATGCAGGGTGGGACACAAGAATGAGAGTAATTTCCGCTGCTGCTGTGACAAGTTTTGAAACCTGAAAGGAATTAATCAAAGTTTTATAAATCAAAGAAAAATTGTGGGAGGGAGAGTGGGAAATTCATCTGACGCACACTATCCTCCGACTGAAGTGTGGTGAATTCTCCTCCCACACTAAACTACAGGACCCCTCCTAGCAAGTGACACAACCAATCCGGTAGAGCTGGAACAAGATAATATAACAACATAACAAGGTGCCATGACAACATAACTAAGAATGTTTGTAAGATTTACTAACCCTTAGTATGCCAGCTCCTTCTTAACCCATGTAGTCACTATGCCTAGGTCTTTACACTGCGCCCTGGCACTTCCACATTCCAAATACAAAAAGTGACACTTCCGACATCACTGCTCTTGTCGCAGATCTAAAAGGGTCGAGAACCACTGTGCTAGAGGATGACAACATTTGGACATTTGGACAAAATTTTTTATACATACACCTATAACCTTTTAGTGATTGAATGTAACTTTTTTTGTCTGTTAGAAGACACATGCAGTGTAATGCAGAGAGAGCTCTCCATGGTGCTGAAGCTGCTCAGAACTATATAACTGGCACCATTCCTCATCTCAGCTAGTCATACCAGCCTAAGGAACAAAGTAACATCATATCAACTCCGGATTTCACCTTTCCAGCAGATGAATGAAACTTTACACAATATAACCTGTGGCTGCTCAGACTTCTAGCTACAGGAACGTATATAACCAATCAAATCACTTACATACATAAATGTGGCAAGGTATATCTGTACACTATAACACCATGAGTAACACTGGAATAGTAAAAGAAGCAACAGGAATTATAAGCATAAGCCCAATGAAATGACTGTATGAGGGAAAACTGGTGATTCTGTAGTCAAGGCATGTCTCCACAAAACAAGAGGCTGGATGTGATATCCACCGGAAACAATCAGGGTCAGCGCCAGAGCACCAGGAGAGGGCAGGCATGGACGGCCAATCAGGGAGGCATGCCTACGTCTCAGATGAATGGCTGCATAGGGAGGAGGCCCTAATCGAGCGGGCAAGCCTTCCTGACTGGGCGGGCCTGGCCCCCCCATGGCCCACCCATAGTGCCAGTGTTGGTAACAATGCACATAGAAAGACAAGAAAAGTTGAATGTCACCTCTAAGGGTGCCCATACACACTGTGATGAGTGCTCCATTGATGACTCAGGGGCCCGTCGATTGGAGGGGAATCAAGGCACACCACTTTAGTTGCCCAATTCCCATTCAATCCTTTGAATGGGGACCAGCTCCATCTAAAAGAATGCAGATAGAGCAGGATTTATGGACATGTCTGATACCTGCTTGATCGGCCTGTCTTCGAGCAGAATCGATTGATCCCATTTGAAAACAGGGGTGGCTGCATTAGATGGGCGCTAGATAGATGGCTAAGTCTAAACAAATAACATCTTAACCCCCTGTCTCAACTGACCAAGAAAGGAAGTTTAGCTCCCAAAAAGCATCAGTAATAACATTGGTGACATCTGGTATTTCACTCTTCATTTTGAGCGTAAGACTGTGTGAGTGTGACTTTTTTATATTATTTCCAATAAAATATTTTTGGATTTGATTCTTGAAGGTGCCCTAACTGTCTGTTTATTTAAACCATAATGGTGTAAAGCGTTTAACATCCTTGAAAGGCAGAAATGACTAAAAGCGGTTCATGAAGTATAGACAACTTACTGTATGTACTTAAGTATAGGTTGACTTTTTCAGCATTCAAAATTACAGCTTATATTCGAGTCAGGGTCCCTCCTGGGTAACCTGTGTGACCATGGAGGTGATACTGGGGTCTGCGTGGGTGTTTGCTATGTCTGTCCTTTGGCAGGTGATGGCCCTTCTCTAGTATGTAGCATCTCTATGGTCACACCTACCAGTGGCTCTTTGCTGATACACAGCATGGAAGTGTACGTCTCCTGCTGGTTTCTATATGTGTCACTCCATCATGCCTGGGGCAAGGCGGTGGTGACAATGGAGCAGCTTTATTTCCCACCATAGGCTTTCCCAGTTGTCATTGGTCTACCGCAGCTTATATTCAAGTTGGCTTTTACTCGAGTATATACAATAACACCCACCTTACACACTTTGCATTTTCTCTTTATACAATCCATATGACGTCCATTCCTTAAACTGCCAGGACCATGGCCTGTTATATTCTACCTTCTTTATATTTTTTAACTAGAAAAAGCCTTGGAGGTTCTGAATGGTATAAAAAATAGAAACACAGTACAATTCCCGACAACCATGGTCTAGCCATAAAAGAACTCATTTTGCCTCGTCATCTATATCAATAGGCCGGCCGAAAACTAAGCTTGTACCATTTTCTCTGTTATTGCTGCTCTGGGGTAATTAAAAAACGTCAGAATGATGAACCATTCCTCGAACCGAAGGCTGCGGCATACGGGAATGTTGGAGCACTCGCCGACACCATCGTAATGGAAGAAAATCTTCCAGGGTTCAGGGTCCATTGCCCCCTCTACAGCATTAGGAGTGAAATAATTTAAGCAACAGTTCAATACTCTAGGCTCGACCATCTTAAACACCCGACTGCTAATTAGTCAATTAGACACGCCAGGTAACGCTCTCGTACTGGCAATATACGGCAGCAAAGCCGATTAGCTGGAATTCAGAAGCAAACACGTTTTTTGCTTTTTATTTTTTTGGTACATGCACACAAACAACTCAAACTGAGTATTATAGATTTGCGGTAAGCCACTGATCAGCATAATGCATACAATAATATGTGGAGGGTATGTGTCATGCTTTAAATAAGAGCTTATATCAAGCTGTGGAGTTTTATAACAGGCCTAAACCTTAACTCTACACAAGCTGTTTAAGTGAAATACATAGCTCACTTACTATTTTTTCCCCAGTACAGCGGAAGAGACACCTTAATAGCTGGAGATGGGAGGGTTTTGTTTACAAACAAACCATCTATCATCACTATGACGGTGCGGATTGCCTACTTGGGACAGGAAGCTGGCAGTGAGATGGAAAACAAATTCTCAGCCATTTCTTATACCATCACATACCACACTTCTATGTCCACTGTTACATGCATCTTGTTGGGGCCTCATTTAGGCTGGGTCTACACTTTACCGACCCAGCAACTGCGGGTGAAGTTTTGGACACGTCGGTGTGTACATGTCCATACGCTGTTTGGGCGCTGTTTGAGGACAGATTGCCCACATGACAGGTCCTAAACTATTAGAAAACTGCAAAATCAGAAGTGTAGACACAACCTTAAGGCTTGAAACCAGAGAGGCCATTTAAGGACCTGGCTACTTATCGTTACAAAAAACAGAAGACTTGGTCATCATATGACTCTGTGGTGTCACTAAGCTAGGTGTAATCTGCTGCCAGAAACCCATGGTGTCCCCCCATATATAAGTGGCAATGTGTGTGTAGATATACTGTATATACAGTGCCATCTCTAGCTGTTCAGGGGCCCTGAAGTTCTGTCACGGTGCAAGTTCTGGTTTAGGGTCCCTGTCAACCAGTGGGGGTGTTGCGCGGTGGTTGCTATTGGCTCCCTCTCCCTGCAGATCTGAACAGCTGGCGATGGGGAAGGGGTGCATTGCTGGAGCGGGAAGGAGAAGAAGAAGAGGAAGGAGGAGCAGCATGTTCCTTTTCTTCTACTC
The DNA here is from genome assembly GCA_036250615.1 of Ptychadena robeensis. NCBI lineage: Eukaryota > Metazoa > Chordata > Amphibia > Anura > Ptychadenidae > Ptychadena > Ptychadena robeensis. Next base: position 28,770,411 of record CM070038.1, on the reverse strand, counting down.
CTTCCCCCTCCAGCAAATCCATCCAGCCACCCCTGTGGCAGCTCGTACTGTTCTGATCTGCACAAGAAGGGAGGGCACCAGATATGTGTGCGAGGGGCACACATAGACATATTCCGCATAGCAAGAGAAAAGGCCCTGTAGCAGTCATATATATATATATATAGGAAGTCACATACTTTGAAGCTGAAGTGTTTTAATTAACTTTGCCCAACCCCTTCCACGCTGCAACCATGGATTAGGACTAGAGGTTTGCTGTAGATGCACAGATATTAGATGATGCAGGAACTAGCAGCAGCCTCAGGAGTATACCATTTGGATGGGGTGGGGACAAGGCAAAGGCTATGCTGCAGCTGTCACACTGACATTGTAGCTGTTGTTGATGAGATTAGAACTCTTTAACAGCTGTGGTTAGAAAGATTTGTGCTTTGGTTACACCCCTCCTTAAAATGGTACCACTTGGTGCAGCCCACACCCCCTGATGCTGCTGATTATAGATTAAGGTAAGCAAACAAGATATTAATGAGAATTTAATTGTTTAATCAGAAATTAGCCAGTGGGTTGAGGGTATTATTTCGGGAACTACTTTAAGAAGAACAGTATTATCACTGTGCAATAAGTTGTGCATTAACAAATTTTTATGAAAAATGAATATACAATTGTAAATGTCATTTGAGAAAGCGTAGCTTGTTGTTGAGATGATCGGCTACGTTTATATTGTTCTGTAAATTTTCTGTCGAGGTGTGAATGCCCCATCAAATAGAATTCCCTTTTATAATCACAGAAAAAGTACTGACTGTCTGCCACAGGCACTTCACTAACACTTTACTGTTTTATTCTATTTTCCACAAGGCCCAATGTAATTATGTGACGTCCTTAGCCATCGTGTGCATTCGCCGGCACAAAACACAATTAATAAGAAGGAAACCTTTAAAGAAAGAGGCACATGAGGCTTGCTGATGAATGAACCACGCTCGAAAACCCAAATGACACCCAGCAAATCCTATCTTATCCTTTTTAAGTCCTTGCTCAGCTCAACAGACATCTAGTGAATATTGAAGCTCCGCCAACATCTCGGAAACATAAGAAAATCTCTCATTGCTTCAATGAAATACCCACTGATTCCTGAATTATCATGCACTTAATTCCCTCATTTAATTCAGAAGATATGAAAACAGTAAGTTACAGCACCATGCGGATCGCTAATGCATTAGGAAATAAGAATCTGTGCTAATTTACACTTTTAATCACAATGTATCATCTTTAATATGCTTTGGAGATGAATTCTGGGAGTGACTTCATATGAAATCTTTAGTGAATGACAGATATTACTATACATGTGTATACTCAGTTGCCGGTATATTTAACACACCTGCCCATCATAACTGACATATTTTTCTTGCTGAAGAGTAGTGATGGGTGATAACATGTTCGCTTCTCTTCCCCCGGCGAATAGTACGGGTGTTTGACCCGCCCTGTTCACCTGCGGGAAGAAGATGACTATTTTATCGCTGGCCGGATCAGGAGCAGAAAGATCCGGCCAGTGGAAGCATTTTTTCACCAGAGGCCAGGTAGAGAACTCGGTGTCTAGTGAAAGAAAATCGGCACACACCAGAAGTGACGTCAGTGACATCACTTCCATCTTTTTAAAAGTCTGATATGCCAGTTCGCGGACGGACCTGGCCGAAGTATAGCCATCACTACTGAAGAGGTCCCTGAGTCTTCACATGCTCAATTGGTGTTTGGACACAAAGAGGGAACAATGAGAGCGCGGGCTCCTAGTGACTTCTCAAAATAACCAGGAGACAACCCATATACCGTCTCACCCTGAAGAAGTGGTCTGAGGTACCACGAAACGCGTAGATGTTGCTTCAATAAAATTCTGTGTATTTTTCATCGGGGGCCTACTAGAGGCTTATTTTTACCTGGGAATCACCAATAACCCTTATTATTATATTTTTCTTGTTTGGGTCTACATTAAAATATTATTGACATGTCCCCATGTAGAACTAAAATATAAAACTATATATTCACAGTACATATCCACATTTTACACTTGGTTCTTGTCAGGATCCGCCAGAATCAAATAAGGATGGGTAGGAGAAGCAGAAAAAGATTGGCCATCAAATTAAATGAAACCTCTTGCCAAAATCCAGGCGGAAAGGTTCCACTGGCAGGGCTCTTGGGGACATTCAGGGGTCTGCTGGGAGCTCTTCCCCTACTCCGTCCACGAGCGGGCCGGAGGGACGCGGGGCGTGCGCCGCCCCCGCGCGTGCGCGCGCTTCCCGCGCATGCGCACGAGCGCACGCGCTCGCCTTCGCCCGAGTTTTGAAGACCTTGGAAGGGGAGTGGGTCCTGGGGTCCGCCCTCCCTCCGGGGGCGGCCCCAGGTGAACACTTCCTCATAAAAAGCCTGCCAGTCCTTGCAGCCAGTGCTGGTGTGGTAAAACAGCTTGCTGTGTCCGGTTCATGCTCAACCTTGTGTTACTCTGCTTGACTTCCTGGTACCCGACCCTGCTTTGTTCTCGACGACTCTCTAATCTCACGGGCTTCTGACCCTCGCTTGTGTTTGACCATCCCTCTTGATTGCGCCTGCCTCGACCCACGCCCTGTACCACGACTACGTTTTGATTGCCGCTGCCTCGACTCACGCTTGTACCACGACATCCGTTTTGCTTGCCGCCTGCCTAGACTCTGCATTGGACGTTTGACCTTCCCCCTGAAAAGGGGTTCAGCCTCCAACGGACACTTGCCTGCACCTTCCTGGGGGGGTTCACCAGGGAAGCAGGACCTAGCCACCCGAGTGCGGGAAAAGACCACAGGGGCCCTACAAGGGATCCCTGCCTATCTCCACATTAGGGGGGGTCTGGGAGAAGACCCTTGGGTGGCTTAGATTCCTGCTCCTGGTACCCCCGTGCTAACCCAGGATCTGCAGCATAACAGATTACACCAGCCTTGATATCCCTGGGGAAGGTGTTTTCGCTGAACTCTGCCAACAAGTCCAAGACCTCACCGTTTCTGTTCTGGAGCTCAAGAGCACAAAAGACGGCCACGAGCCCAACCGTCGGAGCCTCCTCTCCGCTACCTCCTGAACCCAGACATCCCTCTGCCTACGAGATTCTCGGGTGACCCGGGGGGAGTTCGACACATTTCCACAGTGCCTGCCTTCATATTTCACTCTCCTACCGCTGACTTTCCACGACGAACGGATCAAAGGTCGGTACGGTCGTCTCTCTACTCCAGGGTGAGCCCCAGCGGGTGGGCATTCAAGCTGTCCAAAACAACAAGCCAGCCCTGTCCCTTTATAGTTAGCATAGATTTAGTGAGTTAGAAGGCCCGTTCGGGAAAGTTGTCCCAACTATACAACGACCCCCCGCAGGGCTGAGACAGCGGACGCTTCAATCCGTGTTCTGCGACAGGGGCGACGAACAGTGGAGGACTACGTCTCTGATTCCATCGGCATCCTCAGACCGGATTGGAACGACTCCGCCCTCCGTATAGTCAGTTCCGGGTGGGACTCTCCGCACCCCACAAAGATGAACTTGCCCGAGTCGGAGTCCGCAGTCCCCAAGACCCTACAAGTTCAATGGACTTGTCCATCGATATCGATCGTCGCCTGGGAACGTAGGGAGAGAGGGCCGTGTGGTACCCATTTCTGCAGCCTCCGGGGTTCTGTCCCTATTCCTCGCTCGTTCCCACACCCAACGTCCCCCTCCAGGGACCCTCACCCGAGACATTGCAGACCGGGGCTCCCCGACCACACTCTTCACCTGAGGAGAGGAGAGCGTCGTTTGAGGAAACCTATGCCTACTACTGCGGGAACCCCAGGCCACATGATCCGTACCTGCCCGTCGTGCGCCCTTTACCGAAAGGACTTTCCTTCAGACCTTTGGGACACGGGATGTATCCAAAGAGTTCCGCTCCCATATCTGGTCTACCTCTCTCCACTTCATGGCCCCGAGGGAAGCGTAACAGTCGGCCATCATCGCTCCGGTGCGTGCGACGTGTTTCATGGACGCCATTTCGCGAGGTCCCTAAGACTGAACCATCAATCCAAAAAGACAGACGGTACCCCCACTCGCCTTTGCCGATGGCTCGCTAATTCCCTTCGGGTCCCGTATCCTGGGAGACACCGTTCTGACAGCCAGTACCCCCTCGGGACACATCGAGAACCTCAGGTTTCTCCATCATACCTACGCCTCTGTTTCTGTCGTCCCTTGGCCTACCTTGGCTTATCGCCCATAACCCCTCCATTAGACTGGGTGTATCCCGGCACCCTGGTGTGTCGAGTCGGATTATTGTCGGAGATCTCTGCCCAGCCCCGGCTTTCTCCTTCTCCGCTGGTACTCACACGACGCCCCGTCAGACCGCTCCCTCGTCACCACGCCACAATACCATCAATACGGACGTTTTTAGCCAAACGGGGGGCCCAAAGCGGTTAACCCCTCCCCACAGGCCCTATGATTGCCCGTATTGACCTGCTCCAGGGGCGCAAAAATCCCTTTCGGTCATGTCTATCCGTTAGCGGAGCCCGAAGCAAGAATCTCAGGCCTGAAGGAACACATAGATGCCTCCCTGAAAAAGGGGTTCATTCGTCCCTCCACTTCGCCTGCAGGAGCAGGCATGTTTTTCGTCCAGAACAAGGACAAATCCTGAGCCCATATTGACTATCGCCAACTCAACGCGATTACCATAAAAAAACGTTACCCTCTTCACTAGTCTCGGACCTCACCCAGCGTCTCCACTCGGCCCGGTGGGTCTCCAAATTGGACTGAAGGGGTGCGTACAATCTGGTGCGTGTCAGGCCGGGGGACTAGTGGAAAAGCACGCTTTCCGCACAAAGCTGGGGCATTTCGAATATCTGGTGATGCCTTTTGGACTGTGCAACGCCCCAGCTACGTTCCAGGCGTTCATAAATGACGTGTGTTCCGGGATTTCCTCGACAGGTTTGTGATCTGTCTACTTAGACGATATCCTTGTCTTTTCCGATTACCCCGACTTACAATCGGGTCCACATGAGGAAGGTCTTGGAGAGACTACGCCTTCACTCCCTATACGCCAAGGCCGAAAATGTGAGTTCGAGCGATCCAGCATCCAGTTTCTGGGACTGGTATTTTCTACCTCGGGTATTACCATGGACCCCCAAGAAGGTCTCTGCCATCACTGACTGGCCAGTCTCCCTCGGACCGGAAGGCTGTGCAGAAAGCGGTTCCTGGGATTTGCGAACTTCTACAGGAGATTCATAAGGGATTTCGAAGAGATCGTCCTACCCTTAACCCAGCTCACCAGCACCAAAACTCGCTTTTCCTGGACAGCCCTGGACATTCTAATGACCCCACAACCAACAGACATGCACTTTTCACCAGTAGGGCAGCTTGTTCATTTCAAAGAGAATAAACATAAATAACTAAATGTTTCCATTGGCTGCACATTCAGTTCACTGCAGACGCAGATTCATATGGAATTCCTCTTCAGTCCTAGGATTTTCTGCTTTTATATGGCTCCAATCTCCCAGCAGTAAGCAATGCGGTGAAGCACACCCCATTATTTGCTCTATTGGGCATACAATTTCTTTTACTGGCGTACTAGTGAACGGGTACAAAATGATTCCCATTAGCAGTTACTATAATTCAATGCAGCAATGGCCTCTTTAATGATATCCTGCTACAATTCATAGAGGAATTTGAAGACTACCTGGGAATATGGGGCTTATTAACCTCCTGGGCCTTCTGCCTGAGTTATCTTGGGGTGAGTTTCTCAGCCATGTTTCCCTGCCCGCCCCGATGACGTCAGATATGGGGCTGGAGGGGCAGGGGGGAAGGTGGCGCCATTGACCTCCGAGTACACCTATAGCACCACCGGTGTCACCGGAGTCATGTTTGGGATCTCCCAGAGGGCAGAAGTTCGGGGCGGCATTTAATGTACTCCTTCATGATCATCTGTGGGGCACTTTTTAAAAAAGCACACCACATGCTTAACGCCCAAGAGGTTAAAAAAATGATGTCATGGGAGGTGGAAATGCTCATCCCTTGAGCCCAGTTGGCCTAGATTGATTGTGGTCTATGACTACCCAGGGGTTGGGGATGTCTGTTTACGGGTGCTGCTGATTTGCGGAGTTGCTTATTTTCATGGTCAACACCAGCTCAGTGTAATTTCCAGACTTATTTATTTAGTATATCCAGTTTCACCATTTACTATGTTGCAGCCTTTCTCATATATAATTCCTTATATCGTGTTTCCCTGATGATAAGGCACTGTCTTATATTTTTTGAAATGTTAAAATATGCCCTAGGTCTTATTTTTAGGGGGATGTCTTATTCTGATCACTCTGTGCCAATCATTGTCCCCTTTCGTCACTCTGTGCCATTCATTGTTCCCTTTCATCACTCTGTGCCAATCATTGTCCCCTTCTGATCGCTCTGTGCCATTCATTGTTCCCTTCTTATCACTCTGTGCCAATCATCGTCCCCTTTTGTTCCCTCTGTGGCAATTATTGTCCCCTTCTGATCATTCTGTGCCAATGATTGTCCCCGTCTGATCACTCTGTGCCATTCATTGTCCCCTTTGATCACTCTGTGCCAATCATTGACCCCTTCACTGACTCACTTTTTTGGGGTTCTACGGCCGGGTAACAGACTCCGTTATATCAGGGATCAGCAGCTTGCTTGTCCTTCCTGCACTGCAGCCAGCCCTGACGGAGTCACACAGAGGCACACAGTTACCCATTGTACACATTGCTTATTTTAACATTTTGGGCAAAAATCCGGGGGTGGCTTATTTGATGGGGATGGCTTATCATAGGGGAAACAGGGTAGAAAATAAAAAACATGTTGCTTGAAACACTTGGTTGGAGTTAATTTTCCCACATAAGAGATCTCATGGACAGATCCCCTGGAATTCAGTTCTTCATGAACCCTCCAGAACCCGAAAGGATCGGTTTGGGCTAACCTTATACGGTCAAGCCATAAAGAGGTCCGATAGACAACATTGGCTATTGCGGTTGTAAACTTCCACTTGTAATTTTCTTAGTGCAGAGATCTGATCAATACCCCCACTGCACCAGTACTATTTGATATGCACATCAGTGTTTTTTTTACACTAGGTAGCTATGCATCGCGCATATCAAACAGCTGCAGTGCTGCAATGAAGCATGCATGTTTCATATATATCCAGAGAAATCCAGAGAGGTTCCTCTATCCCGCAAGGGTCTCCTTGGCAACAAGTGCTGCTTCCCTCTCCGGCAGCCGTCCAGCAGGAATTGGAAATGCAGCTAATAAGACAACTTTAAAGTTCCATTTGCTGCATTCAGGGAAGTCCAGTTTTCTAATACAAAACCACTGTGGTTTATTAAATCCAGCTAAATAGCATACTTGTAAGGAACTCATAGAGAAGGGAAACAAGTCAAACATGGTAAAAACAAGACAACCCTGGGCTCAGTATACACAAAGCCAGCAATACAGCCTCCAGAATACAGAGATTTGCTAGGTTTACATTTCTATTGATATGATGGTAAGCACCGGGGCCAGATTCAAGGTCGGCCTGTAGCAAGGTGCCAGGATGTGTGTAACCTCCCTGGCGTTACGGCCATTTCGCACTATTTTTTTCTGCTCAAAATAGCGCCCCACGGGAGATCCTGGCAGTGTACTCTGTACAGTGTGCTTCCCCACACTCCCCTTTACACACCGCCAGGCATCATCGAGAAGCCGGCAATGTGGGCAAGGAAAAGAGACACCCCCTCCATTAACATGGAGGTCTATGCCCCCCCCCCCCGTGCTTCCGGAAGGGATCAATGAGTCTGCAGAATCGCTACATGACCTCGATCCTGTTTTAAGAACAAACTGTGACTGTACTGGTTTGGGCACAATGCCCAGGAGGTTAAATGTATGCCTTGCCTCCTTTGGGAGTTAATGTACTTTAATGTAGGCTTAAACACAGAAATGTAGCAGTAAAGGGTTAAGTGTGCTTTGTATTAAGGAGCTGCAGGGATGTAACCTAATCTTGTTGTTGATGCAAAAGATGTTGTCTCTGGAAAAGTCAAGAAGATTCTGGCACCTGCTGCAATCTTCTTAGTGATGGCTGAACATCGGCCGTGTCTGTCGCCGAAAAGGAGGATCAGACTTTTTAAAACGTCCGCCGTCCGCCTGTTCGCAGAGAACTTCAATTTGAATTTGAATGGGAAATATATTGGAAATGATGCTGCAACGCAACTTCTGGTATATTGAACACACGGTTCATGTTCCAAAACCGTAAGTGACGTAAAAAGTGTATAAAAGTGCACTCTCAGCTAGGGCCGGTGGTCTTCTGGAGAAGCTGTGACTGTAGCTGCTGTGGCTGTAGTTATTGTGTTCGCCCATTGGGAATAGGCGGACTGAAGCCTGGGGAAAGAGGAACTGTCTTGGGATGTGAGCCGACTATTTTTCCTTTGCTCAGGAGGGAGTGGAGGTCTCCTAGCCAAGGACTGTACAGGAGGCTAAAATGGTAATCCATCATGGCATTGCAACTTCCACAAAGTCTGGCACAGTGAGTGACCTAGTTTGCAACTGTATCCCTAAGACAAAAGCAATTGTTCCCCTTTATTTGGATCTACAAATAAAGTTCCCCAGTAACTTTCAAAAGGCACTCCTGTTGGTGGACATTCATTTATTGTGAGGGACCTGTGACACAAAGAACCTGCTAAAGGTAACCATCGGCTTGGCACCGATCAAGAGTGAGAGCAAGGCCATGTGTCCACTGCTGATTCCAGCAGAACAGAACAAAGACGCACGCCGCGTCTTGGAGGTGTCCTTTGATCTTTAATTGAGGTGTTTCTGGCGGCTCCGCGTGGTGCTGCAATGAAGACGCCACATTCTGCAGCTTCAAATCAAATCAGCACCACTCAAATAGCGCAGAGTGGACACTGCCCCATTCATTCGAATGGGAAGTGTCCGCTCCGCGTCTTTTTCCCCGCTGCGGACGCGTGGCCAAAGTCCAGAGAGTAGAAGAGAGGCACCTGGTTAACCCTAACCTACCCAGCAACATTACAAGTCTTTTTGGGTCCCTAACACTAGTGGTGAATACCAATGCATCCTATACCGTACATATAGTCCAGGGGTGTCAAACTCAAATACACAGTGGGTCAAATTAAAAAAGTCATGGGCAAAGTCACAAGCTAAAGTTGATGTTTATTTAAAAATATAAATATAATTTTGAGTTGGACACCCCTGGAATACACATACACATAAAGATGGGGTACACATGGACTACAAATAAACTGTATACGGTGTGTGCATAAATTACATAAAGTCATCCTCAAACTTTTTTTTCTTTGTGTCACTGTCCATGACTCTAGGCCTAAGGAAATGCTGTGCTGTTCCCTGGTTCATGCTCAGCCTCCCTCCACCAGACACTGTTGATGTAAAAATGGTTAACTAAGAGGCTTTGACCCCCTCATAGATCGCTTTAATATTCTCGCCACATTATACGTGGTGAATGTCCCAACATTGAGATGTCTGCTAGTGACTCCTATCTACCTGGAAGCCACCTGGAAGATTTTAGATGTGACAACAGATGCAGTGTGATGATGCAGATCCTCCATGATGTAAAACAATTATATATATGCTTCAGTGATGGAGGGAAGCAGCAGAGATACTGCTGTTTGAATAATCAGACTAATAAGGAGTGACACTTTAATAAAGTATTATTTACAGTAATAAGATTAGTATGAAGAATTTCTAAAGCCCCACATACACGTTCCGATTTTTCGTACGAATTTTGCCCGACCGACCGATCGGGTCGGGAGATTAATCGATCGGGAGATTAATCGGATTCGGAATTATGTACCCGACCGATCCCGAAAAATCGGTCGGGAACGCTTCGGACCTGTCTGTAAATTTTTGGTCAATCTGCTGTTGATAAATAGGGTCGGGCTGATGGATCGGTGATAATTCGAATTCCGATTTTTCGTGCCGACCGACCGACCATAAAATTTTAGGTGAAAATCGGGTGACGGGTCGGGAGAATAATCGGAACGTGTATGGGGGGCTTTAGTGTGGAAAAGAATCGCTCAGTCTCCCACGGTGACATCACAGATATTTCCCTCGTTAGCTTCTGCCCCCTCTCAAAGCTTCACCTTCATGTGTGTCTCTTTCTTTTTCTCCGAGGCAAATCACAGGCTCCTCAGATCTTGTGCAGCATTTCTACTAATAGAACCATTCTCCAACTAGATACTGACCTTCCGTCACCTTACAGTGAGACAACCGATGGTTGCAAGACGCAAATGTCACTGGCACGCAAAGCTGAGCGTTTGTGCCGGAGACGGGGGTGTGTTTAATCATCTCTCCCCAGCAGCAGAAAGTGGGGCACTGACGGATCACAAGCGTGAATGCTGCACAATCCCACAATGGGAATTTTCCTTTTGAAGAAGCTGCCATCCGCCTTGTTCTACTTTCGCAGCTTGGGGAGAAAAAATGGAAAACAAACGGCAGTCCTTCGTTTTCTATTTCTCTGGATTGTAGATTGACACGATTAAAGGGAAAGGAGTCAGGTTTGGGTCAATTTAATTTTAGGATTTCTTTTCAGTTTTAATAATTTGTATTATGGATGCTGGGCTTTCTAGGAAGAATGATTGTTATGGGTAAGGCTATGTTCCCACTTAGGCGATTAATCGACATCGCCTACACTAGTTTCAATGGGCTTGTCCCCATTAATAGGATCGCTCACGGTTGCAATTGGGGCCGCAATCAAATTGAGGCTTCCCGCATTCTGACCGCTGGTGATTTTTTAAATGGTGGTGGTTTTTCAAAGAATCGCCGGGGAAAATCGCCTGATGATTGCCCCCTGGCGATTAAAAATCACTAGTGCAGGTAACATTGTAACATTGTGGCTTCTGTTAAGGCTCTGTAATGTTCTAGGTTCAGGCTCGGAGCCCAGGTGCTGAAGCAGCAATACAGGTGCTGGCAGGATCAACATTGGTAATCCAAAGGGAGTAATCTGAAGCGTAGTCAGTAACAAGCGTGGGTCAAAAACCAAAGGTGTCAAATAACAAAGGGAGAAAGATGAAGTTCAATAGTCAGCAGCCAAGGGTTGGTACACAGATGATTATGGCGAAGGTATGACATGCAAAAGCAGCAAGATAGGCAAGAGCACAATAATCTGGCAACAAGGAAGTGCAGAGGCATAGTTTATATAGTAAGTACTAGGGAGGGGCAAAGAGTTTAGGGTTCAACAAGAACTAGGTCCGTGGTAACTTTGTCCAAGGGATCCAACAAAGTGTAAAGCCCCCCATACACCACATACAATTACCGTGCAATTTCTGTACAATCAACTTTTCTTCTACCAAAACCATGTAATATGAGGACCTTTCTACACCTTCCAATCACTATGTATTCTATCAGGGAGGTCACTATACTACATAGTTGTTGGTAGACCTGATGGAAATTGTATGGAGGAATCTAAAGGTGTATGGGGGGCTTTAAGGCAGTCTAACAGGTAGCTCAGCAGACAGAGCTGCAGCCAACCCCTGGGTTTAGATCCTGACAGGCTTATTTACATGGTTGGTGCTCCCACTGACTGTCCAAAACCCTCTGCCATCCATAAAGCACCCAGGCAGTTTTGAGTGTGTTGCACAATATGATTACATAGATCAGTGTTTGACAACCACTACCCAAGCACACTGTGTTCAATTGTGGCACACAGCATGGGGGCTGCAGTGACTGTCAGCCACCCTGAAACTGATCATCAGAACTGAGGCTTAGTACCCTTTTACACTAGCTGCTCGGCCGATGCTGTTTTTACTGGCAACGGCATAAATAAAAGAATGCGCTAATGCATTGAGAAGTGCTAAGTCTCCTATATAAGTGAAAGGTAGACGACAAGCATTGCAGCACAAAAATACTGTCATAATTACGATTCTAGATATCATAGTAAACAAATCGATTGAAATAACTAGAAACCCCTTTAGATCTACAAAAATTTACCAACATGTCTGATAATTTGTCGATCGTTTTCCATAACTTTTGGTTGATCGTACCAGGTGTGCTGGAATCGATCTTCATTCCATTGACTTAAAAATGTATCATTTTAAGTCGATCAAACCGTACTACACAGTTGTTGGTAGATCTAATGGAGATTGTATGGATCGATCTTAAGGTGAATGGGGTGCTTTAAGCCCCCCATACACCTTGAGATCAACCCATACAATCTCCATTAGATCTACCAACAACTGTGTAGTATAGTGGCCTCCCTGATAGAATACATAGTGATTGGAAGGATTAGAAAGGTCCTCATATTACATGGTTTTGGTAGAACAAAATTTGATTGTACAGAATGTTCATTGTATGAATAGATTGTAAGGTGTATGGGGGCCTTAAGCATGGCGTTGAGACGATCTGCCGATGAAGGGGTTAACAAAGTGCAGTACAGAGGATACACAGGGCAGGTAATGCTCAGGTATATGCTCTGTCGGGACCACAACAAGCACTGCGCTTAATGCAGGAGGTCCCAACAGAGCACACACCGCAGTGGAGACATAGCCTTACTGGGAACTTCTTCTCATTTCTCTCTGGCTCCTTGCCTACCATCCATCCAAACAGCAATATATACTGTGCATATAGGCTGGGATTTGACCTCATCTTCTTTACTTTTATCTACATCCAAAACAGGAAGCGAAGAGACCCATCATCACTCGGAGGAACTTCCACAATCATTTTAATATCTGTAACTCCTTTTTTCCGCAGCCTGATAACCATCAGTAATTATTAACCTTACTCTTTTAATTAAATGCCAAAGCTGATAAGTACGGCAGGCGGGGGAATGAAAGGGTTATCTGACTGCTATCAAAGCATTCGGTCAGCCCGCCGATGAGCGGATAGCTCGGACTTGAAGCTAATTGCAAAGAGTGGGCAAAGGCTTATTAGTGTGAAATGGAGTGGTGCTACATCGTAATTCCCTTATCTGCCGGGAAGTCTTGGCACTACTTCAGTCGGAGAAGGATACGCTCTGTCTTGGTGCTATGTAATTATTTGCCACAAAAATATTGCTCAAGGCTTTTGTGATGAATTGCAAATCAGACCCTGCTCTTCCTTTTCAAATATGTATTCCTCTTTTTTTTTACCTCCTTTCTAACTCCTACCAGCTACGCTAATAAATTATTGCTAAAAAAGACTGTACAAATAAAGCAGATCAGTGTTCCATTCTGTTACAAATAGATGAGATGAGGTGTAATTCCGAGACACTGGCTCTTCAAACAGAACTGAGGCTTCATGTTCGCAATCGCCATAATGAAAGTGCTGCTTGTATGGAATCAAATACGTTTATAATCAAAGCTGATCATTGTGAGCACCCCCCTCAGTAGTAAATGGTTTGTTCTAGCCTTCTTACTTTCATTTTTGCTCAACAACAGGGGTGTTGCTCAATTTTGGCTCCCAGGGTACATGCCCCTTGTCTTCTAATAAGCAGCGTTGACCTTATTATTATGAATATCTTTTATTTATATAGCTGCAACATAATACGCAATGCATTAAATTAGAGTTGAGACGCAACATAAGATTACACACAGGTACAGGATATGACACATGAGAAGAGTACTCTACTCGGCTTAAGGCCCCTATACAAGTAGTGAGCTGCAGACAATTTTTTGACTGACTAATGTGTGTGCGTGCTCGTGGGTGCCCACATAAGGCCACAGTCCGTAATCTCTGGACAATGCCATTAGTTTGAATGGGGACCGGCGTCCAAAGGGTGCACTCTGAGCTCTGTACTCTGAGCGACAGAGTCCAGTGTGATGACGTCATCACGCTGCACTCCACCGCTCGTCTGTCGGCACGGCTCGTTACGTGTATGGGGGCCTTTACAGTCTAATAGGTTGGGGAGCAGAGTATACAATAGGTAAGGGGATGGGACTGGCATGGCTGGAGAAGATGGGTAGGCCAGACTGAAGAGGTGGGTTTTCAGGGCTTTTCTGAAAGTAGTGGCAAGTCTAATGGGGTGAGGGAGAGAGTTCCAGAGAGTAGGAGCAGCCCTATAAAGTCTTGAAGCCGTGCATGTGATGATGTTATGAATGGGGATGCCAGTAGTAGATCACTGGAGAAGTGGAGGAGCGGAGGGGGGCGGTTAGGGGTGTATTTATGTACCAGGTTGGAGATGTAGGGAGGACAGGAGGCGTGGAGTGATTTGAAGGCAAGGCACGTAATTTTAAATTTAATTCTCTGGACAACTGGAAGCCAGTGTAGAGATTTGCAGAGGAGCAGCAGATGAGGAGCGGTTAGAGGAGTAAATGAGTCTAGCAGCACCATTCATGATGGACTTAGAGGATGATGTTGCAGTAGTCGAGTAGCAGACGAAAAATGATGAGAGTTTGTACCAGGACTTTGGTGGTCTCTGGGGATGGAAAGGAGCGTATCTTTGAGATGTTGCGCAGATGGAAGTGGCAGGATCTAGCAATGTTCTGTATATGGGAACCTCCTTTAAAGGTGACCATACACGTGCCGATTTTTCGGCCGTTTTTAGCCCTCCCGACCGATCCGGTAGGTCGGTCGGGAGGGATTCAGAACTGTTTTAAAATAGGCTGAAAAGTCGGTCGGGTCCCGCCCGCAGATGCCCGATTTTTCGGGAAGACGGCAGCTTGTACATGACGGCATGACATATACAAGCTGCCGTTTTCCCGAAAAATCGGGTATCCGCGGTCGGGACCCGACCGACTTTTCAGCCGATTTTAAAACAGTTCTGAATCCCTCCCGACCGACCTACCCGACCGGATCGGTCGGGAGGGCTAAAAACGGCCGAAAAATCGGCACGTGTATGGTCACCTTAAGACAAGGAGAATATTTATTATAGGAAGTCTGTTGAAATCTGTGTGCCCAGCACTATGTTACAGGGAATTTAGAAAATCTAAAACATTATCATATGTGGCAATTTTATTTTACCAATTTATTTTATTCAATAGAAAAATCTGAATAAATTGCAGCTTGTCATAATTAGATTTGGTATCTACATTAGTATTCTTTCACTGGCATCTCAGTTGAGGGAGTAGATGGTGATTATGCCTTGACTCAGATCAGCTTCTATGGCAGCCCCTTTTGTGACCTGCAATCCGACTATGCTGAGGTCCGATATGTAGAGATGAGGAGACTGAGGAACTGCCTCTTGGTGCCCGTAGCAGACAGATGACATCATCACATCCTAGCCAATCACTAACTGTATTTTAAAGCTGCTTACAAGCTGAAAGAACACGATTACAGATCAGTCTCTATAAGTTGCCCCCATTTGCTTTTTAAAGCAAATGATGTATGGATACAAGGCGTCCATTCAAATACATAATACCTTCTCTTTCTCGATTGGCTGCTTGCTGTCTTCCATTTTCTTTATTTATGTGTGGCGTAGTAGTTGCTATTTATTTTTCTCTCCATGTTTAATCAAAACCTCTCTCACTCCGCTGTGCCGTGCCGAGCGCTGCGCCTTAGCACTGAAATTTTCGTGTACTCGTATCGCTCCACTGCTTCCCATTTCTTGCCTGACATTTGCATGTTATATTTTTTAATCTTCTTTCCCAGACTTCACATTAATTTTTTTTTAATTTGTGGCATTTCACAAATAAATATCAGCCATGTTGATCAAGATAAACACTAAAAAGGTTTGCTCTTTAAAGGCACAATGCTATCAAAATGGATATGGTATAAAATGGGAGCTTCATGGCCTGCTTTGTGTAATCCAGGAATCTGGGAACACCTGCATGTAATGTTGGCGAGGGATTCCCAGACACACCCACTTCAGAGTCTTTTCTGCCTCTTCCATAGGGAGTGTCATATAGAAACAGTGGTGTCACTAGGTTTGGTGTAACCCAGTGCCAGAAACCAATGGTATAAACCCATAGTGGTGCATATGGCGTGTTGCAAGTAATATGTGTATGAAATATGCATGGCAATGTTGTGTGTGTGTGTGTATATATATATATATATATAATATAGGGTAATAAAATACTCGACTGTAGTGTTTAATTTTACTTTGCTCAGCCATGGATACACTGCAAACATTAATCCCCCCCCCCCCCCCCCCCCCCATGACTAAAAGGATGCAATGGATATATTCAGCCAGGGATCAGTTTTGATATACGTGATACATGCAGAGACTGTACCATTTACAAGGGCAGGGGAAGTCAAACACTGACATTACAGCTGTGGTTCTTCAGGAACATTGGAGTTCCCTATTGATTTTCATGTCCTTTATCCATTGCATACAAAAAATAGCTCTGGATGGACAGCTAGGTGTTACCCTCCTCTGAAGTGAAATGGTATCATCCGGTGCGGAAGTGATTTTTTCTAAATGTTCTTTTGCGGATTATTTCCAAAGCATCCATTGGTATGCTCATTGTAAATCAGCACCTTGGAAGCTTCTGAAGCCTTGGATGACCATGACAAACATAGAATTGTTGTTTATAGGCTACACTACGTTTTTTTCTTCCCTTTGAGAAATGACACTCCAGTCTATACTGAAATGCTATGACCAGCGTCAGGGAGAGGCGCGGCATACATGATGGATTCACAATGCCTGGCCAGGCGTCATTGATCTGGTGTGTTCCTGCGGACGCACTGGGAACACGTAACGCGCCCACTGTTTATCAGGTGTGTGATGTGCGCATACCGTGCTATAGACATGTCACACTGACATGTTTAAAAGGTCACTTGTGGTTCCTAGGGCTGCCTAGGGTAGACCCAGACTGAGAATGAAATATTAGTTCTCTAACAACAAGTTTATGTAGGATATTAACACATTCCCTATAGCAGTGGTTCCCAAACTTTCCTTGCAGGGCCCCCCTTTTCTATTTAGGGACATTATCAAGCCCCCCCCCCTCACTATTCAAACACATGTTAAGAATGAGGGCCAGTGCCCCCCTGGAATATCTTAGTGCCCCCCTGTTTGGGAACCACTGCCCTATAGTAAGCTACTTACATATATTGCTACTTATATATACATATATATTGAAGGGCCGTGGAAATCCTTAGTGAAAATGCTGCCCCAGCTACATCCAGTGCTGCTGACATGACCACATGGTCACTTGATCTGTATGGAAGGTTGGTATCACACAGTTTAAATTGTTACCCTCCCCTTCAACAAAGATCAATACAAATAGTGACAGCACTAATGACTCTGTAGGGTATTACAGGGGGCGAGACGCTGCTGAGGTGGTGTTGCTAGGGGAGAGCATGAGATGCTTGTTGCTAGGCAGGCTTATCCAATCCCCTTGGTGATGGAGCCCCCCTCTGCATCATCTGCCTAACGGAATTAGAAGATTTGTTCCCATGAGCCCTCTGTACAGCTGTAGAAGTATAATTGGGAAGTCACATGGTCCATGTAAACTGATTTTTAGGTAAATGTCTCAACAACGCTTCAAAATAGTCCACTGAAAACACCAAAAATTCTGGACTGAAGTCTCCAGGCATTTTTTAAATACATTTTTGTGAAATTTGCAGCACTCACAAATCACATCCTCCATGTAAAGTCAAATTTATCCAGCCTTCATGGTGAAATTAATAATCCAGTATCAGTACCTTTGTGAAGTTTTGAATATTCATCCTTTTAAAAAAAAAAAACATTTATCAAACCCCATCATTAACATCTCCATTTCTTGAGGAACTGTTTAAAACATAGAAAAGTAAGATGCTCATTCAGGCCCTCCCTTTAACCTCCCTGGCGCTATGGACATTTTCATTTCCCTCCCCTCCCCTCTACACATCGCCGGTATCATCGATGACACTGGCCGGGAAAGCTGCACCTCTCCATTATAATGAAGGTCTATGGTGGCACCCCCACCGCATCTTCGGCGTCACGATGACACCGAAGACACAGTACCGGAGACGATCTGCGAGCCTGCAGCCATCCACAATCGTTGCGGGCTCGCAGAGGATCGGCGTGTGTGCCTGGTCCCAGCTGCAGGAACTTAGTAAAGGCAGGAGGTTAATATTGTTAATATTGTTTCTTGTTAGCAGCAGATCTGATTCTTTCAGTAAACACAGCGACCTATGTGGAATGGTCATTTGGCACACACATTGTGCTAGCAATAATGTTTAAAAAATCCACCATCTCAACACAGAGTCCCAATGAAGACAAAATCAACTGAAGGTTCTTGAGATTCTTCTTTTAATATGGTGACAACGCACTTCAGGAAATCTTATTTTAGTGAACTTCTTGTGTACCTGAATTGGCTGCATTGAGTAAACAGAAGATCAGCAAACGATGAAAATAGACAATGTCATTCAGTTAGGATTACCGCTACTGATATAATTGATGGTATTTCATGGATTCCCGCTACTGTACAAGGAGTCTATCTACCGCATAACACTACCACTTGTGTAACGGAACATCTATCATACACATCCCCATACATCAGCTACACTCGGCCAATCCCGGCAATCGAGAGACCTAACTAATAGTTGAATAATTAATCAATATCATATAGCACGTTGTCTGCTGCGCGCCTATCACTAAATCTTATTTATGATCCGCCACAATGAGCACAGATTAACAAAACGCGTATATTAAAGGTCCTCGAAGATCCTAAACTAATTTACATTAAATAGATTATTTTAATTACAGCCATCGTCATATAAGTCTT
Organism: Ptychadena robeensis; assembly: GCA_036250615.1. Lineage (NCBI taxonomy): Eukaryota > Metazoa > Chordata > Amphibia > Anura > Ptychadenidae > Ptychadena > Ptychadena robeensis. The sequence continues at coordinate 28,751,829 of CM070038.1, read as the reverse complement.
CTCTGTATATTTACAGTGAATTGGAGCACGTTCACCATATGGATGCAGCTAAGGTGCAGGTATGAGAAGGATCCATCATATTTAGGGGGATTCACACATTCACGTTTGTTATAACATTGTATTGTAATGGAATAAAACGTTATAGGCGCAGATAGATGTGGGCGGGTGATTTAGAATTTGGTTAGAAAAATAAAGTTTGCCCTAATTAGGCCTAGGTATCACGGCCAATCAACAGCATGGTATAGGGTAGAAGAGTAGGGGGTGGACACTCAAATATTGAAATACAGCTTATCTTCTAAAGAAGGAAATTTGTTAAACGCCTGTACTGCATTGCCAAAGACCACCACTATGTTAGTGTGTGCAGATGTAGAGGGAGATAACTACCCCTGACCACTACTGTGAGGGGCACACATTCATACTCGCACCACTACCCATGTAGAGGAAGATAAATAATGCTGAAACTTGCTATCAACGAAGGTAGTCTTAATAATTAACACCTCAACTGACTGGACTGCCGATGGCCATTCTTTGTCATTTGCAATATTTTATGCAGTCATTGGCACTAATCATGGGGTGTGTTGTGGCAACTGCAGTCACTGTAACCAATGCTGAGAGTTATATTGTGTAAAATGATACAAACAGGGGTTATTACTGCTGTCACTGGCACCAATGCTGGGGGTTATTATTCTGCAAGGAGGGGGTATTACTGCTGTTACCACCATAGATGCTGGGGGTTATTATTGTGTGAACAGAAACATGCAGGGGGTTATTTCTCCAGTCACTGGTATCAGTACTGAGGGTTATCATTGTGCAACTGATACATGCAGGGGGTATTACTGCTGTTTCCACCACTGATGATGGGGGTTATTATTGTGTGAACAGAAACATGCAGAGGGTTATTTCTCCAGTCACTGGCACCAATGCTGATACAAGCAGAGGGTTATTATGCTGTTACTACCAATACTGGAGATCATTTTTGTGGCAAATAAAACATTCAGGGATATTACGTGAACTGAAACATGCAGAAGGTTATTACTGCTGTCACTGACACAAATACTTTGGATTATTATTGTAGTAACTCAAATATGCAGGGGGTTATTACTGCTGTCATTGGCACCAATGCTGTAGGTTATTATTACAGATGATGACACCATTGTGTCCTTCAGTGGTCCATTCTATAATATTCAAGTAGACCATCAGTTACTGGGATTCTGCTTCTCCTATTTCATTTTTAAGTATGGAAATAATGACATTCTGAATCTGATATTTGACCAGGATCACTAGTAAAATTTAGTTAGATTAATTACCTGTGGCTTTAAGACATGCCACAGCCATATGGCCTAGCTTCACTGGTGGGGGATACTTTAAATCTATATTTTCCGTTTTTATCTGCCATGTATCCTGAATGTCCCTAGATAGAACAGTATACGAGATAGGGATAAGAATATCAAGTATGGACAATGCCGTTTCTAACCTTGCTGGGACTCTACGCAAGTTCTTGCTTAGAACCCCATGTTGACTGAGGGGGGTAGCTATTGGTGGAGCTGCCGATGCGCCTTCCCTACCCGTGCAGATCTGAACAATGTGGGGATGGGGGGAGAGAAGATAAAGGATTAGTGCCGTGCATGAGTGTGTTCAATTTTCTTTATCTTCTTTCCCTTCTAGCTGATACGATGACCACCCCCCACCCCATTGGCAGCTGGCACTGTTCAGATGTGCATGGGGAGGGTGGGCCTGAGATATGCATGGGAGGGTGCCCTGTGTGTGGCTATTAAAACCTTAAAACTGTCCAATGTCTTTCCCATTATTGTCACATGTTCCTGTCCTCTTCTGTCCCACTTCCAGTAGGACGTGGTAATGGTTATCAGCCTAAAACTCAACAGATAGTTGGGCCTACATGACCTGACAATGGGTTGACCTGTCTTTTAAGCCAAGGAGAGAATACATACAAATACCAGCACACATAGCAGTCCCAGAGAGAACATTTTAGCAAATTATATCAATGTAGGAATAGGCTTTCAGATTCTTACAGAGGTTCATTACTAACCGGGTCACTTTAAATATCGGGAACTGCAATGGCTTCCATTGCCCAGCAGATTGTAGTAGTGACATCTGCAGCAGAATGGAAAGAATCCACTTGTGTTTTTATATCTCTACTACTCAATTAATATCAGTATAACAGTGAACGTGTGTAGTGCTCACAGGAGATTGTGGGAATCTGTCATTAGTTCCGGCAATCTGTCTCTGTGAGCCCCCTGCCTGCCGACTGCGATTCCAATCATAATACTCGTTTATACTCGTTTTAATTGGCTCCGGGGAGTGAGAAGATGTATTTGCGACCATCTCCATGGTTGTTGATAACATACTTTGCCATTTCAAGCAACAAGTGAAATTAATCAATGAACAAGGGTTGTCCAGAAGACACTGCAGCCATGTTTAAGTCAACCACCATTACAATCACAATTAAAGGCACCACCACATATATATCTACCATTTTTGGGTTCTTATATGCAAATATTACAGTTAAGCCCAAGCTAGCCTTAAAGTGGTATCTATCTTAGGTGGAATCTTCTTGAAATATACAATATTTTATATCCCTTTCTTTCAATAATTAAAATTAAGATTTTACATAAACATTTATTCAGCCCTGATATTAGTTATTACATCACTTAAGGTCTTTTTACCAAAAACAGAAATGTTTCACCTCGTGTAAGATGTTAGAACAGAGATGGGGTGAGAGAAGAATCAGCTGCACAAGGAGCCAATCAGCTCCTCTGCTGACAAGGAGAATGCTGATAGGATAAGAGAGCAGAGTGATGTATTGATGTACTCAACACTGATCAGATAGAGGACATCTAGTGGTATGAGTGAGGTACTGCAGGGTCATTCTCTCCGCTGAACACTGCAGTAAAATCTGGTTTCATTATTACATCTATTTATTTTTAAGGATGGTGTCCTCCTTCAAAATCTCTGCTCACTGCAAATGTATTCATCCCAAAACTTCATTTTCATAAACGTCTGACTGGCAAGTACCATCACATTTTTGAGAAAGAAAAAGAATGTTTACATTGTAAACATGTTCCTAAGACAACTGAACAAAGCTGAAGCTGTTGTTGTTTTTCCGCGGCTTGTTCGCGCAGTGACAGCGATTGCAAATGTATGCGTGCAGAATAAATAGCGGGCAGGCCTCTGTGAGACAGCTGAAGGTGTATAATCTGCAAACATATTGTTCATTATTCATGCTGGACAGATGGAATACTTACTGCTCTAGCCGCCATCTTACAGCATACATCATTAACCTGCACAATGATCTATGGGACTTCGTTCAACCTTAGGAGAAAAGACTAAAGGGAAGGATCGGCTACCGCAGCCAATCAGAAAACAACTTACGTTTTCCAGCCCATGGTAGGATAGCCATTGGTGAACCATACATTTCTCACATTAGAGATAGCAGTATAGAATTGTGTCATGTGACATCAATCAGTGCAGAAAACTTAGAGTTGATCATTAAAATATATGGAATCCCAAGTCCTAAAATCTCATATAAACTTGAACTTGTTAAAGTTATTTTAAATGTTGGTAAATCTACAGTTTTCATGCCTAGTGATCCTGCCATAAGTTCCCTTGTTTAGGCATTTGCTGTCACGCACAGGGTCCAGTTACCCTGGCCAGCGGAGTTGCTGTCACTACCGGCAATAAACATGTCAAGCAGTAGACACTGGAAAGAAGTTACCTGGACTTGGGCATAGTCTCCACTGTGCCAAAACATCAGTGTTTTGCGTGCCTCGTATGCATGGATTTTGGCATCCCAGAAACGCACTTCTAAGCATTCCAATGGACACATACACACAGACACACTATGCACACGTCTCGTCTTTTTAAACGTATATAGTCACATTATCACACCCATTAGAAATGAATTGGTTGAGTCATAAAACACAAGAGTAGCATTTTTTTGATGGAATAAAGCAAATTAATTTGTTTTGCTCCTGATGTTGTTTCCAAAAAGCGTATCAAAAGCATGAGGTTTTAGAGGAATTTTGGACATGTAACAAAAATGCCAGATAGACCTTGCCCCATGTGTCCTAAAGGGATAATGCCATTTCCACTTCCTCTGAGGTTATGTAACCAACTGTCCTCCACACTAGTTCCTACCAAGATCCTGCCGGCGATGTAAACAAACAGAAAGGAGCCGTAGTAAATACTAATCTGAAGATAGGAAGGGTGAGTAAGGCCCCCCCCCCCCCACCTTCTGTACAAACTTTTCTTCTACCAAAACCATGTAATATGAGGTTCTTTCTAATCCTTACAATCACTATGTATTCTATCAGGGAGGCCACTATACTACATAGTTGTTGGTAAATCTAAAGGAAATTGTATGGAGTGATCTAAAGGTGTATGGGGGGCTTTAGGTCAGCTAAGGGGAAAAGGCTGGGGCGCACTAACTTTAACAAGTACAGCTATAACTTATAGCTATAATGTGTTACAAGAACTCACACAGAATATTATTAGTGTGGGCATCCGGTGCCTATAAACAATAAAAATATTATATAAAACAACAAAACTACTAATGATTAGAATAACATTTGCACATCACAATGTAATTTTTTACTGAACGTAGTAAAAACTCTGGAAAAGTTACAAACTTTGCGGACGCCATAGATAAACACAAGCGCGTAATGTCATGCGAGCCATCTGGCCACTGAGTAAAATCATAAACACAACGTCTGAAAGTGGTGATATATTTTATTCCGATCGTAAACGTAGCGATCACGCTGACTGCAGATGGCCCGGTCATAGGACAGGCTGTCACAGGCGGAAGCGCCTTCTTATTAGGAGAAGACAATAAAAGGACAGCGGACATGACTGGCGCTAAACGCCCTGCTTCTGACATTCATGTGATATGCAAATGTTATCTCAACATAATGGAGGTCATTATCTCTTATGAAGCTTAATTATCACAGCATTAGCATAAAACTTCAATATAGGTGGAAAAATAAAAAAAATTTTAATTTATTGTGGATAAAGTCTTTTTTGCCTTCATATAATTGAATGACAATCCAGTCCTTTACTACCGGTAGTATCATTACATTTTCTGGGTTCGGAATACTCAAATCCTCAATATCATAATCCAAACTCCATGACAAGTTGATTAATGGGCTTAACTGTGGAAACAAGCCGCAAGTAACATAAAATTAAACACAGTGGGATTCTGGAACTCAAAAGTAATATAAGGAGTGCAGGTGTATAAATGAGGATGCAAATCTCAATTTGTCCACCAATGAGTATTGCTCATATCAACTCATTCATTAAATTATACAATATTTACAGTGTTTATGTGTCTATATGTAAATGACAAGCAATACTACAAACTGTATTCACTGTAGATGTATGCATTAATAGTTTATATGAAGATGCTAACAAAGGTTTTATGTATTTAAACTCAGTTTTAAAAAAATATGTTGTAGGTTGTTACAGTGATCCAAGATAGGCCGCTCACAGGCCGCGGAGTGATTCAGACTGTAACTTTTAATAACTGTATTCCTGATATAACCTTAACTTTTGAGATATAAAGGATATAGGTCATGTTCCCACAGGTAACCCCCCCCCCCCCCCAATATAACCATCCTTCTAGTAAAGCAAGCCAGATAGGGGTCGTGCACAATCGTTCGTTGATCGGATCGCTTTGTGCAATTTAAAAATTGATTGTTGGTCTAACCTAGACAACCCATCAGATACTTGAATGGTCAAATTAAATTTACCAATATGTCCGATCCCTTTTCAATCAATTTTCTGTTCGATATCGATCCCTTTGGGTCAATCGTACCAGGTTCACTGGAATCGACTTCCGTTTGATCAACGTCATTGATTCTCCTAAATGCCCATATGCAGTAGAAGCCGATATGTGTATAAATCTGAACAATCCTGGGAATGTGTGACTTTTACTGCAGTTCAGACAGTTCTGTATGCAGACAATCATGTGACTGTAATCATCCAATCTCTGCTTCTCCTTATTCAGTCCATCCGCACTTCCCTTTGACTGGCAGCCAGGGCCGCACATTTGTCGCATGAAAGTTAAATGAATCCGAAAAGCAGGAAAATAAAATGTGTACATTGGCGAGCCATCCATCACTGCGCAGAAATGAAATGAGAGTGGCAAGTGACCAATAACTGTGCGCGGCATTGACTGCAACAGGCAGGCTGGGAGTCAGTGGGATTCTGCTTGATGTATTCCGCAGCATTTCAACTCTGGAAAATCAAAGAGCTGACAACAGGCCGTGATGTATCAGCAGCCACAGAGAAGTATCACAATAACCTGTGAGTCTAGAGGGGGACCCTGCGATCCAATATGGTGCTGACTAATGTATAGGGACGTATGGGCAGACAGCAATAACTGTCACATTTTCTGCTGCTTTGTATCTATTGAGTTCTGGGATGTGATTTGTGGAGATTCTATGAAGGTCTCAGCCTGGGGCAATGGGATTATGAAAATACTGACGCCACAAAAAGTTATTGAGTATATATACTGTGAGGTCTCTAATGGCTTACAATGACCTTGGGTTTAGGCCAATAAGTCTGTTTTTATGTCCTACATCAGCACTGCTCAATTATCTGCATTGACAGGGTCACTTTAAGAGGTGTGTATGCTGCAATAAAAAGGACGAGTAATTTAATTGAAGGATATAGGGCCCCTAATTGTGTGATTAAGTGTCATAGAGAGGAAAAGTGTCCCAGCGTTGGTGTCATCTTAAAGAGGGTCACATCACTAGTGCCAGTGGGATGAACCGTGTCCATTTGTCTGGAGGAATAATGTCCCATTATATGTCAGTCTCCCATAGTTGGAATAGTGCCTCATTATCAGTGTCATTCAAAGGAATACTGACCTATTGTTGGTGTCATAGAGAGAAGTAGTGCCCCATTGTCAGTGCCATAAGGAGAAATAGTCTATTGCGGATGTCACATGGAGGAATAGTGCCACATTATTAGTGTTCTACAGAGGAATAGTGCCCCATTGTTAGTGTCTTGTAGAGGAATAGTGCAATATTATAAGTGTTCTACAGAGGAAAAGTGTCCAATTATTAGTCCTACAGAGGAATATTTACCCATAATTAGTGTCATAGAGAAGAATAGTGCCCCATTATTAGTGTTCTATAGAGGTATAGTGACCCATTATTAGTGTTCTATAGAGGTATAGTGCCCCATTATGTGTCTTATAGAGCAGTAGTGCCCTATTAATAGAGTCTTTGAGAGAAATAGTTCACCATAGCTGGTGTCATAGCAAGGAATAGTTTCCCATAGTTGGCATCATAGAGAGGAATAGTTCCCCATAGGTGGTGTCATAGAAAGGAACTGCCCCATTATTACTATCACCCCCAAGATTTGTGCCCAATTAGTAGAGCCAGTGAGAGGAATCGTGTCCATTTGTTAGTATTAGCTGTAGGAATGGTGCCCCATTTTAGTGTCATAGAGGAAAATAGTGCCCCATTGTTGGTGTCATAGAGAGCAATAGTGCCCCATTGTTGGTGTCACTTTGGGGAATAGTTTCTCATAAGTGTTACCCAGAGGAATAGTGCCCTATTATTAGTGTCTCAGAGAACATTGCCTCACTTTTAGTATCAAAGGGATGAAGAAGGCCTATTAATGGTTTTATGGCCTACTAATGGTTTTATCAGTAGGACTAGTGCCCCATCATTGATGACAGTGGGAGGCATAGTGCTCCTTTGGTATTGTTAGACAAAGGAATATTGCCCTATAAATGGTAATAATGAGAAAATTTTCACCCATTGTTGTTATCAGTGGTAGGAATAATGTCCCAATGTAAGTCATGTTGTAAAGAATAGTGACATTTGGTAACAGGACACATTCACACTAGAATTTGGGAGCCACCTTCTAACCACCCAGAACCTCGGTCTGCCAATGAGACCCAATATGTCACGTCCCACCATTGACTGCCCTATCCATTCCCTGATGGCAATTGGCAGTAGACTCAGTTCATGGCTTATATTAAAGAGACCACTGTTCTTGTTTTACTTCAAGTGGAGTTGTCATTTAAACATAAGATAAAAGTCAGCTCACCCATTACAAGGGTACCTGAAAGTTTTACAAATATATACATTACATTCCAGACTCCTAATAGCTCCCCAGTCACCCACCATACCCCATCTGCTTCTCTTCCTGCACTCATTTCAATGCCAGTTTGTCTGCAGATGTATTAATAAAATCTAAGCACCGATGTAAATGTCCTTTCTGTGGCTTGTCCTTATCATAGAACGCAGCGCACAGGCGGGCAAGGTCACACAATAACGGCGCCGCACCAACTGGAGGAACAGAATCTGCCTGTTTCTGTGTATGGAGGAAGACATCAATTAAGGGCTTGGAGAAGCTGCAATGTCTGTTACATCCATCTGGGCAAAATTCTCAAAGCATATATATCATGTCACATGTCAACCAGATGTCGTCTACTGCGGATAATCCAGCCTAAGGTAAAAGTTACAAAATACTTAGATGGTTAGTGACTTGAGATTCCCTTTTTTGTCCTATAGTATGAAAGATGGGAATCCTACATTATTTTGAGTGGTTATAATTTACCTTCAGTTAGCCTTGTTCTGCTAATGACAGTTCAACTTTTTTAAGGTGGATCTGTCCGGTGACATTTTCCTAATGTAACCAACACAGTCATGTGTCACAGCCTAAGTCATGTGTAACTAACAAAGGAGAATCTTTTTTGTGGGAAGCCAATTAACCTACAAGCACGTCTATGGAGTGTGGGAGGAAACCGGTGCACCTGGAGGAAACCCATGCAGACACTGGGAGAACATGCAAACTCATTGCAGATATTTCCAGACCGAAATTCCAACACAGGATTCTGGAGCTGCATGGCCAGACTACTAACCACCTGAGCCACAGTGCTGCCCGTGCTCATGGGCTTCCGATGTTAAGGTTAGGGGTTTAGGGGTGGGGGGTTGTAAGGTTAAGAGATTGGGAAGGTTAGGTAAAATTTAACCCCCCCTAGCACTGCTACCCCTAACCCCCCTAACCTTAACACCCAAAGCCCTTTATGCTTAACCCTGTATCTCCGAAAAAGTATGGCTATCTGCACATGCGCAGTTGTATGGGTAGGAAAATGTCCCAGAACAAAAAAGGCGGGCGGTTGTCAGTATTTGACAATCACTGCCCAACCGTCCAACATTACAATCAATATTATGAGACATATATTACTGTATGGATTCAAGGATCAACCAATAACAACTTTCTGCCAAACTGTTTATTCAATACAAACAGGAACTTGGGGATGAATACTAACTCCAATAGTCCTGGCAAGGGGACAGAGCTCTGTAATAAACTGTAACAGTTAAGCCTGTCCCTTGAATGGGACAGGTCCTCTTTAGAAAAAGGCGGGGAGCAAAACTTGCATGCCACTCAGCATAACCAAGACTGTTGAGCTTGTCCACAGGAGGGTAAGGCACACAGAAACACCACCAGTCGGCCCCATCAGTGCACAGATCACGCAACCCCACTTGAATAGGGTGAGTAGGATAACACCAGATGGTAAGTTAGTCTTGACACAGGGATGAGTGCTATTAGGTCCACCAGTATATACGGTGGAGGGTGGAAAGCCTGGAGACAGCTGGGTAGCCCAGTCGCTGCTATCTCATCTGGATCCGCTCTTCTAGACCTAGGTCCTACCCTTCCTGGGGGTTGGCTTTATACCCCTCAGAGCCTTGTGGGACATAGGCTTAAAGGACCACCTGAACTGGTTTGTGCGGATATGCTACATTACAAATTTAATCTAATTAATGACAAATATTGTTCAGTCTATGGTTAGTTTTTTAGTTACACATCACTTAGATTACACTACAATTATCTATCTGAAGTATGGTCCTCTATAGATTTAGATAGATTTATAGAATGTTAACTTTTTAACAAGCCTGCTGTACTCTATGGATTATTTTATTTTTATTACATATACCCTATGTTATTTATCCTTAACAATTCGTAGCAGCTATAGGTGCCTCTCCTTTTGCTGTTCATTCACATGCTTACCTGCAGCAATCAGGTGTCCTTCCTTGCCAAACAGCACTGTGTGGTCAGGCTGTGTAAATGCCAGGACTGGATTGATAGAAATGCAAACTCTTTTTCCGGTAACACATTTCATCTTTGTATATAGCCACTTGCCTGAAATTCAGCTTAACAGTCAATTAAAAAAACATTGTCACCCAGTATAAGAGGTTGAGCTGGTTGATCTGGCAGTTCCTCACCGTAGCAGATTTCCATCAGCTTCAGTAGAAGTCATCTACCTTATTCATCCTTTGTTTCTCTATATTCGTATTACATGCTGCAAGATAAGAGCAGCAAACACCGGGCCCGAGTCACCGAGTCACATTTCCACGGCAATCTGGTCTGTTGGTTTAATTTTTATAAAACCCCCTAAAAAGCATCATCTCCCTGCCATACCTAATTGAATTAACCCCTCATCCTGTCACTGTATTTATTTACACCTGAAGTGCTAATTATATTGGTCTGTATGTTATTACCAGCAATTACCATTCCCACCGTCAACCTTTTCATGTTGGCAGTTACATGCCAGTAGCAAGTCATTCCTCTCTCTGCTGTCACATCAATGTTTGTAGCAGAAGGCTGATGATACAATCCTGTCTATAAAATATTTAATTCTGCCAGGTCCCACTGGGAAACTTTCCTTACCTAGTACTGTCAGTGTCTCAGATTAGTGGCAGTAATTTACTAGAGCCATGTGACTCTTCTAAAACTTCATCCCAGGGCCACCAGAGTTGGGGGGAACTAGGGCGGCAGCTAACCCCTTCTTCTGGAGCACCTCAGACTAATTAGAGGAGTGAGATCTCTGAGGCTCTGGGGTTGCTAAAGACTCATCGAAATGTGACAGGTATATCATCAGGTGTCTGCTGGAAGAATTAATGAACCGGAGTACAAAAGGGGAAATATTCTCTCCAAACTTGAAGATTGACAAGTTCAACTTTTAAAGGGTTCTTAACCATAAATTCAGAATCCAGCTCCCTGATGGTAAATAAAAAATAAATGATTTGCTGATTACTTAAAAATTGAATTCCAGGGAAGTGCAAAAATGCAGTACACAGTTATAATATATAAATATATAGGATTTTCTGAGCTCCAGCCCTTTGTGTGTTTTAATACCCAATCTCTAGGTTTATCATGTGACATTTGCTGGCTCTGTCAGTCTTAAATGGCATATGCTTCACTGTATGTCAATGCAGGGGTTAATAGTAACCTAATTTGCCTGATGGGTGAGTTCATAACATCCGCACTCATAGTTTGTCCTCAGTCATTTAGACTGAATGATAACGGGTGTCACTGCACTAAGAACACTGAGGACATCTTGTGGCAGAGAAGAGGAACAACAGGGAGCAGTACTAAAATGGAGGTGAGTTGTAGTCATATCAAACTTGGCTTTCAGTGTTACAGAGGGTATGTACATCCTAGATCACGGGTGCGTAAACTTTTTGACTCATGGGCCTTAGCATCTTAGATTTGACAAAGGGGCCGGACCAAGAGCCTGTTATGGCGGACCAACCATAGGTGTGCCAATTCCATGCATCATCTGCATCACTAATAAGGGTGGTGATGTGTAACAGGCGACATGTGATATTACTATATTATTTAAAAGTGTAATATTTTTTAAAAAATTCTGCAAATTAAAAAAAATGCTAATTTATTGCATTGAGCAGAGATAATTCCTAGACACTGCCTGTTGTCACCATAAGGATTTGCCCACAGTGTCATGATTACGCCACTGCATTATTCCAACGCAATGTTTGAACACCTCTATGCGTTATGTGCACTCATTGCAGAGAACAAGCGGAGGGGAGCATCTTTTCAACAAGGTGACCGGAAGAGAAAGCTAAATGGGCCAGATTTGCCCCTTGGCATTAGTTTGGCCACTCCTGTCCTAGATGGTGTTCTAACCACCACCGACGGGTCCTTCACCATAGAATAGGTTAAACACATTTCAGAGAATGGGCAGCAAAAGAGCAGCTAAGTAGTCATTCCTTTGCTCTCTCCAGTCAGCACATTTTTACCCCAGCATAGCATAGATACCCATGCTGGTCTCTCTTTTTAACTTAAGAACTGGTGCACAACTAAAGAGCTGAAGACAAATATAAGTATTTATACTACAGACATTTTAAAATACATTTAAAGATTAGCGAACATAGAAATTGCAGTAAATGTTTGCTTTCATAGCTGCCATGGGATTCAGTTTTAATATTATGTTTGCGCATCTCCTTGGCTTTGAGAACGCAGGCAGCATGATAATCCTCAGATCTTTGGTCAACTTCTGAAAGGTCCAACAATAAAGGTCCCCACATTTTTGCCGTCGGCCGCCGATCGCGGGTGCCCACATGGGGTGACACATCCCTGTTGCCAGAGAACCGTCATGTACGTAAATTTCTGGCTGATGCCATTCGTTTCAAACCCCTATTCAAACTAACGGCAGGCACACAAAGGCTGTGATGGAGAGCAGTTTGATGACGTCATCACGTTGCACTTCACAGCTCATCTGTCGGTCCCCACTCAATACGTGTGTGGGGACCTTTAGAAGATATACTTCTTCACATATTGTTAAATACCACAAGCTATGTACCCATGAAGGTCAGTAAAGAGACTAAAGAATCCTCATCTTCACCATCAAAACCCTGAAGGAGAATTCTAGAAGAAACAGAGCCCATCCAGCCACTGAGGAATTCCATGATGGTTCTCCATCCAGGCCTGACAGACAGCAGACACGCAACCCAACCTTAAATCCGACACAAGGCTCAGATGTTATGTATATCTTTAAATTTCTTTCAAGTGTGAAATCCAAACTGCGAACAGTTCACATGATAAGCATGGCTGGAAGTAATAAATATTTCTGACACTCCATATTGGCATTGTGTTTTTCTGTTTGAGCGGCCTGACTTTGGATGACAAATTATTTAATAAAACCGAAACAGCAGCGTGCACAAAATGCCCTTCCACAGTCACTTATAAGGAGACGCTGCTAAACGGGGTCTGAACACCCTTGCATGCAATGTAAGTTGGATGCTGCTTTTAAACCACCAGGAAAAGTATATATTTTCTCTATACATCTATATGTTTATCCTCCTATCATCCTCTGTACACCCTTCTTCAGCTATCTCCTACATCTATCCTCTCAGTCCTCTCTCATCTCTCCCTCCTCTCTCTCTCTACTCCATCTATCCTCTCAGTCCTCTTTCATCTCTCCCTCCTCTCTCTCTACTCCATCTATCCTCTCAGTCCTCTCTCATCTCTCCC
>CM070038.1:28719395-28736517 GCA_036250615.1 Ptychadena robeensis | reverse complement strand
GGGTGGTCCATGACTACCTCCAGGGTGTGTGTCCATGACAGCCCCCAGGGGGTGGTCCATGACTACCTCCAGGGGGGGAGTCCATGATTACCTCAAGGGGGGTGTCCATGACTACCTCCAAGGGGTGTGTCAATGACAGCTGGGGCTAACAGGAAATTTTTAATAACACATGCTGACAATAAACCAGGAAAAGTAGCCAAATCACAGAATAGTAAGTACTACTGTAAGAGATGCATTTTTACATTAACATACATTTATTTAGTTATGTATTTACATTACTGGATTACTCCCTAGGCTGCTACAACCTGCATTGTGTATGAAAATCTATTAGTCTCAGATTTTTCCTGGACTGACAGACCAACCTGTTATGTTATCTAATTACATTTTATAAGGGGATAGGAGCCATTTACATATTGTATTCTCTGGGGTAAAAAGGTGGATATTCACTTTAACACAATTCCAACACATATGGTCACAGGCCATGTACAGAAGCATCACTACTAGCAGCCATCTAAGGAGATAATTTTATCTTTTCTGCAATGCAAATAGTGCTGAGTTATGGGATCGCTGATTCAGAAAGCCAGACTCATGTTTAGTAGATGCGTTATATGGCAATCATTTATCAAAGGCAAACCATATTAATGGGATTATTGAATTAGACATATCTGGCTTGGTTCGGTGGGGAAGGTTTAGGGGGAGAGTGATAGAATGCAGAATTATGCTGATATATAACCATTGATTGTCGTTCAGTATGTAGACTGTAATGTAAGCATATGTATACAGTATATAGTGTATATTCTGCTGTCTACCAATGCAGCTTACTCAAAAGATGGTAAAATAAACCTGTATAAAGAATTTTTAGGAAGGGATACGTTTTCTTTTAGAGGGCGTCTATGATATTTTGTTTCTGGCTTACATGTTTTTGCTATTTAAGAGCTTAAATCTGGAAACGCCTTATATGTTGCGTCCAGGTCCATTGGCCAGGTTTGTATCATGAAAACAGATGGGGCTATATGCCCATACACGTTAAGATTGTCCCTCGATAGATGAGGGACAGACTGCAGCGTAATGACGTCATTAATCTGCAGCCGGCCCCTCAGAGGATCGGCCGGCACCCTTTGTGTGTCAAACATTACTTTGGATGGGGACTCTACCATAAAGCTATATTTGTACATCTGCAGTTCTGGATGTGCATTTGGCTGATGGGGCGTAAAGGAATAATTTTAATGGCTCCACCCGCTTTCCTAAAATTAGGGTTTTTACCTAAACGTTTGGGATTTGTGATGGATTGGGGCGTGTAAATACCTTCTGTTTTAAGAAGGCTTGATTGTGTTAAAGAATTTTCAAAAGTCATCCAATTTTTTTTTTCTCAAAACTCCAGCAAGTCCAGTTGCTTTGACTAATTGACTATTTATAACTTTATGTACCTCAGATAAAACAGAGGGTCCACTCCAGTGGTGGGCAACTGAGTTGATATGGAGAGCCACAAGTGCGGCCCTTGGCATCACCAAAAGGCAGCACTTAACATATATACTATACCCAGAAGGGCTGTTTCTGCCCACCACAACACTAGAATAAGCATTTTAAAAATGACAGCAGGTATAGCTAGGAGACATCATTTTTTTAATTAACAAAACGTGTTATAAATTATACTTTAAGAATTAGGGAATAGTATGGGAATGTGCATTTTGTGTCATATATATCATTAAAGGTTATGTGCCTCATAGATATCATCAAAGCCTTTATGCCCCTGTTCCTTTCCACTCCTCCTCTCCCCTGGGAATATATATATTAGCGGGGGTCGGCAAACAGGCCTATGCCCTATGCATTAACAGTTTTTGGGGCCATGAGTGGAGGACTGAGGGGGAGAGGCACTGAAGAACACCCAAAGGGCCACAGGTTGGGAACCTGGGGTCCATACAATGCTATTGCAAGGCAGATAGGAATGGGATCTCTGTTCTATACTGTGTGATTCTTATATTACTGTTTATTGTCATAAGAGGTAGCTGGGGGACAAAAAGAAACATGACAACCTCTCTACCTGAGACAAACTTCCATCCCTACCTCTGGGCTGTAGTGACCTAGATATTTAATGATTATACATACTAGCATGTTGGCTCAGCAGGCAATAGTTGCCGTCATTATGTACCTGGCCAATGTAATCACAGTGCCAATGTGACTCACTGTTACTTATTCTTTTCTCAGTGACCCTTCCTTACCCAGCCCAGTAACTGGGAGAGAAAAAAAAAATCAAAAAGAAAAAATCCACATAAAAATACTAAAGAGCTGTGAAATATCTGGAATATTTCATTTGCCGTTTTGCATACTCTCCCTATGACATAAGACCCATCAAATGGATAAAAAGTCCTCATAGGCATTAAAGTAACTGGCAACATTTTATCTAATCATTTAATGTAATCCAGTTATTTGCCAATAAAGCCCAACTCCTGTTTTTCACTAGTGTTGTGTTGAAATTGTTACCTCTTCTTAGAGATTGTAAAGATTTTAAGAACCCATCATACCGTCTTTACAGATACAAGTTATCACAGACAGTGACTGCAGCAGCTGCTGTTTTATTAGGCCTTTCCTATCATTTAAAATGACTGACTCCCTGGAGAATATGATTGTATGCAAATATCGCACAAGCAACAATGTGAGATATCTAAGGCTTATTGGTATAGCTGGCAATTCTTACAATATGACATGAAATAAACCCTGTTGATCCTGCCATGACTGCCATTGGCAAGGCTCTTCCTTTTTAGGTGCTGACAACTTGTTTCGCAGATGTACGCATACATTGTCACCAGGTCATATTACTTAGGATTTGCCTACTAGCATCATCATCAAGAAGTCTGCCCTGAAGGGGAGTAGCTAGAAAAGACTGAGCCCCATAGCACTCTTACCCGGGAGTTTTGCTATCAAAGTACCGTAAGTGACACTTTGTGATGTCACTTCCTGTAAGTTTTCCGTTATTAGATAAGGGAAAATTTGACAGCTATGCTCCAATCCCTCCTTTTCCTCCCAGACCTCCATCCCCCTAACCCAGGGGCGGGCGAACTTGATCCTGCCTGTTTAGCTTGCTTTTCTGACACTTTGTCACCTTGTTAAAAAGATGCTCCCCATCCACTTCCTCTCTGCTAGAGCTGTCCAAATGTTGACTTGGGGACGATGCAGTGGCTTGATCCTGTGATTACACTGTGGTCGCATTCTCACCGCAACAACAGACAGTCTCTAGGAATTATCTCTGCTCATTGTAATAAATGAGCATTTCTTTGTAAGTGCAGGAAACTCAAGATAACAAAGTCCCTGTCATACGCCACCTATTACACATCACCACCATCATTAGTGATGCTGGTAATGAATGGAAGTGGCACACCTAAGGTGGGTCGGCCATTACAGGCTCTTGGTCTGGCCTTTATCAAATGTAACAAGTCAATGTGGCTCACAAGTCAAAAAGTTTGCCTACTTCTGCCCTAACCCCTTCTGGACCTCACTCCCCAATAAAAAGAAAAAAAGAAAACAAGCAGCCATGAGCAGCTGGCCCCCTTGTGGCTATGGGACCCACAGAGGCCACTATGGGTACTATGGTGGTTCCTATGATGGTTCCTACACCACTGCTGCCCTGAGAAGTGCCATGTGCCCATTGTTACTGTGCATGTAGACTGGAAATGGGAAAAGGATGCAGAGAATCCTTGAATGACATACAGTTACATGTGCTTAAAATAATAATAACAAACAAATAATAATAAACATATAAATAATAATAATAAGTAGTGCATAACAGGTGAATTAATTGAAAAATCATTTAGGTTGGTGAAACAGATGCTTTTTAGGCCTTACTGTAGAGTTTCCATTTAAACAACTTTAAACAATGCAATCTTGCAATCAGCCTCAATTTATTAACATGCAGGATGTGCACAAATAGGACTTTTATACCATAAGGCTTTTTAGGCAAAAAATTACTCTAGTGCCATGTTCATATTACAATAGTAAGATATAAGGTGAGCGCTCACTGTGCGCCATCAGTCCCTTTGGTCCTTGGTAACATTCCTGCGCTTTGTTGCCTGGTGATACATGGGGATTCCCAGCAGCTCTTTCAATGCTGTCTTATTCCCTGGCGTCTTATCTTGCTGGAGAAATACAATGGAGTAGGGGGACATTACACATCAGACTTGTGTTCAATTCTCTGTCACATTACAGGTGTTTAAACACAATCACATTTTAGCTGCTTTTTGTTTTGCAGAAAAGAGTAGACTAGTTCATCCAATTGATAGAGTTAAATCCCGCAGGGAAGGAGGTGACTTTCCAATTTGCAGATTACAAAGTTAACATGCCGGGTCCTCCCTGATAGAATACATAGTGATTGGAAGGTATATATCACTGCTATGTAGTGCCAGGTACTCCCGGATAGAATACATAGTGATTAGAAGGTATATATCACTGCTATGTAGTGCCAGGTCCTCCCTGATAGAATACATAGTGATTGGAAGGTATATATCACTGCTATGTAGTGCCGAGTCCTCCCTGATAGAATACATAGTGATTGGAAGGTATATATCACTGCTATGTAGTGCCGGGTCCTCCCTGATAGAATACATAGTGATTGGAAGGTGTAGAAAGGTCCTCATATTACAAGGTTTTGGTAGAAGAAAAGTGGTTTGTATTGGAATTCTATGGTAAAAATGGAAGGTGTATGGGGGGCTTTAGGGTCCCCACACATAACGCTTGTGGCCGTCGGTCGTCGGTAAAATCAGCCGCGGATCATTAGAGACACATTGCAGAGGCTACTGGCCTACAACTGGCTAGTGCCTGCCTTTGAGTATCTGCATATGAATTGCAGTGCTGTGGTTGCTGTGGCTAAGTTTTGCCTTCTGGCGATGTGACAGAAAACTACATGGGGGGGGGGGGGGGGTGTGATTGTATAGGAGAGTGGACTGTGTCATATATGCAATTAACAAGTTCCTAAAGGGTTAATGTGATTATTGTTGAATATACCTAATTAATTAATTAATAAAGTGATGATGTGAATGTGACAAGACCATCTGGGAGTCCTGGCTGAATATAGTTATTAAAAGTTCCAGCTATGGGTGGAGCTTGGTCTTCGTTTGGAGGAGAGTGCAGAGACAGGTTCTCTGTTGGTTACTGTGGGAAGCAGACATTCTAGGCCTGCGAAACCGGGGACCCCACCATCTAGCTGAGATGTGACTACAGACACCCCCCTTGTCCCCGTCTAGAGTGTTCTAGAATCTAGAATGTTCTGCCACCTGGTGCAATCGTCTGCATAGTGGGGACAGAGGGAGGCTTGAAGACCCTGACCCTTGGTTGAACTAGGTACGTGTTGGTTCACTCCACTTACTCACACATACAATTGCCCCTATATGTCAGTTGTAGATGACCTAATTACTATTTTCTCAAAAATTCATAATTTCCTGCAGGTATCTGCTAGTCATTTACAAGATCCATGCCAAGGCACCAACCTCATATTGCATCTGTAACATTCATTATGTCCTGGAAGCTTTTTATCTATTTACCAGATTAGTGAATTTCATTTATTTGAACTCAGTATACCCCATCTGGCAGACCACTGTGACCGCACAGTTTGAACCACACCATGTTCAAACCTTGCTTGGCCTGGCCTTCATGAAAGGCCCAGTATTCTCTTCCCTACTAATTTATAGTAGCAAATGTAAAGACGAAATCAAAGATCAGACTTCTTAGACAAACCAGTTTCCCGTACACAGGGCCAACAGGAGAGCTTTAATGTGGAGATTTCACAGATCATGGATAGTGAGCAGAGGTCACCTTTACCACATGTCAGAATGTTTAGTATGTGAGGAAATACAGGAAGTTAAATGTATAACTCTTTCTTATACTGGTCCCACCACTTACTGCATGTTCTAGTTGCCCACCAAAGACATAGACTGGCACCATGAGGGTATAATGGCCCTAACTGTAGAGATGATGCTCAGGCCTGGTTTACCGTGAAGGTATCCCATAAATGTTTTAATCAAAGGCTGCAAGAGAACACCTAAAAAAATAGCTTCCCCTTCTCAATGTTTTTTTTTAACCCAAAATGGACTGTTAAGATGTACACAGTTGCTGGCTCATTGCAGAGCATGCTGATAAAGACATTGCCAACTCTGCCCAACTGTCACATCCATTACACAATCAGACAGTGATATCCTGATAAATTCTAAATTCCATTCCTCCTTTCTATAACACCTTTATTGTGGGCTTGCGAGAGACAGTTTTGACTTCAGGAAACCCTATTATTGATGGTACAAAAGCTGGTTCTTTATTAAAGCATCTGCTGTCCATCCAGAACAGACCTGCACTGACCAGCCATGATAGGTAAAGTGAAAAGTAACATTGATTAACTTCATATCCTTGTAATATGTGTAATATGTATATACTGTAAATGGAGGGGTTACATGGAGCCCCCACAGGACACCTTCAGAGGTCTTCTTGAGTGTTTTGATGGAACAGAGGGTCATGGCCGATCATCCTTTAATGACTTTGATAAGTAGTATTTCATTACTATACATCTTTTCAACAGGCACACAAAGGTAATGATATGACTAAATTTACCAGTAGATGCCTGCCTATGGTCATCACCCTATGAAGCATATGTCTTCTGTAGATGAAAAGTTTTTCCCTGTCTATGATAATAATCTCCTGTTTTTAGATGATGGGCAGTATGGGCAATGTTTATATGCTTCTTCTTAATTTAGGGCAGATGAGAAAGCTGTAACTGATGATCTGCAGTGTAGGATCTCCCTGCTGTGCTTATTTGTATCTTCTTGGTTATTCAGATCCCCCCATCATAAGGCAGAAAGCTCCAATATGATATGAAGCAAAGCATTGCTCCTCTACCAAGATGGCAGCCTCCTCACAAAGACACAAGGTAGAACAAATCATGACATGCCAGAAATGCAGAGACCACAGGCAATGCATTTGACTAGTCCTTTGCCATCTGCTTGATTTTTGTGCAAACACCTTCCACAGTACAGGTCCTCTTTAAGGCTTTGTTTCCATTATACGTTGGGACCCCTTGTAATACATTGCTTGCTCGGTGGTTGATCCGTTTACACATCCGCTGGTGCAGAGGCTCAACGTACTCGACTACGTTGAGCCTTACATCGGCGGAGCGGCTCGGTGCCCGTAAAGACTAGTCTATCTGCTACGTCGGGACCGGATTAAAATGGAAACAAGCCCTAAGGTATTAGACATTTTACCTTACATGAAGCCGGTACATAGTCACAAGAATTCAAGGGCCCAACTCAGGCTCATTTTTAAGTTATTATCAAGAATATTAATGTGATAAATATAATAGATACTCTAACTAGCAGGAACTTTCCATACAACACCTGATTTACCAATAGACATACTTGCTCTTAACATTGATTTAATATAATACTTAATAATAATAGCTGGTTAAACAATTGGAATTCTGGAATTGAGAATGCAACATAGAGCTTACACAGGGTTATGAACATCCCTAGCCCCATGTGACAGCATCAGGCCAATCAAGAGTGATCTAAAGTAGTCACATGGGATTGAAGAGTGAGGCATATGCTTAATAGGAGGGCAGCCTAAAAGCAAGGGAAATTAAGTACATTCTAGTTCATCGTTAAGGGCAAACTCTCCTGTGTGAAAGATGGAGCTGCGTTCCTGAGGCTCTGCCTTGCTGTTCTGTAATCAATATGCATCATTGCAGTGAAAGAACACCAGCTTCCACCTGAAGCTTCATATTCAAGTATTTTGCTTTTTTTGTCAGATCCCCTTTGTAACAAGAACTCAACATCAGGCACTTTTTTCCCCCCTCTGCCACTTTGTTGAATTATTCACGGTTCCTCTTGTGGATGTATGAATTTTGCCTTTAGAAAAACCCCTACAGCTCAATAAAATTTACATTTCGCAGTCTGCTTTTTTCCACAGCTCTCTGTGAGCCATCTACAGCGCGAAATATCCATGACAAGATATTACGGGAGAGACGGGCATAAGGAGAGCTTATTTCATATGGCAATTGGGGTTGGATGATGCACCTATACCATTAAGAACCCCAGTCCGCATTCAAGAAGTATTGAAACATCTTGGATATTGGACAGAAAGATCCCCAAGGGTCTGCCTCTTCAAATTGTCTATTTATGTAAAAGAGGAGCAGCTGAGAGAGAGGGAGGATGACAATTCCAGGATGAGCATGACAATTGGGTACATATGAGGCTTATGGATGGAGAAGGACAAAGTCACCAAAAGGCTTCCTTTCAAGAGCAATTTGGGTTTTAGTAAAATACCAACATGTTGGCTGCAGGTAAAAAAAGTTAGACCAATAGAGTAGCCTGTGATATGCAAAGGTTTATGACATACATCAGATATCATACAACAAACAAGTCTAATAATGAAAAGGAATCTTGTTGATATATAGAAATTTCTCATAATTTCTCATAAGTCCTTCAAGGTTCTAAATGGTGTCACATGAAAATGGAAGACACATGCTAAATTTTTTTACACCAGCCTGACCTATTTCAGTTAAAAAAGGGTCCGAAGTCTCAGAGGACCTTCGTCCAACTTTACAGTTCATAAAACATCCACATTGGCCACAATAGGCTCCAATAGGGAGAAAAGTTTGGCCAACCCTTCCGCCTGACCTGTTGCAAAGTCAACTCATTTTATCCATCTGGATACTTTTCCAAAGAATTACTCCGAGCCTGTGTTTTTCCATCTCTCCCGCTGAGCCCAAATGCAACAGTAAAATAAAATAATCAGCGACGTCGTGGAGATGAATGAAAGGAATGGATATTACTCCCCAGCCTTGTATCGTTTAGCCGCTTCTCTACTGCTGTATTCGTTCACGGTCTTGGCCGTGGCTCCAAGGACCCATTTTAATAGGGCTGTTTTAATAACGTGCCAGACAGATCAGCCCCGGTAATAAAACAATATTTAGATGAGTGCCGAAGTTATGACCATTGGAACCAGAGAAATGAACATTACCTACGCCAGCCTCCCATCGCCGAAGCTTATGAGGAACTACAAGCCCCAGTGCACCACCACGGACACGCCAGGGCTTGCGGTTGCCCAGCAGCTGTAGGAAGATGCGCGTAGATTAAAATAAATATTTTGTAAGAGTGGGAGCTGGCAGTGTATGTGAAATTAGAGGCAATCAAAGCTTACAAAATGCTGGGAACGCAAACACAAGGCAATCTCAAGACACTTCAGAGGCAAGCAAATAAAATGATGCACCCCCCTTTTTTTTGGCTTGTTCTCTGGAGCTTTAGTGATACGAGAAATGGATAGAAAATTGCAAATCACAACCATTTTTTTCTTGACATGTGCTTGCGGATCTGAGCCTTGCAGTTCCATCTGGATAAGACAGGGCTGAAATGCTACTTCACTCCTGGCTTTTATACATTTTCTCATACAATCTTACCCTTGGTACATACATCACCGTGGCCAAGAAGACAGCAATTAAATGAAGGATCTAGGCTGCGATAGCCATGCACAAATCCATCTCCTCCATGCAAACCTATTCGGAGGACAGACTACTTAATTACGTGCTGTCAGTGGAAAGGGGCTTGAGGATTTTCAAGCACGGTTCTGCGGCGTGTAAGGAGCTAAGCTACGGCGTGTCTTACATCTACATGATCCAGTACCTGTAGCTAAACCTAAGAACCTCCACCCGTTAAATATTCTATTAATAACGCCGAGCTCCAGCATGGAGCAACTTAGCCCTAAAACCCATAAAGCCTCCATATCCATACAAGTGAAGGGTTTTTTTTTCCAGGGAGGCTCCCTTTGCTCTTCAAAATATATCTACGTACCAAAGTCACCAATGCATGTGAGATGAGAAAATATTTAATTCATACATATGAAGCCATTAAATGCATCAAGAACAGAGTACACTATCTGAACCCAAATTAGCTCCATCCCTTATTCCAGTCACATATGTAGACAGATGCATTAGAAGGATGATATTTAAGCTTGCGCTGGTTGAGAAAAGAGGGGGGGGGGGGTTAAATTTGATTGAGAGTGGACAGTGCAGAGGGGAGGATGGTGGGGGAGGAGGGGGGTACGGCAATGGGGATTTAAATAAATAAAAGTTTTCCCTGTGACATTTCAATGGCAGAATGCAATGTGACATTCAGAAGGATTAATGGGTCTGCTCTCTGTGGATAGACTCAGTTTGGATATATGTGATTGATTTAAGACCCCTGTGCCAAGTCTCCAGTGGTAAAATGCTGTAATCTTCCTATGGAAATCACATGAAATACATAGAATGCCCTGTACTCTTCTCCATCCTGGCACAGGAGTAAAGGGTTTGAGATATTGCAGGGATATGTGAATCACCCACCTCCTCCAGCTTCATCCCCTCTCCATCATGACTGCAATCAGGATGCATTCCCTTACCTTGTAGAGGATGCAATGCTGAGCTCAGGGTCCAGTCCTCTTGTTGCATCAGTTGAACCTTTTTTTTCTCTCCCCTTTTATCAGATGTTAAGGGATCCAAGCCTGTGTCCACCCTGACAGAAGTAGGTTCCTTAAAGCCAAGAGCAGGAGAAGCTGGGCATCCCCCCACAGTAGAAAATCCTTAGCAGTTTCGGTCCAGTGAGAGCAGCAGCAGCAGCAGCAGCAGCAGAGGCACCTCAATCACAGCATCAGCATCAGCATCAGAGGCTGTACCGGCTCCTCTGCAGGCCACATCTCTCACTGCTCCTACATCACTACCGCATTCCTCCTAATAGAGCCGCCCCACCAACATGCTGCTACCTCTGCTGCTTCTCCTCCTCTGTGCAGCCAAAAGGCAGCAATGTCCCCTGAGGAGGGGTCCTGGCATCCAGCACACGCAAGGCCAAGCTGGCAGCTTATTTATTTTCCACTGAGGTTGGATTTAGCAAGCTGGCCCAGATAACATGGCATAAGTGGCTCTAAGCCTCCTGTACTCCTAGTGTAAAGGGGGGCAATGAGGATGCTTTAACCCCATCCCAGCCGCTGCTATTGCAGTAATCCAAAGGAGTGCAGCTGTCAATAGTAGTGAGCAGCATAGGCAATATTTGTATTCGCAAAATATCACAATATTTTCGCCTAATATTCACAATAAATTCATAATTCAACAATTCGTGTCATTATTACCTTCATTGCGCAAATCGGCACTTGTACGTGCGCATATTGCGAACACAATGCACGCTAGATGCAGGAACTGATGTTAAAAGTCTTGAATATTTGCAACTACGAAGATATAGCACTATACTCGAGAAGTGCTGATATTTGCAATGAATTAGAATATTCGCGATCAACACATCAATAGTCTATAGTATGATTTTGGATAACAAAAGTACAGGTCTACTCAAAGCTGACCATTTAGGCCATGTCTACACTACATTTTGTAATCCGGGACCCCCAACGTTCAGCACAGTGCTTGGCGGGGGATCCGACGGATCACATACACTTTACCTGCTCATCAGATGCTCTGTTCAGACATCCCCCGATGCAGGGGTTAACCTACTGCTCAGTGCCAAGAACACAGCATCCGCTGAGCAGGTAATGTGTATGTGATCTGTCGGCACCCTCCAGCCAAGCACTGCGCTTAGCGTAGGGCAGTGGTTGCCAAACTTTCTGTGCAGGGCCCCCCTTTTCGATATAGGAACAATATCATGCCCCCCCCTCCCCATTTAAACCCAGGTTAAAAATGAGGGTCAGAGCCCCCTGGAATACCTTTGCGTAGGGGGTCCCGACCATTGTTAAGACATAGCCTAAAGGCCCCCATACACGTTTAAATTTCCCTACGATCGATGTCAGATTTGATCGTAATCTTTGATCGACGTTGGTTCGCTCAATCAAAGTACGATCGACCTACCTCCCACATAGAGAAACCGATATTTGGTTGATGTTGGCTCGATTCCCAATGATAAATAAAAAATCATTATTAGTGATGAGCGGCATAGGCAATAATGGAATTGGCGATATTTCGTGAATTATTCTACTAATATTCGATTTGAGTGTATGGCCATGAATTGCTAATGTATCCCACCCCCCCCCACCTATTGTATACATTGTTCCCCAACCTATTAGATTGTAAGCCTGTCCGGGCAGGGTCCTCCACTCCTCCTGTGTCATTACCTGTACCTGTGTGTTATCATGTGTTGCATCTCAACTCTAATGTATTGTACAGTGCTGCGTAATATGTTGGTGCTATAGAAATAAATTATAATAATAATTATAATCACATTGTGATTTCCTTCAAAATTCCAGCTCAACACTAATCATTATCTGAAATATTAGGTGCCTGTGTACTATATCAAGTCATGTTCTCACAATGATACAATGACTAATACTAGGTGCTTGTATACTGTGTGATGACAGGTTTGCGTGCTAGAATGACTGTGCAGAAAAGAGATTGTTCTCAAAATTCTTCTCAAAAGTTCATCCGTGCAGAACTTCATGGCCATCTCTGTGCTCTGCAATGAACATTTGGAGGTTGGTCAAATAGATAAGGTGAAGGTTACAGAAATTCACATCTCTTATGACTTCTTGTGACTGGGTGATCGCACATGACAGAGTTCACGCTTAGATTTCTGCCCTGTGTGTCTGCAAGATAGACCCTTGACCTACGTTCCTTCTAATTGGGAAAATGTAAATTTCACTGATTGGAAACTTCAAAAAAACTTTTAGATCCGCTTCTAACTTAAAGTTTAGCTTTGGATGAATTGCTTTTAAATAAAACTTGTCAGCATAGAAGAATAGGTACTGACCTATTTAACCTTACTGCCCACTCACTGAAAGTTGGGCTAAAACTGTGGAATGTTTTAGCCCAAC
The DNA here is from genome assembly GCA_036250615.1 of Ptychadena robeensis. Classification (NCBI taxonomy): domain Eukaryota; kingdom Metazoa; phylum Chordata; class Amphibia; order Anura; family Ptychadenidae; genus Ptychadena; species Ptychadena robeensis. Next base: position 28,723,707 of record CM070038.1, on the reverse strand, counting down.
TGCCGAACTGGGCCGAATGTATGGAAAAAGACATGGGAGCAACACCGGCCGTTCCAAGTAATGAGGATATGACGTGTTTGTACACACAGGTGCATCATAGTCTGCACACACCACGTCAAGTGTTTGCTTACTGTTTTTCAATGGCAGCATAATTGCCGCAGTGCTGCGAATACCCACCCTAAACCAGGGGTATTAGGAGGTCAAGTGTGCTACCCACGTCTTTTTGTAGAGTTCTAGTCGGTGTTAAAGAGGAACACCTGCTGAAGTCAGCTAGAACATGGGCCAAATGGGCAAAGAAGGCAAGAGGGGCACTTGACCACCTTGTGCCCCCAGTTTAGGGCATGTAATCTTGGCTATGTGGTGGTTATGTGCTCGTTGAAAACCAATGGGCAAACATGTGACCAATATGCAGCCATGTGGATGTCAACTGGATGCGCACATTTAAAATCATCATCAGACATGCGACGATGCATAAATTAAAATGTGGTGTGGACAGGCATGTTATAACCCCATTTGTTTTTTCCCCACTGCTAACATGTTGCGACCCATTTGCGGGTGGATTTCCTATGGCTTATTAATTCAGCATAACAAAGATGCTGAAAAGCAGCACCCGAACAGCATCATACAGATCATTGATCTTCAGGGCTTGTGTCCACTGCTTCCGTTTGCCCTTTTCTGATGAATGGGACGTTATCTAAGCGACATGCTCGCGGTGCTGTTTTGAACCTGAGGAATGCCGCATCTTCATTGCAGTTCAGCTCTTCGGATGCAGTTCAGGCTCAGTTTTTTGCGCTTTTGGTATATTTAAAATTTAGCAGTGGACAAATGACCACAGTGCAATGAAAAGACAAAGGCCTCTATTACACTATATTTTGTACCTTTTTACACTGTGCTGCGTTGCGGTTTTACCTTGACGTAAACCCCCTGCAGCATGCATTTTTGTGCCCCAGTGCAAGCGTCTCCCATACACCAGTATGAGAGATTTAGAACAGCACTAGGGGTTAATGCAGGGTTTCGTTACCGTGTGCGGGTCTGTTGCCAGTAAACTACTGGCATGTGTGTAGTGAGAAAGACCAAAAAAAAAAGATAAATGTTTAAAATTGTTGAATGCTGAATGGTAGAACTTTCAATAAAAAGTATTCTCCCAGGATCTGCTTGTTAAAGGGGAAACCTAGATACTCAATGATCCCACACCTACAACACCTGGCCCATGTTGTGGGGAAGAGACCCCCTTACTTTAAGGAGGAGTCTTCCTCTCATTGTGGTATGGCATGGGGTATGGCAAGATAGTGTGCCCCCCATTTCTCTCCTTCTAAGCTTGCCGAAAGGGGTCTGGTTTGCTCTGGAAGGGGGGACCTCATGTCATCATGGCTCCCCTTTTCCAGAGCATGCCAGATCCCATGCCAGCAGGGGGTTTTGTATGCTCTGGGGGGACCCCATGCTGTTTGTGGTCCCTTTTTTCCAAAGCATACTAGTCCATATGCCAGCAGGTAGTCTTGTATGCTCTGGGAGGACCCCATGCTGTTTGTGGTCCCTCTTTTCCAGAGTATACTAGACTCTATGCTAAAAGGGGGTCTGGTTTGCTCTGGGGTGGGGGCATCCTTTTTTTTTTACAGATGATTTCTGCCCAAAAAATGAAAACCGGTTATTTGCAGACCGATGCTCGACCACCACTAGCAGTTTGTTAAGCATGGGGAGTCCCGACTGATCTCATACACTTTACCTGCCCAGCGCATGCTCTGTTCTCACGGTTCATCTGCGGTTAACCCCTGCATTGGCGGATGTCTGAACAGAGCATCCGCCAGGCAGGTAAAGTGTGTCCGTCAGGACCCCACCAAGCACTGCACTTAATGTAGGGATGCCGTCGGATCACAAAACACTGTGGAGTCATACCCTAGTCTGCATACAACTTGCATGCTAATTTAGAAATGTTATTTTTTATTTAATTGATCCTCTCTAATCACTCTTCATGGAACCGGACTGTAGTAAAACTCCTTGCTATTTGCTTGCATCTAAAAAAGAAATCATTCAACCCTTTAGAAATGTCCTCTTTTTAGTGCCTGTGTCCATGTTTGTTCTGCAGTCCCTGTGTAGTTTGGTATAAACTACTCTGAAAGGTATTACTTTATCAGTTTTGGGGATCAATACAGGATGTGCATACAATCCCATAATCGTATATTCATTCCAGGAGATACAGAGAAAGGGAAATGTGTATACTCAAGAGATTTGTAGGAAATGCGCACGCTATATTTTTTATCCACAAACTCCCCCTCAGACCAGACTACTATGTGCTTATGTCAATCACGGTGGCATTTATACAGGTAGATCTGACGGCAGATGGAATAGAGGGGGGTCATGGCCTAATAATAAAGCGCTGTCATAGATGTTTATTAAAATAGTTTGCTTAGTCTGAAGTAGTAAGGGATTTTATCTAAAGTAAACCTGCCACTACAGACAAGTACAAAAACTAAACTAAAAGGAACTTCCTATCTTAGCAACAATAAAAGTTTAAAATCTGCTCCACCTTACAACTTAAAAAATAAAAGCTTTATTGAGGTGTACTTTGTGGTTTTGCATAGGTTGAGACAACATTATCGTTTTGCTGCAGGCCATGGTCAGATTTTCCTATCTTTTCTTTTACCATTTACAGAACTTAACTTTATTGCACTAGGTTGTGCGCCTCATGTTCTTGTTCCTATTTTTTTGGGACAGATAACAGGATTTCATGACAGTTCAAGAAAACTGGTGTACTTTCACCAAGCTCCCTTGCTTGAACCCTTACTACACCATACTTATCATTGTTATGGGGTAATCATATTTTCCTTTTCATTACATAAATACAATACATTCAGCCAAGAGGCCTGCTTACTGTCACAAAGGTAAAAAGCAAAGGTGAGAAAACATTGAGGGATTTTATCTATGGATTCCAAAAGACCAGTAGATCCTCAACCTTTTAAGATCCGCGCCCCCGGAAGTAATGTTATGAAGTTGCACTTTGTGTATTTAGAACATGGAAGTGCCTGTACCAAGTGTCACTTTCACCATCACTTCGACCACGGTGAGTTAAGTGTAATGTCCCCTCCCTCCTATTTTTCCACCCAATTTGTCCAAATATTGTGCAGGGTAGTAAATTAGTAAATATTGTGCAGGGTAGTAAATTACTCACCCTCCTAACTTCCCTTGTGGGCATTAGCACTGCTGCTTGTTATCAGCAGCTCTGATACTTTCAGTGATCCCGGCGACCCCTGTGAAATGGTCATTCGACGCCTGAGGGGGATGCAATAGGCCATTATGGCAATGAGATGAGTATAGGAATGAAAGAGTTAATGGGAGAGGGAGATGGCCTATGGAGAGAATCTTGATGATGCTTAACAGCCAGTGGAAGAACATTTGTAGAAGGTCAGCTATGGTAGTATTACTTGTCGTTCTTGGGACAAGCTCAGTTTTACCAAACATTTTATTTCTTCATTTCAAGTGTTCACAGCTCAGAGGGAACTTTGTGCTATAATAGTTTTCTAAAATAGACAAAACCACTTCACAGTAAGGACAAAATGATTGATTCATCTTTGCTGTACAGTAAATATCCACGTCAAACGGCGCTGGAGTCTGGCTGTTCAAATCACCTTAAAGCCGCGTTCATCTGAGTAATATTCACTTCGTCCTGTAAGTTCACCTTCAAAAAAGAATAAACTGGATGTGTCATAGACACACACGTACTTCATGCAAATACTAGGTATCTGTATTGTAAAAACTGATGCAAGCTATATTGTTGCAGCAATATTATAGGTTTTCCAGTGGCCATTATGTACCAATGGTGACCGTCAAAATTTGAAAATCCCCAAAGGAGACAACAAGAACATGTAAAAACAAGTATGGGCCCCCATACACCTTTAGATTTCTCTGTCAGATTTCCTGTTGTTTTACCAAAAGCATGTAATATGAGGGACTTTCTAAACCATCAAGTCTACCTGTGTATAATCGTAGAGGACCCTATACTATATAGTTGTTGGTAGATCTAAAGGTATATGGCCAGCTTAAAGCTGGGCATACACGTCACGATTTTTTGTTAAATTTTATTGCGATTGTTTAACAAAAGCGATCGCGCGATCGGATTAAATAAAAATTGAAGCATGTCCAAAGTGTCAGAGTGATCGATTTTTTCAAAAATCGGACAGAAAAACGATCGTTCACGGATCCGTTCTAATAGATAATTTTTAATAAAAAGCAAAGGAATCCAGTGCTGTTAGTTGTCTCATGCAGGGCCGGGACAAGGCAGAGGCAGAAGAGGCACGTGCCTCTGAGCGCTGCTGAA
>CM070038.1:28696971-28707839 GCA_036250615.1 Ptychadena robeensis | reverse complement strand
ATGGTGCGCTTCTGGTACAGAAATCTGGACCTCAGCAGTGCGCTAGGGAGGTTAATTACAGCAATAATACAGCAAAATGGCATTACATAGAATAATACGTGCTTATCTCGAAATGTTTCGTGAGCCGTGAGTAACTGGGGATATAAGCCAAAATTTTTATAAATTTCAATATACGTTTACATACAGTAGTAATAAACATGTATAACAGGTACACACACACTTTAGTTAGGATTATGCAGGACACATAATTTCACGGTGTTTACTTTGGTTTTTGGCCAATTTTTTGAAGTGTACACACAATTCACCATCAAAGTAACAAGGTTCACACCTTTTTTTCCCCCAATACAATTACCAGTAGGTCCCACTCATGGCCTACCTATACTTACAGATAAACACACCAGAGTGTCGCCCCATTGCCTCTAGCAATAAATCAGACAGGTGAATCATAAGGTAGCCATATATGTGCAGATTCTCCCTCGATAGATGAGGGACAGACTGCAGTGTGATGATGTCATCACGCTGCAGTTGGCCCCTCAGTGGATCAGCAGGCACCCCAAAGTAATGGGATTGGCCTGGAAATCTATCAACATGTCGGATCACCATGCAACCCGACATGTGGGAGATTCCTGGTGGCCGCACCCGATTTTCCGACGATCGACCACCGGGGGATTGGCTGGATCGCCAATGTATGTTGCCTGTGTATATCTACGTGTCACACCCTCAATATAGTTAAGAGAACACAGGTTTTTTGTTATTACAGGATGGGTTTTAAAGGCACTTCTTATGATTCAAACATGAAAATAGGTTTCCATATAAAAAGTCTTTATTATTATTTTTGGGACCAATACATGGAATAGAAATGTAAACTTATTTTCATGTTTGAATCATAAGTAGTGGAGTTTTCTAATTAAAAATTTGTACCTTCACTGGTAAAACAAATGGTCCACTAGATGCTGTTTGTTTACATTTCACCAGCCAATCTCAGGGACACTGCAGACAGAATATTGAATATACATTGGACTATTCACAGAGGCTGCCCGCATCTGCAGGGAACGACTAATCACCCAGACAGGTAAGTTGGATATTTGTACAGAAACATTGGTGGCCCGTTATTAATTAGTAGTAGTGGCAGAAGCAAGCCCTACATGTCATAAATGATCACCATGCTTTTATTACATAAAAAAAAATGTTTTACTTTAATTAAATCCTCCTTTTCCATCTCTTCCTCTAATCCTTGAAGCCTTTTCCAGCCACTTCCACGTACAGTGATGGACCACGTCGACACAATGTCAGTCGATATGGCTGCTTGTTGTCTGAACAGAGGGCACATATGACAATATTACTGGGGGACACATGGTATCCTAAACCAGTGGTTGCAAAACTGGGGTGCAGGCCCCCCGGGGGGGGGGGGGGCGCGAAGGTATTCCAGGGGTGGGCCCTGGCCCTGATTCTTAACATGCATTTGAATAGGGAGGGGGGCTCAAAAATGTTCAAAGATAAAAAAGGGGGGCCCTTGCAAGGAAAGTTTGGGAACCACTGTCCTAAACCTAGAACCTGCATAGCAGGATTACCAGTGACCATTGATTTTAATGTTTGAGAAATTTTTTTAAAAATAACTTTTGTTTGGAACAACATGTTTTATTAAATTTTACTGGGTGGGTTTACATTGCTGACCTCACAAGGAGTGAAACTGTTCACATTTAATTTTTGCATTCACTCTTGTGCTCTAGAAACAGTGATCATAGTTCTGACACACCCAGTATCAAGAACTGGGAGGAGCATGAGCCCTCTACAGAGAGCCCACTGCTTACTGACATTAATGAAGAGTCCTATTGTGAAAAGCTTATTCTAGTATCATTCTTATGAGGAGCGTGATTGATCGACGGCATTGATCGTTTGATGTTGCATCGATCGATGTTACAATATGAGCAGACTATAATAATTGTGTTATGCTGAGTAATGACACGCAGGCTCATGCCTACAGCAAAGGTTTACGTGTGACATGTGACAATATTTTGCCATTTAAATCAATCATCACATCTCTATTACTCAGCGGAGGATTGTCTAACACTTAAGAAGCATCATCAAAGGGTTGCCATGGTAACCGGCTAATACATACAAATAACCTCCCAGCACCGCGTATGCGTGAATGACAGAGGCAGCGGCAGGGGTGACATGACTATTATTCCAGAGACGTTACAAGCTTTTACATTTCATGTTGATTTTTCTACTCTAAACAGCCGCAGCAAGCAGCAGGTAGATTCATTCAAGGAAGAGCAAATGTGGCTGCGGAAATGTTGCAGCGATGGAGTGTATATAAGAAGAAGTGATATATAAATTTACTGATCATACGGCAAGACTGAGCAGGCCTTTCACAGTGGCTCGGGGATGGAACTACAACCTCTTATAAATTATTCTGAATTATTATTCATCCCACCCTGAGAATACAGCTCTGTATATATACTGCTAATGCTGTAGGCTACGGTGGGGAAGGGACACAGAGCGGCAGTTGCGGTGGGAATCATTGTGAATATGGCTTACAGAATTACAGAACACCACGTTACAGGATAGATAAATACGTATGCTACATTCTCGCTATACATTTCCAAACTCTATATATGAGCATTCCTGCAATGTGACTATTAAAAATGATGAAATATAGAACTGTTCACAGAGCTCAATACCAAAAGCTCAAATTTATGTACCGTATTTTTCGGACTATAAGACGCACTGGACCCGAAGACGCACCCAGTTTTTAGGGCAGGGAAACCAGAAAATAAAAGATTTAATAAGATTTCACATCATTTGGGTTAATGCAATGAATTCAATAAATGCAATATTAAATTCAGCCAGTAGATGTCACTAGCAGCAGTACACTCTCAGCACAACATTCTCCACACTGATCCGGAGGAGGGGGGCAGCTGCAGAGCCTCTCCTATCAGGCTCTGCTGGCATAGGCAATTACTGTATACAGTACAGATGGGAGAGCTGGACACCGGCCTCCAGCTCCCCTGCTAATTTCCGTGCCTGGCGGGAAGCCAAGGCGCGACCTGGGGGTGTAAAAGTGCGTCTTATGGTCTGAAAAAGAGGTTACGCAGTATAAGCCGACCTTAGTTGTTGCTGAGGTACCCAATTTTATCCCCCAAAAAAGGAAAAACGAAATCATTCAAGAATAAGCCTAGGGTGGAAAATGAAGCAGCTAAGGCACAGAAACACAAAGCAAATACACTTTTGTCATTACTAGAGATAGTTGGGAATTTTGACTATCTAAATTTGAAGTTAATTGTTAAGCCCCTGAACATGGTTTCGTCACCAAAATTAATGTTGATGTAGAGAAGGGTTGTGGGAATATGTATGTCGACTCAACTTTGAACCTAATTTACATGTGGCCATTTGGCTGTATATGTGACTAAACTGCTGGGATCCATGGCTTTCCCACATGTTGCTTCCCCTGTTGTGTCAGAGTGCACTGGGGTAGAGGTGGGCCAGGCCCGTCCATGCCCACTCAATTGGGACCCTCTTCCTATCTCCGTACCACCTGTAGTGCCCAGCGCAGCCATCAGGGAGGGGAAAGAGCACACTCCAGTCACGAGCAGCCAGAGAGGGCCCGGCAGCCTCGGCAGCACAGGCTGCTTGATCGGCATAGTAACCGGACTGACAGTGTGTGGTTGCTGGCATGCAACCCCCCCCCCCAGTCACCTGCCCATGCCCGCTTGCTCCTGGAGCTGTGGCAATGTTCTCTCTGACTGCTGAATTCTGGGGTTCCGGCACGCCCCAATTGTGTCACGGTGACGTGGAAGGGGCGGGCACGTCATAGACCTCCATGTTAATGGGCGGGGTAAGGTCAGGAATTTCAAGCAATGTACTGTGTACACTGCCGCGGTTGTCTGTGCAGGCAGAATGCTCGGGAGGTTAAAGTCACAAAGTCAGCTAGAAAAAAATTCCAAAAAAGTGACCATCCATATAAGCTAGGTGTTATCATATACTCCATTGGAGTAAGTACCGTACCCCAATAGTATGTAATGAAAGTGAATGGTTCCTAAAAGCAACTCAATTGAGACAAACTGGGTCTGCTGGATGGTTGGGCGCTGTATTGTAAGTCAATTCCTTTTACACAAAAATCTTTACAGTTGAAATAAAAACTTTCATATGAGATAAGGTTCTCCTCCTATTTTACCATAAAAGAATTATCAGAAGATACAGGTCATTAGATTTAAATTTTTATTCTAAAAAAAAAACAAATCTGAAGGATAGGACATTTATCTTATCTGGAAAATGAGATGAAGTCCTTTTATGGCATTGATTGGCACATTAATTTCACATCTAAAATTACATCTCCATAGAGGTCACAAATGATATGGCTGAAGTCTTAAATTTGACTGTTTCACGTTGACTGTCAGATGTCGCTCAGAAGCTTAGCATACCGTAAATCTATTTATAAAAATAAGGAAATGAGAAACGATCCCACTATGGTGTCTTAAGTAATAGTTGCTTTAAAGATGCAAACAAAAAGTGCAAAGATGCAAACAAACAATAAATATACATTGTATTATCTAAGCCCAGTAGTGTTGAGCGGCATACGGTATATTCAAATTCGCATAATTTCGTGGATATACAAAGAAACATTCGATATTCGATTCGACTGCATTCTATTGCCTTCCATTGCCCGTGCCTGTTCGCAATGATTCGCTAAGATTCGCGCTGCAGCTTTACAGCTGCTCTGATTAATTCTGTGATCTTAGCCAGTACGAGCGCTGTGTGTATTGCTCGTATCCATTCGCAATGCACACATATATGTGCGATGTATGCTGGTAAACAATGTTGAAGCATAATATGAGGAATATTGGCCATTGCGAAAATCCAAACGCACATTCGCGAAATATTGCGAATTCTCGAATGACAGATATTCGAATTTAGAATATTCTTGCTCAACACTAAAGCCCAGTAATTAAAAACAAACAAACACATGGACTCATGTATTTCTTAAAAGTCAATGTTTTATGTACAGGGTGAGTAATGACCTGACATTTTACCTAAAAAGTGGGTGTTTAGTACTCAATGGCCTAGGTTAGGTTCAGTAATCAACCATATGACAAAAGGTGGCCGTATTGCTCAAACGCTAACTTTATGTAACAATGAGGCCCGGAATAGATCTAGCTATAACTGAATTGGCAAACTGACAACCGAAATGAAATCGTCCTCAGCAGATAGTCCAAAGTAAATAGTCCAACAGAGGGAGTCAGTGTGGGCAAGGGCTCCTCACCCCACGTATGGTCAGGGGGCGCAAAAGTAGGAGCAGCAGATGTCCGCGGGTCCTGGATAGACATTTAGTGGACAGGAGTAGCAACACACCAGCAGTGGCTCCCCGGCTGTCTTGGCGTGGCCCAGTGATGGGGGCCTAACGTCCACCCCATCGGAATGGTAGCACTGGTACCCAGTGAAATTGCAGCAGGGCACCATAAATGTCGCGTAAGAAAGAGTACTATAATGCTCTCCAGCATGGGTGCATAAAACTGAGGTGAAGGACAGGCATGGGACAGCTTCCTCTTCTTCCTTAGGGCTTGTCCCCACTTAAGTGTTCGCCCAATCATTGGTTTTTAAACTCACCCATTCATTCTCTATGGGCATGATCAGGGGTGATTAAGTGGGGTAGGGCAAGAGTTCTTGTCCCACCCCCCACTTCAAAGGGGAAAAGAATCGTCCGCAGTCTCCGAGCCGCTATTATAATCACAGGAGACCGTGGTAGGTTGCTAAAGTGGGAAAAGCTCTTACTTTGCACCACCCTATGGCCGGGATTCCCTCTTTTATCTTCTTTCTGTGTAGGATACTTATCCATACAAAACTGGTCAAACCTTAACTAGGTTTATATGTGTAAAAAAACCTCCCCTAAACTGTTTCCAGATGGATGGAGGCACAAAAGTACTGCAACATTAATAGTACCTTTCATTGGAAACGCAGTGCACTTGATGGATAGCCTCTTCCAAGAGAGTCGTCCCATTATAGGGGGCTAAGAATGAAAGGGAGGAAAATGAGCACCTCCCACTAGAGATTGTTTAAAATTGTTAAGGGCATAGGACGAAATTCAATGGGAGGATTTCTACTTTTCTTTTAATCCGCTCCCATGTGTCGTGGCTTGCTTGCGTCACACACATGTCCCTGGAGCGGCCGCAGGACGCCCCCCGATCCCAACGCCATTACCAACCGTCCAACGGTCATCCATCCTGGAGAGGCAGAACCAGTATGGGAGAGCTAGAGAGAATCCCCACACATGCATGATCCTTAAGTAGGGACAAAAAACTAATCCGGGTGATAGTACTTCTCCTTCTTTTATGTTCTAGAGCAGTAATGGTTAACCTTTTGGAGGCTGAGTGCCTGAATGAAAACACATAACTTACTTTTTTAATCTTAAAGTGCTAATAGAGCAATTTAACCTGAAGACTGAGGTTTTAGTTTGAACAATAAGAGAAAATTGCGCAGTGCAAAACGCAGATTTTTGCTGGTAATAGATGCAGAGGTGTAACCACTAGCGTGTCCGTTACTGGCCAGAATTATACCCCCAACAGGCCTTTACCAAAATGTAACCACCCTGGTGGTCCACTGAGATCCAGATTACTAGACCAAAAGAGTTACATAGGTGAATTAATTTAAGATGAAATTCCACCATCCTTAGAAAATTATTTACCAGAATGTCCACAAAATGGCACTGTTTCTTTACATTTCACCAGCCAGTCCTACTCGGGAGTACGAGGCCACCCTGACCTGAAAAAATAAACTCCCGTTCTGTCCCCACCAATCAGAGACAGAGACTGCATACACGTGTACACAGTCTGTGACTGCACAGGGGATTATGCCGTTCACCGTGTAAGTTGCCACTTTTCTCTCTACAGATGGTTTAATTTTTTCGACTTGCTGATTTTGTGAGCTGATTGCAAAGCCCCTGAACATGGTATCATCACCAAAATCACTGGAGATGTAGAGAAGGGTTTTGGGAACATTGGAAAAAAGTTTTGCTCTAGCATATGTAGTTTTTGCATGAATTAAGTTTAAAGTTAAAGTCGAAATTTAGACTTTTAAAAATTTGACTGGAATTTGAAATTAATTTATACAAAAACTATGTTTGTTAGAGCAAAACATTTTTATAGCATACCCCAACCCTTCTCTAGATCTCCAGGAAGTTTGATAATGATACCATGCCATGCTCAGGGGCTTTGCAATTAACTAGAAATCGTCGAAATAGTCGAATAAAAAAAAAAAAATTTGATCATCTCTATTGTTGACTCCTGAATACCCTACTGACTACACGTGCCAACAGAGATCATTGCCATCACAGTTCTAGGGGAAGGTGGTCCTGAAAGGGTCAGATGGGCAAGCACATTTTGCCATAAAGTGTACCCATGTCCTATGTGTGGGTTGTATTAATCTAAAAATATTATTAGGTATTTAAAAAAACATGATTTGGGAGATCTGAGTATGCACTTACAGGTCAATTATCCTTTCCTATAGTCTGTGTCTGAAATGGTGTCGTTGTTATTATTATTATTATCATCATTTATTTATATAGCGCCAACATATTACGCAGCGCTGTGCAATACATTAGAGTGGAGATACAACACAGGATACTACATACAGGTACAGGGTATGACACAGAAGGAGTAGAGGACCCTGCCCGGTCAGGCTTACAATCTAACAGCCATGATGCGTAAGTTTGTTTTCTGGCTAAATTCACAGGCAAAAGGAATATAAAGATGCCCACTCACTCCCAAATCACCACAGCCTGCAGCCTGGAACCCTGATCTTTAATCTGTCAAGAGGTTCAGGTAGCAAAGCCCTTTAAATGACAGCACAGGAGCCGGCAGAAGCTGGGTTTGCAGAGCTGGCTGTCTACGGCATCATTTTGTAATTAGCTGTGTGTGAAGGAGACTACACGGCTTAGCGGACTGGAACAAGAAGGCCGCGAATCCTAGCCAGGCAGTCGATTGACCGCAGAACATTACTGTCTGAAAGACGCTCCTGGTGCGCCGTGCAGCGGCTCACAGTCCCGGCCCTGTTCCCAGGAGGGGAGAAAATGTCCACTTTGCTTCATAAATTCACTATTATAGATGGCACATCGCTTGCTGCATTAAACGGCGGAGAGACAGCGAGAATTTAACCTCGTTCTCAGGCAAATGAGCAGGCAGGAGATTAAAACAAATTTTTCATTTCATGTGTTTTCCACTAGACTGCTAAGGTCATGTTGCTTCAAGGAATCAAAGGGAACATGCATTGCTGGCAAATCTATTAGAGTTTATTACAGCCTGTGAGTTTCCACCGCCGTGGACGCTGAATGAGTAAAATACAGATGTAAGTAACGCTAATGACACCAGCGTTATGGCCGCCATTTAAAGGAGGTCACATGATATGATTTTCGAATTACACTCTGATTTTGTTACAATTACATAATATATATCATGGCTGAACGAGCCATACTGATGGTTAATGTTATTAAACATTACATTTCCGTTTGCCTCGGCAGCCACTGCAATTTGTTATTGCTGCCAAATCATTTAAAAACTTGCTTCCCTGAAATGTTGTTACTTTTATTTAATTTCCTTGGTTTTTTATTTTATGTACAGAACTTTTCCATTAATCTAATTTTCTCCTTCTGTATAATTTCTATATAGTATATACATAAATGGTAAAAACTGATATAATCTACCATATTTTCACCTTATAAGAAGCACCTTCCCCCTCTCAAAATTGGGGGGAAAAGTTTTATGATGAATAATCTTTTGGCTGTCGGAGGTCACGCATTCTATGTACCCTCTGTCTCTCGGGTCAAGCACTGGGCTTGCCTGGAGGAGGAAAAGGTGGGCGAAGAAGGAAGGGCTGCCCACAGGTGGGTCTTCTGTCTGCTTCTCTGCCTACTCTCGAGTGGGACAGCAATCCACCAGGATCTGCTCTGCTGGGTCTTGTCAGCCTATCAGCTTAAGCTGACATACAAAGCTCAGGCTCTACGTACACACAGATCAGTAGCTGAGGGATGAGCAAGAGTTAAAGGAGAGGGAAAGGGAAGCTGTCACCTTCCCAGGAAATAATAAAGGATCAATGAATTCATTGTAACAACCTAGTGAATTCCTGGTGCCATTTTAGCAGCATACAATACTTTATGAACTCTAATCCAATAGCATTGGCAACATGCCAATTTTAGGACAGTTATATACCAGTCGGGTGGCAACAAATGTTCCTTCCAGAGGTAAGTAGGTGTTCCTAAAGCTGTGGGAAAGGATCACCATATACCTTTCAATCTCACAGTACAATTTTGGTACACTACAATTTAGTTTGACCAAAACTAGGTAATATGAAGCCCTTTCTAAACAATCCAATCATTCTGTATCCAATCGGGGAGACCCCTACACATTGTAGTTGATGGTAGATCTGAAGGAAATTGGACAGAGAGATTGAAGGTATTCATACATGCTGCAATGGACGATGTCAAAATTACATCACGCGGTGCGCTCAGGTGCTCGCTCATTGGACTTTAGGGTCCCCATCCAAAGGAATGACATTTGATAAGGATTTACGGACACGTTCAACAGATCAGTTGATCCCGCTTGAAGACAGGGGTGACCGAATTAGTTGGGGGCTAGGTACATGACTGCGAACGCGCACACGGTGCGGCCATTGAGCTAGCACACATCTATGAGTGTATCTATGAGTCTATGAGTGTATGGGCACTTTTAAAGATGTGTGTTGAGCTTTCCATCTGATGCCTGCATAGCTACAGTACCAATGCCACTTGCCAGGGCCAACTAGTGATTTTTTTTAGCCATCTGCAATGGTGGCATGTAAACTACCACTGTCAATCTTGCCACCGTCCATCACTTTAAGGGTCATTTTATCCAATGACCCACAAATAATTGGTTTTAGCAGGAGTCCCCTGAGACCTGAACATTATTTGAAGGGTTCCTCCAGGATTAAAAGGTTGAGAAAAGCTGCCAACTTGTGTTTATATCTACTTAATAGGCTAAAGTAATACACCATTAGTGTAGTTTTAGTTTTAATCCTGTGTCAGAAGAAATTGCTAGGACCAACCATTCTACAATGTAGATCAATTATCCGAAGACTTGTGATTAGCCTGTGTATAAACCAAAGGCCTTCTCTTCTGCCCAGAGAAAATGCTGGAACTTCAGCCAGATCCGCTGCTAATTAGAATCATTTGCATCAGTAACTGTGCAGAGTTCAGTGACAAAAAACAAGGCAAGATTTGTTCAAAGTCACAATGCCATTCTGACCCCAATCTGATAAAGAGAAAAGTAATAATACATCAGAGCAGGATGCATAGGACTACTGCATTACAAAATAATCAGTTTGAGTTAAAAAAATAATTAACAGCATAGGTGTAAAAGGGTCATTCACAATAACTGGCACAAGGAGAATAAATTCTTTATTGAAGACCAAAAAGTTATAACAATATAAATAAAAAAACAAAATGTAAGGTATTATAACTTGGTGGTCATTAGTAGTGATGGACGAACATCAGCTTTTCGAACTTCTGCAATACCCACCGTTCGCATGTTCACAGCGAAACTCCATTGACTTTAATAGAGGACGAACTTCTCAAACCTTCAGGTCATATTTGTAACCAAAATACCAATAAAAAAGTGTCAAAATGGTGCAATTACCTGGACAGTGTCATGCCAGATGGGAATCAAAGGCATTTTTTAAAATGCTGTTTTTTTTCATGTCTAATGGCCGGAAATCACATCTAGATTACAGATTTCGCCAAAAAGTGGAGTGGGCTGCCAGCCTGACAGCACCTTCTGCACAACGCACTTAAGCTAGCCACACACGGGTAGATTCCCGTGCAATCGACCACCAATCAATCACAG
>CM070038.1:28679244-28693054 GCA_036250615.1 Ptychadena robeensis | reverse complement strand
GAGAACATGGTTGTTGTTCAATAATAAAATTATCCCTCAAAAATACCACTTGCCTAATAACTCTGCACTCCCTGTATAGTCATTGAAGGGTATGTAAATCTTTAACAATTGCTCTCTTTGGGTTTGTGAACTATACCATGGAAAAAGTTTTTTTAAAGAATAATTTTTTATTCAACCAACCAAACATGCAATTTATTAGAAAAACAATGTTCATAATTATTGCACTTGTAGAAGGTAGTGGTAGTGGTAAGTGATGTACAGGGTAGTAAAACTACAATACGAGTCTTCTTAAAGTATGTGTAAAGTACAATGCTCGAAGGTAACTTATCAATTTTATTACAGTGGACCCTTGGCACATGAAATTATTTTGTTACCCAATGGTTAATTTTAAGTCAAGACTGCGTTCTGAACATCCCTTATCTAACCTTAGAAAAACACATTGTATAATATGTGTAACATACCAAAAACACCAATAATTTTCCTGGTCTTCTTACCAAAAAGATAAAATGTCTCTAGCTTACCAAAAACAATATTTTGTTATCACAATTCAAGTTGGCACCTTTGGCTTTCAGGAAAAGAGAATGGAATGGAAGGTGGTTATTGGTTGGAAGGATAGTCCCCTTCAATAACAATATCAGGAATCCGGCTCTCTGGTGTCCTTCCTCTCCTTGTAAGAATCTGTAGACACTGTAGACTGGTGAGATGGTCCATTATGACATGCTGTACTTATTAGTGGTCACAATTGCAATTGTTTTCTTTCCCTTTTCTTTCTTCCTTCCATTTGTCTTTTTCAGCTATTTTGAGGCAATCTCTATGCACTCTGTCTGAAATTAAGTCCTCAAACATACATATCTGGGTTTATAGTGCAGCTTACAAATACTTCTCTGAGATCCCAGGTCTTTGTTTACAACAGAGCAGGCAGAAACACATTTTGGCTTTGGGCATTCTGCTTGTAAATAGTTTTGAGCTCGAATATTCGATTTTCGAATATTTAGCTCGAATATCGCCATTTCGGCATTTCGCTAATATTCGTGAATATAAAATCGGATATCCGATGCGATCACGATTTTATTGCGATTTTTCGCGATCCCATTAATTGCAATGGATCGCGATTATAGAATCGCAATGCGATTTTTTTAAATGGAAATGACGGATATTCTCTCAGTCGTATATCCGAGCTCCATTGACTTGCATGTATTGTGCATATGTGATCGCAATTGCGATTTGTAGATCGCAATCCATGTCCACAAGTGAATATTCAAGATTACATATATGGAATCGAATATTATGGCCGATATACGCGAAATTACGCGAATTCGAATATTGCCAAGTTGCTCATCACTACTTGTAAAGCCTCCATACACCTTTAGATGACTCTGTACAATTTCCATTAGATCTACAACAACTCTGTAGTATAGTGTCCTCCCTGATAGGATACATAGTGATTGGAAGATTTAGAAAGGTCCCCATATTACATGGTAGAACAAAAGGTACATGGTACAAAGTAGAACAAAAGTTGATTATACAGAAATTGACTGGTAAGATTGTAAGGTGTATGGGGGGCCATAAGTCAAGACTTTGGTTGTAAGCTAAACAAAAATTTTGGTTGTAACTCAATTTGGTCAAAGTGGTGGTAATTCAAGGCTCTGCTGTATTTAAATGTAAGAGAAATATAAAGGAACACGAAAAGAGATAGATTAAGAAATATGAGTAAAATGAAAGTAGACATAAAGAACAAACCATTCCAAGAGGGATCTAACAGAACTAAATCTTCTTAAGGGATTTTTCATAATTACCCTTTGTTATGGCTGTAAGTTCTTCTATATGCATCATATCAATGATCCTGTTGGGAGACCTGTTTCCAGTTAGGTCTCATTCAGTAGATGTTTGGTGAGGAATTTCTTGTATTTTGTCATAGACAATGGCACCAACCTGCATCCAAAAAGGTGTGACTTTGAGAAACGGCAAAAGCAATACAGTAACCAAATTTAAAAGACAACACCAACATGTCTCTAATGCTCCCAGGTAAATTTGAGCTGATATGTATTTCATAGCTAGTCTCCCGATATTATTATTATCATCATTTATTTATATAGCGCCAACATATTACGCAGTGCTGTACAATACATTAGAGTGGAGATACAAACACACAATAAAACACAGGTACAGGTATGACACAGGGGGAGTAGAGGACCCTGCCTGGACAGGCTTACAATCTAATAGATTTCTTACCAATTAATTTATTAGGGAAACGATGTCACCTTCAATTCCCAGGAAACTGTTTTTCTTATTCCTGTTCCATGAAAGCAAAACTAACAAAAAAAGTCCATTAATCCTGTCCGAAATCTTGTCAGCTTTAACCAATGACTACAGAGCTTAGCTTCTCTAGTCATGGAGAAGAAGGGATTGGGACATATTGTAGTATTAAGCCTCAAACAGCCAATTGCAGTGTGATGGCTTTGGGTCGTTTAGAGTATTGGAGAGCACCCTTTGTGTGCTGGCTGATACTTGGATGGGGAAAAACTAACATTTCCATTCTCTGGCCAATCACAATTTCGGCCACATGGATCAGTCACTCTTTGTGGGTGGCTGCGATCCGCAGTAGATTTTGCAGTGAACGCGCATGCACATTGATCAGCTGCAAAATGGCCCGTGGATCTATGGGTATATGGTCGACTTTGTTCTGCTTTGGTATCTTGATCATGTACAGTGAGTGCATGATGTCATTCTAATAAAAGTATTTTATCTGCCAACATCAAGACAAGAAAACCACCACAGCCAATTCTTTCATACTTGTTCTGCATTGAGGACTCTGCAAACAGAAATATCAGTCACATATATAAAATATATTTCTTGCATAAGATATGCAGTGATACAGTTCTTTTGTTTTGAGGCCATAAGGCAGCTCTACCTGAAAAGGACACTAAAGAAGTTGACGATTTGGCCCCTTTGTTTAACAGTCCTACTAATCCGGTTCAGTTCAATCATTAGCTCCAGCATTCTGTCTGCATGAGCAGAGAAGGAAATGTGGAAAGAATAATTAGCTGTAATATTCTTAACTTTTCATCTTCGGTCTTTTTTTTTTCTGTACCTTTCCAAATTGTAATTATATTTTTATTACAATTTAGCTCGCACAAAATCCTATTTTTCTTTCGCAAAGATAATGAGGTCACTTAGCCTGAACTCGAAGCTTGTGCAGCATAGAGATCAGGAAATTGTTTTCTTCTTGATAAATTAATATTTTATTGTCTTCAATTTGTCTGTGAATGATATTTTTATGTCCATTTTCTACGTTGTTTACTCTTTCCACCATCGCGGAGGAGAGGGGCCAGAAATCAGCAGTTACGAGGCCTTTAAAATGTCAATTAAAAATAACACTCTGAGTTTTTTTTTTTCTACTCAAACGCATCTCTATATAATAAAAGATTAAAAAACCTATTGGTCTTGGTGAGTCATTAGAGCACTATGGCTCCTCGTTATATGACTGATAAAAGTTCTAAGATATTACGGTGGATGTAAGCATTCCATAATTGATATAATTAATACAGCGTGATATACGGTGTGCTTGTTTTATGGCCTTCAGCTGTGCTATATAGCAGGGGTGGCGTAGCCTGGGAGGAAGCAATTAAATCACTATTTCTAAAATAACAGGCGGTATAAAGTCAGGGATTAGCTTGAGAGATAGGGGTTAAAGGTGGGGGCACGGGTCCTCTTGTGTTGCCATGGTAAGCATCATCTAATCGAGATGAGACCCCTAAGTCTTTAATAGTCCTCCTCTGTCCCTCCTCCTCCCACCTTCTCACCTCTCCTCATTATTTCTCAACAAAACGCATGGCTGTAGCTGTCCACGCACAATGTAAAGGTATCTCTGATATTAACACTTCAGCTCTTGAGTTTGAGCTTCAGCTCTCTGAATTGATTATATATTGTAAAAAGATGTATTTTCAAGCAAGACTCTATATATAAAGTCTACAGGTTTGCACTAGTGAGCCAAAAGTTGTCAAAAGTGCCCCCCCCTGTAGAATGCTAGCTTCGTAAAATCATGGTTGGTCCACTTTGGTGGGAAGAAATTGAAGAGGAGTAATACTCCAAATGACTCTTTGTCTTTGGAATATTGACCATGAGCCAGGTCTTCATGTCCAACACCAGCATTTGCCTTTACAAATGCTTTCTTGCCTAATTTGGCATATCATGGTGGCCAAGTAGCTTATTACATTGCTTTCTGAGTGTACATGGCTTGCCTACACAAGCACACAACCCATGACCATCTCAAGTTAATAAAGAAGAGTCTCTGGAGGCTTAATTTGCAGCAGGAACTTGCAGTCTGTAGCTGACTACTTGCAGGTCACTTATGGTGTATATGGCTATACTGATACACAGTCATTGTGAGCTATTTCATCTATGTGGATTGGGCATGGGCTCTGCCAGTAGTTGCACTGGACAGTGTTGAGTAAAGGACTCATCCTGGATGATATCAAGTACATGGAACTACAGGTCAGTGTACTACCCAGTCATAGTGGAGACATTATAACACTTACTGGATCACACATTGCCATCAATTGCATTTGTGTAGCCCATTTATATGATTTCAAATGCAGCTAAACTTTCCAAAACGGTTGTATGCTCCTTTTTGGACAGCACAGCACATGGAAAGACATCTTCATGCATTGCCCATAAACACTATAGTCTTCAAGGGCTATTTTGGGGTACCATTAAATATATTTCATTGAGATCCAGTCAAAAAGGCACCAAAGTTTTATTTCACGCAGGAAAGAACAGCCCTGATTTGTTCAGCTCACTATTTGTAGCCTGGCTTTGCTGTACTGCACCAATCCCCCACCACAGTAAATGCACCCCATAAGCAATAGCAAGTCTGTACAGAGACTGCCCAGGTATCAACATGCAGAAGTCTTCATTTTTTTTTCAAAAAAACTCACTACTTATGTTTGGGACGTTAAATGGAACATTTTCTAACTACTGTGTGGTTCTTATTCCTAGTTTATTGTACACAGAGAAAGAAACCGTACCATGGTTGTGGGGCATTTTATTGACACCCCATGTGGAAACATTGTTCCAAAAAAAATATCCATGTATGTTTATCACATTTCATTAAACAATTGTTCCAAAAATTTCAATGATAATTATGTTTTCAACATGTATGTTGCGATAAACATACATGGATATTTTTGATACAATGTTTACACCTGAGCCGCCACTTTCCCACAACCAGGGTGAGGCTATGTTTCCAGTCTGCCAAGGTCAGTTGGCAGTCCGCCAAGGTTCCTCCATCAAAGCATCTATGATGCGTTAGGGCATTCATTAGGGCATGCGTTAAGGTATGAGTAGTGAAGCCTTTTTTTCTGTAAAAACAACTTATGAGCAACCTGCACATTGGGGACTCCTAATTTCCATATGAGCCACCTCTTCAATACTAACCTGCAGGCGAATCAAGGAAGTGGAAAGGGACAAGAGGAAATATATTTCCCAACCAACCCCTATTTCTTTACAACAAAATAGCTGGCAGCAGACCTATTAATATACCCATCAGACTGCTGATTAATTCAGAATTGTTTACACATACTTTACTACAATATTGAGGAATGGCTCTGGTTCAGGAGCCCAGTGCAGGTCGAGATCCCCGTTTCCCGGAAAAGACTTCGGGCCCCTACCTCACCTGCCTGGGAGCCCCCTGTCCCGTCTCCCCCGCTGCAGGCTGGAGGATAGCCCTCACTACTGGTGTACTACCGAATCGAAAGATATTATCAATATTCTCCTGAAGAGGCGGCTAATAACCGCGAAACGTGTCGAGATTCAAATATTGATGATAATTTGATATTGATGTACAGAATTTGCAACGTATTATTTGCTTTGTTTCATTTTGTTCTTAACTTGTAATTTACGTTGAGGTTAATAAATAAAGTGTTAACCTTTACAAACCTTGCCGTATACAAAGTCCCATTTTGGTGTACCAGGAAGACATTTGGGGTTCCTGGTAAAGGGTGCCACAACGCACAGATTTCTATCATGTGCGGAATTTTTATCTATACTGTATATTATCATTTCCTATTTGACTTAAAGGGTGATTAAACCCTACACATAAAAAGACATTTTTCAATTAAGATTTTAATAAACACCAAATATGGCCAAATAGTACTCCTCTTCATGGCTTTCCCCATAGAGACATTTAAAATCCAAGTCCTCTTCTGATTCTGCACTGGCTGCCTGGTGCAACATCTATGGAGCTCCCCAGGCCATAGCAGTGTGCGTATTTCCTTTTTGCGCTTTCATTGCATACACAAAAATAGAAGTCTGCACATGTCTAGAATAGTGATGAGCGACTAGGCAATATTCGAATTCGCGTAATTTCGCGAATATCCGCCATAATATTGGATTCCATATTCGTAATCTCGAATGTCCGCACTTACGGCATGAATTGCGATCTCAAAATTGCAATTGCGATCCAATATGCGCAATGCATGCAAGTCAATGGAGCTCGGATATTCGACTGGGAGAATATCCGTCATTTCCGTTTTAAAAAATCGCATTGCGATTATATAATCGCGATCCCATTCATTGCAATGGATTGCGATTATAAAATTGCGATTATAGAATCGCAATAAAATCGCGATCGCATCGGATATCCGATGATATATTCGCGAATATTCGCGAAATAGCGATATTCGAGCTAAATATTCGAAAATCTAATATTCAAACTCAACACTAGTCTAGAACACAATGACTGCAAGTTTGTGGGATGAAAGGACTACAGTCCACTGATGGGACAACATATCCCATGAACACAGACACCCACGTCCAAACCAGAAGAGGATTTGTTGTGGATTGTGATGGTCTTGGAGGTGAGTATTATTTTCTTGGGTGTAATCAGGTGTATAATATTTTCCTAATAGAAACATTTCTTGTTTACATTTTAATAACTTGTTACACTTTTTTTTAACATGTAAGCTTTGTGCTGTGTGTCTCCATACGTTTTTATGACTGCTGGATCTTGAGAAGGAACCAATCCCTTTAACCCAGTGGTTATTTATGAGCAGGGATTTACCGTAATGTTAAACAAACTGAGCTGACCTCATTCACATAAAGTTTATATAAAGATTTTAAAAAGAAAATACTGCTAAAGCTGAGCAAACTTTCTTTCCATCTCCTACGGTGTAATCTTTATGTGTGTTGAGTCTCTGCAATGCCGTCTCTTTGATTTTAGTGAAGATTTGACAGTGACGAGGGCCCAGATGGCATGACAAACTGTCTGCTGTTTCCATACGTAATTCGGCAGAGAACATACATGTTAATATCATGTTACTGTGAATTCAATATACAGAAATGAGGAATGTGCAATAAAGTCTATTTGTGGCGACAACTGGAATAATAACATGATGGGATTCAACAAGCGACATGCTTACATCACCATGGTGAATTACAATATGCTGAAAAATAAAACAGACCACTGCTGGGTAGTGACATTAGGGAATCAGTGAGCCTCATCAAAGTGAACCTGTCACATATATAGTGAGGCATTGTGTGACCTCCAGGTATGGTGGCTGTACAGGTAACCAATGTTAATCACTGTAGAACATAGCTTTTTATTCTAAATAAAATAATTTTTTTATTTAACATATTTTTCAGACCTTAAGACACACCAAAATTGGGGAGAAATAGTGCCTGTGGTCCGAATGCATGCCTTGGCATCCCGCCAGCTTTCCCGTGCTGTCAGATGAGAGATGTGGCCACATCGAGATCCCTCATCTATACTGTTCTGTTTCTACCAGCAGAGCGCTGCTGATAGAAGCAGTACAGCAGAGAGACATACATGGAAGCTTCCAGCCAGCAGTTTCCATGTATGTCTGCCTGTTAGCTATGATCACTGTTCTGTTCACATCTGGCAAAAAGGGAGATGAACAGTGCAGATTCCCCTGCTCCCCCCCCCCCCCCCCCCCCCCCCCCCCCCCCCCTTTGCCTGAAGTGTGCTCTCTAGTGACACAATTTTTGTGGCTGAAATTGGGTATTGCAGGGGATTTTTTTTACCAACTGATTAGAACATTTTGTTTCTGTTTTTCCTGCTTTAAAAACTGAGTGTGTTTTATGGTCTGGTGCATCTTATAGTCCGAAAAATACAGTAATTGAAATCTGTAGATTTAAAAATATTACATATTGATATTTAAAATTTAATTAATACTTTGAATCTTACATTGTACTTTGAAACTTATATGAGGTATTTGTGATTGGGTCATTGCCCTTACAGCCTGGAACAACTTTTGGTTGGGAGCTATTGGTGATGGAAGAGACCACCTATACAGTTTAATGCTTAGCCTGCTTCCCAGTCCCTTCTCATTGTGTTGGTAGCACACTTTGTAATCACAATATGAGGATCTACTTTTAAGTCTCCAATGTATGTCTTGGCAGTGGCGGTTTTAAGCATGGGCAACATGGGCCGTTGCCCAGGGCAGCTTCATGGCTGTGGGGCAGATGCCTCCCCCTAGCGTGTCTACCTACCAATCGTGCGGCTGCCCGGGAAGAGAAGATTGTCTGGGGGAGGTCTGTGATTCACCAGCACATCATCTCCCCCCCCCCCGTCAGCTCTACAGGGGGGGGGGGTGAATCTCCAACCAGAGATGTTCTGGGTGGGGGATCTCCAACCAGAGATGCTTTCGGGGGGGAGGAAGGGAGGAACACACTCTCACCCAGGGTTCCAGTATCCCTAGGATCACCCCTGCTTGTTGGTATTCAATGTATTTAAACCCTTAACATGCCAAATGGGAGTGGATGGAGCCAAACCTTAAGTGCACCAAAATTTGCTAATGTAATAAGATTGCCATGCTTGGATAAGTACCGGTAGCTAATTTGTACAATTGATCATTGTCTAGAGAATAAACAGTAAATTTAGAACCTTGCTTAAAAAGAGCTACACAAATGTTTGCCGTCTTGAAATTCTTGAACTATGCGACACGCTCATCTTTTGTTTCATTTAAATTTCCTCCTCCACGTCTCCCATCTATAAGCCACTTTGTCTTTTCCCAGTTGTTTTCCTTCACCTTCCCCATCTACATTCTTTAATCCTCTTATAACGCTCTTGCAAAATGACCTACAATACGGTTTACTGGGGACAAATACATTTACATTGTGTTCCTGATTGAAACAAGTTCAAACATTCTATGACTGCAGTCGTTCTCTTTTCTGAGCGCGTGCCTCCTCCACCAATACCTGAAAGATGTACGAACGTTAGTTATGGAAAACATGATCCATCATCAGCACTTTGAGTCTTACTTCATAATACTGCACATATGTAGACCTCCTTATACCTCCTTCTCTTGAGAAGACTTCTACATCTGGCTGTGCTGGTTCTGCTTGGCTTAGATGTGTCTGTAATATCAGGGTATCAAGGTTTGAAGAAAGTTGATTACTTTGTTGTATTGCCAATTTTTCCAACTGGCACAATGACTGTACATTAATACTGGAACTGCTCAACCGAGACACAAGCATGTAACATCACCTGCTCCGGTAGAGCTTCTCATATAACTCTGACATGTACACAGAACATTAAATATTTACTGGTTTCATCTGATTTTAGTAGTTCTGCAGAGCATCATATCTGAAGGGTCCCAAATCTCAGATGATTCTAGTCATAGAAGAAAAGGCAGAAATGTTTAACATCCAAAGAAATATACATTTACAAGACCTTTATGTAAGACAAGGAACCTTAACAAATGTTTTTTTATATATCTTAAAATTGAATTTTTCAGAGTAGTGTGGCCCACATCCCGAATATCAATCAAATGGTTACTGAAAAATGGGAGAGAAGAAACCCAAAACCAGCAAAAAGTTCCCCCTGAATTGCTTTTCAGGGGCAAGGGGACTTCAACGGCCACTGTTGTAAATCACAATATAGTAAAGTATATGTGAGAGTAAAATGTATATATCATATTTAATACACAATATTCATTAAAACCATAGACCATTGCAATGTTGGATGCAAGATGCACAGATGGGATATTCAAATATCCCTACATCAAGTCCATTAAATACATAAATATATGTGACGGTGACCATAAATGATAGATGTGATACAATAGTTGTCAGGATAAGGGATCCTGTATCAGACAGGGTCCACCCCAAAGGGCATCCTCTGGTGGTATCATCCTCAATCTACCAAGGCCACTTTTCTTACCCCATATGCTCGAGTAGAGGGCCCACTTGAGTATAAGACAAGGTACCTAATTTTATGTACAAAAACTGGGAAAACTTAGTGACTCAAGAGGGACAATGCAACACATACTTCAAAATGAAATTCCCGGTTAAAAACTTGTCCACTAGATAGTGCTGCCACCCAAGCTTACATTTCACCAGCGATGCAATGCCGGTAATATGGCCAATCGAATACTGAATATATAAGAACAGTCAGCCAGGAACGGCAGTGGGCCCCCTTGTAGCTATGGGCTCCCTTGTAGTTACAGGCCCCATAGTGGCCACTATGGCTGCTGTTGTGTGTGTTCTGGCTGCTGGCAGCAGAAGGAGGAGGAGACTTCAGGCAGGGAGAAGAAGATAAGTCATCACACCACTCACAGGTAGGACAGCTCGTCGGTATACCGGCGCCAGCAGGGAGACCAGCGAACAATCAGACAGGTAAGTGGGAACCTGACTCCTGACCCTGACTTGAGTATAAGCTGAGGGGGCTTTTTCAGCCCAATTATTGGGCTGAAAAACTCAACTTATACTCAAGTATATACGGTATTTTAAATTACGTAAGGATTTACATTAGCCATTGGAGTGGGAATGTCTCAAACGCTAAGGTAAGCAGAATTCGAATGTTGATTCCATTCCATTGAACGTGACCCTATGTCCAGCGAGAAACATGCCCAGGGACGTTGCGGTGGTCCCGTGCTTCATCCGAACACACGGTACGTTAAGCAATCTATTATAATAACATGTGTTGTACTTAGAGGGCTAGCTCCGCCCAAACATTTGTCATTGGAGTATACCTGCCATCACAGACAGAACTATGAATATTGATTCTAAACTTTGTAACATACCAATGGTGTTAATGAGGCCCACGGGCGAAGATATACCAAAAACGTATACACAAGGAAACACCTGAAACTGATGGCCTTTCTTTCCTCTGCTCAGGCATACAACAGCTCATTTCGTACATTCAAACACCTTCCAGGATACTTATTCTCCCCTCCTGAAGAGGCCGCGCAGGCCGAAACGCGTCGAGGGGCAACCTCATACCATGGACATGCGAATAAGCTAAGAACCTTTTGTTACCATTTGCTCTGGATACCGGTTGTTCGTTTTTTGTTAATAACATGGACACCATGTACAATTAGGATAATGTCGAGCTGTAAATGCTGAATTTATGAGAATGTGCTCCCCATTCGGGGAGGAGGCCTTTGGTACCTTCACTGTGTGACTTGCTCTTGACCATTCGGCCCAACTTCAGGTCAGGTTATTTCCAATTGAGTCACCCTAAATCCCCGATTCTGGGCTCAGAAAACTTTTAAAAAAGTCCGCCGTCCGCCTGTTCGCGGACAGATTAGGCGGGGAATTTGAATTGGAAAACCCGGATGTGACATCAGTGACGTCACATCCAGGACCTGGAACGCATGACGTCACTGAATAGAGAGCTCGCCAGCGAACAGGGCGGGTCAAACACCTGTACTGTCCGCCGGCGAGAAGGAGGGCGAACATGCTTGTTCGCGGCCGAACTGTCTGCCTTGCGGGCAGTTCGGCCATCACTAATCACCATGTATTTCTTTAATAAAAGCTGCAGATATGAAAACCACTTTCAAAATCACAGCTTATATGATAATTTATTAGTTGGCTTTCAAGCTTCTTTTATTAACCTTATCAGTGGACTCCTTTTAAATCTTTTTTTCCCAGCGACAAGTAAATAATGCTTTGACCTTATTAATTAGAGATCACAGACCGCCTACATTGTACGCGTATTATAAGTGTCTCCTAAGAAACAAGGCAAAGAAATTTAACTTTTCACGTCAACATCTTTTCTCTCCTACTCTGAAGGACAATATGATAAAATTAACTATTTAACCCTTACAGCTTCCATATCCAGCAATATTGTGGGGTCTGAAGTGTGGCTCTGCCAATAGAACTGTGATTGTTCTGTATTATACGCCGACCCCATGTCTGTACATGAGAATTTTTAAATTTATTTAGATATTGTGAGGAGGGTGGAGGGTGGTTGAGGTTCTGATTTCTTGACTGTACATGAGCAGCAATCCGAACTCCGAAATATTTCTTTATCATTCTATGAGCCTTTTTAAAACTATGTATTTTTACATGTCTATTTACCAAGCAGCTTTTCTGGCTACCCACCATGAATTTTAGAGCATATTAACCCTATGAAATAGAGATGACATGTCCGTAAATCCTGATCAAATTTCATTCCGAGCACCTAAAGGGATGTGCCTCGATTCCCATTCAATCAGTAGGCACTTATTGTGATGTCACCACTCTGCACTTGAACGGGTCATCGTGAGCCCATCTATACATGTATGAGTACCTTAAATGGCAGGTTCACCTGGAAAACATAAAGAATACATCCACCACGTTCAGAATTATAAGCTCCTATGCATTGTATTTTTGTATTAGGTTTGAAATATAGTTGTGGCTAACGTTTACTAAAGTAAATCTGAAATATATTATCAAAATATAGTTATTATAGATTATAGATCTAACAGCAAACCTACAATGTGACCAAACGTATGTGGAAACCCAGCCCATTAGTTTACAGAACATACTTTATTTGTCGTACTGTAAGACACACCTGACTATAAGTCGCAACCAGTTTTGAAAGCAGAAAATCAGAAAAAGCAATTTAATGTGTTTAAATGAATTAGGGGAAAATCCCCTGCAGTTCCCAATTTCAGCCACAAAAATGGTGTCACACTTTGGCATCTCTTCTTCCTTATACATGGGGAAGGGAGGGGGGGTTTAGCGGGGGAATCTGGTCTCCCTGTCCCCTCTGCGGCAGTGTGTGAGGAAACTGCCAGTGAGTGCAGCTTTCCCCACACACACTCTGCATTGGTTATACAGTATATGCAGGGCTCTGCAAATATAGCCAATACAGTTCAGAGGGGAGATCGGCTGTGTGCAAAACCGGAGAGCTGGCGGGGAGCCAAGTTGCGATCAGCAGCGGTCATTTCGCACATTCCGACCATAAGATGCAGACACTTTCCTCCCCAAATTTTGGGGGTGAAAAGTGTGTCTTATAGTCCGAAAAATACGGTAGGTTTTTGGTGAAGTTTTCTGGTAATGCAACATCATACAAAAACAATTTCATAATTGTGTGGGGAAGACCCTATTCTGTTCCAGGTTCCTTATGCACAAAGCCAGCTCAATAAACGACAGGGTTTGGAGAGCTCGGTATGAATAACATTTGATTGCACATAACCCTCATCTCACTCCAATCATGTACCTTAGGCCAAATTTAAGCTCTTTAAGGTCTTTTTACCAGTTTCTGCCTTTCATGAATATTGGAGACTGTTAAAGACAGGGGGATGGGGGGGGGGGGGGGGCTCAATACAAAGGTTCAAGGTTAAGGAAAAGAATGTTTGAAAGTTTATGCATGGTTTGTTTTTTAATAAGGTGGGGAAGAATTTATTTCCAATAAATAGTAACTGTGGTCTTCTAGCTATACAGGGTCACCCTTTCTAGCGTTCCTACCCATAGTCATTGAAGAATAAAAAATAGGACAGACACTATTCTAGATATGTTGGCAGGAAAGTAGGCATATTCTTACAAAAACATCTGTTCTGGTGCCAATTGTGAAAGAAGGAAA
>CM070038.1:28652560-28663488 GCA_036250615.1 Ptychadena robeensis | reverse complement strand
CCCTAAAAACTGTGTGCGTCTTATAGTCCGGTGCGTCTTATAGTCCGAAAAATACGGTACCTTTTAAAAACTCTGTAAGGGTCCCCATACACCTTTAAGCTAGCCACACATGGTTCAATTTTAGCGTTCAATTGACGTTTTTCGATGAAAAAAGCAATTGGTTTTAAAAAAAATCGATGTGCTGCCCACATAGTACAATGGCCGATCATTGATCGATTTTTGTCAAATCGTCGATTGAAAAGTGATCGGACATGTTGGAAAATTTTGCTCGATTGTACAATCATCAAATTACTTTCCTTGCAGCTTTTTTTTGGTCGATTTTTTTGGCTAGATTTTTTTGCCTTGATGTGTGTGGCTACTTCCCTTTAACTTCCGATTGAAACTAAAACCATAAGAGGAATTAAATCGACGATTTTGGATTACTTTACAGTCAAAATTGAACAATAATCGTACTTACCATGTGGTGTACATCGATTAAATTAAAATAGATTTTCGATTTTTTTTGTCCAAACTACAAGATCTAATCCAACCTCGAGTGAATGCTAAATTGAACCATGTGTGGCTAGCTTTAGATTTCTCTGTCAGATTTCCTTTAGATCTCCTTTCGTTTTACCCAAACCATGTAATATGAGGGACTTTCTGAACCACTGAGTCTACCTGTGTTCAATCGCAGAGAACACTATACTACATAGTTGTTGGTAGATCTAAAGGATATCTGGCAGAGAGATCTAAAGGTTCAATTTTAGCGTTCAATCGATGTTAGATTAGATTTTGTAGCTCAATGAAAATTTTTTAATTTAATCGATGTACACCACATGGGGAGTACGATTATTGTTCATTTTCGACTAAAAAGGTATCAAAGTAATCCAAAATGGTCAATTGAAATCCTCTAACGATTTTAGTTTCAATCGTAAATAATGTGTTTAGGAAAGTAGCCACAAGGAATGTAGTTCGATGATTGTACAATCAACCAAAATTTTCCAACCTGTCCAATCACGATTCAATCGTCGATTTAACAAAAAACGATCAATAATCATGGATTGTACTATGTGGGCAGAAAAACGATTTCCTTTCAATGGATCGAATTTTGCATAGAAAAACTTCAATTGAACGCTAAAATCTAACCATGTGTGGCTAGCTTTAGGGTCCCCATACACCTTTAGATGTCTCTGTCAGATTTCCTTTAGATCTCCTTTTGTTTTACCAAAACCATGTAATATGAGGGACTTTCTAATCCATCAAGTCTACCTGTGTTCAATCGCAGAGGGCCCAGCACTACATAGTTGTTGGTAGATCTAAAGGAAATCTAAAGGCAGAGAGATCTAATGGTGTATTGGCAGCTTAACATAGCAGGTAAGAGGGTAGTGGACTCCAGAAATGCACCAAGGAACTTTCAACAACAGGTTTATAAGAGAAAATTTCATCCAGAACGAGGGTCACATCTTGCAATACAGCAAATTTTAATAAAGTTTCAGAACAGTCTCAGTACCAGGAATCAGCTGAGGCGGTTGAAGCCTTCAAGTCCAACAGAGAGATCCTTGAAAATCTCCAGACAGTCCACCTGGTCTCCACTCTGCTACAGCAGTTCCTAAAGCGGATGTACACTCAATTAAAAAATTACATATGTAAAATGAAAGTTTGACTTACCTCTGAGCTGGTATAATGGTGGCTTAGGGCTCCACGATCCTAAAATAATATACTCACCTGCTGTTCAGTGGAATTGAATGAGCGATTTCATATTTATTCGCCAGGCTTCCAAGGGTAAACTCAAGGTGCAATATTGCAGTTGGCCACTGGGGGCATTCAATGGTTTTCTATGGGAATTTTCCTCAATATACCTTCATTGAAGTGCCGAGATGACAGAATTACCCGACAAACACTTCGTCCTCATGATGTCTAGCTGCAGCTATACGTAAACAGGACCAGGAAGGGAGGGAATGCTGCCGGGGAACTTCTTAAAACACTAACTACAGGTGAGGTTTTTTTCTTTTTAATGCATTCCTCCCTATTATCGGCACTGCTAAAGGTCTGCTTTAAGCTAGGCATACACAGCTGGATGTTTGTACTGTTTGAGCTTAATTGATTGCCATGACAATGATCGCATTTATTGTGCTCAAATTGTACTTAAAAAGTGTATTACCCGTGTATTAATCTCCGATCAGCCCACTCCTGGGTCTTTTTGGTTCTGGGAGTCTGGTCTCCATTCTACTCATTGCACCCTCAGCTAGATGGCTTCTACCAAAGAAAAACAGCTGTTCCCAGAGCAGAGGTCTTAAGTCAAAATGTCTCACTTGGAAGCCGCCTGCACACTTCCTAACTAGGTGTTGTACCTTGGTGGGAAGCAAGTCCTTAGCCTTTGCTCTCTTACACCTTCATCCACCACGGCAACACAGAGCACCAAGCGATTGGGGTCCAGCACTTTTAACCCCCCTGTTCTGTCAGTACTGCACTGAACGAGATGGGACTGTCTGGTCGAGATCAGAGCCCCGGAAGAGCAAACTCAAACCCCCCCCCCCCCATGACGTTTTCAGTGTGATTTCCCAGATGTGCCCCTTAGAAGTTAACTCTCTCTCCCCTGGTGTGATGTCACCAGGTCCATCACATCAAGGGAGAGAGGGTGCCAAAGGGACTTGTGCTGGATACAGTGATAACTGTATCCAATACAATTCAAAGTAAAAAACAAATAACACACAAGACACATTTCCAATTGAATAAAAATTTTATTATAAACAAAATATAAAAATATGAATACATACTGTTTTGAAATCTATCATACAAAATAAGTATTTTAAAGATTTTATCATTCAAATGATACCTTTTATAAAAAAAATTTAAATGTCATTTTTGTTACATAGTTGTGTGTTTCAAACATTCTTATAGTCAGGATGTCTACTTGACCCTTGTACAGACATATTTAAGGAAGTTACAGGTCTACAACATAAAAAAAAAAAAAAATCAATTTACATGTATGGTGCACTAGGAAGGTTAAAGGGCCTGAGCCAGCACTGGTGGTACCTGGTGTTCAGTCCAACTCTGCTGGGGGTCCCATTTATCTAATGTATCAAAGAATAACTGTTGGGGCAAAATTATTTGACTAGCTTTCAATGGGCAGTTATGTTGCAGCCAGTGCAAGTTGCAGCTTAATCTGTATTTCTAAAAAATATGTCCCTAAAAGCCAATACTTCAACTCAGATCCTTGGCCCACAACTTCCAACTCCCAGTCTTCTGGCCATGGATATATTTGGCCATATTCCAGTACTTCAGTGTTCATTTTTGACATCAGTATCTGAAACTACTATGCATTTCTTTCACAATATGCACATGTACAATCGCCCATTTGTGCAATGCCCCTAATAATTTCTGGAAATCACAAATTCTCAAATTTATTGAGAATATAAGGTGAACAATTTGCGATATTTTGGTAACACGAATATTGCCTATGCTGCAATAGTTATCACAACTGACAACCACCTTGCCCAATGGAACACTGCCTGCTATGTACCTTAGCAGCGGGCACCCATGGTAGCCTATTACATTAAACATTCAAATATTCACTAGTAAGAATTTAGGACAAGGAATAATACAGACATTAAGAAGTCATATAGACACTTAAATATTGTGTAAAGCACAGGCAGTATTAGTATTTTTTTCTTCATGATCTCCAGTGATTATAATCGTCATGATCAACACTATCACATGAAAACAAATAATTTATTACCTTCATTGCGCAAATCAGCACTTGTTCATTTACATATTGTGAAAGTAAGCACTGCTGTTTGCAGGTACTGATGTAAAAAATCTGGAATATTCACGATTACGAAGCTATAGCACTATATTTGAGATCTACGTGAAGTCTGGAAGTGCCGATATTCCCAATAAAAATGTGCAATTAGAATATTCGCGACCAAAACGAATTCCAATAGGGATATAATATATAGTGATGAGCGGCATAGGCAATATTCGAATTCACAATATTTCTCGAATATTCGCAATCTAGATTCACAATTATAATAGTAATTCCATTTAAAATGAATGGTCACATGTGCTATTTATTTTCATATAATTTTCATTATATATATTATATTTCATTATAATATATATTCCTCTCCATGCCCATAAGCAGCACAATGCGAATATTGGAAATTGCGAATATCCGCCGCCATATTCGCGAAATTTGCAAATTCTTGAATAGCCGATATTCGACGAATATATTAGAAATTCGAATATTCGAGCTCAACACTAATAATAAACAGGACCACAGTGTGAGGGAAGTAAAATATTAATGTTCGAAATCTACAACTGCAAAGAGAACATTATTGAGAGGAACTTGTCATATTTAAGGAGGACACCAGTGCTCATTTCTCTGGTCAAAGGCCAGCAATATTACATTCAAACAGAAGAACACGGTAAAAAGGGGTGGGAAATTTGATAATGAGCAATCTATGAGCCAATTAGTGGCAAGCACCAATTTGAGTTTTAAAATCCTTATAATTTTTTGTTAGCCTAGAATGCAGCCAATGTATATACTGTATTTTTGGACCATAAGACACTCTATTTCCATTCCTGAAATTTGGGGGGGGGGGGTGTAAGTGCCTGCATCTTGTGGTCCAAATGCATGACCAGTGGCTAAGTGGCTCCCCATCAGTGTCTTCGCTGTCGCAGCAAGAAGATTAGACAGGGAGGTGGAGGAGCTGTCAGATGGGAGATCTGCCCACGGCCAGATCTCTGTACTGAATTGTTTATATCAACGGAGTCGGGACGGATTTTTCCCCCATTGATTTCAACACTTCAAATATTTTTGTTCTTGTTTTCCTGCTCTGGAAACTGGGTGCGTTTTATGTTCAGGTGCGTCTTATGGTCCGAAAAATACGGTACTGTATATAAAAGCTTGTAAAATAATGTTTTGTTGTTGACAATGCTCTGTATTTCAGTTTATATCACACTTTCTATAAAATGTAAACACGTATTAATATAACCTTGTCTTCCTGACACAGCTGGGTTGCACTTTGTTCATAATCATGAACAAATATTTATTCTGCAAATTGATAGTGACTCTTCTCATTAGATTTCCCACCCAACACCGTTCAGCATATTTAACCTTGGCCCTAACCACCTCTGTATTTTTTTTCATGCACTTATTATTTTATTTTTTTTAAGTTCAAGATAACCAATTAAATAAAGGCTGCTTCCACCTTTTCATCCAGGGAAGATTTACAACAAATTGAAAATATATGTAATTATGTGGATTTTTATTTTCTAGGTATCTTTCTTTTTTATTGAGCATTGTTTGGTGTTAGTGCTCCCCTGATTGCATAAGTCATTAAGGCTTCAGAATGGCAGCCGTACATATTTTTCACAGAAAAGGAACATAATTGGCCATACGTGAGGAGGGGGGGGGGGGGGGGAGATGATCAGGCACCGGCAGCAAAAACAAACCTCTAATTTATCCCAATTCCTTATTTTGCCGCTTTGGAACATGTACACAGTTTGTAATTGTTTCGGCCTTCAGGGGACGCAGAGAAATATAGACCTGAATTTGTAAAGTAATCCACAAGGAGATCCAGAATCACTTAAGCTTCAACCAGCGCAGCTGTTCCTTATAAATAGATTGGAAAAATATATAATAATTGTGTCCCCTTTTGTACAAAATAAATGAAGTATTATTATTGTTGTTAGTATTATATTTAAAATTAAAAATGCATTTTGATGGGGCTTTAAAAAAATAACATTTTATTTTTGATTTGGGATTTGGATTTCGACTTTGCGGTAGGAAAGGATTCACATTTCTATCTGGTTTCCGTTGCTCTGTTAGAGATATCTTTCTCTAAAAGTCTGTACCACTTGCTGTTTTTGCAAGACAGAAGGTGTCCTAATTCTTGACTCTGTTCCTGTCCACTTGGGAGTTTTGTGTGTTACAAATCTTTGTTTTACATATTCTTCAAAATCAATCCATGTGGGAAAGCAGGAGCCCCTCTTAATTGCCCTGTAGAGTTGAGAGACATATAATGGTGGCTCCAACAAGCAAAGTGGTGGTGGAACCTGGAAATGTGGGGGAAGGTATGAACAGACTAAGGCTCATTTAACCTCTCTGGTGTTACAATTATTGTTATTGCTAAATAGGTATGGGTCATTCAGACAGATTACATTGAATTCTGTTTCATTTTTTTGCCCACTCTAGCCCCCCAGCACATACCTGGGATAATTGATATGAGGACTTTGGGCACCTATACAGGCGAAACACCCCCTTGTTATCACTGACCTGGAAGACATGCATCCTTCAAGAAGACACTAGGTCAGACACATGGGCAAACTTCAGCCTGTGGTCCATAATCTGGCCCTTTAGTCTTTTAATTTGGCCCTTGGTGTAAAGATGCTCTGGCTCCCCTTCACTCATTTCGTGTAATAAGCCTAGAAGATGATTGTTGTGGTCTCCTTTAGTGATCCGTCCGCGAAAAGGCAGATCAGACTTTTAAAAAACTCCTACACCCCCCTGTTCGCCGGAAGATTCAAATTCCCCACTGACGTCACTTCTTGTTTAAGCCGGTTTTTTGTTCCACTGGCCGGATCTTTCTGCGCCTGATCCAGCCAGCGGAAGAATAATAACTTTCTTCCCGCTGGTGATCGGGGCTGGTCGAACACCATTACTGCTCTCCTTGTGGACAGTTCGGCCATCACTAGTCTCCTTCTAGGGGGCATAGTTTGCCCATGTCTGCAATAGAATGTTTAAATTAACTATCCAAAGTATTTTTTGTAAAGTATTTCTTACATTTTTATATTTTTTTTAACCTCCATAGTAGAATGATGATAATATAAAAAAAAGCAGTGCAGAAAATGTATCAATTTATTAATGTGAGGACTTGGCATAGGTTCTTTGCCCAGCCCCTTTGTCAAATTTAATTAATTTAAAACAATTTAGCCCATGAGTCAAAAAGTTTACCCACTAAGTGGACATCGCTGCAACAGGTAAGCAATTCTATGGCTCTACTGCTTTTGGTAATATCTACCTCAAGCCACACTCAAGATTGAATCTGTGATGTACTTATTGTTTTTATTTGGTGAGAAATATGCCTGACAGGATTGTGTCTGCTCCCACCAGAAACCCCAGGACTACAAGGAGCAAGACATCTCAAATCACCAATCCTTGTGGCGGAAGCAGCCACGAAACTCACTGAAAAATGTTTAAACTTTTTGTTCAAATAAACCTACCTCTACTTTCACTCATGCGTGTCTCTTCTTGCTTTTATGTTTTTCAAAGTGAATGTGTTAAGCTTTAGTGTTAACCTCCCTAGCGCACTGCATAGGTACAGATTTCTGTACCAAAAGCGCACCATAGACTTTAATGTAAAAAAATATTTTCGTAAAAAAAAATGTACATTAAAAACATTTTTATTTCAAGTATAATTTTAATTTTGTTTAATGTATATAATAAAAATGTATTTAAATGTAAATTGTGTTGTTTATTACTGTAAAAATTGTATGAACATGTCAACAGATAGATATCATTTTTTTTTGACCTTTATGGCATTGGTTAAATAGTCACTAGACGCATTCCCAATCGTTCTTGCCGCCAAGAACTGCTTTGTGTTGTACGCCCACCCCCATTGCTACAGACCCCGGACAACTAAAAACCCGCCTTCCTTTGGAAAGCTCCCCTCTGTCTCACGCTGACTTGCTTGCCTATACCTTCCACATCCATGGCCGGAACAGCTCAGCTACCTTTTCTTCTAGACACACCAGGGGTCAATGTCCCCTCACAGTGGTTTCACTTATTCAGATAGGAATCCCGTGCTCCTTAGTTTTTTTTGTAGAGAGCTTTGCACGTGATTGGATTGTCGCACTTAGTCCACCGCAATTCATTCCTGCCCCCATCCTGGAAGAGCGCTTGCCTTAGCCCCTTCTCTCTCTTTCTATCCCCCCCCCCCCCCCCCCCCCACCCCCCCCCCCCCCCCCCCCCCCGCCCCCCCCCCCCCCCCCCACCCCCCCCCCCCCCCCCCCCTCACCCCACCCCCCCCCCCCTCCCCACCCCCCCCCCCCCCCCCCCCCCACCCCCCGCCCGCACCCCCCCCGCGCCCCCCCCCCCCCTTCCCCCCCCCCCGCCCCCCCCCCCCCCCCCCCCCCCCCCCGCCCCCCCCCCCACCCCCCCTCCGCACAACCCCCCCCGCGACGGCGGCCCCCCGCACGCCGCCCCCCCACCCCCCCCGCCCCCCCCCCCCCCCCCCCCCCGCCACGCCCCGCCCCCCCCCCCAGCCCCCCCGGAGCCCCCCCACCCCCCCGCCCGCCGCCACCCCTCCCCCCCCCCCCCCCCCCCCCCTGCCCCCCCCCCCCCCCCCCCCCGCCCTCCCCCCCGCCCCCCCACCCCCCAGGCCGCCACCCCCCCCACCCCCCCCACACCCCCCCCCCCCCCCCCCCCCCGACCCGCCCCCCCCCTACTTGCCAGGTCATTCCCCATCCCAGCCGGGTAATGGAGGGAAGGATTAAGGGGTCAGCCTCTCTGCAGTGAATGTCCTTCACCCTCCCGGAACCAGAAGTGTTGTCCATCCCCACATGCTAGTGTATAAACAGATACACGTCTTTCTCCTGTCATTGTCTCCAGGACAACACAAGCAGAACCCTATCTCCACCCCAGCTATCCCCTTATATCACCTAGGCTGGCACACCGCAGAAGGCATGTCACGTTTACAACCTTCTAGCACTGTCCTTAATTGTTACATTTACAAAGGAAAGAAAGAGTAAGCTGCAGAGAGGAAAATGGTATACGATTAGAAAGTGATCCAAGGTATCAAAAAGGAAAAGAAACAAGAAGCAAAAAAGTGTAGCTTAGCGACTGGGAGGGTTTTGGGGGGGTCGGAGGGGACGCGCGAAGTTATACGGAGTAAAGAGAGTGGGGAAAAGTAGATACACCTCCATTCTTC
Source organism: Ptychadena robeensis (assembly GCA_036250615.1). NCBI lineage: Eukaryota > Metazoa > Chordata > Amphibia > Anura > Ptychadenidae > Ptychadena > Ptychadena robeensis. The sequence goes on along the minus strand of CM070038.1, from coordinate 28,654,576 downwards.
CCTCGCCTCCCCCTTCCTTTCCCTTTCAAAAGCTTGCTACCTGTCCAACATTACTCAATGTGGTGGTCCGGCTATACACAATAATTTCACTCCGTACGTGTAACTTTGGTTAATTCAAAGTGGGGTCTGCCCTGGTTTTTGAACGGAGCAACGCTTGACGCATTTCATAATATCAAATACAAGTGATGATCAACTCTCAGCATTAACCATTTTAAAACAGGATATGAACAGGGAGCCTAGGTGCCAACCACAAATTATGTTTCATTCACTCAACTTAAAATATCGATATTTCAAGTCGATGTACTAAATCATTTCCCGCACATCTGTTGATCACCAAACCAGTGCTCAAAACTCGAATATAATAATCCTAAAGTTGACGAACACCCATCGATTGAACTAGGTAAATTCGATCCAAGTATCCAAGTGAGGTTTCTAGTAATTGCCAAATACTATGGGCATTGCCCACCTACTTGTACGGCATTGATCAGTCTAAATATGATAAACAATTGCATAAAATGATTAAATCTTCTGCCAAACGTTGACTGTGTCGGCTAGATCCTATTCCAGCCAAAGCCGGAAAGTTGTGGCTAACAAAGTAAGCATCTCTCATGGTGAAAGTTGATCTGAGGTGAACGGCCCTATGGAAACAATCACACTCCTTTTAAATTATGCTTAGAAAATAAAAACTAGGTAACCCATGGTAGGAATATCTGTCCCAACTTATTTGTCGCCCTTTTTGATGCATCTAAAGAATTCTATCCAGGTGCCCAAAAAAAAAATGGAGCAAACCATTGCAAATACATACCAATACTCAAATCCAAAAAAGCATTCTCAACATGCCGCAAGATGCATAACGGAAATGATTCTAATAGCGCCATTAGCCGATAAATCCGTAGCTTTACCGTTCATGCGGTTGTTTCCCGTATATACAAATATTTTGTAATGAAGGGCACTGCGAAATGATGCGAATATGAGAACCATATTCTCAGCCGACACTGCTAATAAATCTGTTTGAAACCATATTCTATTATGTTGTTTAAAGGGTTCCATATGAGGAAGTGGAGAAAGAAAAACGATGTATGAGTGTTTGCTAAGGGGAGGAGGACATCATTCCCTTTGACCTAGACAAAGGGTAACCCATCGTGGAATGCTAGGATGACCTGTGTTACCCGATAGGATTTGTAATTGTATAAGGTACCTCCTACACAGACACACTTTTTTTACTGCATTACCACCAACGTGTCACTTACTTTTGATGAATTGCTGCATCCATTGGAAGCTGGTTTTGACATCACTTACCAGCTTCCTTTGAGTTGATAGGTCCTTAAATCATCATAATTGTCTGGAATTTCAAGTTTGTACGATTAAAAGTTTGTAACAAAGACGATCTTTGATCTGACAACTGGTAGATGTGCTCGCTCCAGGAGTAAATGCCCTTGGTCCGCCCATACAAATCTCTAAAAGTTGAATTGTCTGTGGATTTAGGATATTCTTACCTGAGGTAAAAAAAGAGGGGGGGGGACAAACCCCAAGGGTGGCAATCCCCAAGGGACTTAACGGTGAATTAGTGGCGATTAGTCTCGAATGACGTTTACCATTACTTAGGAACCTCTAAGGGAAATCATACATTCATACATACATTTTAAAATACATTGCACATCCTGTGATCTGGGATCAGAGAGGTCCTAATGGTCCACTCCAAATATTCCAATATTGGAGTGGCCCAGTTAGGCCCTCTCTGATCCTGATCACAGGATGTGCAATTATTTTAAAATTGTAAGTCTGATGTATAGTATTCCCTTAATATAGGTTTCCCTAGTAACCCAATCTCGTGTATTGCGGGCATGTAAAGATTCCAAGTTATGTAGTCTACTGTAAAGTGTGTCAATAATGTAACGTCATTCTCGACTGGAACCGCCCCTCACTTATATCACCGTCAAGTCCAATTGGGTTTGGCCACCCTGGGGATTTTTATTTCCCCCCCCCCTCTTTGTTTTTACCTTTATTTACACTGGA
>CM070038.1:28631097-28644281 GCA_036250615.1 Ptychadena robeensis | reverse complement strand
TCGCGGACATTTGCGGAGGCTCGCGTTCGCCGTTCGCGAACAGCAAATTCCATGTTCGCGACATCACTAATGCACACCTGTAAGCTGATATAATTTTGAAGCACCATATGATTTTTTTTACAGCATTTACAAGGGCTCATCTACACTGTCATTTGCTAGGTTGTTTTATGGTCTTTTAAATGACCAGAAAACAACCTTACATCAAGCTACAAATGAAAGTCTATTAGGTAGTTTAAAGAACAAAAAATGTAGTGTTGTTTATCAGGCAGTAAGTTTTCTGTTTTTTTTTTTTGTTGATGCCTTCTGACGTTCGGTCGTTAAACAACCCCATTGACTTCAATGGTGAAGCTCTGAAAGCCACTGCAGCACTTTGCAAAGCTTCTTTCACTAATTTTTTTAGTCTTAAAAAAACTCAGGTGACCTTTACAGCCTCTCCTGTGTTTGCTTAAACGCACCCCCCCCCCCCCCCCCCCCATAGTATTTCAGGCTTTAATACCATAGTACATTATATAGAAAGGTCTTTGCTTTGAAGCATCATAAACACTTTCTACCTGGAAAGCTTTGAACAACACGTTGAATTAATGACAGTGTAAATAAGTAAGTATTTTTGACTCTGCCCTCTCACAATAAAATGCTCCAAATCAGACTGTGAGGTTGTCTCATGAGCAAAGCCCTATTTCAGTCACCCTGCAGATTCTCTAGGTGTGGGCTCTGGTTCGGTGAGTTTGGTGATGATAACATGCTCAGGGGCTTTGCAACTAACTCGAAATTTCTCCTGGAGATAAGACAATTGTTATTTCCAAAATCAACAGAAAACTATTCCTGTCAAAAAATTAAGGCTTACAGCTATAATTTAAACAAGATGGCATTAGATATTACCAAAATGGCGCCAACCAGTCTTACACCAGGTTGACTGCAGCTTGCACATTCCCTTTGATGAGCATCCATCCGCCATGTTCACACTTTCCAGGTCTCCAGGAAAAATGATCGCAAGTGTTCATAGGGCATGTAGTTTTATAAAGGGACTACTGTAAACAGCAACATGGCGTAATGAAGCTTGTTAAGGCACCATGCACAGGCGCCATCTTTAAAGCTCTATACCATGGAGGTGAGTATGATTTCCTTGAGGGTATTTGGGAGTGAAGTGTATGTTTTTTTTTTTACTTAATAACAGATTGAAGTGTATGTAAATATATTTTTTTTAGGCTGAAGCTCCACTAGGGCGACTTGGGTGCGGACATGCATGCACCGCCCCCATTGTCCCCAGTGTACCTGCCTCCGTGGTCGCCGTGCGATCCGACCTGCCGGCTTTTTGGGTTGAAACTGCAAGGTGAGCAATACTGTTGTTTCGGGCGACCAACCACCATGCATTTGCCGTGAGCGTGCATGCTGGAATCAGCACGTCTATGGCTGGCTCTAATGCTAGGCCTGAATAGTGGTATGCCTTACCATCCCAGCCACTGCTTCCACACACACAGCAAGGGTCTTGTTCTGCAGAATACCAACAGGGTGCAGACTTTCCCACTCGCTCAATACTTATTTAATGAAAAACATTTTAAGGCATTGCACGCTTTTTGTTTTAGTGCGTCTAGAATGTATGTAACAGATTTTCACTAAACTTTACTTTAGTCTTTAGCATAGAATAAAAAAATGTAATTGTTGTAATATCACCATCAAACTTTAATGACATTATATATTTTATAATAACAAGAAAATAGTATAAAAATATTCTGCCACTCAACCACCATAAGAAAATCATTAAACCACATTCTAATTTCCATTGCTAGGCATAAAAATCAATAGTCATCCCCGCACATAACTCACAATGCATTTCACTGCAGGTAATACCACGCAAACTACTGGCTCGCCGCTGCTTAGTTTCAATTCACCCGCTCTGAAAGACGAGACGTTTACTAAATATTTATCGAGCGCCCGACGGGACAACATTAAAGAACATTTCAGTAATATGAATTTAAGTCAACACAACTTCTATAAATTTGCAACTTTTGAAGCCTTGTTGCTGGAGAGTAACCCACCGGCTGCTGGGATCTGAGGCTCAGATAACTCATTTAAAGTTAAGGAAATAGAATGACACTGTTTGCGCTCTCTGACAGAACTGTAATTATTAAGATAAAGGAGTTCGGAGAGGAAGAAAAAGATTTGGTATGCGCCACTTGTCTCTTCAATCCTGTGCAGAAATTGAAAACACGCCGCCCGCTTTTATGAAATGATATATAAGATATCTGAGCAGTCAGCTTCTTGCTGACGCAGGATTTTTTTTTTTTCATGAATCATTTGTAGCCCTCACATAATCGTTGCAAAGTCTTTAAAGGCTGTTACTTTTGTTAATGATATAGACGATTTCTATTTTTTTAGTTAGAGTTCATGTGGACATTAAGCCCCCCATACACCACATACAATTACCATGCAACTTCTGTACAACCAACTTTTCTTCTACCAAAACCATGTAATATGAGGACCTTTCTACACCTTCCAATCACTATGTATTCTATCAGTGAGGTCACTATACTACATAGTTGTTGGTAGGTTTCATGAAAGTTGTATGGAGGAATCTGAAGGTGTATGGGGGGCTTTAGAGATATTTCGACTATTTCGAGTTAATTGCAAAGCCCCTGAGCATGGTATCATCATCAAACTTGCTGGAGATGTAGAGAAGGGTTAGGGGTATACTACAAAAAAAAGTATGTCTCTAACACAAATAGTTTTTGCACAAATTAAGTTCAAAGTCAAGTCAAAATTTCGAAAATCGAAATTTCGACTTTAAGTTTGAACTTAATTCATGCAAAAACTACATGAGCTAGAGCACTTTTTTTCAAATGTTCCCCCAACCCTTCTCTACATCTCCAGAAATTTTGGTGATTATATCTTTTTCAGAGGATTTGCAATCAGCTCACAAAGTTAACAAGTCAAAAAATTTGACCATCTCTAGTGGACATGCAAACAAAGGCAGAACAGACAAAAAGGCTCCAGACCTTCTTACAGAGTAAAGCCCCTCATACATCTTACAATCTTTCCATACAACTTCTGTATCAGATTTTGTTCTACCAAAACCATGTAATATGAGGACCTTTCTAATCCTTCCAATCACTATGTATTCTATCAGGGAGGCTACTATACTACACAGTTGTTGGTAGATCTAATGGAGATTGTATGGATCGATCTTAAGGTGTATGGGGGGCTTAACTTTACTGCTGTGTTTTTCAGTGAAACTATTAAGCCCCCCATGACGGGCCGATTCCCATCCACAGTTGTGGGCGACCAACCCCGTGTGCACTTCCACCGAGCACATAAAGGTCGGTCGCCCGCAACTACAGGGAAGCCCACCTGGAGGATCCGACCAAAAAAGCTGGCAGGTTGGATTGCACACGGATCCGTCCTGCTGGTTCTTTTTGTGTCCGATCCTCCGATCCTGCTGCAGGCAGTTAACTCGGATGGGGAGTCTCCTCCCCCTCCATGTTAATTGGCTACAATCTGACAGGAATCGTGTTAGTGGAGCACACAGGATTCCTGTCTGTGCTGTAGCTGATGTCACCACGCTGTGAGGAGTCTGCTACAATCCGGTCATAGATCGAAACGTCTATGGTTGGATTTAGAGTGTACCTAAAATAATTTTCATGTTAAAGAGACAGCGCCCCCATAAAAGAATAAAACATGCTTACTTATCCTAGCTAATAAAGCAGTATGATATGATAAAGCAGTAAGTCACAGAGTTTGTGACTCACTAGCACCCCCAACACCTCTTGTGGAATAGCTCCTCTGAAGCTCCCCATACACGCATAGATCCCAGCACCATCGTTGAATACTGCTAATCATTTGTGAGCACTATTTACTGGCTGATACTTTGGATGCGATGGGGGCTGATGGTCCCCATCCAAAGTAATGGAATTCATGGGGGGGGGTGCATGCTGAGGGGACCAAACAGGCTAGGACTGCCCCTGCCACACACTTTAGATCTGGACCTCAACTATCACAGCTATACAGAAGATTCTTTTTTTACATTGCAATTATGGCATTCAATTTTGTTTATAAAGTATATGTGCACCAGGCACTTCATGTGTTAGGGGGGCTACCTTAGCTATCAGGATTCCAAGGAAGTAGACAGGAGGGTGCACTCCATATACATGAGATTTGGGAAACCCATGCAGCTCCCCTCATGTCTCCATGTTTGATCATTGTCTCCTATCTATGGTTAGATCTGGTATAAGGTATACAGGTAGCCCATGCATCGGAGAAGAAGACCACTGGTAAGGAGATGGCCATTAAGATTATCCCAAAGACCCTGCTGAACAGCTGGTAAAAGGAAGCAGCCACAACTGAATGACGGATACTGGGAACTGGAACTAAAAAGATGAGAAAACCATTTATTTTATATTCCTCATTTTATATTGCTACTTGTAGTGTTTCTTTATATGTATATTGTGCTTCTAAGGTCTTAAGCTCCCCCATGCATCTTTAGGTCAATCCATACAATTTCCATTAGATTTACCAACAATGAAGTGCCGGGTCCTCCCTGATTGAATACATAGCGATTGGAAGGTTTAAGCAGGGTACAGATGGTTCGATATTCGAGCCGTCCGATTTACCCTGCAGCAGCGTGATGATGTCATCACGCTGCTGTTAGATATCAGAGGAGCCGGGGAGAGCAGAACTGTCTCCTCCTCAGCCAAGCTTTGCCTGGAGACCCACGGTCTAAGGGCAAAACAAGGCTGTTTTCAGCATGTCCCGCTCGAAAACAGCGATGGGGGCACAATATATGGGTCAGATAGATGGCCGCACGGCACTCGAAACAGCCATCGATTTGACCCATATCTCCACATCTGTACCCTGCTTTAGAAATGACAAATGACATGGTTTTGGTAGAGGAAAGGTTGATTGTACAGAAATTGTACTGTAAGATTGTAAGGTGTATGGTGGACTTTAGATGTGTGTATGTTGCACACAGGTGGCTGTATTAAGGCTCTAGGAGAGTCTGTGAACTGGGATTCAAGGAAAGGCTTTGTATGAAAGCTGGGTTGAGAGTCCCGGAGCCGACCAAGGAAAGTGTTGGGTGGGTTCCTTGGCCACCTGATCCATATCCACGGTTGAGTGGTAGAGACCTGTTTCATTTTAACATTTGGTTGTGCTGGGAAATCAGGTGTTGGAGTTGATGGGAGTAGGACAGACAGCTCTTGTGTCTGAGCAACCAGCGCCTAACCCAAAGGGAGGACTGATCTTTTTTTTTTTTAGATTTCACCATACTCTTATTTTATGCAGCCAAGATTGTTTCTGCCATCCAGCACCTGCATGACAATGGCTGTGTCCACAGGTATGTATTTCATACATGTTTAATAGTTTTATGGTAAATGTTACATTCACACCGACATTTATTAGAGTTGGAAAATAGTGATAATAAATAAACTACCAATATGTTTTAGATCAGGGATGTCAAACTCCAGCCTGGAGGCCAAATCTGGTATCAGTGTAGTTATATTTGGCTCACAGGGTTTAAAAAATGTTTTATGCGAGAAATGAATGGCACAGACGTATCTTTTACTTGACATTTGATGATACATGTTCTATTACACTTTGCTTGATTATGTTTCCATATAAAAAGGTTCATTGTTATATCTGTATATGCAGGAAATCGTAGATATATTTTTCCATTAAATATGAAGTTTGTCTTATGACTTTGTCCCCATTATAAAATGTGTGTGTTTGAGTTAGATACCCCTATATATATCCGCTTTATATGTATATTACTGTTATTTTGTGTATAATATTTAATTATGATACCAAGTATGGATTGTGTTTCTTCAGAGACATCAAACTGGAGAACATCCTGCTGGACGGAGCGGGACACATCAAAGTGGTAGACTTCGGATTGGCATCGGTCAACATGCACGGAGACACAACATCTACCCTGTGTGGCAGAACATATCGCCCCAGAGGTGTGTAATTGATGTCAGCTACGTTAAAGTGTTATATTATTTCAACTGACCAGGGAGTGTGTAGTTGAGGTAGAGCTCAATTGTAGATGAAATTTTTTCAACTTCTGTCAACCCCTAAAGGACATAATATTATAAAAGTATATTGTGTCTTCAGCAATGTGACAATAGACAGAGAAGCACATATGACTGTTGCAAATGATTTACAGACCCCTTATGACCCTATGACATCACTGCATAGTAATACAATGTGTAAAATGGCATTTAGTCCAATGAGCAGAAAATGAGAGCTTTGACGTTACTAGTTATCAGCAGATGCATTGCCTTTTATTGGTGGGTTACTATTGGTAGGAAGCTGATATTACTGAAGCTATTGGTTACTTCCCCGATCTCTCGTCCTCCCCTGAGGCCTGTATTGTGTCCTAAGCAACATGCAGATGAACCATACTTGCCTTGTAGATGGGAAAGTGGATGCTGGCCTGGTCAAATTCCCTACTCTAGCATCCCCTAGTCTAGCTTCAGAATTGCTGGTTACTTACCATGATGCTGACTCTAGCAATCATATATGGAACATAAAGCAACAGTGTTGATAAGTGATCCCTTTCATTTGAACCCTAGGAGGATTCATACACAAGGCTAAAGTGACTTAATAGTCTCCATGTGCATCAGCAAATTGGACAGTTCTCAAGCATAAAGTATATAGCTGCTCCTGAGGACACAATAAACACTAAACTTTATGGCTGTCCGCTATATGCATATGTAGGTGACCGAATCATTTAGCAAGTATCAGCAGGCAGAACCCTCTGTCCAATGGTGGGGCAATCCTCTGTCTAAAGGTTGGTTTCGTTAGTTTAGGACCAAAACCATCAGCCCTACCAAGTATCTGATCACTGATCTGTGTCATCACAATTCCTATGACTGTGAAATACCATTAGGAATAGTAATTGAACAAAATATATTACAAAAATATTTAATAATTGTGCTTGTGATCATACATCGTTATTCGCTATATCAGCAAACTATAATTATTGTCTAGCAGGATAAGTTATTAAACTGACGCAATTTTTTTGCAGATGTATCCAGGTAAGGCATTCTGCAGTGGACTGGTGCTCCTTTTGGCATTGTCCTTTTTTCAGCTGCTGACAGCGATGCCATCATACCAGACAACTTCTGGAGCCGGACATGGACCTTTAGCCTGAGGCAAAATACATTATCCAAAGGGTAAGTTGTGCAAATTATTTACAATTTACTTCTATATTAAATATATTAATGTGAATGAATTAGTAACGGTGCTTATTGAAAATTGTAGCTGCTGTGTCCAGACCCCAAATTGTGGGGAGAAACATCCGGGAACATCCCTACGTCAGAGAGATCGACTGGACAGAGTCCCTGCAAGTGCCGGCTCCTTCTCTACCAATGCCAGTGTGTATCCTAAATGTATATATACCCAATACATGGTTAAATTTTATTTCAAAGAGTCAGTAAGTTTGGTAAAGAAGTTTAAATCAAAAGGGGATAGTATGAAGTGAAACTGTGTTGGTAAATTGCATTCTATTTAATAATTCTAAAGCTGTCTGTGTAATTCTAAAAACTAACCTTAGTCACCCAGCCAATACCTTCTTTATAATATGACCAAACTAATGTTGCTTACTATTCAATTTAAATATATTAGTCAAGCAACATTCTTCTCTGGAGAAATGCCTTTTATTAACCATCATATTTTTCATAATAAAAACTAATGGAAACATCCATGATATACACCTTGGAGCAGTTGATACCCCCCAGATGGTGAGAAGAGGTATGTGAGATATTAGGTACACCTCCTGGAGCTTCTCCTTTAACCACATGGAGTCAGGAGGGGTCTATACCTAATATACTAGATGGAGTGACCACAAAGGGGCAAGTCAATCTGGCTACTCCCCCAACAAAAGCGTTTCTATCACCGTTGGGGACAATGAATACACGATCATAGAACTTGGGAGCCTTTTACCTATTTAGCACAGGATTCTCCATGCCACGCCACCTACGGGACCTTTGGATCATTGGTTATTCACCCCTCTGCATACTTGGTCTGAATGGAACATCACACCATGCAGCTAATGATCCATGATTCACAGAGTGTCCTAACCCTGAGGAAGCCCATGTGGGCGAAACATGTAGGACTGAGAAATGGATGCTATAACAACTTAATGTGGATCATGTAAACCATGGATGTGATTTATACTATGTTCATATGATATGAACTATTGACTGAACTATTCATCCTCTCCTCTGGTATCTTCCCATCACCCTTCAAACATGCCATAGTCCTCCCCATTCTAAAGAAGCCATCGCTTGACCCCTCTCTTCCCTATAGCTACCGACCAATGTCTCTTCTTCCTTTTTGCTTCTAAACTGCTTGAAAGCCTTGTTTACAAAAGACTCATCTGGCTGCGAATTCCCTCCTTCACCCTCTCCAATCTGGCTTCCGGTCTTCTCATTCCACTGAGACAGCCATCACTAAAGTTGCCAAGGCCCAAGGCAACTTTTCCTTACTTCTGCTGGATCTTTCCTCTGCCTTTGACACTGTTGACACTCTCCTCTTCTACAGACCTTGCGCTCTATTGGTATTCGTGACTCTGCACTTTCCTGGTTCACCTCCTACCTGACTTACCACTCTTTCCAAACTTCTTTCAAAGGTTCCTCTTCTCACATCCCCCTCCCTGTTGGTGTCCCACAAGGCTCAGTCCTTGGCCCGATCCTATTCTCCCTTTACACCTCCTCCCTTGGTTATGGAGAGTTTGGGGGAGAGAAACAAGTGCGAGAAAGCGATAGGGGAGAGAAAGGTGAAGAAAAGCGGAATGTTAGAAAAAGAGAAAAGATGACGGGTGAGGGGGGTGATGCATCCATGGCTAACACATTATCATTAATCATTTAGGGGACAGTTATCTAGCAGCTTTTAGTTTGTATTGTTACATTTTCCTGCTTAAAAGTTTAGGGTTCAGGTACTTGCCAGGAGGATAAGTGTTAAATGCTAGGCTCCATGAAGGGAAGGTTAGGGTAATTTACATTTAGGCATAAATGGTTATGGTTAGGAACCAGGTAGGAAGGGGTTAAAGTTATAATAAACAAAACATGAGGCAATGCAATGGTATTGAGATAACCAATAGTATAACATAATATTCTCAGAGATAGTATAGGATAGACTAGAAGATAGGCCTAAAGCACATACACATGACACTACAGAGAATACACAATGTGTGTGTTCAACCCAAACCAACCATTATTAAAAATTGGTATTTTGGATTCTGAAGCTTCCAAATAACATCAAGCTGTGAGATTCGGTGGCTATTATGGGGTGGAGGAGGCCACAATTGTATTGGAAACTATTTTGGGGGGGGGGGGGGAATTGTTTCATCACATATACAGATATATACTAGTAATCATTAATAACATTCTAATTAGTTCATTTTAAATTATAATTTTTTAGTTGTTAAACACAATTAGAAATCATAATTTAAATATTTAAATAAAGTCGGATAGAATAATGTTAGATGAAAAATTACAACAAATATAATGAATACAATGACAAAAATGTGTTGTGTAAAGTAATAGAAAATATAGGTTTATAGTTCAGTCAGTAAGCACATACACAGACATATATACATACATACACACACACACACACCATATTACATGAATTAAAAACTGCATATTATCCAAAATAGCAATATCAGGTCATTCATGGTCTGATTTTGAAGAATTCCCAGATAACATCAAGGTGTGTGACTGGGGAACTATTATGGGGAGAAGGAGGCCAGATTTGAAATGGCAACTCCCTATATAACTGGCAACTGTGAATCACACACAAAGATAGATATAAGAGGAGAGAGCTGCAAACATAGGGTAGTAGATTTGGGGGGAGTGAGGAGGGGGTGCTGGTGAGATATGATGCAAATGATAAGTGATGTGTAGGGAAGAATTTAGGGGGTGGAGAGAGAGGTAGAAGTGATAGAGGAAGGTGGTGGAAGAGATAATGGTAAGAGAGAGTGTCGGAGAGAGGGGGAAATGGTGACTAGGAGAGATATGATAGAGAGTAAAGCAGGAAACACACATGTAGATATGGGCCAGATCGATGGCCGCTTCGAGCGCCGTTCAAGCTCACGGCCATCTATCTGGCTCATATCCTATGTGGCCATCCCAGTTTTCAAGCGGGACCAATCAATCTCGCTCAAAAACAGGGATATTAGACATGACCGTAACCATGGTCGATGTCCATTGCTTTGCATAGGGATCGCGGGGTCTCCATGCAAAGCATCGTTGAAGCTGGAGACACAGCAGTGCTCTGTCTCCAGCTCCTCCCATTTGTGGCAGCAGCACGATGATGTCATTGCGCTGCTGCAGGGAACCTCGAACGGTTCCTATATTGAGCCGTGTGTTCCCTGCTTAAGATATAGTGAATAAAGTGGGAGAGGTGATAGAGTGCATGGTAGAGAATAGAGGGGATGGCAGAGAAAAGGGAAGAGGTGATGGAGAGTGTGGGTATGTGAGAGTGAGGAGCAAACGTCATGGAAAGCTATAGGGGGTAGAAAATAGTGTCGTCTATTCGAGAATTCACAAATTGTGCAAATATTCTCAATTTCAAATATTCGCAATATTATGCATTGGGAAGCTTATGGCCATGCATTGCGATTTCATATTCGGTATTCAGGGTAGGCAGGTATAGAGAGGAAGGAGGGTGCAGGGAGGGGTTAGAGAAGGCTGGTCTTAGTATTGACAAGGGGCCCACCCTCAGTTATGATGGCATTCTCAATAGGGATGGCAGTCACCAAAAGGTTCAATATTAGGATTTTAAAGAGGGCTTAAGCTCTAGGTTTTAGTATTTTGCTGTTTATAACATGGATGTGTATCTAATTTGGAAGTACCCACTGTGCTGAATATAAAAGGGCTGGTACGGACGGTTTACAAGGTTTATTAACTATTGTCGAGGGTTGTTTTTATACTGTTAAGCTGTGGCATTATTGTAATTTCCACATTTTATTACATAATTTTTTTTCAAAGATAATAAAGGTGGCATAGTCTTTATTTCACTAAATGTGTGGTTATGTCTGAATGGGGGCCATGGAGGCAACTCAGCGCTTTCACAATTCAAGGTAAAAACGAAAAACTGGATGGATACGCACAGATAACAATCTTATATGTTCCCTATATGTTTTTTGAAAACCTTTCAGTTCAGGGCCTCTTTCAATTTCATGTGACCCGTGCATGCAGTATGTGGTTCTCTCAACATCGTTTCAGCAAAATGCAGTTCAAATGAAGACAAAATACATTCACTTTTCCCCTCCAGGTTGCCTCATGTTCCCTTTTTCCTCTCAGAATTATACTGAGATATTCCCTGTTAGATAAAACCAGAACTTTCCATTGTCCGTTAAGCCTTTCAGTAAAGAATCCAGAGTCTTAACCTCTGCCGTCACGGAGGAGGGAGAATTATTTCGCCATGTACTGCAGACAGAGCAGAGAGGCTTAGATGAAGGTTAGGCTAAGGTAAATTTATTTGTATTATTTAGGATTTTGACAAATGCCATAAAAACAAGTCCTTGTGAATAAACTGCATGATTCTAAAGTCATAAAGGAAAATCCATTTTATGGAAGTAAAATATTTTCAGTAACTTCTTTAATGCCTAATCAGATTTTTAGCAGATATAAACTCCGTGCTCAGAGGTATTATTCCTGGACCTCAAAAAAAAGAAAAAAGTCTTTGCAGAAAATGTTTCCTCGTGTTTTATTCATTAAAGGAACTCCATTAGGCACTGTGGGGATCTGAACTAGCCATAATCCTCTTAGAATATTTGAAAGACTACAACCCTTTCGAAATAAGTACAATCGGTTACTTTGTGTTTTCCTATACTAAGATTCAAGAAATGTAATCCTTAGCTCCTGTGTGGTCATTGGTAGATTTTCTTGTTTTCTCTCATATAGTACCAAAGACAATTTATCTTTTTTTTTCTTCGTGAAAAATACTGTATTGTATATTAGCAAAATTTAATTGGCAAGTATTTACCTCCTGGGCTTAATGCCCGAACCCAGTACGTGCACAGTTTGTTCTGTGCCCGCGCTGGGATCAGGCAAACTTGCCAGTGCTGTGTAAGCCTGCAGCGCTTCTGCAACACTACAGGCCTGCAGATTCCTTCCAACACCACAAAGGGGTGGGGGGGAGGTATGGCACCATAGACCTCCATGTTAATGGGAGTGGCACCGCTTTTCTCGGCCTACATCCCCGCTGTCTTGATGTGTAGAGAGGGCGGGGAATCACGGCAGTGTACAGTTTAATCTGTCACAATCTCCCATACGGCGCAGTTTTGCACAGTAAAAAGTGTTTTGAAACTTCCATAACACCAGGGAGGTCAACTGCTTATGTTAAAGTATATCGAAAGCCAAACCTTAAAACGGTGAGGGACTTTGTCTTGATAAACACCCTTGACAACCAATGGGGGGGGGGGCACTGGGTCCGCCTCAACGGAGCTGCCTCTGCTGCACGGACTACTCCTCAGACGTCTTCTTTTGCAACTACTCCTTCACTGGGTAAGAGAGCCATCATCACATCCCTAGCAGCTGGTAATTTGTGTGCAACATAGCCTCCCTAAGCTTGAACCCCATCTGTGCCTTAGGTGATGGAGAAGAACTTGTAAATACCAATCCTTACTAAAGTGTAACACCTTTAGGATAACTTTAACTGAGGTGCATATACAGCTCACATAACCGTTAAAATGCAATGTTTTTTAAAATGCTAAAAGCAGAAAAAAAGAAACAAATTAAAATGCAATGTAAAAATGCTCAGTTAAAATGTCCTCAATAGATAAAGAAAAGTACCATTAATCACTGCAGAGAGGAATAGGGACCTACTACTTGTCTCTGCCCACATAATGCTCATTCCAAAAAGGAATGGGCGGCCTATTGCTGGTCCCGGCCCATCTACTCAGTGCGTTTTACTGCCACAAAGGGGGATAATTGGGTTCTTCAGGGGGGACAAAATGGAAAATTGTTGATACAAGTATCACTGAGTAAAATTAAGAATTTTATTTCCTTATAGTGTGGGTGAAAATTAGATTAGGTTAAATTTATATATTGTGGGCTGATAAATGGGGGTTCTACGCTCCTCCTTTGGGGGAATACAGGGAGTGCAGAATTATTAGGCAGATAAGTATTTTGACCACATCATCCTCTTTATGCATGTTGTCTTACTCCAAGCTGTATATGCTC
>CM070038.1:28613667-28630997 GCA_036250615.1 Ptychadena robeensis | reverse complement strand
AATAAAATTATTCCTCAAAAATACCACTTGCCTAATAATTCTGCACTCCCTGTATGGCCACCTTTGTTTGTTGTATAACCTGGTTACCTTGTCCGACCATCCAGTCCTCCATGTATTCATGCATAACATACAACCCATACAGATGCTTATATATAAAAATGGTTTACTGATAACATAGAGATGACAAAGCAATGGACATTACACAAAGTTACAGACACTACTAATAACTCAATATATATCAACACTACTATAACACAATACATAGAATACAGCACACCCAGCAGCCTCAATTCCTGCACCCCGGATGCTAAACAATATGGCTTATGAGGTGTATGTATATACAGTATAAACTGACTATACCATGTATAATGTATACAGGCTTAACACCTCTACCCAAACCTAACCATTAGTAAATGTACATATAGAGACTCATGCAAAAACAGCAAATATCTTTATGTACACATATGAAGTCTACTAGTATATCATACTTATATACATACACACATATACCCAGATATACTTAGCTTGCTCCTGAAGCCATGTTCATACCACCAGGGGTCTAGTAAGGAGAGAGAGAGCCAGCTTCCAGGTTTGTCTTTATATATGAATTGTCCCAGCCCCCACCAACTCAAATGTCCTCCCCCATCACTGAATGTTGACTAACTGCTTACAGTGTAACTTCTAGCCTTTGATATGCTAAACGAGGGACACACTGATTACTGGACATATCATATTTGAGTCTGGGACTGAGATATATATTTCCCCTGTAACATGGGCAAACGACACAGTTAACAGGTAAAGTACAAATTCTTTGTAATTAATGTATGAATGAGGCTGCTAACCCGCCTTGATTAGTACTGAACCTCTGTACCTGCTCACCCACTCATTATGTACTAGGGAAGGCACAAATATCAAGATAAAAAACAAAATGTTTCAAAGGTAATATAAAAAAAAATACATTTCCTTTTTTTAACAGGGTGTCTGAATACTTATACATATATACTCCCATACATACTATATACATATATGTAGGTTTACAGTATAAGCGGTTGTTGTACTATACACTTGATATAGAAATACTCAACCAATGGCTCCGACAGGAAGGACCGCTCTCTGCATGGACAATCACGAGAAACTAAAATTAAGTTTAATTTACAGTGTAGAGAACCACATTACAGCATGACGGAAGCGGCCTGTACATGACGCACTAATGCTTATGAACCAAGGGAGAAATAAAACCATCCCGGTGTCAAGTATGGGATTCTAATCAATTTCAAGATTAAATGTAATATGCATTTTCTTTGGTATATTAAATGCTATAAGAAGGCAACTGAAAACAAGCGTGATATGATTTCATCTCCTAATGAAATGAATCAAGCGTTAACCCCATAATTGTCAGTAAAAGGCATAGAATATACAGTGAATTAACATTGATACATATTGTTTTATCACAGGAAACTGATAATAAATCTACCACATTCATCAAACATGCCTTACAGACACATTATTTTCTGGGATGTTTCCAAATCTGCATTATATACATATTTTCCTATCTTTTAGAAAATTCAATTCTGTCCATTTCTAGCACTTGATGGTACAGGACAGGTGTGAGAGCTCTTTGGTGTGTCCTAGCAGTGCCATTGCTAGCTCTTTAGGGGCCCTATGCCATTGCATTGCAACCCCCTCCCCACACCCACCAGAGAGAAGAGAGGACACATCTCACTCCACAACCGATCGAAGGTCCTGTGTCCTAGACCTACAGTACTAACTTACCGGTCCACTTCTTCTTTCTTCTGACCTTGATCCACTTTATAAATTGATTCCTAACTGAATCCCAATCTGTGAATCTAAGCAGACAACATCTATATTATTATTATTATCATCATCCTTTATATAACACCAACATATTATGCAGAGCTGTATATTAAATTACAGTTGAGATTGAGATGCCCCAAGATAACACACAGGTACAGGTTATGACACAGGAGGAGTAGAGGACCCTGCCTGATCGGGCTTACAATCTAATCGGTTGGGTAACAGAGTGTACAATAGGTGGGGGGGGGGGGGGGGGGGGACTGGCAGGGTGGTGATGTTAGGCCAGACTGGTGGATTATCGGGGCATTTTTGAAAGTGCCAAAGGTCAGAGTAAGTCTAATGGGGCGAGTGAGAGAGTTCCAGAGAGTAGGAGTGACCCTAAAGAAGTAATCAGTAAGTCAGTGGAGGAGCAGAGGGTATATTCAGAGGGTAAGGGTATATTTATGTACCTGGTTGGAAATGTAAGTGGGACAAGGAGGTCTGGAGTTAAGGCACTTTGAAAATTAAGGCACTTTGAGCTGGATTCTTTGGGCAATTGGGAGCCAGTGTAGAGATTTGCAGAGATCTATAGGAAACAGCCACCTTTGGCAGAAAAAGACCCAGTGTTTGGCACCAAGGAGGACTTTGATGAAGACTTTTTTTATTGACCACAAGCCTCTTGCAGCCAAGGTAGCTTCTTTTCTAAATTATGACCTGCAGAATAGTATCTCTAGAGCCAGTCACCAAACAGCTGGGCCTGATCCAGGCAGATTTTAATTATCTAGAGCCATGGGTCACAGCCATAGTAACGTGTAAAATGGAAAGTGCACAGATTACAGTCATAAAAAACAAAGTCCCTCCCAGTTATGGTATGCTTTTTAAATGTACTGAGATTTCAAATTTTATATACATTCAAAGGAATATAATCACTAAAGGTGGCCATACACGGGTCGATACCTGTGCAATCGATGAACCCTTAAGTGTAGCGTGATGACGTCACCACGCTGCATTTGAGCTTTCTCGAGTCGAGGTGTGCAATTGATCCTGTTAGACCATGGTCCTCCTGTAATGGAAATCGAATAGGGTTTACCAACATGTTGGTTCCCTGTTTGATCGAGGTTTTTTTTCGCGGAAAGAATAAAAGGAGGCTGCAATCGATTTGAGTACAATCAATTACCATGAATGTGCACTGTGATTGATCGTGCTGGATCTTTTCAAAAATCGACCCATGTATGGCCACCTTAACCTCCCTAGCGGTTTGCCCGAACTCAGTTCCTTGGATGGGAAATCACATTTACCTCAACAGAGGGAACGCAAAGGTTTCTTAAAGGACTGCAAACTCTAAAATAACTATTTTAGTTCTCTACAAAGCCTCTTCAACTCTAAAGGCTGCCACACACACACCGAGCGGCGGCCGATCGGGGGTGCCCACATCCCTGCCGCCCAAAGCTCGGTCGGCCAGAGAACGGACATGTCTGATGCCGTTAGTTTCAATGGAGACCGGGGTCCCTGTTGAAACTAACGGCCGGCACACAAAGGGGGCCTGCCGATGCTGTGAGCGACAGAGTGTAGCATGATGATGTCATCACGCTGCACTCCATCGCTGATCTGTCGGCCCCCACTTGGTACGTGTGTGGGGGCCTTTACAATTCTAATAATTTAATTACAGATCTTTTCACTGCAAAACACAGGATGTCTGATTAGTGTGATTCATTAATTCAAGTGGATGCTACCTATTGAGAATTTTCTATAAATATAAATAATAGATGGATAACAGACATGTTATTGGTCACCAGCAGAGATGGCCAAAACATTACTGATTTTGGGAGTTTATTGCAAAGCCCCTGAACATGGTATTATCACGAAAATGTAGACAAGGGTAGTGTGAGCATTACAGAAAAAGAATTGCTCTAGCCCTAGCTGGGGAGATTTGCATTAATTAGGATCAAAGTCAAGTCAAGATTTTTCTATTTGAGCTATATATGCTAGAGCAATATTTTGGTAAAGTTCCCACAATACTTCTCTACATCTCCACCAATAATGGTGATAATACAATGTTCTGGATCTTTGAAATTGACTCGAAACTCACAACTTAAAGCAGACCTACCACCTGTTAGGTCACTCTACAGTATTGGCTGTAGCTCAGCTGATACTGCAGAGATCTCCGACTAAAAAAACCCCAAAACTATTACTGACAACTTTTTAGAGACAGCCCTCCCACTGTGTTACATCTCGCCTAGGCAAGACGTAACAAGCAGCAGGGGTTACTGGGAATTCTCTCCCATAAGCCCCTGTTTCTAAGTCTCGCAGATGTCACAACTTTGTGAAGAGGGAAGAGAGAAGCCTCTTTTCACTCAACCACAGCTAGATGGATCCAGCCGAGTGCCCCCCCCCCCACATTCTCCCCCACACGGAGCTCTTCTGCAGAGGAGTCTCTGTCTGTGTAGGAGTGAGGGGGGGGGGGGGGTTGGTGTCAGCTGCCCGGAGAAGAATCAATCCGGAAGTGGCTTCTCTTGCCCTTAGTCAACATGCTGCCATCATCAGTGAAAACATGAAGAAGGTAAGTAAATTTTATTTGTTTTTGTGTAGCAGTTTTCCAGGATCTGAACTGCTGACAGCTAAGTAATATGTCTTTTTCATGTATGTTTGTTTTTTTTTAGTTTTAGTTTAAAACCGCTTTAACAACGATCTCTGATCTTTATGTGAAGTCAGTGCCCCATTTTAGTGGAATGCTCTGGGTATTATTTTCTATGTTGGTTTGGACAGAAACAGATCACTTGTTCAGGGTCCTCAGTCCATTAATCCCCACAGCGGTTGAGACAAACACAGTTTGGGTAGAGTTTGTTTACAAAGCTGGGATAGGGCATACTTACCTATGCTCGGCAGGCCCGCTGCGATTCTGAATTGAGGTGCCATGGGTGGTGCCATAGACCTCCATGTTAGTGGAGGGGCTTCCATTTCCTAGGCCATCGATGTCATCGATGATGCGGGTGATGTGTAAAGGGGAGGAGGGAGGGTGGAGAACAGAGAGTGGGGAGTACAGTGTACTTTTCTTAGATGCTGGCAGACCGCTATGGATATTAATTAGTAAAGCAAAAATGGCCATGATGACCCTGAAGCCTTTTGCATTATGGAGCAAGTACACACCTCTTTATTTTAAAGCGCAAAGGCATGCACTGGACAACACAGCACATTAGCGCAACGATAAAACCTGTGTAACACGCACATTGTAAATTGTGTGCGCAGCGTGCATAGTGTGAGAGAGCCCTTAAAGTGTGTTTAAAGTAAATGTATTCTACCAATACGGTGGATTTGCTGCCCTTGCAGACATAAAGCAGCCGTATTAACCTCTGCAGCGAACATCTTTAGGGAAAGCCATTGCAATCAACGCTATTGCCTCATAAGTTTCCAAAGTTTTCCATTCTCTGACGCTTTCACAGCTACTGTGGGCGAAGGGAATTTGCCTCTAAATTAAAAAGCAAATGAGTAAAAAGGAAAACGAAAAAAATCTGGACAATAAAAACGATATTTATTGTGCAAATAACCGTGCTTGCATGAAGCGTGCAGACTCATTTCAAGTGATTATTGGACTTCCGACAAATTTCCCGGCTTACCGCACACACTGCTTATTTAACTTTCAACCAACAGCTAATGTGTCAGGTATAATCTCACTGTTATGGCATTTAATTCTCCTGATATATTTTGCGTTTTTTTTTTTGTGGCTTGGGGGGGGGGGGGGGGGGGGGGGGGGGATATGTGACCTTCCTTCAGGTTTATGACCACAGTGACAAATTTCCCTACTTTTGCAGCTGTATTTGGATCTTAAATAAACAAAATAGGAATAAGTAGAATGCAGGTGATGTGAATACACAATACAATATTATTTAGAATGTTTTAAATGTCGCATCTTTTAAAATCTTATTTTTCAATAGCAAAATTTCTGGTGACCCTGCCAGCACGAACGTTTGTATTGTACTTCCTGTTTTAAAATGACAACTGTGGTTCTGAGCTGTCAGATGTTGATAGAAAGTTACTAAAAGAGATATGCATAAGTGAGATGCAATAGAGAACTAAAGCTGCCCACACACGTGTCGATTTTTTTTAAGATTGACAAAAAAACATCGATTTTTTTGCTCCATTGGACCTTTATCGAATATTTGTAATTAGTTCGAGGTAAAAGTAATTGATATCGGACTGAATCTCGATCGGGACTGAATCGGACATGTCCGTAAATTTTAGTGTAATCAAGACATGAATTTTGACAACCGATTGAGGCATGCCTACCACTACAGCACTTCCGCTCGAATCCAATGATTAACAGAGATCGATTGATTACTCATCGTGTTGTACATTTATAAAAAAGAGGTTCAACTAATCGATTTGCGATAGAAAAATCGAACTATTCAATCTAAGCAGCTCGATTCTTTTGAAATCTTTGCGTGTATGGCCAGCTTAAAACAAGGGTTTTAAAAATTTAGGGAAAATTTTCTTTAAAATTTCTATTAAAAGTAAATGAATGAATAATATAATGTATATGAATACACAATATATATATATATATATATATATAGATATATATATATATGTATATGCAGTGGGGGGGAAAAGTATTTGTGCAATTGTGCAAGTTCTCTTACTTCATAAGTACACCTCAACTATGAGAGACAGAATGGGGGGAAAGAATCCAGAAAATCACATTGTCTGATTTTCAAAGAATTTATTTGGAAATGATGGTGGAAAATAAGTATTTGGTCAATATAAAAAAAAGGGGGTATTGGGCGAACTAAACACAGAACGGGGGTGGCCAGCCCACCATGGACTTTAAAGGTGAAAGAATTTTAATTTTTTTGATTTCTCAACCGTATGTGGTGAAAGTAGCTTCCAAAGTCCCTTCCCCTTCTTTTACATTTGGTCAATATCAATACTTTCATCTCAATACTTTGTTATATCCCCTTTGTTGGCAATGAAAGAGGTCAGACGTTTTCTGTAAGTCTTCACAAGGTTTTCACACACTGTTGCTGGTATTGTGGCCCATTCCTTCATGCAGATCTCCTCTAGAGAAATGATGTTTTGGGGCTGTCGCTGGGCAACATGGACTTTCAACTCCCTCCAAAGGTTTTCTATACGGTTGAGATCTGGCTAGACCACTCCCGGACCTTAAAATGCTTCTTACAAAGCTACTTAATTGCCTGGGTGGTGTGTTTGGGATTATTGTCCTGCTGAAAGAAACAGCTATGTTTCATCTTCAATGGCCTCGCTGATGTAAGGAGATTTTCACTCAAAATCTCCTGATACACTTTTATTCTTTCCTTTACACAGATAAGTCATCCTGGTCACTTTGCAGAAAAACAGCCCCAAAGCATGATGTTTCCACCCCATGCTTCACAGTAGGTATGGTGTTTTTGGATGCAACTCTCTCTAGCAAACTTCAGCTGGGCCTGGACACATCTGGCACTGCAAGATTTGAGTTGCTGGTGGCCTTGTGTGTTACTGATGGTAGCCTTTGTTATCTCTCTGCAGGTCATTCCCTAGGTCCCCACTAGGTCCATTCTGCAACAGTGTGAAAACCTTGTCTGACAAATATAACAAAGTATTGAGATGAACTTTTGATATTGGCCAAATACTGTTTTTCACAATAATTTGCAAATAAATTCTTTAAAAATCAGACAATGTGATTTCCTGGATTCTTTCCCCTCCATTCTGTCTCTCATAGTTGAGGTGACCTTTGATGAAAATTACAGGCCCCTCTCATCCTTTAAAGTGGGAGCACTTGCAAAATTGGTTGCTGACTAAATACTTTTTGCCCCCCTGTATATATAATAGCAATAATTATAAAAATGAATATGTAAAGAACACATAATAATATATTATAATGTAAAGTGAGGTACAATCTTGGGTTGCTCAGTTGAAATACGAAAGAAGGTCCCTCATGGGACATTGAATGGAATAGTGATACAATAATTGATTAGATCAAATTAACAAAAAAGCTTATCTGGGTTGCTCAGTTGGGCATATTTTTAATTAATGGATGCTTAATTGGTTTTATCATCAATGGCACAAAATATTTTTAGAGAATCCTTGGAAACTTCTGTATTCAAAGCAAATGGCTGAAAAACAATCATGTAAACTTTGTGTCCATTGCACTGGATCAGCAATAGATTCTGCTGTTAAAATAACTGCAAGGACTGAGGAACACTACCCAAAATCATTGTTTATGAACACAGTTTGTTGCTGCATCTGCAAATACCATGTAAAACTATACCATGGAAAGAAGAAACCATATATCAACATGATCTAGAAACACTGCAGCATTCTGGACGTCTGAGTTTGACTAAGATGAAGTTGAAATTTTAAAACTTTTTGGAATTTACCATACCTTCTCCCCATTAAGCCTAAAGGGAGAAGAATCAATTTGTCTGGTTGTCAGCATGCAGTTTTGAAAACATCCACAATGGTATGAAGGCACCATTAACTCTGAGTGATACATACAAACCTTAGTTTCTTCCTTGCTTATTACCAAAAGGGAGCAAAGATGCTGGCTTCTATGTATTTATTTATGTATATATAATTTAGGTCACATAGTTGATGCTATAACAGTATTTCCTGTGCACATTTCTCACACTAATAGCTTTAATTATGCAAATTAACGTTTGTGAAGTCTCTAACTCCATGCTGATTATGGTAAATGGATAATGCTGATTGGAGCAACATGGAAAGAAATTTGAATAAGTCATTTTGAATTGTTAATTCTTAATGAAAATTACAGAATAGCTTCAACTTATTACTACAGATTTACTATAACCTCAGTATATAACTTTCTTATATTTTTCTAGATTTCCTCTATAATAAAAAAAAAAACCTTCACTCCTTAAAGCCGACCTACCACCTCATAGGTCACTCAGCAGTACTGGTTGAAATAAAAAAAAACTTTTTCTGACTTTTTTTCCGAGCATGCTCCTCCCACTGTCTGACGTCTTGGAAGACTTGCGAGACATGGGTGATTAGCAGTGATGAGAGTGTCTCTACAGGGGAGTGGAGGGGGAGGAGAGGGGGGGAGTGATGAGGGGCGAAAGTAGCTTCAGTCCTCCAGGATCTAAGATGCTGGCATCAGGTATGAACGTGAGGAGCGTTAGTATGGTTTATTTTTTTTGTGTAGCAGTTTTACAGCATCTGAACTGCTCACAGGTGAGTATTGTGTCTACTTGTATTTTTTTTATTTTGTGCCTAAAACCGCTTTAAGTACACGTCCACTTTATATCTATATATGTTTTATATCCCAGTAGACCATGGGACGGACGTCCAGCTAAGCTATATCTGCTGTGCATTAAATAAAGGTCTGACTGTCTCAGACAGAGTGTCCTATTAGCTGCAACATGATTAATCTGTACAATCATGTATGAGGAGACTGACCTTGTGTCAGCGCAGTTATTAAACAAACATCATCCTCAAGTCACAAACCTTATTGGAACAAGCAGATCTCGACTGTACATATAACGAGGGAGCTACAATTTCAATAGCCCTGAAATGTACAGTTGGGGGGGGGGGGGGGGGGGGGGGGGGGGTATGAGCATTCTGAAAATGTATCTGCTGGTGAGATCCGAACATATAATAAAAGAAAACTAAATCAAACCAATTAAATCCCACAGAAGCGTAATTATGGTAACGCTGTAATTTATAGGTTTTCTTAATTTGCTTGATTAAAATAAAACCCTGGTACCTGCCACAAAACAACTAGGTACTTCTTGTGACTCTTGTTTCTCATTAGTGGGGATAACACATGTATAGATTGTGTAGTGTGCCACCCTTTGGATATTCTCCCAGCCCAGTAGCACATTAACTGCCTATTTAGGATTTGGGCAAGGGTAATATGTAGGAAGAGGTGTCATGGGCAAGTACTTAACCCCCCCCCCCAAAAAAAAACTATGTACCTTCAAGTAAGGTATTGGACATTTGAATTATTAAGGTCACAGCTTTAATATATTTCCATAATAATTGCGAATGTAATACGCAAAAAATACAGTAAGAAAGTAAGGAGTAACTGAACTGAAACCAATGTGTAACCATCTGTACCAGCCACTATTTTCCCAGGCCGGTGGGTATATAACCAAAACTTTTCATGCCAAGAATACGTAAATCAACAAAGACTACAAGTTAGGATGGGTATCTAAAAAGGATCTTGCTTTTCCGGACCTCCCCTTCCCTTTCACTACACTTCACTCTTAACCTATGTCACTGTTTCCCCCTCTATTCCCACCTTCCACAGTCCACTTTTCCTCCATTGCCAAGTACCCTACTGGTTCCCCTCCATGTTAGGGTGTACAATACTTGTGGAGTCTACGAAGTGCATTGCAAATCCCATCATCAGCCATTTTTCTTGTAGACAGGAAGTAAGGGTAAAACTTTTTTTACTTTTTGGGGAAATCTCTTGAGCTTATATTCTTCTCAGTTCCAGACTGAGAGGCACTATCTGAAATGTGTCTAGGTTACTTGCCTTTGGAAATGTATTCTAAACTCTGCAAATCTTCTACCCCTGCCTTCAAAATCTTCATATTGAGGGCATTTGTAAAAGGAAATCAATTCATTCTATAAAGTAGGGGTACAGACCGTACCTCCAAAGCCAATCAGCCTAACCAAAGACAGACAGGGTTTTTAAGGCCCTGTCTGTCTTTGGCTAGGCTGATTGGCTTTGGAGGTACAGTCTGTACCCCTTCTTCAGTTAGACCGATTTCTTTTCTCCTATTTAACTAGGGGTTTGGCACAAGACTACAGTTTTCTCCCCTTCCCTCTATCCCTTATTTTTGGTTATTCTATAAAGTAGTTAGTATTGTGTGGCATGGAGAATGTCTTCATCAAGTCAGACAGTGACGATTGCAAACATTCTTATTCGCTTTTTTTTTTTTAATTCATCCATTTTGACGATTTCGAGTTAATTGCCAAGGTCCTGAACATGATATCATCACCAAACTTGCTGGAGATGTAGAGAAGGGTTGGGGTGCACAACAAAAAAAGTATGTCTCTAACCTAAACAGTTTATGCATATATTTAGTTTAAATTAAGTAAACATTTTGAACTTAATTTATGCAAAAACTACATATGCTAGAGCAAAACTTTTTTCCCAATTGTCCCACCACCCTTCTCTACACCACCAGCAATTTTGGTGATAATACCATTTTCAGAGGCTTTGCAATCAGCTCACAAAGTTAGCTTGTGGAAAAATTCGACCATCTCTTATCGTGAATATTCCAGATATTTTACATCAGTGCCCAGGACTACCATGCAAATCATTCACAATATGCGCATGTACAAGTGCTGATTTGCGCAATGATTGTAATCTGTGGAAAGTACCTAGCATTGTGTTCACAATATGCGCAAGTGACTATTTGCGCAATTGAGGTAATGACTGGAGATCATGAATTCTCTAATTTGTTGTGAATATTAGGCGACAATGTTTGATATTTTGCGAGTATGAATATTTCCTGTGCTGCTCATCACTAATACCATGGGTCCCCCTACAGCTTTAGATTTCTGTCAGATTTCCTTTAGATCTCCTTTTGTTTCACCATAACCATGTAATATGAGGGACTTTTTAAACCATCAAGTCTGTGTTCAGTCGCAGAGGATCCGGCACTACATAGTTGTTGGTAGATCTATAAGATATCTGAGATCTAAAGGTGTATGGCCAGCGTAAGGCTTTACAGAGAGAGTACATTTGTTTGTTTTCTCATCCTAAATCAAGTCAGAGCGGAGAGTCCCTGTGTGCCATTTTTGTTTGAGTCTTCACAGCCCCAGCAAAGCATCAGATATCGTCCTACAGTCGGGGAGGAAAATATTAGTTGTAATATTTACCACAGAGCTGCCTCTCCCACTTCTTCTCCTGAATATAATTTCTTTTATTGAATCATGATGCAACATAAAAAGTAATATGCATACTTAAGGCACTGAAACCCATCAAGCCATTGTACATGATAGAAGCAATTTGTAATAATTGATTTATTAAAGCCGCACTTGTGGAATAATGTGGTTTTTGAGAAGCCATGCGCCAGACTGAACTTAGTCAAAAGTGGTCATTTATCAAAGCTAAAAAACACTCTCATGCTTCGAGGATGCTGATTATAGAACACTCCTAGCTTTTATTTATTAAAAGAGAAAAATCTACCTGTGTACGGCTGAAGAACTTTAATTTCTAGAAGTGATTATTATATTTAAACCTATGCTGCATTGCTGTATTCAGCCGGGAACAGAAGAAGGCAAATGAACCCGGCCAAAGTGCAAAAACCAAAAATACATATATGACAAAGTTTGACTGTTTAACCTCCCTAGCGCACTGCCTGTACCGCACCGTTTTTAACAGTGTGGTACAGGCAATGGCAGCAGTGTACGAGGTACACTGCCTGCCATTTCCTCCCTCCCCCCTCCACACAGCCAGTGTCATTCATGACACCAGCTGGGAGGGCTGGAAAGCAGAGGCCCCTCCATTAACATGGAGGTCTATGGCACTGCTCACCCTCGCCCCCTTTCGCGTCAAGCCCCGGAAATGCTGCGGCTGGAAGCAGCTTTGCGGCTTTCATGGGAACAAGGGCACAGCTCAACCAGAGTTTGTTCTTCAAACAAACTCTGGACGAGATGGGCTCGTCATGAACACTAAGAAGGTTAAAGCAGTTTTACACTCAAAATAAAACAACAGACATACATTAAACAGACACAATACTCACCTTTCAGCAGTTCAGATGCTGGGAAACTGCTACACAAAAAAAAGCAGAAGGCATGCTAGCATCTTGGCTCCTGGCATCTGCACACTTCCGCCCACACTGACTCCCGCCCCTCTCCTCCCCTCTCCTCTTTACCTCCTGTGTCTTCTGATTGGAGCTGCAGGGACACGTAGGGGAGGGGGATTTGTGAAGAGGGGAAATTGACTGCTAACGATTTCCTGCCTGGCATCTCCCAGACACCACTTCGGCTGCTTAGGCGCGACGTAAGGCAGTGGGAGGGGTAGCACTCATGACAAGCTTCTCTCCAGCTGTCAGAAGAAGATTTGTTTACTACAATCAAGGATCTCAGCATTATCGGCTTAGCTGCAGCTGGTGGTAGGTCCGATGTCAAATATGACATGGGGGGTAGGTGGGGCCATTTAACTTCCAAGCAGTGCCCAGGACCTCCAGGGGGGCAGAAAATCGCAGCAGCATTTCATGTGCTCCACCACAATTTCCCGTGGCACGCTTTTTAAAACGCAAGGCCCAGGAGGTTAAAGTCTACCTTAAAATCTCTCCTGTATGTATTGTATTTTATCTGTGCAGTTATCCAGGAATTCAGTTTTAATGTTTAAATGTATCATAGCATTAGGCAGCATTTAAGTGGACCCAAACTCACCTTTTGTATTTCATGTCCCTCAGAGCCAAACACCACTATGTACAGGGGTGCACAAAAGTGATCTGCCAGTACCCAAATAGGGTGAAAAGCTAGCTATGTTATGCAGCACAATTGCGTAGCTGAGATCTGGGGGTTCAAACGATAGTGTACTGTGAAAGTTACATTTGACCTAAAGCCAGCTGTTGACCTGTGGATGGAGACAGCTAATCGAAGGTTCAATCTAGAACAGGGAGGTCCATCTGCAGCAGAACCTACCATGCAGCAATGATGCAGAGGACAGTGAGGAAAAAGGACACTTTTAAAACCACCCTACATATGGGGTGAGTACCACAGACCATCTCCTGGTACTCATTCAAGTAGCTCACTAAAAAAGTTATGTGCACCCCTGACTATATAGGGACCATCTTTGAAAAAATATTACCTGTAACGAGTAAATTCTGATTGTTGCCCTCTCTGATGATGTTCTCTCTGCCGCTGCGGAGGAGAAAAGACAACAGATAAAAAATTGAAAGACCAAGATGTTGTACATATGTATTGTGTATTTCCCTACGTTCTACATTTCCTACTTTGCTAAAGGAAAAATTGGCAAAGTTGATCAGTGCAGAATATTTCATAAAATGTTTTTTGGAGGTTACAAAGATAAATGAATAAAATATAATCTGTGTAAGCAACACTGACAATGCAGAAAATGTTGGCAATGTATGATTTTTTTCTGGACAGCTTGGAACTAAGGTAAAAAAAAAGATCTACTGGCAGGATCAGAATGTGATCAAGTGAATCTATCATAAAGAAAACCAAATCATATTGACTTAAACTTTGACTTACTTCTGAGCCAGCATGATAGCAGAAAAGTGTTCCACAATCCAAAAAATATATACTTGCCTGCCATTTCCTTGACACCAGGCAGCTCCCATCTCTTATACTGGCACATGAATCCTCACCTGTCAGTGTTCCTGCAATACATTGAATGGCCACCAGATGTCAGTAGATAATTCTCCTGAGGCTTGGGAAGGGAGTGTAATTCAGGCAGTGAGGTCTCCCTACTCATATCTCTCTGTTCGTGGAAGATTGGGGATGCCAATGCCCATCAGTTGGACATATTGAATAAAGTTTTTTCATTTTCTTTTTTATATAGATTGTGTTCATGATGTGTTGTTTGACTGTGAAGGACATGGTGAGTATACACTTTAACAATGTTCAACCTCCTGGGTGTTACGCACATGGTGTGCTTATTTCTGCCCTCCGGAAGGTCCCAAACACGGCTCAGGCGTGACCGGTGATGCCGGAGGAGTGCTGGGAAAAAAAAATTAACACAACGGTCAGTTGCGCCGCCCACCCCCTGCCCCTCAGTTGCTATATGTGATGTCATCGGGGCAGGCACGGAAGCATCTGCGCATATGCCAATGCACAAAATCGTTGTGGGAATTCGGTGGACGGTGTGTTTGATTGTAGTTATCTCAGGGTGAGTTTTATCAGCTGAGATACTTACCTAGAGATAACACGGGCAGAATTCCCAGGAGGTTAAGGAAGATCAGAGAACAAAAAAAAGCTGTGTTACTACTAGTGACAGATTGCATCAAATATGTCAGTTTTTTATCCAGAGTTTACTATAGAGGAATGGCTCTCAGCCTATTTTGATCCGTGAAGTGACGTCACAAAGTGCACAATCAGGTAAGTTTTGTCACTTCAGGCACGAGCAGGTAAGTGTAATATCTCCTCCCTTCTAAGTTCCCAACCTGCTTGTGCATGATGTGGTGGCTGGTTAGTTAGGAGGGAGAGTAAGCCTAAGACTTTCTCAGTTAATGGGGATGGGGGGTTACTCTCCCTTTTAACTTCCCACCGACTTATGGGCATCAGCTCTGATGCTTTCAGTAAACACAGTGAACCCTGTGAAATGGTTGTTCGACCCCGAGGGGGTTCCGACCCACAGGTTGAGAACTACTGTCATAGAACAATGTAAAAAAAGATATTTTCTCTTTCTATCAGGCCTTCCTGTTTTCCATTGATATTCATCTGACATTCATTGTCTGATAAAATCATAAGTCAAACTGTTAAACTGTGTATTATGTCTGACACAAAACCTTTAATCACAAAGCGGATTCCTGCCAAATACCCATACGGGTTAATAAAATCCTTGTGATTACATTAGTCCCATAGAAAAGAAACTTCAGAAAGGATAAGAAAACAGAATACTCCTTCATAGCCGGGGAAGCATTATGAACGCGCGTAGTAAATGTCAGAGCATTAATATTTAACGTGACGGCGATACAAACGGCCGAGGGAAAGAGGCTTGTACAGACTTTAACTCAAAATAAGTGACAGATAAATCAGCGGAATAGGCTGCAGGTGAAACTTCTTTAACATATTAACCAGCGACGATTGTTATCGCCTTCTATGCGCTGTCAGCATCCAATGGAGACCTTACCAGAGCAACATTGTATTTGCGTCCCCGCTGCTAATACCGACCCAATAGCAATAGCAATGGGTCTATTAACAGGAAATGAGTTATTTACAGCTCACAACATCTCCGGGCCCCTGTCAGCTCTAATATATAAATATGTAACACTAACTGTAATGTTTACCTATTTCATACACTGCATTGTGTTTAACTTGTTAGAACAAATCTACAAGAGTACCTATTGATGTATAGGTAGCAGAGCTCCAGCTTCAGCACAGGTCAGGTCTTCCATTAAGACAGAAGCAAGGTTGATATGTAATTTGTGTTATTTGTCTTGGGGGATGTAAATAATATTTTACTGGTGGCAGGTGAACTTTTTATCAATCTCTGGGCTGTGGGAGGGTCCTCAGAATCCTTGTGCACAATGCAGGGCTTCCAAAGCTGGGATATATCACACAGAGTTCAGGGTCAATGACTGCAAGCTGCCATGAACCTGTTGCTGCTAAAAAGGTCAATATCACCCCCCTTCACCACCATGCTTCACAGTTGGTATGATGTGTTTGTAAAGAGAAAAAATGATAAATATACACATAACTGTTAGCAGTGATCACACGGTAGGAGTGATGTCAGTGGCCAGAAAGGTGGTGCATGCAGCCGGGTGAAACTCTCTGGGTAAAATACAGATAATTAAATCATAAATGGGTCTGTATTTGTAAGGACCTCAGCTGTCCCATGTACCACCTGCTGGTGGCGCTGTGCTAGCACTTTCCATGGCTAGGTTCCCTAGTCACATGCAGGTGGCTCCCTGCATGTCTAAGCTGTTTGCACACCTGCCTCGTTAGCCTGAGGGCTTTATAGGTGTCCTTCACCCACACTAAGCGGCTGAGCATTTCATTTGATTTCATGGCCTATACTTATCCCTGTCTGAACCTGAACCCTCCTGAATCCTGGACTTTTTGCACCTGCGTTTTGTTCCTGTATTGTAAGTCCTGTTTGTTACCCCATACCTCTTTCTGGATGTCAGTTTGTGTTGCCTGTCTGGTCGTCCCCTTCTCTGAATCCTGACAGTATTAGGGGTGGGGGAGTCTAAATGTTGACTTTATATTTAGGGGTGGTCGATGAAATAAATTTAAGGGATTCATCTTTTTATGATGCAAAGAAAGGTACAACATCCCTAAATATAAAGAGATCCTATATTTTACACCCAATCCAAGGAGTCCACGTTTACAAGTGACAGTTGGGTCTCACCATACAACACTTCCAGGAGTAATTACACAGATCAGCTTTTATTTATAAGTCTGTTAAACCTATCTTCCAAAATAAAAGAACAGGCTGTTTTCGGACAACATGTGTCACATAGTGATGGACTTTACAGGATGACAACAGCGCTGTCCATTTTTGTGCAAAGTGAACAGTGTTGCCACAAAGGAAGAGAAATAAAAACCAACTTGAAAAACTATAAAAATAGGTCTCACTTTGGGTTCTGCCCATAGCTACAGGTTAAAAAGCAAGCCAAGTAAGCCCAGCTATTGGTCAGTCCCCATCCATAAACCCCCATTCCCTGTATTTAGCAGGCCACATCCAATTAAACAGTAAAATCAATAGTAAATTTAGATAATTTGATAGATTTCTTCTGAAACAATTGACCAAAGGTGATGAAAATAGAACATAAAGAAGCCATATACGGTTCAATACGGAGATTGGAAGTATGTGTCAGGATCCTGGGCATTCCCCTCTTGCGGGGTCAGCCCCACCGGCGCTAGTCCCCCCC
>CM070038.1:28536283-28560536 GCA_036250615.1 Ptychadena robeensis | reverse complement strand
GGTGCAGGGGTTTTGCTGTTGGGAGTGGGGTGGGCAGACATGAATGAAAAATAATAAAGATCAGGTAGCAGGAAGGACAAGTCCCTACGCCACTGAGCCGGACTAAAGGGGCTTAAGAGCCACATATGGCTCCTGAGCCGCACTTTGCCCACCACTGGTCTAGATGAACCTAAAGGTAGCCAGTATCTACTTTCTATTATCTGGTCTAGATGAACCTAAAGGTAGCCATACACAAATCGATTCATGTGCGATTCATGCACGATCATACGCAAAGTGGTGATCAATGTGCACCACTTACGGTGATCGATACCTGCCCGATACTTTGAATGGGCATTGAGCACCCCCATCCAAAGTAATGGCGATGGAACATGGATTTACCAACATGTTAGATCTGTTTGAGCGCCAATTTCTTGGAGTGGAATCAATCGCTCCAGGTGGACAGTGTTCGATTCCTGACGCGCACAGCGATCGACTGTTTGGGAATCGTACGTAGGGGTACTTTACGTTCCCACAAACATGCACCAGAATTTATGGAGCCCCTCTAGGGTTGGAATATATTAAATCATTGCAGCAGGGGTCAGAGATACCTTTGTATTAAATAATTAAATGGAGTGTGCAATGAGCTAGAATAAGTATGATGTTCTGGTATCTACGAACAGTTGATGTGTACGCATCAACCCTATCTTAGTATATGTCTGTAACGGTTATCATTGATCCATGTCATGGTATATCTACAGTAGTAAGTCAAAGCAACTGGACTTGGTTACCTTTTCTTCTACTTTACATTTTCCAAGTCACACCACTGGCCTTGGGGCACTGGGAAATAATTAGCAATAGAGGAAATATAGACAGAAAGTAATTGAGCCATGACAGCACCACATAATGACCACGGAGGTGATAGGTATTATTTATCTTTGTTTCCCGAAGCCACCTAAAGCTGGAGCACCACTTTGCGGCTTACTCTAAAACTGTGCGCTAATTATGTGAAATGTATTATTGCTTTAAGTAGGCTGATTACTTTATTACTTGTTAGAGCTGAGAAGGGATTCTATATGTTTGCTTTTTACATGCAGATAGGAGAAAATAGGTCAGAGGGATTTCCCAACGCCCATTAAAAATCACTGAATTACTAAGCCGTCATAATGAGCTCTGTAATAGAATTGCTGTGTCTGATCAATTCTACAGAGACTTCCGTGGACTTTTAATACAAAAGCATCAAGATCTGCCATGCCATTCTCTTATCATTATCACAAATACTGTTACATCCAGGAAAAAACATATCAAGCAAAAATAATTTACTTTATAGTGTATTTAATTCTAATTACTAAAATATAATTTAAACTTTAACTTGTTAATGTTAAAAGTGATTTAAATGTTGTAAATTTGCTAATTTCATTAAAATCGAACTCCAGACAAAACAACAAAATAATACAAAATAGTCGGTTGAACTTTTAAATGAAAACTTTGCGTTTTTTTATTGCCTTTAGATGTCTGATATCCATTATTATTAAAGCGGATGTATGTTTAAAATCTAAGAAATACGTATGTTAAATGAAAGTTTGACTTACCTCTGAGCTGGTATGATGGTGGCGTAGCACTCCACAATCCCAATCCCTGTTGTTTTCTGGGATCATGAGAGTTGCCATATTTATCTGCCAGGCTTCCCGTGGTTAACTTCGGGTGCAATATCGCGAGTGGCCACTGGGGGAATTTTTTTCTATTTCTATGGGAAAATACGTTCCATTCAGTCTAACAGTCTAATGAATTACCGAGAGTAGAGATTTACCCGTCTATCTCAGCAGCGGCACAAGCAGGAAAGGAGGAGTTACTCCTTACAGATGAGTTTTTTTTCTTGCATTCTTTCCTATTATAGACACTTCTAATGCCACTTTAACTTTTATTTATATAGTGCCAACATACGCAGCTCTGTACATTCATTTATAGTTGAGATGCAACAAAAGATAACACACAGGTACAGGTTATGACACAAAAGAAGTTAAGGACCCTGCCCGATAGGGCTTACAATCTGAAAAGTTGGTGAAAAGATTGTACAATAGGTTGGGGGATAAGACTGGCAGAATTGAGAAGATGGGAAGGCCAAACTGAAGAGGTGGGTTTTCATGGCTTTTTTGTAGAAGCTAATCTAATAGGAGGAGATGTAATTAGTAGGTCACTGGAGAAGAGAGGGCGGTTAGGGGTGTATTTATTTACCAGATTGGAGATGGAAGTGGGACAGGAGGTGTGAAGTTATTTAAAAGCAAGGCACAGAACTTTGAAATTGATGCTCTGGTCAACTGGAAGACAGTGTAGAGATTTGCAGAGAGGAGAGGCAGATGAGGAGCGGTTAGAGGAGTAAATGAGTTTAGCAGCACCATTCATGATGGACTGAAGAGGTGACAGTCTAGTTAAAAGAAGACCAGAGAGGATGGTGTTGGAGTCGTCAAGCTGAGAAATGATGAGAGCATGTACCAGGTGGTCTCTGGGAATAGGAAGGGGCATACTTTGGAGATGATAAAGGAGAGTGCAGTCAAAGGTTGTCACACACACACCAGACTATGAATAAGCAGCATAAAGGAAGCTACAGTACAGTGAGTTTTGTCACCCTGGATGTTTGCTACTGGAAGTTTGTTCTAGTTTATATTTCTTACAGCTCCTTTAAGCCCAGGATCCCACCAATCGCCATTACTGTTGCGGTCTTCAGTAAGTCCCTTGTCACATTACTCAGGGAATGCTTGTGGCGCAGCAGTTTGTTTTGCATTGGTAAACGTCTCACATGGTAACGCTCCCAAGACTTCATCCATCATTTTAAAACATTACTTCGTCTACAGCTCTGAAGGAGAAAAAAAAATCTCCCAAAACATTTTCATTTAAGTGTTAGACCTGTGTAAACTCTGCACGCTTGTCAAATTTTGCAACACTCCAGTAACAGTAAACTATGATAGATCTGCTGGCTGGCGATGGCATGCATTGAATCTTTTTATAATTAGCTGCAGAACACAAAATATGGCAGGAGCTGAGAGTCAGCTGCTTCAGCCACCCATTCATCTCCCTCAATGGCAGGTTTTTCTGACTGTGCCTAAATGGCCCTCCAGTGGTGGTGTATGTTGGGGTGCCCAGTTACAGAGAAGGCCAAAATAATAGGAAAGACTGCCACCTTGCTCTTGAATAAAATTTTACAGTCAATAAGGAACATGAACTTGAAGAAAGTATAAGATAATTTATCTCTAGCCAGTTTATTCTTTTAAAAAATGGATTATGTAATGCTTAGTCTCCACTGGCTTCAAACAGCTGCTTTTTAAAAAAAAACCTCCAAGCTAAATGAACCGTTGCGTGATGGTAACTTAACCTAACAATATATTTTATATACTCAAGATCGAAAATTTTATGAATACCCTTATGTGACCATTGTCCTCACCCTCGCAGTAGACTAAGGGCTTGTTTACACGGGCGGTTATTACCACGTGGCAAAAGAGCAATAAGTGCAACCGACCAGCAGATGCAACATGAAGTGTCCGCCAGTCAGCTTTCAACAGTTTTTCGGACATTCAACAGTATTAGCCTGGCCTTATTTCTTTGAAATAAGGTCAGATAACTACATTACACTAGTAAGGTATAAAGTTTCAATAAAGCCATTGCTTGTGTCTAGATGACTATTACACCCACATAATCTTTCTTTGATATCCCATTTCAAAACCAAGGCCATGGTAATGGATGCCCATTTGGCTTCAACGTCTGTGAGGTCATGTTGGACTAGAAGTAATGGTTACTTAACCTAAAAATATATTTTTTATACTGTAAAAAGATCAGAAATAAAATACATAAAGACCACTGTCCTCACCCTCACAGTAGACTAAAGATTTCTTTTATGGCTATATTAGAGGTCAGACATTACATTACACTAGTAAGGTATCAAGTTTTTTTTTAAAAAGCCATTGCTTGTGGCTAGATAACTGTTACACCCACATAAGCTTTCATAAACATTTCTTTTTCAAATCCATGGTCATGGAAAAAGGGGACCCATTTGGTTTCAGCTTCCTGTGAGGTCATGTTGGACTAGAAGAACTGGTTCATAATGGGTGTCCCATATCATACTAATGGTGCATACAAGGTTAAGTTGAGTGTTCTGGTCAGGACACTTGAGTTTCCAGTAATCAAACAGGTAAAGGTATGATGTTAAAAACTGTCTTTTGGTACAGGGACACAGGGTATAGGTTTATGTGGGGACAGGTGAGGGTATTCTCCAAACCAGTGCTTCAAGGCTGAAGCATACAACTGTCTGAAATATATATGTATAATCTACCATTAAAAGTACCCTTTACAAACATATTATTTTTAAACGGGAGTTAAAGTTCTTTTAGCCATAGAAAAAGTAGAGCTGGTGGTCAAGGAACAACAAATATATGGCCAAGTAATGTAGATTATATGTAGAAACCTATTGGTTTTACAATATGCATTTGTCTACTACACTGATGACTAAATTACTTCCTTTCAAACAAGTTGTGATCCATGCACCTATGGTTTGTCTATAGCACTTTGAGGATCAGACTAGAAGCATTTATTATTGCAAGCATACAATTTCCTGCTTGGCTTTTGGGCACAAAAAACAAAACAAAAACTTTTATCACTCTCTTTTATATGGTGAATATTGACTGAACATATTCAAAATTTTCCAGCAATGCCTTTTAGAATTGCATGTCATCTTGAGTTTTGGCTTTAATCAGTTTTAGTATGGGCGTGTGTATATACCAGTCATCATTGGTAGCTGTGGCAGTATAAATGTCTGGGTTTATGGGGCTGCCAGTCACATCCTCCTTGATATCCTGGTTGGAAACAGTGCATCTATCCTTGTAAGTATAATCTATATTTTAGTAAGCATTACCCAAGTGTGCTAGATCTGTACCCCTTGCTTGGCCTTGAATTTAACCATAAACATACTCAACAAAAGCTTCCTAAGCTGCAGAAGTGGCTTGGATTGACTCGAAAATATGTTCAACATTTCCAATGATGTCCAGCTGAATATGACTGATGTCTACTAGGTATACCATGGCGTTAATGTATGAGGATCTTCATTAAAAAAGTGTACAATTTAAAGCCTTCTTAGAAAAGAAGATAGCCTCACTTCCATCACAAAACACAAAAAAAGGATTTATTTTTAATTTTTAGATAGTTGTAAGGCCATGAAAGTGATTTCTTTATGCCCCTGGGACAAATGTACATCCAGAACTGCTGGGTAATAGCACAGACACTGCCTTATATTGTAGAGGCAATAACTCTAAAGTTCATGCAGCTATTACAGACTTGTTGGCCATTAACCACAGGGCATAGGAACAGTTGTTTCTAGAAGGTAGGGCCTAAGGTGTAATGAGAATGTAGTACCACTCAGATTATGCTGAGGTGAGCCAATAGGCCAAAAAGCTTTAACTTGAAAAGTCAAAAGCATAGCCAGAAGGTATGTCTCACTTCCATCATGAATCCCAATTGGTTAATTTCTTATTTTAGGATAAGTGATAGAGCCATCAAAACCATTCCTTTAATCCACCTGAAGCAACTGTACTGGATTACAGCACTGTTTCAGCCTAATATTATTTGGCTTTATGATATGTGAATGGAGTCATAAGTGATGATTATAGTATTTGAGTTTAAAGCTGCCCATACACAAGTCCATTCCTCTGTGATCGATGAACAATTGATCACAACATGGTTATGCAACTAATCGCTGAACGATTGATAAACGAATAGATGCGCACCACCTTTGGCAATCGATCCCTGGCAGAGATTTAGGATGGGCCAAGGATTTACCAACATGTTGGATACCTGTTCGATCAACTTATTCTTGGGAGCTGGATCGATTTCCAGGTTAAATCGACCCATGCATGCATTGTAATACGTGATTTCGATAATATGTAAAACTATTAGTAGGAAACACCATAGGAAAAGGTCATAAATGGAAGTGGTTGAGAAAGGTTACGTCAGACCTAATCTGCTTATACCTGCATAAGGTTCTAGGTCAGTTCTCAACCTGTGGGTCAGGACCCCCTTGGGGGTCGAAAGACCATTTCACAGGGGTCGCTGAGTTCTCTGGAAGCATTAGAGCTGCTGATGCCTAATGCCCCACCCTCCTAACTTCCACACACATTATTTGCAAAAGCGGGGTGTAAAAAGATAAGGGAGGGGACATTACACTTACCAGATTGTGCCGGAAGTAACATCGCAGAGTCTGAATTCCGCTATTTGAAACAAGGAAGTGACACTCTGCACTTCTGCATTCCAAATACAGGAAGTGACACTTTGTGACATCACTTCCGGGGTCGCAAATCTAAAAAGGTTAAGAACCACTGTTCTAGGTTAATGGATAGAACCTAAATACAAAATACTCTAAAACTCCATCTATGTAGCTTAGGTACTTGATACCTGCTCTAAAGTCAACTGTCAATCATGTTTGGCAATCAAAGTAAACAGCCAAATTTATTACAGGACTTCCAGTAGATTACAAAATGTTGCCTAAAAAGCTTGATGTTACAATGCTTGGAAAGCTTAAATCTGATAAAATCGTATCGCATACAAAGCATATTACAGCCACTAGAACTCACGATTACACAGAGAGACCGTGGGAAGCTTCAGCAGCCAAGAACTTGCTTACATAACTCACTTGACGATCACAGTAATTAGTCTGCAACTTGGATACGTTCCTCTCCGACACATAACCTTGTGTGAAGTATCTGTACTCTAATGAAGGTCCAGGGCTGCACGGGAGCAGAATTTATGATTACATATTCACGTGAATATTCATGCAGCATCATCTTCATGCATATTAAAGTGGCATTTTCTTGATCAAATAAACTGCCTTTTGTAACGAGGGTTTTAAAACTCAGGACTGGCAAAATAATTATTAATGGGCCTCACGGAGCTGGCGATATGCATCAGGGTCTTGTGACAATCCATCATGTTGTCGGATCAGATGTTGGGCTTTAACGAGTCGCTCTGGGATTACATGGAGGGTCTGATTATATGCAGCGTTGTCTCCAACGCTTTCTGCCTTTCTTTGAACTTTAGATGTTGTATTTGCTGTTTTCTGGGCAAAATATGAATACACAGAAGCTGTATACCAAAAATATATTCTTAATGGTCCAAAAAATTTAAAATACAAAGCAAAAAGAACTGGACTTTAGTTTAGTGGAGGTCAAATGGAGGATATGTGCCAGAAGCATAGAGTGGCTGCTTGTGGTTCATCAGTGCACGTTGGCGTTGTATGAAATGTCACCTAATTTAAATAATTTTGCACCTTATTTTGAATATATTTAATGACCTATTTAGCAATGAACTTAAATCTACTACTTCACTCTACACCAGACCTTAACAAACTAAAGCAGGGTACAGACATGAAGATATGGGCCAGATCAACAGCCGTTTCGAGCACCGTACACGCTCATGGCCATCCATTTGGCCCATATAACATGCGGCCATGACAGTTAAATACGGCCGATGTCCGTTGCTTTACATAGAAACCACGGGTCTCCATGTAAAGTATCGGCTTAGCTGGGGAGAGCAAAGCTGTCTCCTCAGCTCTGCCGATATCTGACAGCAGCGTGATAACGTCATCACGCTGCTGCAGGGAACATCGGACGGATCAAACATCGAGCCGCCTGTACCCTGCTTAAGGCTTGTGGGCCAGATCTGGCTCGTTTAGCTTTTTAATCCGCCCCATTGACACCTTATGCTAGGCATACACAGGTGGATCCCCACGTAAGAATCCTAACAAATTTAGGACACCTACACGAGGGCTGCCATTACAGGCTTTTGGTCCTGCCCCTATGTCAAATTTAAGAACCCATTGTGGCCCTAGCTTCAAAAAGTTTGCCCACTCCTGCTCCATACTGTGCTAGACTATGTGCTGCTCTATGTGGACTGTGGCCTATTAAAAAGAATGTACCATGGGGTACTTAGAGCAAGATTGGTTCATGGATGTGTCCCCCAGGTTTCAAGTTTTCAAAGTTTGTCGAGAAGGTTTGGGGAATTCACATTAAAATAAAAGAGATGGTCGCAAAATTCTGAAATAAAACTTTTAAGTCACAATTCAGATTAGTCGAAATTCTGCAGCATGATTTTGAATTTGTTGATGCAAGTCAAATTTTTACTGTGAAATTTTGACTTTTTAAAATTGCGACATAAAAATATGGAGAAGTACCCGTGAAGGTTATGGTGAGAAGGGATGAAAGGAATCAAAAAGCCCTCAACTCGAGCAGTGCATAGCACAATCAAGCCTTCTTAAAACAGAAGGTATTTACACGGCCCAATCCAGCACAAATCCCAAAACTTTAGGTGGAAGTCTTCGTTTTGGGACAGTGGGCGGAGCCATGCAAATTATTCCTTTTCGCCCCATCAGCCAAATGCACATCCAGAAACCGCTGGTGTACAGTGCAAATATAGCCTTTTTGGTACAGAGCCATTTATTCCAAACTGCATACAGCTGTTTCAGGCTCCTTGGCCATCATCAGTGCAGTGCATGGAAACCATGGCTCTATGGTGTGGGGCTTGGAAGCCGAACAAAGACATAAAAATATAAAATGATTACTTCATTTAAAAAAAATATTTATTATTAATATATTATTTTATAAAGAAAATGAATATAAAAATATTAAAATCCCCCACCCTATGGCCAGGACTAAGCAGAAGCACTTTCACTCCGCCCTGGCCAGGCACCTGCCTATAAATATCTGTATGCCCTCAAGTAAACTTTCTGGCATGTGCAATAGCGTAGGAAAAAAGTTCCCATGCTACTGCGCATGCCAAAAAGGTTACTTTAAGGCATATTACTATTTACAGGCAGGTGCCCAGCCAGGGCTGAGTGCAAGTGCTTCTTGCACTTGCCCCTATGGTTGAAAAAGAGCATCTGCTCGAAACGCGTCCCATTGTTCCTATTGAGCCCCCCAGTATCTGTAAGCAGGAAGTGATCTCTTCCCCCCCACCAGGAAGTGAGGTCCTCCTGGAAAACACATGGCCCTGAGGGAGCCACCCTTGTAAACCTCTCTCAATGTGAGTATCTTGTCTGTTGTTTTGTTTCAATTTGTTTTATCTTATCCTATTCCACATGATTTAACCAATTGTTGTACTAGGTTGTGCGCCTCTGTCCTTGTTCTTATTATTCTGCTCAGCCCTGGCCTGGGCCCTTAAGTACATTAGCACCGGAGACTTTGAGAGACATCGGGCCAGAATGAATTACAGCAGGAGGACATTGTTACGACTGTGCAGGTAGGCCTGTCTAATGACAGAATTTAATAAACATATTTTATTACGTAGGTTTGTTTTATTTCTATGACTTTCATTGACAACAAGTCCGGGAGACCTCTAAACTCATCCCATTCCATTTTTAAATGTTACAATTTGTGTAATTTTTACATATAAACAGGGATTTGTTTTTCATTTTATTTTAAAATTTTGGATTTGATTATTCAACTTTAAATAAAGATTCTGCCAGGTTGGTAGAAATTTTGCAGTAGAAAGAGATTTCGACCAGTGGAGAATAATTTCATACCTTATTTTTTTTTTTAGATACCCTGTTGATATGTAAATACATACATACCGTATTTCTTCGGACCATAAGACGCACTTTTTAACCCCCCAAATTGGGGGCAAAAAGTGCCTGTGTCTTATGGTCCAAATGGGCGACCCCCGCGGCCACTCGGCTGCTGGTGGTTGCACCTTGGCTTCCCGCCAGCTCAACCGGCACAGAGATAAGCCGGGGAGCTGTCAGATGTGAGATGCCAGCCTGTGTCCGGCTCTCCCAGCTGTACTATATAACTGCCTATGTCAGCAGAGCTCAAAGCCCTGCTGCCATATGCAATGAAGAAAGAGAGATGGATGAACTGGCATCTATATATCTCTTCATCCCTGGAAACTGCAATCACTCTGCAGCTCCCACAGACACTGTAACAGCCAGACCAAGAGGAGAGCAGAGACTGAAAGGAGAGAATCTGCAGATGTCTGCCCCCCTTCCTCCTGCCGATCAGTGTGGAGTATGCTGAGAGTGTACTGCTGCTAATGACCTTCTGGCTGAATTTGATTTGATTCATTGAATTCGTTGCATTAACCCAATTGATGTGAAAAAGTATTAAATCTTTTTTTCTGGTTTTCCTGCCCTAAAAACTGGGTGCGTCTTATGGTAACGTGCGTCCTATAGTCCGAAAAATATGGTATATATGTATACATACAGGAAGAACAGATGGACTATGTAAAAGTAAAAATAATTCCATGATCTAAACTTCTGTCAAATTGTCCTTCTTTGCATGCTGTATTAAGTGAAAATGTATAAACCTTGAACTAGAAATCCTGAAAAAATATCATCTTTAGAAATACAAGAGACACAAAAAAAAAAGGTGTGGGAACTCTTCTTATTAAACATTCCCGTGTGATGTAAAAACGCTGTCAGTTTTCACAATGAATGTAGACGGCGGTGAAATGTTGAATAATCGACTATGCAGCTTTTACAGCAGCAGCAACGGGAGCTTCGTCATCTGAGCAGACAGGATGGAGGTCGCCTTTTATCGCTCTGTCATCCCGTTCTCTGGAGGCCTGGAGAAGAAGCTTCACGCTCTTCTCGAAAATGAATCTGGGGTCAACGGGGGTGAGGGGAGGGCAGCCACAAGACTCTCTCAATTTGAGGGCCTGAGGGAAGACACAAAAGGACAAGGTCAGCATTTTGGAAAGCAAGCATATGTGATGATAAAAAATGATGCAATGCTCTGCAGTATAGCAAACCACATAGATATTACACAGTTATACAATGGATTTCACAGACATTTATTACAAATATTATTATGATCTACCATTTTATATAGCGCCAACATATTATGCAGCGTTTTACAGAGAATATATAGTCATATCACTAACTGTCTCTCAGAGGAGCTCACAATACAACATCCCCACCACAGTCATGTATAGCTAACCAACACAGTCTAAAGCTGGCCATAGACGTCTCCATTTTTCATTAAATTTCTGAAAGATTGACCAGCATGATCGATCGCATGGGTCGTTTGTTATAATCGATGCATGTTTAAACAGAAAAATGTATTGGACCTGTCCATAATTTTTAATCGATCTATCACGAATTGAAGGACATTATTAAGCTAGCCATACATGCGTCAATTCCTGAGCGATAGATCGACGCTCCGATTGATTCCGGTGAAGCCACAGGCATTGATCGATCGACCATACAAGTCTGTGCCTACCACCTTAGGCCACCGATCCCTGGACGATTCTGTTACCAGTCGATCGATTCACAAATGTCAACGCCCCTTGATGTGTGCCTAATCGATCAGAAAACACCAACAGGTTGGTTCTCTGGCCGATCCGATTTGGGGCGGGTGGGCTGCACTCGATACGCCGTCGATCGATCGGCCAGGAATCGTGTGGGAAATCGACCTGTGTATGGCTACCTTTGCAGACTTTATTACTGATAATTAGTTATGCCACAATCAATTGGCGATAAATTGTACCTGAAAATGTACCCGAAAATGGTGCACTTTTCGATCGATGTACGATTTATGATCAAAGACTCAGTCGCATGTCCCGATCGTATATCAAATCGGGTTAAATTGTACATCAATTGGGTTAATGTAATTGATTTAATTAATGCAATATCAAATTCAGCCAGTAGATGTCACTAGCAGCAGTACACTCGCACCACATCAGGTCATTCTCCACACTGATCAGGAGAAGGGGGGCGGGGTAGGGGAAGGCTGCACAGTCTTATCCCACTCCTCTCTGGCTGTGCCTGTGGAAGCTGCAGTGGTTGCAGTTTCCACTGACAGGGAGAGAGGGATAGATGGCAGTTCATCTCTCTCTCTTTATTGCTTATAGCAGCAGGGCTCTGCTGGCATAAGCAATTATACAGTTCAGATGTGAGATTTGTCTGTGGGCGGATCTCTCATCTGACAGCTCCTCCAGCTCCCTGACTAATCTCCTTGCCGGGAGAGCTGGCGACACCAGCAGCCGAGTGGCCACAGGGGTCTCGCATTCGGACCATAAGACACAGGTACCCCCCCCCCATTTTGGGGGTGAGAAAGTGTGTCTTATAGTCCGAAAAATGCGGTAATTATTGGAGATGTCTGGAGGGCCAAGTCATTTGCTGAGTTTTTGTTGGTCAGTGTTATTTTAGAGATCTGGTCTTTGCACCAATCAGTCTCAAATAATGTATTCTTCAGTCCAACAGAGAAAAGAAGAACCTTAAGGCTAAGGCTCCACTTGGGCGGATTGGGAGAGGATGCAGCATGAGTTTTTAGCTGCACTCAACCGCTCCCATAACCCCAACTGAACCTGTTTCCACTGCTGGGGATTGGCCGTGGTGCGGCAGTGGAGAATA
The DNA here is from genome assembly GCA_036250615.1 of Ptychadena robeensis. Classification (NCBI taxonomy): domain Eukaryota; kingdom Metazoa; phylum Chordata; class Amphibia; order Anura; family Ptychadenidae; genus Ptychadena; species Ptychadena robeensis. Next base: position 28,548,178 of record CM070038.1, on the reverse strand, counting down.
ATACGCAGTTTGCCACTGGTTTATGAGTTTATATTTTTTTGTTGAGCTCTGCTTTGTCTGTTGATTAATCAGGTGATTCTGACTCCTCCTCTTTTTTACTGATTTAGGTTCATGAAGAAGTACATGATTATTTGAACTTCCCTGATTAGTCTTATGCTGTTAATCTACACAAGATGCACAAACAAGACATGATCAAATGATTCTGACCTGGAAATCAAGGTTATATTTACAAGGTCAACCCTACTAGCCGCCTGTTTATAACCCTAAAACCGCAGGTTGAATGTGACATGCCATGTTCTTAGGAAGGGAATACCCAGTGTTACGCCTTCCTAGGGTATAGATATGGGGGTTAAGGGATTTTTTAGGCTACGAGACATGTGTAAATAAAAAGCACAGGTAGTTTATTACTACATAATGATATTTGTTTCCATAGTCAACATAGTGAATAGCTGGTAGTTCAACCCATTACATGGTATTACAGCTTACAGAAATAATAATAGTAAATCAAACCATTAATTCATAAGCATGCGAGCTACAAAAGACCGTGCTGGCTTGATGCATATTGCGATACCATGGCACTTCATCAGGAGTATTGTTTAGCATATTGTTCTATCTGTGTGGGGCAAAAAAAACGAGTTTTGCTAAACAATACTCCAGATGAAGCATCAGGGTATTGCGAAATGCGTCGATCAAATGGTTTTACTATTATTATTTCTGTAAGCTGTAATACCATGTAATGGGTTGAACTACCAGCTATTCACTATGTTGATTATGTAAACAAATGTCACTATATAGTATTAAACTACCTGTATTTTTTATTTACACATGTCTCATTGCCTAAAAAGTCCCTTAGGCTATGTCCCCACTTGGGCGATGTGCTGGTATTCCATTGGGGCGGGGAAACCGCTAGCACCCAGCGATCGCCAGCGATTAGAATCGTGGCATGGCACCTGCAGGCAGGAATTGGGGGGGGGGGGGGGGGGGGGGGGGGGGGGGGGGGGGGGGGGGGGGGGGGGGGACAGCACATCTTGCCCCACCCTGCCTGATCACGCTTATAGAGAGTGAATGGGCACGGTTAAAATGACATGATTTTTAACTTCATGTATATGGCCGCGTTCAAGGGTGACCACCTGCCCGTGGCCCGCAATCAAAAACCCGGGTTTTAGATCACGGGCCACACCACGTCCACGGCTGATCGTGGATATGGGGATAAGCCCCATTCATTACATGGCAGCTATCACCCCTGTAGCCTTGGGCTCCACTATGCATTAAGGATGCGCTGCTTTAATAGATCCAATAACCCATGCATTAGCGATGCGCCAGGGATCAGTCAGGGATGCGTTTGTGGCATATAACTTTTTTTTTCGACCATGAATGGATCAACGCATCGAACAAATCATACCATTGGGTTTCAACAGACTCAATTCATTTTCTTTGGGTGTGTCCACGCACCCATACTTGCGTTGGCTTACTTTGCGTTACGCAATGCTCTGCATTGATTTTAACGCAATGCAAGCTGACGGATCACACCAATGGACGTGTAGACACATCCATTGACTTTCAATGGATGCGTCAACATCCCTGCGTTTGACGTTTTAACGCATAGTCAAGGCCTTAGGGTTTGTTTCCACTTGAAGCGGAAGCACGCGGTTGGGCACTGCGTGGATACATCCGCGCCCATTCTGTTCAATGGGCTAGTCCCCGGCCGCGGAATCGTGCGGTTCAGCCGCCTAAAAACTCGGTCGACCGAGTTTTTAGACGGCGGTCCACGCGATTCCGCGGCCGCCCAGCACTGACCGCGGCCATAGAGGTCAATGGCCGCCGCTAAAAACCGCATGAGATGTGGTTCTTAGCGGCGGCGGTTCTTAGCGGCGGCAATCGCGCCGCCGGCTTCCACACAAGTGGAAACAAAGCCTTAACCTCCATATCCATACCCTACACCGATCACACCGATGACATGGGGAAATATCTGACAACCGCCTCCTGAGCACCTGCACAATATGCCCTCCAGCCATGTGGTAGATACTGCTATTGTTTTTTTTTGCCATGTTCCTTCAAAGATCTGACCGGGATGGTTAGAGGCACAATGACCTCTAGGGGTTTCCAAACTTTGGCTAGTATCCAGTCCTTCAAAATATGACAGTATAGTACCTGCTTCATGAATATCAATCACTTCTAAACTAGTTAGATCCTCAGTGGAGTGAATTGGACTTTTATACCAAGTACCAGTAACCAGCATAAAACTTTTTCTTCTATTTCCATTGGAAGAAAAACACTGTTCTGCCAGGCTTTAGCTCTCCAGTAAAACTGCATATGCCAGAGTTTAGGGAGTATGTTTAAGAAGTCGAATGTTCATTTTGTTTACCAGATACTCATAGACAAGAACATGTCGTAATGTAACGAACTGTAAACCACGATTGCGCAAATATAATTGTCCTTCAATGTTTTTCTTTATGTATACTGCCATGGAGCGGGATAATTCATCCTCGCTGCCCCAGCGCTTAGAGGTGGTGATAAAACACATTAATGGCAATTAATAAACACTGAGAGCGTTAATCAAGAAAACATATATTATGAGCAGAAATATATGACCAGACATCATTTGAATGAGCCACAAATGTAATATTCCCAAATCGCCTGTCTCCAGGGACCTCAGTGTCATCTTAAACATACAATTTACAGCAAAATACCCTCCAGGCAGAGAAGGGAAGGGGGGGAGTTGGTTTGTTACTGTAATTTTGTTATCGAACAGGACATGCCACATTAAACTGTACAAACTAGCTCTATCGAGTGTGTTATCTTCCGCTCAATCACTACAGTGAACAGATTCGGCCTCCCTGGGAAAGTGAAGGAAGATCACTGCCAATCAGATAATACTTTTCAGGTTTCTAGTAGCAAGGAATGAAATGGAGAATCTGACTGGTTAATGCCTGCCATACACCCACAGACGGGTGCAGACAGACGAGCTCCGATGAGCTCTGAAATGCAATGTGATGATGTCATCACGTTGCATTCTAGGGCTGCTTTAATCGGCGGGCACCCTTTGTGTGCCGGCCATTAGCTTCAATAAAGACGCCGGTGTTCATTGAAGTTAATGGCATTGGCCAGAGAACATCGGACATGTCCGTTCTCTGGCCGGCCGAGCTGTGGGGCGACAGGGATCTATCGGCCCATGTGGGCATACGCCAATTGGCGGCCGATTTTGCCGACGACGTGAGAGTGCACGCCCGTCGGTCAGTGTAAAAAATCGGCCTCTGTATGCCAGGCATAAGACAAGCTATCCATATGTATATATTGAATATATGTAAAATTTTACATATTATCGCTCACCTGCCCTTAGATGTAGATGATCAATGTATTAGTGTTCCCTAGTGACTATCTTCCTCCATGCTTAGTCTTGGGAGAGGGGGTGCAGGTTCAGTCTGCACTATGGGCAGAGATCCCTCAGTTCTGGTAGCCTATACTTTATCAAATCGAGGCCTACTGATAATTTTTGTCTTTGTTATTTGTAGGATTATGTCAATCTCAGTATTTCCCCAATAACTAAAAAAGATTATTCGGCTAATTAGTATCCATATTCCTGTGGCATCAGTAACTGGAAATGATAGAACCGGGGAATTGATATTAAATTATTACAATAACATCTAAATCGGTAAATGGATATTGAGGAGATCAATATGATTTTTGGGGTGTAAGAGTGGAGTTTCTCTTTAAAAGCCAGAAAGAGAAAAAACAATACAATGTGTTACACCCCACTGTTTAAATCCCTAATTTAAAGAAAGAAACGAGCCCTGAAAACATCTTTCCGCCAACTATTTTGGGAACTTTCAGGTTGCCAAGAGACGGGTCTATGCTAAAGAAATACCAAGACAACCGAACTGGCAGCCCTGCCTACCACTACGAGACATGAAAGAAACAGAGCCCCGTCTCCGAAAGACAGGATTAAAAAGGTTTTCTGCATTGCACATCAAGACTGGGAGAGAATACGGGAAAATGCTACGAATGGTTTTTTCAAGGAGCCGCTGTGAGCTGTGATTGATGTGACACAAGCATGATGGGAAATGAGAAGGGAGGGTACCAGACATAAAGGTTAGATGAAGTAGAAGACAAAAAGAGATTGTATTTGGCTTCCAACCAAGTCTTGGCGAAAGCGTGCGGATCATTTACGCAAAACCAGCAGACGCGGCAATGGAGACTTTGCTGTGAGCAACAGATGTCTTTTTTTCCTTTACTACAAATGAGAGCTGCAATTTCATTGGCTATATCACTGAGTATGCAGGGCAAAAGATTATCTCGTCCATTCACATTGCTCCCTCAATAAATACCCAAAGCTTCCCGCTATTGGAATTATTGACCTTGTGACAGCATAACATACTCAGACCCAATCAATAGGTGTGCACAAAGTCACCTCATGTGAAAGGAGAAGTTTATTCCTTGTAAATGCCTAAAGCCCAGAAATACACCTTTAGATCACTCTTTAGATCACATACAATTTCCTTTACATCTACCAACAACTATGTAGTGCCGGGTCCTCCCGGATAGAATACATAGTGATTGGAAGGTTTAAAAGGTCCTCATATTACAGAACAAAAGTTGATTGTACAGAAATTGTATGGTAAGATTGTAAAGCTGCCCATGCATGTCACGATGGGTGCTTGATTGATGACCCGATTACGTCACCACACTGTGCTCGGGTGCCTGTGGTTTGGACAGAAATCAAGGTGTACAACTTTAGGTGCTTGATTCCTGTCCGATCCTTTGGATGGAGAGATCCTGGTCTCCATCCAAAGGATGCAGATCGAGCAGGATGTCCAACTGCTTTGATTGATCCTACTCGAAAACAGGGGTGGCCGCATTAGATGGGTGCTAGATTGATGGCTGCAAATGCACACGGCGTCACCTCAGTACTTGAATCAGCCATCGATCTAGAACCCACCTATGCGTGTATGGGCACCTTAAGGTATATTGGGGCCTTAAACTAGACTTGCAGAAACATTTTTGTCATTGTCTACCCTAATAAAGTATAAGTGGGAGGACTATAAGGCCTGTGCCTGCCCCTCCATTGACAGCAAAGATATGCGGGTGGGCCTATGCTCTCTATGCTCTAAGTAGCTCTCTCTTTATCTCCTGATCATTTCCAGCAGTAGGTTGTTCTTAAAAAAGCGTGATGACTATAGGGTCTGTGCCTGCCCCTCCATTGACAGCAAAGATATGCTAGCGGGCCTATGCTCTCTATGCTCTAGGTGTTCCTTAAAAAAGGATGATGTTATTGTCAAAACACTTTAGATAAGGGGTGGGGCTGTGACACCCAGACATTCATCAAATATTCTCAGCTTTCTAGGTAAAATTATGTCTATTGGAAGACATAGGGCACCTTGTGAAGAGATAGAAGTACTACATGGCGGAACTCAAAGCTGGTGATATTGCAGTCTAAGCGGCATTTCTTTTTTATTTTCCAACCCCTGGGCCCGTTGAAAAAACAAAAAATCTAATTGCACAAAGTTGCATAATATGATTTTTTAATATGTTGTCATTGGGAACCCTTATTATACTAATTTGAATACTCGCTAGTATCTAGTATTTGCACATAATGTAGTTGATAAAGATGGACTGGGGCTTCATCAGGCAGAGTGGATCACTATAAATACCTATGCATGTATATACAGACAAATTGTTCAGGTGATATCAGAGTAACACCAAACAAGTGATGATGCGTCCCTAGCATGGCCAACCACCACACTACTTTTCTTATACCCCAGGCCACCTGTTATCAGAGGCCTTGGTGCCAATGAAACCCAACGTTTGGGCATATACTTCTGGGACTGGGTCATACAGATATCTAACCACGGTGGATTCAGATTGAAGAAGCAACGGATATTCAGTACACAGCCTGAACCATCAAGCATGAGTGCACACCGCAGCTGCGGTCCAGGGAGTGATCCACTCTCCCTGATGAAGCCCCACTTTGGGGGCGAAACGCATCCATCTGGCTCAACTACATTATGTGCAAATACTAGATACTAAGATGTATTCAAATTGGTGATATGTATACATTGTTTTTTATTATTACAATTTTAGGATGACATGGATTTTGTATAGGTCCAACTATTAAATAAAGACCTTTTTTAGAAGATTGGTTGACTCTCCCAGTGGCTAAAACCCTATAACTAGTGTTTCCTCCAGGATTAGTTCTTTGAGTCCTGGAGTAGGGTGATTTTTCACGAATATTTCATGACTACACTTGTCACTGCTTTGCCCCATGCAGTCTTCTTTTTATTCTTGGACTGGAAATAAAACTTACTGTAAAGACAGATTTAAGTAAATAAAATTGGATGCACTTGCCTAAGGTTTTTCCTTTAAGAGCTTTTTAGGAATTTCTCTTTATTGTAACAGCAGAGCATGAATATTTGCACACATTTATGCTCAGTGAGCGGAAGAAGTGTGACGGTCTGCAATCATCGAGATTAGCGCCATCTGCAAGCAATATATTTACATGCGGACGCACATTACAAGTGTACGGACCGAGGCAGATCAATTGAAGCGGATCCACGTGTACTTCCAATTATATCTGTATTCACAGACATTACTCGCTTCAGCCACAAGGAAAACCACTCAAAGGAACGAGATGCTTGTGTATTATTATTAGACTGTTTGCCTAGCTGACCAAATAAATAATATCTGACAAGCAAAGATTGCTTCTCGAATTGGTCCTGCATTGCTCATGATGACCTCGGATAAAGGGATGGCAGCACGAATGGTGCGAAAGCAGCAAGAAGGAAGGCTTTGTGGGTCCCATTGTCACAAGTAGAAGTGGAAGATTACTCCTAGACAAAATGACTATTACACTTTGGATATGCTGTCAAAATGCATGTAATTGTTTTTGGCGAGCCCGGAGTTCCCTTTGTAAATACTGCTATGTCAAAAATAACTGTATCTGAGCATTTCAGTAAACCATGGCAAACATTTATCTGACTTCAGACAACTGAAAGATGAGTTTTTAGATGATCTGCTTCATAGCTGATTGCTCATCATCCCTCGCAAATTATGGATTGCACAGCAGAGTAGGTAACATGTGGAAAGAAAGAGGGTTATCTCCAATTTTTATTATAGTACAAATGAAAGTCATTAAACAATTCTTAAAGTGGTTTTAAAAAATCTATTGTACCTGCGAGGAAAGAAAAAGCAGCTCATTATTATCTGGGACCGCTGCCCTCAGATGCATTAGCCAAGACAGTGTGGAATGTTTGGCCGGCTGGCTGAGATGGCGAGGTGCCTTCTGGAGAAGACGAGAGCCAACCAGACCACAGAGACTTGGACACAATGTAGTTCAGGCAGGTAGGGTTCCCATGTTCCATACGGTGGTAAGCTGGCGGTCCCTGTGCTGGCAGTCTGTTGTCATGGGAACCCGATAAGATGGCAGCGGGAGATGACTGAAAGTGTGGCATGTGTTACGGGAATACCCACAGAATGGGATCTTTCTGCTGACAGCCAAGACAGGCACCAACCAGAGTGACAGAAATAAAGAAGTGCTAAACAACTTTATAACTAATTACCTTTTCAATGTAATATGCAGCTACGCAAGTGGCTAGCAACAAGGTTAACAACTCTGTATAGGACCATATGCCATATCTCATCTTATTTAATTTCCTCACCATTTGAAGACATACAGTTCATACAGTAGTTTTCAGTTTAGGGAAATTACTCTAGAGGAGTGGGCAAACTTTTTGACTCATGGGCCACATTGGCTTTTTAAATTTGTCAAAGGCAGACCAAGAGCCTGTAATGGCTGACCCACCATAGGTGTGCCTATGCCATGCATTGCTGTCATCACTAATGATGGCGGTGATGTGTAATAGGTGATGTGTGACAGGGAGGTTATTATTTTTTTTTTAAGCATTCATTGCAATAACTCTTAGAGACTGCCTGTTGTCCCCATTACGATGTGCCCGCAGTGTCATGATCACGCCACTTCATCGTCCCCAAAGCAACATTTGGAGACCTCTAGGCATTATGTGCACTCAATGCTGAGAGCAAGTGGAGGGGAACATCTTTTCGACAGAGACAGGTGACAGAGGGCTGGAAAAGAAAGCTAAACTGGCCTTAGTTTGCCCACGCCTGTTCTAGAGCTCTTAAATATATAAAGGGATAAGGGATGCTGTGACCCCTACCAGCTGATAGTGCCATTATATCTCATATACTTCCTCACACTTCATTGTAATCAAGAAAATTATTTTTTTCAAGTAAAACTTTAGCCAGTACTGGGACAGTATGTTATAAAATTTAATAGGGAATGGTTGATTTTATTTATTTTTTTGTTCAGTTCCATGACTGTAGCTATGCAATGGAAAGGACATTCTCTAGAAAAAAAGAGGGTAATTTTCATCAACAGAGCTAGTGTTCCTCCCTTAAATATTTCATTTATGCTTCTGACAACTTTAAATCTTGTTTTTTTTTCCTTTCTGCCATTCCCAGTGATAGTGGTCACCGTGACACTGAGGATGTATGTACAAGGCATCAATATAATCCTAAAAGGCATAATAATCCTTCTCTCTATTCCTGTCAGGATCCTGCGAGTGCCCGTCAGGAGAGGTCGCCCCCTCCGCCGATACTTTTTGCCCCCTCAATCTTCACTGGCCTTGCCTGCTCCTGGGGTCCCGGGTGTTGCTGACACTCTGGGGCCACCGGGGTTTCGCCCGGGACCCCTCTATCCCTTCGTCCATCCGAACAGCAGCCATCGGGACTAATGGCTGTACGCTGCGCGTGCGCTCTGTGCGCCGCATGCCTGTGCGGCATGGCGCGCCCGAATGCGCATGCGCGAGCGTGAGCCCAAATCGCCGAATTCTAAGTTGACTGGCAGTGGGAGTGCCCCAGTCACGTCCCTCCTCCTGGAGGGACTGGATAGCACTTCCTATAAAAAAGCTCATCCTTCAACCTGTGCTGGATTGTTAAGCTTAGTCTATTGTGAATCAGAGCTTGCTCTTCCTGTTTTGAAACCACGTATTTTGACCTGCTCCGTCCCCGACTGACCGTTTGACTTCTGGCCCCATGACTCCGCTTGTACCCGACTCATTCTTACGTCTGCCGCCGCCCGACCTTGCTGTATTGAACTACGCACGTCTGCCGCCTCCTCGACCCTATTGCCGTCTCACGTTTACCTAGAACTCCTCCAGCCTCGACCCACGCTACAATCTAAAGACCACGCTACATGAGCATTCCACCTAAAGGGACAATCAACCAAACAAGGGCCTCAGTCCGCACCTTCCTGGGGGTTCACCAGGAAGCAGGACCTGCCACCCATTGCGGAAAAGACACAGAGTCCCCTCAAGGGATCCTCTTACTCCCCTAGGGGGCTCTGGGAGAAGGACGTGTCCTTGGGTGGCATAGTATTCCCTGCACCTGGTACCCCCGCGCTAACCCAGGATCTGCGGTAGAAGCATAACAATTCCATCCCTTCTAAGGCTATGGCTACACTTTGGCACAGTGCACAAGCCTACCATTGACGTCAATGGGGCTATGACAGGGTTGTCTACCTGTCATAGCCCCTGATCTGTCGGACTGAGCCTCCGTCATGTTAATGTCGATGTGGAGCTCAAAGGCTTGGCGTATGACTTGTCCATTGACAGTCAATAGATGTGCCATCCTGACTTATGACTATCGTACCTTGGAATGTTGGTCATATGTCAGCCCATTGATTTAAAGGGTCTATGTTATTGGCTGCGCTATGTAGCCCTAAGAGAGCAAATGTGGGGTTTTAGAAACACTAGACACTTTAATGCATTAACATCAAATTATAACAAGTCATGACTATTTTAACTTAGTAAACTGAGCCTATAACTTAGACACCGAATGATCACTGGTTTCAGTGAACACAGACTTGGTCTGATTTTCCCATTGTCTACTTACCTTTCACTGGCAGCTCAGATTGCAGTGTAGGGTGCACAATATGGACAAAAGCTTGTGGATACCTTATGATGCCCCATACCTATTTGAATTATTATGGTTTATGTAGCAGGAACAGCCTTCACTCCTATGCAATGCTTCCCATTAGCAAGTCTGTTAGGATTAGTGTCTAGTAAGTCATTAGTTAAAGTTTAAAAAATATATATGTAAATGTACATTTTGACTTACCTCTGAGCTGGTATGATGGTTCACAGTCCTAAAATAATATATACTTACCTGCTGTTCCCTGGAATCATACGAGAGATTCCACCTTTTTTTTCCAGGCTTAACTCTGGGGGTGTTTATAATAGTTTTCTATGGGAAAATTTGTCTAATTTGTCTTAAGGCAGAGCAGAGATTTACACAGGGAGAGAGGAGGGGCTGCGACGGATCTTGTTAAAATTACTCATTACAAATGATTTTCATTTTTATGCATCCCTTCCTATTATCAGCACTTCTCTTCTTTTGTCATTCATGTAATGATGAATTTATGGTGGTACGTCAGCTTTAATGCACAAAGTTTGGAGCCAATAAAGAATGTCCCAGTTTAGTCTGACTCCTTGATTGGATAAACATTATGATTACTATAACATCTTAATACCATTCCCTTTAAAAAGCTTGTCTTGAAGGATGGTGCAGACTATACTTTGACTATAATTACTTAGTATGTCACAATAGTCAACACAACTAGAATTCGATTCATTTGTCTCTAGGTTTCATCTCAGCCGATGATTTCACTGCCGTGAGGCTATAGGGGATCTATGTGGACCACTGGTCAACTGGATAAAGGAATGCATTGTTTTTAGGCAAATCAAAGCACTGATGGATGAGTCCTTTGTTTGGACCATGATTGTCATTCTCTGATTGTATACCCTGGCCACTATTTGATGTTGTTGTCCTCCTTGATTCCACAGATCCTTGTATGTGTGCCCTTGCCTGAAGAAGCCTACGTGAAACATGTTGCACTTTGGGTGTACACATAATCTATGATCTATCCCAGCAATGATCAACAATTGTTTCCCTTTGATGTTTTGACAATTTGATATATGTTGTGTAATTAATGGACTAATAAAAAGACTGGCAACAGTCAAACAAACCAATCAATACATCACTGGTGTTCTCTAGTGTAACTACCACATAATGCATAACATTTAAAGTCCAACCAAGGGGGAACAACCCTACTTTGAATTTTCCAGATTGTTAGACTTGGGATGGGAATGCATATGAATACTAGGCAATAGATTTACAATCGTTGTACAATCTCATTCAGCTTGAGTTCCTCCTCACCAAATTGGTCAATATATGCAGGTAATGAACTGCATACTGAACTTAATAATTTAGAAGGGTGACCAAAAAGTGTATTTTACTTTGTATTTAGTTAATTTGCTCACCGTCGGTATGATCCTGTCCAGATGTTCTGCTCTTTTCTCATGTGATGGGTGGGTGGAAAGCCATTCTGGGATACGAGGCTCCTCTTCCAGATTTTCCATCACTGCCATCTGTTTCCAGAACACAGAGCTGGCTCTCACATCAACACAGGCCTGGGGACAAACCAACAGGTTAACTTTCTGGGACATCCCTGAATCACAAATATTCTGTCATACTTCTACTGTGTGTAACGCGTTAGAAGTGAGGATAGAAGGACAGGGGAGTGATACTCTATAGAAGGGGGTGCCTGAAATCAAACTGCCCTAATGGGTCTACCATAAAAATATGACATCTGAAATCTCTTTACTATGTTAAAGCTTTCGATTTTGACCGAGTTTACATGTGTATTATAAATACAGATTTACCCACGATGCTAGACCACCACCATATACAAGTGCAGTTTTTTTCTCTGATAACGTGTGTACATGATACATCATATATAGTCAGGGATGCACTTTTTTAGATGAGTACCAGTAGATGGTGTTTGGTACTCACCCCATATGTAGTACCCTGCCATCCACAGGTCAC
>CM070038.1:28509501-28528951 GCA_036250615.1 Ptychadena robeensis | reverse complement strand
AGATCTCACACCTCAGTAGTCAAACAGTGCTTTTCTCTTGTAAGCATTTACTCTTACATATGCCTTCTCTGACTCAACCTCCAGATCTCCAACACCCTTTCATTCCAATCCTTTTTTTTGGATTAGTAATTTTCATACCCAATTTGACACCCCTAACTGCAAGTTGCAGCTGCAGGTCTCTCCCCTCTCTGGCTAGTATGCAGATGCGCGGAGGCGTTTCTACCAAAACCATGTGATATGAGGACCTTTCTAATCCTTCCATCACTATGTATTCTATCAGGGAGGACCCGACACTACATAGTTGTTGGTAGTGAAATTGTATGGAGTGATCTAAAGGTGTATGGGGGGCTTTAGTAATACTTTGATTTGGCAGCAGCAATTCATAATTGTGATTATTAATGACAGGTCTACTTTGATAAAAACTTGACCAGAAAGGTTATTTAAATTGGCTCATCTGCACAGAATTTCTGTCTGAAGTTTTCACAACCGTCTGGTTGTCAGGGGAGATCAGAGAGAGTCAGACTCCCAAAATCGCTATTTTCAGACCGTGTAGGAGATGTTGGCTTCATCAGACGCTTTGTGTCCCACCGTGACAGCGGAATTAAGAGAATCGACTGGCCATTATGTCTCTGCTAGAGCTTTCATCGCTCTAATATGTTTCCAAATCTACCTGCACTGCCTCCTATGGATAATCTCATGAGAGGCAAGATACATTAATCGCTCCTTCTTGTAGTCTTCTAATCGTACGGAGAATATAAAGAATTCAGAACCACGGAAAAACGCAGCGCAGGCTGATGTACAAACAGATAAAAGTGTAACAAACTACAACAATTTATATATATATTATCAGACTGTCAATGTCATTATCTCAAATAGATTTTGATTCTCTAAATTCTCTTCCATAACTTGGTTTAATTACCGGTAATCTTGCTGGTAGTTCCATTTTTTCACTTCCTGTACCAGGATGACTTTATGTCTATCTTAAAGCCCGGTAAAACTGCATGTCCTTCAAAGACTGCACAGGGTGACAACACTATTGTATGATCTCTACTGCAGGAGGAACAGCGTGGTCATCCTGTGAATAGGGTAGTCTTAGATGAACATATAGTTTTAACTGAGTTTCAAAGACTTAAACTTTCGTGTTGGTCCTCTGGGGTGGCAATATTTCCAAATGGCACTCCAATGTAGCTGTAACATAAAAGTGAATGCATTATAGTGTGCAGCTATGCGGTATGCTTTTCAAAAACCATTCAAATGAAAAGCTTTCAAATGAATGGATAGTCTAATTCTGTGCATGGTAATATGTTTGCACTGGCAGAACCAAAAGACTGCACATATGTGTATATACACACACACAAAAATGTATTATACACTCCCACCCTACATCTTACTCACAAAAAATAGCACAGTTATCTCGGTCGACCGATGTGCGTACATGCTTTTGTGGCCGATGCTATTAGTTTGAATGGGGACACACAAAAGCTGCCTGCCGATACTCTGAGCAACGTAGTCGCTCGTCTATCGGCCCTGGCTCGTCCCGGTGTATGGGGGCGCGGGGATATGCTGGGCTCCCATGAACCCTGCATATCCCCGGAAAGCTGCAGTGATTTTCTCTGCTTCCGCAGCATTTCTGGGGTTGTGCGACGTTACTGATCGCGTCATGATGCAGAAGCGTGTGGCTGGGGGGTTGCAGCACCATTGACCTCCTGTCATCGATTTTCCATCCCACACAGCCGATGTGGACAGAGGCGGGGGTTCTGTGCGTGAGAAGTAAGGAGAGCATACCAAACAGCATGGTACGGGCAGAGCGCTAAGGAGGTTAACTTGGCGCTCTCCTTCACTTCTCACACACAGAACCTTGATACTTCCACTTCCATCTGTGCGACATCTCCAAAATATTCATATCCTCCACCAAATACACTAAAATCCTGATACATGCTCTCATCATTTCTCGCCATGTTTACTGCAAAATCATCTTCCACTATCTAGACTCTCACCTCTTCAGTCTATCATAAATTCTGCTGCTACTCTAATTTACTCCTTTTACCTCTCCACATCTGCTTGTCCTCTCCTTCCAACCTTCTACATAATTACACTCCAAACCGCCTTTCCTCTGCTCTTCAACTGAGCTACTAATGACATCCCCACTCATAACATCAACACATGTGTGGCTTTAAGACTTCTCTAGGGCTGTCCCTACTCTCTGGAACCCTCTCCCTTGCCCTATTAGTCAAACAATTTTAAACAAGCATTGCAAGCCCATCTCTTATGTCTTGTCTACCCATCTTCAACATCACTACCTAGCCAGTTCCATCTATCCTACTATCTATATACAATGTTTTCCAACCTCTTCAAAAGTAATCTCCATTGGCCAGGGTTATTTTCTCCTCCAGTGTAAATGTCTGTACCTTTGTGTTAGCTTGTGTTGCCTTTCAACCCTTATTTAAAGGACAGAGCTGCGTACTATGATTCCATTTTATAAATAAAGGTTAATGTTAATATTCATCAAGGTTACACAAGAATAAGACATTTCAGTCTTTGGTCTCACTGATGAGATATTTACTATTGCTGTGTCTAGGTTTTGGTATCCCAAGTCAAAAGTAAGATTACTGTAGATCAGTGGTGGGCAACTGAGTTGACATGGAGGGCCACAAGTGCGGCCCTCGGCACCACTAAAGGGCCGCACATAACATCGATCCAGACCCCCCCCCCTGTCAACATATCTCAGCGGGTGGTGGACCAGATCCCAACAGGCAGTCAAAAGCACACACCCCACCTCCTGCCCCTGGGTGCAGTGCTCATATGTAGACCCTGCTTCCACAATCAACACTGACAATTTTACTGATGTAGGAGCGCCAACGCTGATTAGGAAAGCCTAGTCAGCCTGTGACCACTACACTATGACCTCACTGTTGCTATGCCCTAGGTTTTGGGGGCCACATGTGGAGGACCAAGGGGGGCCACCGAACAACGCCCAAAGAGCCGCATGTGGCCCCCGGGCCACAGGTTGGGCACCTAGGCTGTAGATGCACCAGAGCATAAGACACACCCCAACGTTTTGGAGAGAAAATTTGGAAAAGGAAACATAAAAAAAAAATACAGAGACACAGCCATTCAGATATCAAGTGAATGTACGGAAGGTTCCAGCAAAGTAGGCAGGACTGGACCATGCAGTGTTCACTATGTATTCCTCCAACCAAAAGGCCAGTGCCAGGAGGAAGTTATTCGCTGCAGCAGAGCTGAACCTTTAGCATATGTCTATACACTAGCAGTACCCATTCTCAGAACACACTGACCAACTTATGAAGAGACACATTTAACAATCTGGCACTGAACAACTTACCCATGAGCAGCTATTGACATATGGGAAGAGATAGGAGTCTGTGTCACAAAATGTATTCATTGCAGTGCAGAATGTTAATGTAAATGCACAACTAATGTTATAGAATTGCAAAATGTGACTCTCCACAAGTTGATCAGTGTGTTCAGAGTATGTCTGCTGCTAGAGCTAATGCAGCTATGATCTTCTTCTTGGCTGTAGAGTTTTGGCTTAGCTGGATGAAATGGAACAAATGTCAGCCGCCTGGGATGCAGGGCTCTTGCTCCCAGGATGGTTTACATATTCAGACCATAAGATGCAGGGCCCCATCTATTTAAATAGTAAAAACGTGCATCTCATTTATTCTGCAAATTCAGCTGGAGTTGGAGGTGGAAAACAAGAAAAGCTTTTGACCTGCCATTCAAGGTCATGCAAATTCTGAAGACAAAGGTATAATAAACTAAGCTGAATGTTGTTACAAACATAATCTACTGCCTCAAGTATGGTGGGGAAATGAAGACAATAATTGCCCATTCTTGCAAACTTGCTTTTGAACATAAGATGTGTGAAAACATCCACAGTGCATAATAAATATACCAAAATAAATATTTTAGCTGTTCATTAACAGTTTTTACACACTTGTTTCACAGGCTCGTCAACTTACAATGCAAACAGCTCATTGAAAGACATTATGTTATGCTTCATCATGGCGCCAATAGCAATTACATGAAAGTGTCGCCATAAACATGAATACTGTATAGTAACCTCCTGAATTGACATTTCTGAGGCGGACATCCAAGCACAGCGTATGCTAGAAGATAACACAGCGAGGGAGACTCATGGGAGTCAAATCTGGAATTCAAAGCAGGGATGGTATTTGCATGTGTACAAGGCCCCTGACAAAGGAAGTTCTTTTGCTGCAGTTTGTTCATCATCATGCCAGACAGGCGAGCTGTAAAGAGAACATTCCATCAAGATGATGCCCCCATTATTCTTGAGAGGGGCGAGTTTCACAGCAGCGTGGGTTGTGGTTCCCATCTCTGACAACCCTTCACAGCCATGACTAGTACAGGCCCAAATCTAAATGGAGATAAGCTAAGGGCCCCCACACGTAGCGAGTGGGGGCAGACAGATGAGCTGTGAAAAGCAATGTGATGACGTCATCACGCTGCTCTCCATCGCTCACAGTATCAGTGGGCACCTTTTTGTGCAGGCCGCTAGTTTAAACGGGGATGCCGGTCCCCATTCAAACGAATGGCATCGGCCAGAGATTTACGGACATGTCAGTTCTCTAGCTGACCGAGCTTTAGAGCGACAGGGATTCCGCGTCTGATTTTGCCGACGTTTATCGGCATTTCTTTTAAAGTTCACATATTATACAATGTTTTTTATTATGAAAATGTAAGGTAAGGGATGCTTTGGGATGTTCAGAACACATTATGGGTGTTCAGATTGCAAGAGCCTTATATCCAGGGGTGCACATCAGTGGTCTGCCAGTAGGCAAATGGGGTGAAAAGCTAGCAATGCAGACCAATAGTGTTGATACTGAGCGCCTTCGCGTAGCAATGGTCCATCAGCCAGAGGAGTCCATCAGCCAGAGGAGGGATTCCTCCTTAGCCCTCCTCGAGGAAGCCAACATGCTCACTTGTGGCCCCATTGGCTGAAACCATTGGCTGAAGTTTCAGGAGTGCACTGCTGAGGTATGAGATCTGGGGGTTCAAACGCTGTTGTAAGGTAGGCATACATGCCTTGATTCTCCCGATAGATGAGGGACAGAATGCAGCATGATGACGTCATCAGCATACTGCAGCCGGCCCCTCAGAGGATCGTCAGGCACCCTTTGTGTGCCGGACATTACTTTGGATAGGAATCTACCAACATGACTAATCACTGTGCGATCCAACATGCGGCAGAACCCTAGTCGATCTCCCCAGGTTGGCGCACCTAATTGTTGGCCAAGCGGGAACGCGCACGGTGGCCGAAAAATTGGGCAATATGTAAAAAATTTTTTTTTTTATCTTAGGGTCTGTCTGAGAATGAAACCACCCCCAAATTTGGCCTCTGTTATTATCTGGGTCTGCAATTAAATGTATGTCATTTATTACATTAATACAGTGCATATATACAGGGGTGCACATAACTTTTTTAGTGAGCTCCTCAGATGAGTACCAGGAGATGGTGTTTGGTACTCACCCCATATGGATCTGGTCTTCCTCACTGTCTCCCTCACTGTCCTCTGCATCAGCTTCCTGCATGGTAGATTTTGCTGCAGATGGACCTTCCTGTTCTCATTCCTCAGTAGTGACACCCTGACATTTTCTGGCTTAGTAACTATTCCAACTGTCACACAGGGCTTTTCTCTTGTCAGTTATACTCTTACATATGCCTCCTCTGACTTTCATCCCCCAGATCCAACACCCTTCGAAGTCCAATCTTTATTTTGGATTATTCATTTACATTCCCATTTTCACCCCCCTAACTGCAACCTCTCATAGTTATTTATGTTTCCCTGCAGTTATGACATAAATTGTATACATTTAGCTGCGGCCGCCCAGACATGGAGCCTCCAAGTTGTTTTTACGCATATGAGCTTTGTAACAATAATGCAGGTAGGCATAGATAGAGTACCACTTATATGCACCCCTGCATATACATATATACCTAGCGTCCAGCTTTTAAGCACTTTCTTACCATAGCAGCGAGTCTAAGACCAACTTCATCCGCTTCACTCTCCAATGTCCGACTGAATGGTCTTTCCAGCATATACTGCAAGAAAAAGGATGGCAGCTTTTAGAGGTGGGATCAAGGCCTTGTCAAAAAGGTCAATGTCTTCATAAAAACAATAGAACTCCCCTGATGCATCTTGAGCAGGGTTATTATTATCATCACCACCCTGCAGGGTAAGACAGGCCTTGACCTCTCAAAGCCTGGAATGTAAGCTGAAGAAATGAATACATCTAATAAGAAGCATATATTAAGCCCTGGCTTTCCTGCAGTCCGACGGGGCCAAAAAAGTCAATAATCAATTTTGCCGCACTAGTGCTGATTTAATCAGGTAGACCACAGTGCAATAATCTGTGTACAACATGCAGCCACCCACAAAAACAGACGGAGTAGGAGTAATCTAGGATGTAAAAAAATCTATAGATTTAGTTGTGAATTTTTTGTTAAGAGGAGCTCCATCCAAAGCTCATACACAATAAAGCCATTGAAATACATACAAACATTTAAAATATTCCATTTATTTTGAGCTGTGTACTGTGTAATACAAACAAATGCCATTTTTTCTAATAAAATAATTGGTTTCAGACATAGGACCTCCACAGAGGGATCACAAAGTATTCATGAATATGTCGGCATTATAGGCAGGGAGATGCAGAAATTTATACGCACTGGTATTTTTGTGAGTATTTTATTATTGAACACAACCCAGTTTCTCATGAACCCAAAAAACTCATTAATCAAAGCTGAATATTTTTTGAAGTAAGTTTTTAGTTTGTTTTTTAGTTTTAGCTATTTTAGGGGGATATCTGTGTGTGCAGGTGACTATTACTGTGCATAATTATTAGGCAACTTAAAGCGGAAGTAAACGCAAAAAACAAACCCCCCACATACATTACACGGACATATTACACACACCTGTCAGCATAGCATCTGTGAGAACTGCTACACAGAGAAAAATAGGTACTTACAACTTCACTTCCTCATTCCTAAGGCACCATCTTAAGTACTGGCGCCTGAAACTACTTCCGCCCATTCGGTTGGACATTATCTAAGTGCCCTCCCCTGCAGCCTATTTACCAATCCCAAGGGTTTGGTATGGGAGGACGTTCTGGTCCTCAGAGATCTATGTGCTGCAGTTTGCATAGGAGACAGGTGTACACTGTAAGGAGACAGGAGATGATTGAGACTGAAGTGAGGTGAAGGGGTTCAGTGCAGGTTATATGGGGGGGTGACATGATTTGGGGGTGACATGGATTTGTGTCGGAGTTATAAAATATGTTATTACCCTCCTCTTGCTGCCAGTCCCACAATGTCTCCTCTACACTGTCCCCCACAACACCTCCATCAGATGACACGTTACCATGTCTGGGGAAGGCTTCTCATTCCATCCAGATTCATGGATATGGAGGATGAGGACAAACATGACAAGGGGTCTACGAGTGATATAAAATCCATCTTATTGCCTCCCCTCTAGCTGTGCCAGCTCGCCACAATGTCCTCCTCTATACTTCCTCCCCAATTCAACCTCACAGATGACACTCTCCATGTCTGGGAGGGTTCTCTCATTCATCCACTATCATGGTAATCTGATGATGAGGACAGCACATGAAGTGGGTATCCTGGGTGTAATATAGAATAATATCTTATATACCACCAACTCCTCTGCTGGCCATCCCCAGGCAATGTCTCCACTAAACTTCAACCCCACAATCACCTCACAGATGACACTCTGCAGACAACAGAAGGGAGAAGGGGGAGAGACACACAGACACAGCCACAACGCTGTGATCAGTGACGTCACAAAGGCAGAGATGCATTCTGGGGCCCCACTCAGAGCTGATTCCCGCAGCCTTAGCTCTCATCTCTAACAAGGGACACTCGGCGCCGCGGCTCACGTCACATGCGCATGGGTTTGTGGCTACCCACATCTTCGAAAAACAGTCTTTCCTCCTAGCTAGTAAGATTTATTTTTTTTCTTTGGACAGTGATTGCCCTATCGATTGGCAGCCTGATGCTGATAGTGCAAAGTGACCTACAATGTGGTGGTCCGCTTTAACAAAAACTAATTTATAACTACCCAGTTCAATTATTGATTTTTACCAGTGAAACCATATACCAAGCTCAACTTCACACAAATATACATTTCGACTTCAAAAACAAAACAAACAAATCATTCGATCACATATCAAAGCTCCCTTATCTTTCAAGGCACTCAAAAGCCCTCCATCCAGGGAGTCTGTCAGTGTTTTTGACTGTTCACCAGCACATTGGCGTGCAGCCAACCACATCCTCCCGACCGTTCAAGAGGTGTCTGTTTTCCCCTCCGTGTGAAAATCCCACATTTGATGAGGGACACAGGTTTCTCAATGGGTTCAGACAAGAAGGTGAAAAGAGGCCATGTCATTCGTTTTTCTCTTTTATACCCTTTCTGGCCAGCCACGCTGGGGAGTACTTGGACGCGTTGATGGAGCATTGTCCCTCATAAAATATCATGTTTTCTTGAGGATGCACACGTCTTCACTGTAACCAACTGCGTGAAGAAGTGTCTTCCATAACTTGGCAGTAGGACTGGAGTTGAGCTCGACTCCATGCTCAACCCAAAATGGCCCCACAAGCTCATCTTTGATGATCCAGCCAACCATACTCCACCATCACACCGTGCTGGCCTCTGATTTAGACTGGAGCTCTCCTGGCCCTTTACAATCCAGCCACGTGCCCAGCCTCTGGCCCATCAAACCTCACTTCTCGCTTGCAACAATCCATCAAACCTTAGAAATATCAGAGCCTGAATATTGTCTTGCCTAGTCTTACGTTTCACGGCTTCCGTGTGTCTTGTTCATGGTGGGTCGTCTTGCAAGCCCTTTTCTGTCTCTAGTATGGCACACACTTGTGCTTTTTGGGCAACTCCATTGATGTGCAGCCGAAAAGTGGGCCAAACTGGTGGCACGTTGGCATCTTGGCACTGCACCTGGACATTTTCTCAGTTCATGGCAGTTATTTTTTGCCGCCTTTGTGGTGCCACACGCTGCTTGCGACCCGGTTGACTATTTTTGAATGAAATGCTTGATTGTTCGATAGCACCTTTCCGAAGCTTTGCAATTCAACATGTGCTGCATCCCGCTGCACAGATCCGCTTCCGAATGTTTGATTTTTCTAAGACCGGTCAAGTCTTCTTGTGACCATTTTCTGACCTCATAATTTTGCACACCTATATAGGGGTGTTGATTGGCATTAGAAGGACCACAACCCTTCTCATTTCAACGAGATTGCACAAATCACCTATTTGCTTAATTGGGGTAGTAGGCTTTCGGCCTATACAGCGTGGAGTAAACAACCATGCAATAAAGAGGAGATGTGGTCAAAATACTCATTTGCCTAATAATTCTGCACTCCCTGTAGTAAGGATTGCAATGGCTGACCTTTCCTTTTAAAATGCTAGTTATTCAGCTGTCCTACACAGTAAACCAATGTGACTGATAATTTGTTAAATGTTCTATTTGATTGAAGAACGTGCACGGTGATCGATCATTTATGAATCTGAAGAAAATAGAACTGTGTATGGCCACCTTTACTCCTTAGCTGAAGTTTTTGGAAGCATTTTGGAACCAAGCAGCTCAGGAACAGTGCTAGGGACAGTAGATTTACCAGGGACATGCCACTGTTATGCTAGTGGATTGAGATGTAGCAGTAATCTATTAAGTAACATTACACAGGAAAACATAGAGTAGAGCATGCATCTGAAGGTGCACCACAGGGCTCCAGGGATGATGAACTGTGGTTAAGAAAAGCCATGCCATGGAGGATATTGGGATTTCCAGGCACTTTTCAACCAGGGATAAGATACTTTGTGAAGCTGAAAAGGCAGAGCTGAAATGTAAGTGTAACCAGATCTAGGCCACGGTGACCATGTTTTCCTTTTCCGCTCACCTCTCGTAGTCTGGATTGGATCCATTGACCGACCACAGCAAGACTATCCATGGGACAGATTGCCCAAATCATGACTAGAGAGATCAGAAAAAGAAAGTCCAACAAATGGCTGACACTGGCCTTCTCCGCCTGTAGGAAAAACACAACATTTTTTAATAATTTTTTAGGGGTATTGAGTAAAACAATTCTCATTACATAAAAAGCAGAACCGTATTTTTCGGACCATAAGATGCACTTTTTCCCTGCATCTTCTATAAGCCAGCGAGGTGGAGGAGATGTCAGATGGGAGATCCGCCCATGGCCTGTACTGCATTGTTTATATCAGTTGAGCCCTACTGATATAAACAATGAAGAGCAGAGATAGATCAATCAAAAGAGCTGCCAGACAGCATTTCTACCATCTATCTCTGCCGGTTTGTGACAGCCGTAGAAGGGAGACATCCCCCTAGGCCCCCCTTTTCCCCCAAGATTGGGAAACTTGTCCTGATGTGCTATGAAGTGCTACTAGTGACATCTTGTGGCTGAAATTTGGTAAAGCATGGGGATGCATAGATTTCTTTCTCTAATTGATTTGATCTCTTTATATATTTTTTTTTCTTGTTTTCCTGCTCTAAAAACTGGGTGCGTCTCATGGTCAGGTGCATCTTATGGTCCGAAAAATATGGTATATTTATGCCAACATATGCAAGGAAAAACTACTTCAGCCATTAAAAAAAAATACAACCAATGTATTGCTTGGGCAAAGATTTATTAGTTTTTAATTAGAAAACTGTATATGGACATTATTTAGACTGTCATATGGGAGTTGTCCATTAGGATAATAAAAGGGAACACTTGTTGGTTGCCAGGCATTACTTGCCAATACATGGTGTCTTGTTTTCATGTATCCCCAAAGTGCTCTCTGAATGTAGAAAATACGGCCATTTCCAGCATGTTATTCCTGAGCAGCCCTGTGTTTTGTCTTGACAAAATCCTGTCAATTCGGCCTCTTCCTTATCATTGTAATATGCTTCATCGTATATCAAAGGTTTTCCATCAGCTTATTTCACATACTCAAACATAAGAATACCAAGGCGCCAAGTAAAGAGGGGTTAATCCCCTCAGATGCCCTCAATATAATCTATAGAACATTAAATCTCAACGTGACTATTACTGAGAAAAAACAAGCCATCTGGTAACCCCCCCACAGCCAAGACAAGTGCCGCAAGGGCTGCAGGCTGGACTCGGCCTCTTCGTTTTTCAGAGGAGCAAAGAATGAGTATTGATCCGCAGCAGGTCCATAATTCAGCACTTGTCTCTGGCAGAAGCCTTAAAAATATATCATTAGTATGAAATGATCCAATTAAGTTTTTATAGTCGGCACCAGAGAGAGGATGTTTAGCCTGAAACATAGGGCCCCATCCAATACCATCCCCCACAGCTTGACATACACCACCCAGGCATGGGAGCTGCCGCTTAGGTCATCCCTCAATGATGATGGAGGCAATTCTCATAGCCTTTATGTGATCTATTTACCGACTATCAAGAGATAAATTCAAGGCCCACACACAATGTTTGTTATGCTGTTTTCTCTCTCTTTTCGCTGTTCATAAATTGAGGTTTTAGGTTTGATTCTATACAAATGCGTTAAATACATATAGATTGATATATATGTATGCAAGCAAAAACCCAGAGCAGCATTAGATGCAGGAGGTACAAGCCAAGTACAAAATGCGACTAATTACAGTAGTTTTCTGGTATTCATTTCAATGGGCAGTTTTCTAATCAATATATAACCCAAAGAATTTCAAATAAAACTAATTCTTTTGCCACCAAAAACAAAATTAGCCCCATACACAGTAGAATTTTTACTATATTATCTGTAAAATAAAATTAAATAATTCAAGTTTAGTGCACACAAACACACTAAAATCTCAATAAAGTTGGTTAACACTCCGCCCCTGAATCCTCCCCCCTTTTGCTGCGTTCAGTAGTTGCCCAGTTGGCGAACTATTGGGAGGTGGTAGTTCAGATATTGGCAACTGCCCCAATGTTACCCTTGGTTCTTGTTTGAAAGTTCTGGCAGGGGGGTGCAGCTACTCGTAAACCCTAGATCGAAGATCGGGAGGTATGCACATGGAGCAGAAAAGGGACACCCACCTAGCCAGCCAGATCAGCTGAATCAGCCTTATCAATCAAGCCCCCAAGTTATTCAGGTAAGCTCCCAGAAATTGACCAGGAATGCCTAATGCAAGAGGTTTCCAAAAAACAGTATGGAGCAGCCCCCCTTCCCCCACCCTCATTCAAACTACACAGTTTCAGATTGATGGCCATTTTACACTTTATTTGAAATACTCATACACCTTTTTTTGGAAACACAGAAACGCACACAATACATGCACTCTACTTACTGTCTGCAGCTAGTTCCTTCCTGCTTGAAACTCCCTCAGCCCCTTGCTGCCCCCCCCCCACCCCGGAATACCTCTGTGCACCCCATGGGGGGTTGGATGTCCAAGTGCTGATACCTCATAGAAGGTTGACACCTAATGGTGATGTCACCAGAGGTGGATCCTTGTGTGCCTTCATCCCATAAAAAGGTGGATCCCTGGGTGGTGACATATAAATCCCAGGCAGTAAAATATTTTCATAAGCTGATTGTATGTAGCTTCATATCGCTCTTCAGCCAGATAACACTAACAGTGTTATTACCATCTTGATGTTCAAATGAAATATTCTGCAGCAAATGTGAAAGGGGCCAAAATTTTGTTGGGTCTACTCACCGTATGATCTAAAATAGCATGTGCCATTTCATGACACAATATGAAGGCAAGCTGATTGTTATCCGCCACTGCACCCAACATGCCAGTGAACACAAATATCTGACCGTTCTGAAAAATAGGAGGAATAACAACTGACTACTACAAACACATATTCAAACTACAGGCAAATGAAAACAACTTTATCCTGTTAAAGAAAAAATAATAATATTATAGCTTCTAAGTTCCTTAACACCATCATACAATGCCACATTCACAACTTGTGCATATTATGTGTACATTTCTATTAGTTTTAGGTATGAAGGTAAACATGACGGTGGTCGGGGCTGGTTGATGACCAAAGGCAGAAACACTGAAGCTGCTCTGTAAAGTTGCAGTGGCAGGGCTAGTGTGAACCCTGGCTCAGGGTAATGAAGCCGGTGGGGTCATTTACAAATTTACATTTTTAGGCAGAATAAATTGGCACCAATGTGCACTCTCTGAGCGAGCTAAGAATCAGCCTGCATGTGTAGTTAGTGTAATTATACAATCTTACTGGTCCAGGACTTCAGGCCATCAAGGCATTAAGATAGTATCAGGACTTCCATCCAAATGCAGCAGCTGTGTCCTGTGATCTTCCCTGCCAGCTACAAACTTGATCCAAATCTCAAAAATGCTGACATAAAGCAAATACATTATATTTTTATATATTTATTTTAACCATACTCCTAGGCAAAGTAAAAAGTCGGCACCAGAGAGAGGATGTTTAGCCTGAAACATAGGGCCCCATCCAATACCATCCCCCACAGCTTGACATACACCACCCAGGCATGGGAGCTGCCGCTTAGGTCATCCCTCAATGATGATGGAGGCAATTCTCATAGCCTTTATGTGATCTATTTACCGACTATCAAGAGATAAATTCAAGGCCCACACAACAATGTTTGTTACGCTGTTTTCTCTCTCTTTTCGCTGTTCATAAACTGAGGTTTTAGGTTTGATTCTATACAAATGCGTTAAATGTATATAGATTGATATTTATGTATGCAAGCAAAAACCCAGAGCAGCTTTAGATGCAGGAGGTACAAGCCAAGTACAAAATGCGACTAATTACAGTAGTTTTCTGGTATTCATTTCAGTGGGCAGTTTTCTAATCAATATATAACCCAATTTGTGACTACAGTTCATACCTGTCAACCTTCCCATTTTGGCCGGGAAAGTAAAGTTTTTTATGTGGCTTTCCCGGCAAAATCCCAATTTCCCAAAATCCCGGGATTTTGGAATCGGGTGGAGGCGTTACTCTCCCTTCTGAGTTCCCACCCCGCTTGTGCAGATGATGTGCGGGGTGGGACATTACTAGGGAGAGCAATCACCTCTCCCGCCTAAAGGTTGCCATACACGGGTCGATTTCCCACTTGATTCCTGGCCGATCGATCACCGGGCGTGTGCACGCCGATCGATCGACGAGGAATCGACTGCAGCCCACATTGACCGATCAACCACGCCCGATCGACTTGGCCCCCAAATCGGATCGGCCAGAGAACCAACCTGTTGGTGTTTTCTGATCGATTGAGCACACATCAAAGGGCGTTGACATTTGTGAATCGATCGATCGGGAACAGAATCGTCCAGAAATCGGTGGCCTAAGGTGGTAGGCACATACTTGATTGGGCGATCGATCGACGCCTGTGGCTTCAATGGAATCGATTGGATGGGCGATCGCTCACGAGTCGACACATGTATGGCTAGCTTAAGTCAGGCAACTAAATAGGAGGGAGGGGATGTCACTTGTGGTATCTAGAATGCTGAAGATTCTGACTAAAAACCGAAAGTGACCGGATTCTGACTTAAAACCAGCTAAATTGACAGCCATGCTACAGTTTGATGAAGGTATATTTATTTTCTGCCATGAATGTGTCTTTGTGCACAAAGCCAACTCCAAGACAAGTATGATGTGGAGAAACCATATATCCAGTCTCAGTTCTCTTACTTAAAACACAGTAAAAGGCAAAGAGATTACATATCCCAAACTTACATTTCTCCATGAAACTACATCAAACAAGGAGCCCTGAACCCTAACAGATTATAAATGGCAATTTGTTGTATCTCACCGGCAACACAAAAGCGTTAATGATCGGTTTGTCCACCACATGTAGTGTCCACTCAATCTTGGCCACCTCGGGCAGGTTGCTGTTGCAGGCGATAAGATTCTGGACAATCGTCTGAATGTGCTGATAACGCTCGTCCTTCTCGGAAAGCATCTCATCCTTAAACTCTTCAATCATCTGCGAAAAGGTAACACGAGAGAGATAGGTACAATCTGGAAATACACAGCTCAGCATATTCCAGCCTTTAATCTCACTTCTATTTAAAAAATTCATATCTGGTCTCAGTTGGGAGCAGCCAGTGTCGCCGGCGTCCTCTGAGCTGGGTAGACCCTGAAAGGATATATGCCACGCAGCCCCCATCAAAATCAGTTTATCATCGAAAAGAGGAAATTAAAATGGAGGGATTTGATGCATTTGGGAAAATGTGCTGAGGAAGGCAATGGATTTTTTCTTTCCGTACAGACAAGAGAGAATGAAAAGAAATAACAGGTTTTATTGTAGAGCAGAAGAGATAATCAGCAGAGCTTTTCCTTTTCTTCCTTCTTTTTTTTTTTTTTTTTTTTTTAACAGAAACTGAATTAAAAGAAGAACATCATGCACCAACTTGTGAACCATCTATTTACCTTTACTGGAAATTTAATCTAGGAAAGCAGCTTTGCACTAAAAACTGTCAATATGTGCTACTCAACGGTAGAAGAAGCATGTTTAATACATGACAAAGCATGGAAGTATATCTCTACTGTGAAAATTGAAATATGCTCATTGGTCACTTTATTAGGTATTACCTTTATTATCTACCAAGGCCATTTCACCTGCTATACTGAATATGCACATGCATAGGGCCCTGGTCCCTGTCACACATATCCAGCATGCATGATGGCGGGTGGTGTAAGAAGAAGTGGAAGGAGGAGCGGTATGTTCGGACGCAATCTGGCTCTGCGCACCATCCCCAGTCGCTACTTCAACAGCACACCCCCTGGTCACCTGCTCATGACTTCAATAGCCCCCCCCCCCACCCCCATCCCCCCTATTCGGCTGCTTGCTACTTTAAAAGCACACCCCCTCTTTGGTCGGCAGCTTGCGACTTCAATAGCACCCCCCCCCGGGTTAACAGGGACCCTGATCATGAACTTGCATAGGGCCCCTGAAAGGCTAGAAACGGTCCCCCTATATACTTTGTTAAAATAAATTATTCCGAAGGCCTCTGAGAGGATTCAAATTGTGCAACCTGCTGTTGTTAAAAAGGAAAGCAAAAGGCAATGGACTAGTCCCCAGTACTCCCTGTGGTCTCCCTGTAGCTGAACATTCCTTATTCCCAACTTACAATGTTCATTTTGTAATCAGTTAAGCTCATATATATTAGCCAACACTTATGTATAAAAATCACCCTGTAAGTACACATCCTGTATTTATCAAACCACTAGCAAAACCAGTCCCAAAGGTCTAAGTTTTGCGTTTGGTGTAACCAATTAGTAATATTGAAAATCAGTGTCCCTTTCTCCTGAGACAGAGTTCCTATCGGGCTAAATCAACAAAAGATTGGGCTCATTTGGCCAGTCTTCAAGCCGCCTAGGCCCCCATACGACACAGAAGCTCCACACGCGGGATGACAAGTCCAAAGTTCTTTATAAATGTATAAACGACATACAGTAACGCATCAACTACCCTGGGGGGTCTCCTGCTCCCTGATGCGTTTCATCCCAAAAAGGGGGCTTATTCATAGAGATCTCTAGAAATAAGCTTCCTTATTGGGGTAAAACGCATCAGACAGAAGACCCCTAGGGAAGTTGATGTGCGACTGTATACCATTTATACATTAACCAGCTTTTTTTTTATCGATCACTGGGCGTGTACTCGCAAACGTGAAACTCACACCCAGTGCCAAAAATGTAAGTGCATATGTAGTGAAACCACACAAAAATGAATGGGTATCTCGCTTGTCCCGCTCCTAAAGGAGCTTTGGACTCGTTCCCCAAAAAGGGGTGACTAGTAGATCAGATTGCCGAAGCCATCTGACCCTCGGGGTGTCCCATTCCCTAGGTAACCTCAACCGTAGTCAAGTCTCCAGAGTACTAGGGACCATGTGGGCACCCCTCCGAAGAGGGTCCCAAACTTTGAGACACTGCTGGGCCAAAACTCTGCCCACCACTTTCCGGGGTTTAAGCCCCGAAAGCCCAAATGGGGGAGAAGGGATGGGGGGGGGGGACAAACTACATAAAAAATAAATAAATAAGTGCCCTGTGCCGAAACATGGGGCAGGCCTGGCGGCCGGCTATAATAATTCCTCAGGTCTTGCTATAAGAGATGTGCTACAGTGGGCAGTGTCAGATGTGCCATGAAAGGTGGTCCCCCACCAGTGAAATGTAAGGCACTCCTGGATCTTAACCAGAGACACTGTCCACCGAGGGCCCATCATCGACCCCCTGACCATAAGCAGCAGAGTAATAACCCCCATCCTCAAACCGGCTGACAGTTGACAGATCCTCCTCCATATCATGTAGTTTGTGGGGTCAGCAAACTTACCGAGCTACACTTGGGGCAAACTCTCAGTAGGTTAACAGAAAACTTTGGACTTTTCATCCCATGTACTTCTGTATCATATGGGGGATTAAATACATTTTCACCCTATTGCCTACTTTATATAAACGGAATTGGTTTGCTTTCTAATGCACTTAAAAGTTTTATAGCATTTGTTCTATTACATCTAATAGAATTTTCTTATAATATTTATACTTCATCTTTGTGGAGGGTGGTCTGGTCTCTGGGAACAGCTTACTGCTTTTTACAACCAGCCTGCGATCAGGGGTTGTTCAAACAAAAATGTGTGCTGGAGATTAAAGTAATGATCCCCCTAGGGCAGACAGTGCAGTCATCCATTCTGTTTCTGAAACTCAGAATATGAACCGGAGCAGTGGAAGCTTCATACTGCGTCGCACTTAAGCAAAGTAGACTATTGCACTGTTGTAATGAAAAAAGCCTTTTGCACACTGACAGGTATGAAACAAACCTGCAATGTTATTTGTACACTGTCCGCAAATGAGGTTTCCATTTGTCTTCCGCCTGATGGGCTTTGAGTGGCCCCCTCTGGTGACTGGTGAAAGGCACAGTGGGTACCTGCGCTTCCAAATACAAGCTGCCACAAAAGAAGATTGCTCCATCCAGGCGACTGCAGTCAGAGGAATGAAACCGCACAAGACGAAGGCAATAAAAGCAGAACTCGCAGGGATGGTAATATTGAAATCATGGAGGCACTCCGGTCGGAATTAGTTCTTTAAAAAGTAAAGTAAAAAAAAATGAGGGCGGGGGAGTGGAGGACCGATATATCTTCAGGCCGCTTAAACTGTCAGTTCACTCATCAGTTACCCCAGTCGACACCAACAACCAATGCTGAAAAGCTTTAGGGCACTTTCACACTGGCCACGCTGTGTTACCGTTACCGCAATACAGTGTGCTAGCGTTACCACATGAATACTTTTAAATAGAAAAATTTTATGAATCAAATAGGGCAGAACTGGAAATAAGTGACCAAAATGTAGTATAGGGTTGATTGCCACTTTGCCACTGTCCCCATATCATAATTACATCAAGGGAAGGATTCACCCCTAAAGGTTAGAATGCCATAGGGGGCTAACCTCGGGGGGATCTTGCGTGGCCACTTGAGGAAGAAAAAAAATAAAACAGCAACATGTAAAACAGGGCAATCCACACTGGATAAGCCATAAACAATCCAGATCACATTACACATCAATAAAATAATTATACACAGGGATGCACATAAGTGGGACTCTGATACTCAAAAGGGGCCAAAAACTAGCTATGCGTACCTGCATTATTGTTACATAGCTCAGATGCGTACTAACAACTTGGGGCACTCCGTGTCTGGGCGGCCGCAGCTAAATGTTAAATGTATACAATTTATGTCACATGAATAACTGCAGGGAAATAAATAATTTTATTATTGAACAAAAAAAAGTGGGGAGAAAAGGACAAAAAAAAAGGTTAGAAAACAAAAAACTCATTTATATCAAAGCTGAATATTTTGGAAGTAGTTTTTAGTTTGTTTGTAGCTTAGCTATTTTAGGAGCACGATTGTATGATGGGGGGCTGCGACATCGCACCTTACTTCGCCGCCGACACGGAGGGACAAGGGGCTGAACCCAAGGAGGAGGATGCGCGAAGCACTCAGAGGAACAAACCTCATACACATCTTCTAAAGCATCTCTGGTGAGATAAAAAGATGGTGAGATAGGAGCTCCGCGCACTACCTGGGGGAAAAAATATAAACCTGACTTCCCGGGAATAAATCCCTGGGCATAAAGAAAAAAGCTTCACCGAGAACTATCCTATCTACTTGTTCTCTCACAGTGCCGAAACTCATCCTCCATTCTATTAGAGAAACTAAGGAACACATCATAGAGATAAGGGACGGAACGAGGAAAATCCTATACAAAACAAATAATACATAAAACCCCCACTTGGAATAAAGGGAAAAAGTCGATGGCGAAAAGGGAGGGGACACCCTAATTATTCGTCACCTAAATATGGAAAACGAATATATTAAGAGGAAATGCAATAGGGATAAATCCAACGGGAAGGGGGGGAAGAGGGTCAATCACAAAGAACAAGGGAAGGGAAGA
>CM070038.1:28453633-28482410 GCA_036250615.1 Ptychadena robeensis | reverse complement strand
CAATCAGACTAGAGACAACTGTCTAAGGGAGGGAATGGATTGCCAATAGTTTTGGACTGAACTGTAAACATTTGGAAAACCACTGTCATTCAGCCTGAGGCGACAAATACTAGATTGTTGAGCTTCAACTTTACACATGACTATGGGGATTCCAGGGAATCCAAATCCATGTTTTGAGTGCCCCCTTCGCCCCTCCTCTTCCTGGAGCCTTCCACTGCCCTATCTTCAGCAGAGATCATAACACTAAGCTTGGCACACACGGGTAGATCTGTAACAAGATTTGATACAATCAATTAACTTGCGCTCTGCACACGGTGATTGATTGTACTCTAATCTGTTTTACAAAACCTAACGTGTTGTGCCTTCCTCGTGCGGGATCCAATCAGAGCCGGCTCGGAGAACTTGATTGACGGGGTTCCACTGTTGAAAAACCCGTTCACTCTCCAATACTTTGCATGAGGACACTTTCCATGGAAATATTAAACAGCTGCGCTTCTTGCTTCCTCCACAGCTGTCGGCTGTCCAGTGTGAAGGGGACCGGATCAGCACTCCTCACTTGGAAGCTGTGTGAGACAGGCTGCTTCTCCCCCAGCTTGTGGCTGTGTAATCACACATTCTGCAAGCTGGGAATGGGGTCCCCATTGATCCATGAATCGATGTGGCCCATGTGGTTCACATTGAGTTCTGTTCAATTGATCCCCGATCCCGCGTGGTTACCTAGCTTAATGAAAAGCAGCAGCATCTCTTCTTCTTCTGCCCTAACTCTCCCCTTTCTTCTGCTTTAATTGGCCATTAAGCGTTGGTTCCGGCCAGTAGTTTCTGTGGTTAGTGTATGTCGCCTGCCTTTTCCTTCAATGGATGGATACAATAGCTTTAGCATATTACATACAGAGGAGTCCGAGGAGTCGGAGAATCTGAAACTGAGGAGTCGGAGTCCGGGGAATTTATCGCCGACTCCACAGCCCTGGTTGTAACAAGTGGTTATTTGAGTTACTGTTGCCTTTCTATCAGCTCGAACCATCTGGCCATTCTCGCTTGCTACTCACCGCGGTCCGGACAGGAGAGGGCCAAGGTCCGGATGCGGACCGCGGTCCGCCATTTAGTGACCCCTGGTCTATGTGCTCCATCGGGATCCCCGCCAAGCAATACACTTAGTGGAGGGGGTCCTGACGGATGTGGAAACATAGCCTAAATCCACTTTAAGAAATACACCCTATCCCTGCTGGAACATCGATATGTTTTATTTAGATTTCTACCTGTGTGCAGTAGAAAATTGTGATAATATATATGGTGGCAATGTATATAGGTTTTTAGTATTGTAAGCCATTTTGTTTACCATGTGTCTAATATATCTTTGCTTTTCTGCTTCTTCCAGCCGTGGACCCTGGACAGCTCTATCAGTGATGAAAACCGAGCTGCTATTGAGAAAATGCTGCTTGAAGAAGAGTATCCTTAAGCATTTAAAAATGATTTTTTTCCATAGAAAAGTGATTTTATATATATATTATACAATATAAAATAATAATCTGTGTATTTATTGGGTTAAGCTAGCCACACATGGTACAATTTTAGCGTTCAATCGACGATTTTCGATGAAAAAAAAGATTGATTGAACGTTAATCGATGTACTGCCCACATAGTACAATTGACGTTCATTGTACGATTTTAGTACAATCGTCGATTGAAAAGTGATCGGACAAGTTGGAAAATTTTTGTTGATTGATCAATGATTGAACTACATTTCTGAAAGTGTTTTGTTTGTTTCGATTCAATCATCTCGATGTGCGCTATTAACATATGACTACTTCCTGAGAAAAAAAAAAGTTCCTGTTAATCCAATCGACGATTTTAGATTACTTCGATTTAATTTCAGTTGAAATTGTTCAATTATCGTGCTCCCCATGTGGAGAACTTCGATTAAATGACAATCGATGTTCGATTTTTTAAATCTAAGTACAAAATCGGATCGAACCTCGATTGAATGATAAATTGTACCATGTGTGGCTAGCTTAAGGGTAGGTTCACAGAGTCAGTTGGGAGCTACCTGTTAACAGGTCCCAGCTAATCATTAACCACAACCCCAGGGAGTCTAACATTTAGCGTGTCAACCATTATTTCCTATATAAATTGGGATTGGGAGGTGAATGATGTATGCCTGACCACTACCTGCACTCATTTGAGTAGTGCAGTGTATTTGTTCATCTGAAGCATGTAAGAGCAAATTTATTCTTTTCATAACAACTAACTATTGATAACTCGTTCCAAAGTGTTGAATTAGATGCTAACACATGTAGCTGGTTGTAGTTTGTACATAGCTATGGCTATAAGATTTTGCTGACAATGTCTAGGTTCTATTAATCTCCCTGGTGTTACTCCCAAAGCCAGAGCAGGCACAGTTTGATCTTCAAACTTCACCCGTGCTTGGATCGAGCATTTTCGAGGGGTTCTCCGTGAACCTGCAGCATTTCTGTATGGCTGCAGGCTTGCTGAGTTCTTCCAACTCCTCTTCGGTGATGTCGAAGGGGGCGGGTGAGAGCGGCGCCATAGACCTCCATGTTAATCGAGGGGGCGGGGTTTTCCCTGCACACATCGCCGGCGTCTAATTGACACTGTAGACAGCCAAGGGGAGGGCGAGGAATCACGGTGGAGTAAAGTGTACTCTGCTGCAATTGCCCGGACATCGGCTTTTCATGCCATAGAAGATGGTGTGAAAAGCACTTAACGCCCAGGAGGTTAAAAGCCTAATTTCAGCCTAAAGTTTTTTTGCATTGCTTTGCTTTTTTTTTTGTTTTTTTTGAAAGAGATGACTCTTCATGTCCCTGTCGTATCCGTACATAAAATGGGAGTTACATTGTCACCTGAACAGGAAGGCACAGACCAAAATATAAACATTGTTTAAAGAAGGAATAAGAACATTTGTTTCCTTAGCTGCTCTACAGATATTATTTATCTAGCAAAACACTTCCAGGAAAACTGTGGTCTGACTCAAACAATGCAGAAAAGACCATCAAGAGGTCAGTGTCCCTTCAGTTACGCTGCGGAAGTCATTGTACATGATTGGAGAAGAGTAGCTGTATTGTGGAAGTTAACGTTTATTATTCATTTACGTAGTAATAGTAGTAATCTTGTGTAATCTTCGTAATCTTGTGGGAAAGATGTGTGACAACATTCAGGAGTCACATTATTGCACAGTATCTGTATCATTTAAAAATTTATTGGAATAATAATACAGTTGCAAGAAAAAGTATGTAAATCCTTTGGGATTATGTGGTGTATACATTATATGTTTTTATTGACCATACCATGTAAACATTCACAGTGCAGGGTGGAAAAAATATGTGATCCCCTAGTCTAATGACTTCTTATTGAAGCCAGGAGTGAGCCAACCTCAAGTCCAATCAGGGTGATCTTGGATGTGTTGCTGAAAGCTGTCCTGCCCTTTAACAACACACACACCAGATTTGGGTTTACTGGTTTCAAGAAGCGCTGTCTGCTGTGAACCACGCCTCACAGAAAAGAGCTCTCCGAGACCTACGATCAAGAATTGTTGACTTGCATGAAGCTGGAAAGGGTTACAAAGTATGTCCAAAAGCCTTGATGTTCTTGTGTCCATGGTAAGACAGACTGTCTACAAATAGAGAAAGTTAGCACTGTTGCTGCACTCCCTAGGAGTGGTCGTCTGTAAAGATGACTATAAGAGCACAGCGCAGAATGCTTAATGTGGTAAAGAGGAATCCTAGAGTGCTACAATTTTTCTTGACACATCTACAATAAGGAAAACATTAAACAAGAATGAAGTACATGGAAGGAACCATGGAGGAAGCCATTGCTGTTCAAAATTGCAGCACGTTTGAAGTTTGCAAAATAGAACCTGGATGTTCCACAGCAATACTGGCAAAATATTCTAGCTGTTTTGCTACCTCAGGGCCTGGACAGATTGTTGTCATTGATAGAAAAAATTAATTCCAGAGTTTTTCAAGACATTTTGCAGGAAAATGTAAGACCATCAGTCTGCCAACTGAAGCTCCGCAGAGGATGGGTGATGCAACAGGACAATGACCCAAAGCATCCAAGTCATTCAACAAAAGAATGGCTTTAACAGAACAAAATATGCCTTCTGGAGTGGCCCAGTCAGAGAGTCCTGACCTCGACTTGATTGAAATCCTGTGGCAAGAGAGATTCACACCAGACATCCCAAGAATATTGCTATACTGAAACCGTTATGTGAAGAGGAGTGGTCCAAAAATACTCCAGATCGTTGTGCAGATCTGATCTGCAACTACAGGAAACATTTGGTTGAGGTTATTGCTGCCAAAGGAGGGTCAACCAGTTATTATGTCCAAAGGTTCACATACTTTTTCCACCCTGCACTGTGAATGTTTACATGTTATGTTCAATAAAAACATGAAAACATATTTAAAGCAGACTGTGTTTTTGTATTGGTGGGAATTAGATTAGAGCACATTTTCTGACAAAGTATGCAAAACTCCATGTAATCCCAAAGGGTTCACATACTTTTACCTGCAACTCTATATGCCCAATTTATATAACATAATGCATAGTGGGATTATTGTTATGATCAATCATTCTGATAATTTGATTATGTATGTTGGCATGTGCTGTATATTATAACATTGGTTTCTGTATTTCAGGAGCCCGCAGAAGAAAACTAATCGAGTTCCGTGAGTATTTGATCTCTGAGCGATGCGCTTTGTTTGTTCAGGGTAATGTAGCTGTTCTTGAATAGATGATATCACTGTAAGCTTGGACTAGGGAGGAAAGGACAGATGCACAGATAGACTATTATGCCTTAGGCCAGTGGTTCCCAAACTGGGGGGTGGGAAGGTATTCCAGGGGGGTACAGGCCCTCATTCTTAACCTGTGTTTGAATGGGGAGGGGGGGGCTCAATAATGTCCCTGAATAGAAAAGGGGGGCCCTGCAAGAAAAATTTGGGAACCACTGCCTTAGGCAAACTGAATAATATGTATTTGTGGAGGGCAGTTGCTCTCTATGCGAAGTCTGCTTAATTAGTAAGGACCCTTTGCCCATCCTAAAACCGGGTAATGCACAGGATGACTTTAGCATTGTTTGGACAGTTTTCTAGGAAATATTGAGTACCCCAAATCTTGCCTGATGCTGCTACTCATTGCATTAGTATCTTTTTATGAGATTTGGGTTACTCTGCTTTCTCACTCTGCAAAGAAAAAGCAGGGTTAAGTAGATGTTGGGTTTATTGTACAGTTGTGCAAGTAGAGGTGAAAAAGTTAAGATAAGAAGCAGAAGGGGGTTACATCTGGGGAACATTCCGCTTGTATAATCTAGGGAGGGTTTCCAGGGCAGTAGAGAGTAAGTAAACAACATTGCACATCAACTACATGAAAAAATATGTAATAACGGTTTTGGCCATAACATGGAAAGAGCAAAATCTTGACTATGGGCTTGTCTCCCCTCTTCTAAAAAGCAACACAGGGATTTTGGGGAAGTGACACCCGTCATATCTCTTGACCCCTCACTTCAAGTTTATGTCAATGCAACGCCTCTCATCTATATAAACGTAATGGAGACTTTACATATGACACATTTGACAGTCAATGGAAGCATCAAACTGACGTATAGCTAGGTATACGTCAGCCTAAATATTTAAAGGGGCAGTTTAAAGGACCCTTTATCGGCCATGCTGTTAAATTAAACGGTGATAAGGGCTTGTTTCCACTGGTGCGGTTTGCTGCGGTTGTATCCACGCGGTTACAGCCGCTCCCGCCCGCACCCCAAGCCTTTTGTCATGTGGACGTCCGTGCGTTCGGATGCAGACTCTGGGCAGCCCCCATGCTAAGGGATGTGGTCGATTGCGGTTTCCGCACGAAAGCGCTGCAGGTAGCGTTCACAACCGCACCCTAAACCGCATTCGAACGCGCACAAACCCACCAGTGGAAACTATATTGATGTTTCCAATGGATGCGGTTGCGGGCGCGCGGTTGCAAACGCGCAAAAACGCACCAGTGGAAACAAGCCCTAAGGCTTACTATGGTGCCCACTTTCCTCACTGAAATGATTTTGTCCAGAGGACTACTATTTTCTGGTCATTTGACTAGTTTTTATTTTTTTTTAATTGATGTAGTTGTAAAGTTGGCCGGTTATGTGAGGAGTGGAGTTTGTGTCTAAAGCTAACCATACAACTTTAGATCTCTCTGTCAGATATCTTTTAGATCTACCAACAACTATGTAGTGCCGAGTCCTCTGCGATTGAACACAGGTAGACTTGATTGTTTAGAAATTCCCTCGTATTACATGGTTTTGGTAAAACAAAAGGAGATCTAAAGGAAATCTGACAGAGAAATCTAAAGGGGGACCCTAAGAAATACCCTGCAAATAACAAGTGGAACATTAAAATTTTTATAAATTTGCAACAGACTAGCAATGCCTGAAATCTGCTATGGGTTTCTCTACTTTGCTGTCATCATAAATATCCTTGTTATGCTATTTTGTCCAGGATTCGATCTCCATCTAAGCCCAGTAGCGGAGTGAAGTGGACAGTGGAAGAGAAAGACCTGTTTGAGCAGGGGTTGGTAAGAAGAAATTATTTCTTTCACAATGGTTGATTGTTTGTTTTTTTATTATTAAATTTTGTCTTTATTGCTGAAGTAAAGTAAATGTGAGAATCTTTGCGGTCACTTGAAGTGTTTAACTTCTGGATATGATGCATGTACCACTATGCTTGGTAGGGCAGTGTTAAGCAGGGAACATGCAGCTCAATATTGGTGCCATCTAAGGTTCCCCGCAGCAGCGTGATGACGTCATTACGCTGCTCCCCGATGTCGGAGGAGCTGGAGACACAGCACTGCTGTGTCCCCAGCTCAGCCGATGCTTTGCATGGAGACCCTGCTGTCTCCATGCAAAGCAATGCTATTGACCGTGGTTTACTGTGTTTGAAGCGGCCAACGATATGGCCCATATCTTCATGTGTGTTCCCTGCTATACTGACACCCTAGACATGTGGCCACATTCTAATTGCTGCAAAGCCAATCTAAACACTAATCAACAATATTACCTTGATCAACCTTGCTGGTTTGTATCATGAAGCAGTAGAATTGGTTCAGACTGGGTCCAGCAGAGCTATCCTCTCATAACTGACAAATACATGTGGGACCCAGGTAAACCCTGGGTCCCACATGTATTTGTCAGTTGGTGGGGTACACATGTTGGGGGTCATGGATATCCAGTCATTCTGTGTGTACTTTCTGTGCTTGGACAGTTAGTTTGGTTGTAAAAAAATTTTTTTTTACTCATACCTTTTTCCCCCTTTTTTCAGGCTAAATTTGGCAGAAGATGGACTAACATTGCCAGGCTAGTAGGCAGCCGAACTGTGTTACAAGTTAAAAGCTACGCCAGGCAGTATTTTAAAAATAAGGTAATGACAATGGTGCACATGGGGTTTACTAGAGAAGCGTTCGAGCATCCATTTCTGCTGTTAAAATCTAGGTGCATCAAAAGCAGTTTTGCTTTCAGGAGATCAAAAAAAAATTATCATTTAAAGTAAAGCTGCTGTCAAGCTATAACATTTTATATTTTTATAAACAAGCAGTAAATGAACTTCAAAACAAAACCTTGTAGTTGCAGTCACTCTCATTAAAGACTCATTTTAAACAAAAAATGAAAAAAACACACATACATTAAACAGACACATTACTTGCTAAACAAAAAAATAAAAACATACTTACCTTCCTCACCTTTTCATTCTTGGTGGCAGCAATCTTAACTAGTGGAATGCTGAAGCCACTTCCTGATCTCGGTGCTGAGCTGCAGAGATTACAAGTGTACATCCATGCAGCTGCTGGGTGATAAGAGGATAGGAGCATCTCTCTCCACTCATCACCCATCACAGTCTCAAAGATCCCACAAGACTAGGCAGGCGCGATTTCAGTCACAGGGGGACAGGGTACCTGGGACAGAAATCACAAATACTCTTGCGGCTCTGTTATATATCGCCAAGGTGAAGCGTCAGACAGTGGGAGAGGAGGTCTGTAAAAAAAAAAAAAAAAAAAAAAAAAAAACACCACTGCTGCTGTAAGAACAAAAGTTTATTTTTTTTTCCCTTTGCGGATCACTGCAGTATCAGTATACTGCTGAGTGACCTTTGAGGTGGTAGATCCACTTTAAGTAAAATGAGGCGAAGTAGCACTCTTTTGATGCTTGCCCTTGTTTTGTTCTTTCCTGCACGTCTATTAAACTCTTCCGAAGTACACAGTATATCGAGGTATGGGGAAGCATGTGACATTCTCCCCTTGTCTTAGGATGCTATCCTTGATTGGCTGGTTGTCCAGAACCACACACTGTCAACCAAGGAGGACATTACCCGTGTAAGCTTTAACACAGAATTTACTGTAATTAGACTCTACTCCTGCGAGCATGGCAGATACCGTGTTTCCCTAAAAAATAACAGTGTATTGAAATTTTTGCTCCCACAGATGCCTTACGTCTTATTTTCGGGGCATGTCTTATTTTACATGAAGAAGAATACATCACTAGGGTGTCAGGGTGGGGGATCAATTAAAATAACACTGGGGATCAGAGGGGGGAATCAAAATGGCACAGGAGACTCAGAGGGGGGGGGGGGGGGGGGGGGGGGGGGTTACCATTTTAGTAACCCCTTCTGATTCTCCTGTGTCATTATGATTGCCCCCTCTGATCCCCCCTGTCCAGAGTTACAGTACCGTATCTTCGGGGGTGTCTTATTTTTAGGGGGATGCCTTATTTATGGAGAATCAGGATACCAGGGGCATCATAAGGCATCAATCAAGGAAAAATACACATGCCTCATATATATTTAGACATTGTTTGTTTAGCGTATGTTTAAATACAATGCTTTATTTTATCAGTGTTCTATCATTTTGTAAAAGAATCTGCTTTGCAGAAACCATCATGAAATATATGTTTTATTTCTACAGTGCAAGTTAGAGACTGTAGAGAATAATGGCAAAATGGCAACCACAGACATTCCTGTTTTCCATGCTGAGAACTGTGAGAAGGAAGCTGAACTATCTGCATTCCGAGGTCGAGCAGACCCCAACCTCAATGCAGTAAAGATCGAGACCTTATCAGATGATGAAGAGGTTGACATAACAGATGAGGTAGATGAAACATTTGTCAAGAGCGAAGACATTCCTGACATGTCGATAAATCCAGCAGATAACATCTGCCAGGTGAAGGAAGAGGCCATTCATTCCACTACGGAACAAAGTCACCTCACTCCAGAACGACTTCCCACATATAATACAGAGACAGAGCCACTTTGTCAAGAAGACCCAGGTGACGGGGATGCTTTGTATTTCTTCTCGTGTGCTCCACACAGTGACACATCGATGTCCACAGAAGATGAAGGAGTTATTCCGCACTGTACATCTCCGGACACACAGGATAAAGATGTTGACACACTGATGGGTCAGTCATCTCCGCCCTATGAGCATGAAGACACTCAAGATGGCACAGAAGACCTAAAACCGCCTGACCAGGAAGTAGTACTAAGGCCGGACTTCATCCAGGAGGAAGAAAAACAAGCCATCCCAGAATTCTTTGAAGGACGTCCAGCAAAAACTCCAGAACGCTATCTCAGGATACGCAATTACATCTTGGATCGATGGTACAGTCTACATTTAAAATACATTTTTAAGAAAGATCGACCTATCCAAAGCTAATATTATTGGTAGAGATAATCCCCCCCCCCCCCCCCCCCCCCCCCCCCCCCCACACACACACACACACACAACCCTTACCCTGTGGTTCCCAGTTTCCAGTAGATGTAGAAAATGCCATTCCATCTAAAAGGAACTTCCCATCAGAACATGTTATGTCTGTCACTCCCATAATAGAGTACTTCTATGCCTTGGGTTCTTAGAATTATAAATGCAATGATCCAAATAAAAAATGGTAACCAAGGCTGGTAACACAGTATTTCCCAGCTAAGCATAAAATTAGGTTCAAAGTCAAGTTATGATTTTTTTACTTTATTTATGCAAAAACTACATCAGCTAGAGCAACACTTTTTGCTTTACAATGTTTCCACAGCCCTGCCCTACTGCTACAGCAATTTTGGTGATATCATGTTCCGGGGCTTTGCAATTAACACACTAAACAGCTTAATGAACATCTCAAAACAAAAGTACATTTGCTGTCAGTTTCTGTGTCTTAGCTGCTGCATCCACAGCCACTAGAAGTATCCAGAAGCAATTGTAGTGAAATTGTGCTTTTGCTGGAGACAGGTACTCATAAACCTCCTGAGCGTTACACCCAAAGCCAGTACCATGCCGGTATAAGGCACAATCGCCGGCTCTCCGTGAGCCTGCAGCGTTTCTGCTTCGCTGCAGGCTCACAGAGTTAATTTGGCTCTGAGTCTTTGGCGTCATCGGTGATGCTGAAGGGGGCGGGGTCATTGACACCGGAGGACTGTAGAGAGTCGCAGAGAGAGTGGAAAATCGCATGATTGCCCGTGCAGGCCTAAACGCCGGGAAGGTTTCCTCTAATCTGACAACACATGTCATTTTCTTATGTAGGAAGAATTGTAAGCCAAATTACCTGAACAAAACCTCTGTCCGCCCGGGACTAAAGAACTGTGGTGATGTGAACTGCATTGGGCGGATCCATATGTTCCTAGAATTAATTGGCGCTATCAACTTTGGCTGTGGTAAGGATCTGTTTTTTTTTGGGGGGGGGGGGGTTCTTGCTTTTTGCTGTCCAACGCTTACTTTATATTCTGTAATTTTTAGAGCAAGCAGTTTACAATCGACCCCGACCTGTGGATAAAACCAAGACAAAACTTGCAAAAGATGCATTGGAAGCATACGAGCTCGCCCACCGTCTGCAGACTATGGTAAGGGAGCAAAGGACTTCCTGAAGTCTTTAACGTTACTATCTACAATTCTTGCATTCCCAAAAGAATATGCTGCATTTTGCTACAAAAATTTGGGGTTTAAGCCAGCCATAGATTTCTCGATCCGTGGCCAGCTTGTAGCAGACTCCTTACAACGTGGTGACGTCACCATGCTGCGAGGAGTCGGCTACAGAATTGACGGGAATCCTATGTGTTCCACTAACACATGGGATTCCTGTCAGATTGTAGCCAATTAACTTGAGGGGTGGGGGGGGAGGGGGACTCCCCCTCCACATAAACTGCCTACAACAGGTTCAACCACCTGTGTGAAATGGCCCTCAATCAATCTTTCAGCTGATAAGTGGCCTGTACATGTTAACGTACACTATATATTGCATTGCAGAAATATAATTCCACCAGTACTGGTATGATGCGCTACTGTGTCTTGTGTTCTCTTACACAATTTATTTATTTACTTGTTTTTCGCCTTTTTGTTCTCAAGGATTTAACTTGTCCGTTTACTGTTTCTGCTTAAAGCGGACCTACCACATTGTAGGTCACTTTGCACTATCAGCATCAGGCTGCCAAAAGATAGGGCAATCACTGTCCAAAAAGAAAAAAAAATAAATCTTACAGCAGGAAAGACCGTTTTTCCGAGGTAGCACAACCCATGCTGTGACGTTGAGCCGCGGCGCTGAGGTCCCTTGTTAGAGCTGACAGCTAAGGCTGCCGGGAATCAGCTCTGAGTGGGGTCCCAGAATGCATCGCTCTGCCTCTGTGACGTCACTATCAGCGTGCATTCCTGTGTCTGTGTACTCTTCCCCCCCCTCCCCTTCTCTGTCTCGGAGGTCCTATGTGAGGTGATTGGGGGGAAGTGTAGAGGAGACATGTGGGACTGGCAGCAGCAGGAGTATAGATATTTTATATTACAACCAGTAACCCAAGTCTGTCTCATCCTCCATATACCAGATCTGCATGAATGAGAACCTCCCAGACATGGAAGGGTCATCTGTGAGGTTGATTGTGGGGGAAGTGTAGAGGAGGAGACATTGCTGGGACTGGCAGCATAGGAGGTAATAAGATATTTTATAACCAGTACCAAATCCATGTCACCCCCCTCCATGCACCCCCAATCACTGCACATAACCCTTCACCACCCACTGCAGTCTCAATCTCTCTGTTCCTACAGTGTTCCTCCTGTCTCCTATGCAAACGCAGCACATAGCTCTGGAAGGACAGAAACTGTCCTCCCATACCAAACCCTTGGGATTGGTAAATATGTCTGCAGGGGAGGGGCACCTTAGTAATGTCCACAGAATGGGCGGAAGGCGAGATTCAGGCGCCAGTATTATGAT
The DNA here is from genome assembly GCA_036250615.1 of Ptychadena robeensis. Lineage (NCBI taxonomy): Eukaryota > Metazoa > Chordata > Amphibia > Anura > Ptychadenidae > Ptychadena > Ptychadena robeensis. The sequence continues at coordinate 28,470,190 of CM070038.1, read as the reverse complement.
GGTGCCTTAGTTAGGAAAGCGGAGTGAGAGATTGTAAGTACCTATTTTTTCTCTGTGTAGCAGTTCTCACAGATGTATATGGACAGGTGTTGTAATATGTCCGTGTAATGTATGGGGGGAGTTTTTTTGGTTTACTCCACTTAACTTTACTAAAGTCTGGATTGCATACCATGTAACTGTAGCTGTAAAGGTAGGCATACACGGCGCGATTCCCACCCGATTTTCAGACCAATCGACGCAAGCGTATACGCTCACAACAGTGGTGCGCTTGACCACAAAATCGGGTGTGTTTCCAACTGTCAAATCCACCAGGCATTCCCGCATATCGCATCACACGGGGATCCAACAGTTAAATCAGTAAAATTCCTGGCTGATCCCTTACTTTGGCAATGTCGGCACACAAAGGAACTGCTGATCCTTTGAGTGACCAGCGCAGTGTGATGATGTCATCGCATGTCTATGCTACCTTAATTTTACAAAAGTAGAGATGCTCCGATCAGCATTTTGGTTGGCCGATCACCGATACACGATCACCAAGATTATTGATTGCCGACTGCCGATCACAAAATGACAGGGGATGCACGTATATATGGGGCGAAGAGTGCACTGTATATATGGGGCGCAGAGGTGCATGTAGTATCTGGGGGGGGGGATGTGGGAGGCAGAGGTACACTGTATAACAATGTATATACACTTAGAAAGTACAGCAAACTGGAAACGATGATGACGTGTATGCCTAGCTTTAGAAAGAGAGATGAAGGATCAGCCCCGCCCCCTCTGTGAATGGTCAGCACGCCTGACAATCACGCGCGTCGTGCGCGCTCTAGGCTATTGGCTATGAAGCGTCTCCATCACCACCTGGCAGCGAGGCCGGCGCTGCAGCCCCACCCCCCCACACAACCCCCATTAGGATGAGGAACGGTCCTCTCATACAAGACTCGCGCCACAGCACTCAGGCTATCACACACCCGCGCCAGCCGCTTCGACAGACTACGCCAAAGCCCGACTTCACGAATCCCCGCCATAATGACTGACACACATTGTACATGTCACACACCATACTCCTTCCTTCAGTCAACACAATGACATGTCACACACATACATCTTCATTCAGTCACACAAATGGACGCACACACCATAACCTTCATTCAGTCACACACAATTACATGTCAAACACACCATACTCCTTCATTCAGGCACACACAATGTACAGTTACACACCCATACTCTCATTCAGTCACAACCAATGTACTGTCACAACACACATTACAGTTCAGCCTAACCTATAACTCTATCCGTGCTTTGCTGCCCTCCTCCCCTCCCCCGCACCGGTACCTCAGTTCTCCTTCAAAGCAAGATGGATCGGGCCCGAGGTTATCACTCTCTTCCTGTCATGATGCCGTGTAAAGTGAGGGTCATTGGGAATGTAGTATTCCCCCCCCCCGTGACGTCTGGAGTGTGACTTCCGGGTTCTGGAGGTCGTCCTGTCCACGGGGGATGGCGGGTGATGAGGGGAGGCAGCTCGTGCTGTGAGGTCAGACTACAATCACCCATTGCGGCGGCGCCATGTTTCCACGCGATTCCAAGCTGGAAAGCTGGCGCCGTGTTCCCTCCCCTCCATGCGTTCATTGGCGCAGCCGCTCGGTAGCATCACAGCTGATTGGCTGGCTACGGGTGCCAGTGGAGGAGCAGGCTTCCATGCAGCTCAGCATCAGGCCACGCCCCCCGTGATCGGCTTTTTTTGCGCCGATCGCCGATAATGCTTTTTAAGCCAATATCGGCCGATCATGATCGGCGGCCGATCAATCGGAGCATCACTAATCAAAAGGTGGGTGTATGTCATGTCCTTCTGTTAGCATTTAATATTACCTACTAATGCCAGTTCACACACTACTTCCTGAAGATAAGTTAAATTAAGCCAGTACAATAAAAACTTCAGGTGTTGGTTAAATAACTGTTATGTTTCTCATTGCAGCGTACCAGACGGAGGCGTGTCAGAGACCCATGGGGAAACTGGTGTGATGCCAAAGACCTCGAGGGACAGACGTTTGAGGTTAGACAGTAAATATTTATTTATATTCTGTTGCAGTATCTGCAATGAACAATAATAATTATTATTTACAATATGTTTAGTAGATTGTAACGTCTTTAATACTGACTTTATCAAACCTCTTAATGTCTGGGAGAACAGAGATGTGCTTTTTTGTATTATGTTATGTTTGTATTATTATTACATAAGTGCGTATTTCCTGAGGGTTAACAGATACTGGTTTTGTTGTTTGTCAGCATCTTTCAGCGGAAGAGCTAGCTCAAAGACGGGAGAGGATGAAGACTATGAAATGTTCCAAAGGATCAAGACCTTCTAAGAGGTATGGACATTGGGCTATATCCTATCTATGAAAATACTTCCTTGTCATCTTGCTGAATTTCTCCGCTTAGTCTGACAATTGTCATCCCTACAATTTGTAGGTATCTTCAGGCGAATCAAGTAATGTTCTAGGTCAGGAGTGGGCAAACTTTTTGACTTGTGTGCCACAATGGGATTTGACAGAGGGACCGGGCAAAGAAACATTCCCAAGTCCTCCCAGTCTGGATGGGAAACTAAAACAGTTGACATTGGTACATTGAACTTTCCATACCACTTTAAAAAAAAATATATAAAAAATTATTAAATGTATAAAAATAAAAAGAGGCTTTAGACTGTAAACCTAAATATTCTATTACATACATGAACAAATTACGGCCACTAGAAGGAGACCATAACAATCATCCTCTAGGCAATATCCCCACTTGTTGCTGGGAACAAGCAGAGGGGAGCCAAAGCATCTTGACACAAAAGTGACATAGGGCTGGATTATACGACTAAACGGGACCTATATGGCCCCCGGGCCATAGTTTGCCTATGTTTGTTCTAAGTCCTCTTCCTGTCCAGCGATGGACAGAACTTACTGGTACAAATCATGGTGTTTATTTAGGAATATATGTCCATGCAGGTCTTCATAGTGAAGTATCCGGGTTGAGGACTTGATTTCATAGGATGTCTTTGGTCTTTAGGTTTAAATGATGCTGAGTGTTGTTAATTGGTAAAAGTGGTAAAAAGTAAAGTGAAAGCGCCACAGAGAATCTAAGTTTTGCAGCTAAAGCTGCTTATTTGTGAGAGAAAAGTATAACTTTAGCTTTTTGTGTTCAGTAGATACTGAAATAGATCATGCATATGCACTTTTTAAAAAACATTCAAACTGAGTCCTAAATGAAATAGTTTGTCCTATAAGCAGGTTTAATGTTAGCTATACGATAATATGATAAATACCTTATATCGGAGATGATGTATTTAGTTTGCTGCTATTGACACACATCCTTTTTTTTCAGCACATTTGACCCCTTCCAGCTCATCCCGTGCCTTAACTTTACTGAAGAGAAACAGGTAAAAAAAGAAAATCGTTTAACCTCCCTAGCAGTTAGCCTTTTTTCAACAGTACATGTGGTCACAACAGAGTACACAGTACTCGCCCTTCCCTGTCCACATCAATGACACCAGCGATGTGGGCTGGGAAACCAACACCCCTTAACATTGTGGTCTATGGCGTGTGTGTCCCCTCCCTTCAATATCACCAATGATGCAGAAGGGGCGGTGCCAGGGTCGAACGGAGGGTGGCGATCGACGCAGAACCGCCGTCGCATTCAGCAACACAGGTAAGTTTTGACAATCCCAGCTTGTCCAGAGTTTCTTTCGTTAAAAAATAATTTGACAAGCTGAGCTCCTCTCAAACGCTAGGGGGTTAATATTATTAACCTTCTTTATGTTACGCACATGGCATGCTTTTTAAAAAAGCGCACCACATCGATTGCGGCAAAGTCATGATTTGTAGCCCACTTGGAGGTGCCAAGCACGATTCCAGTGTCACCACACGTTTCCCTGCAGTTAACTCAGGTTGAGTTTCATCAGCCTTTAGTTTACATGTTTGTGGTTTATGAGTCTGAATTGTTGATTTCATTTGTAAATGTCACTTCTATTTCAGGCTCCCTTTCGAGTTCAGATATCAGTAGAGGCCATGCTGATATTAGATTTGGTAAGTGAATCAATGTAATATGAAATCTCTTATCTACTTATTAATATGGTTTGTTATTAATACTGATTTGTTGCTCTTTGTTGTAGCACTCGCATGTCTCCCTGGCAGAAGTCATAGGCTTATTAGGGGGACGGTATTTGGAAGAAGACTGTATTGTAGAAGTAAGTTTTTCTTTCTTAACTGAACAAAATTATATGCTTAGTATCCAAATCCTATATTAAAGGGAAAGAAAGAACTGCTCTTTTTAAAGCTTAATTTATAACATAACCAGTTTATAACATAAACATAACTAAGTGTTGGGTGTAAGTGAAGTTGGTTGTAAGTCGAAACCATTTTTCCCATAGGAAATAAAGGAATTGGCAATAATCTGTTCCGGACCTCCCAAATTACCACTTTCCTAACCTTTTCATAATAAAAAAGGTTAATTTCCATAGAGTTAAATGTTCATAAAAAAAGTCCTTTTTTATGAACATTAAACTCTTTGGAAAATTATTTTTTTAACAAACATTTCACAGTATGGATTTTTTCTTTCTTATAATTTGAAACACGCAATAAGGCCATGAAAGTCCCCATCCCCCTATTTTAAGTAGGGGAAAACCTTTTAGGCAAGGAGGGAAAATCTTTTTCCCCTTTGTTTCTGCTCAGGCTGTATAAATATATGATTTGGGATGTCGGACATTTGATATAGGGGAGTTGTAGGATTGTTTATATATATATATTTGCTTGATCAATGTGATGAACCAAAACCGACTTATTCCTTCCCAAAGTCTTGAGCACATGCTCCATAGTACGATTGGATACAAATAGATTGAGATACCTAGAAAATGCAATCTGCAATAAACCAACATGTCCAATCAAAGTTGGTACGTTTTGATTTCTTTTGGTCGATCGATTTCAGGCAAATTGGAATCCGTTTTCACTTACTTAAGAGGTTTTAAACTCAAATGAAAAAAACAGACATACATTAAACAGACACAATACTCACCTGTCAGCAGTTCAGATGCTGGAAGACTGCTACACAAAAAAAACACACTATACTCACTTCACTTGCTTGCAGTTCTCATCCTGGCATCTTAGATCCTGGAGACCTGCAGCCACTTCTGCCCTCACTCCGCCTCCCCTCCTGTCTCCTCTCTGCCTAACAAGCTCCCCTCCAGCTGTCAGAATAAGTTTTGTTTTTTACAATTAAGGATGTCAGCAATATTGACTAAGCTGCAGCTGATAATGCTGAGTGACCTCCCAGGTGGTAGGTCAGCTTTAACAGACTGACTTAAACTTGTATGCCCACCTTTAGTCTTTACATTTTCTTTTCAGATATTGGCAGCAGAGCCATGTAACAGCCTCAGCACTGGGCTTCAGTGTGAAATGGACCCCGTCTCTCAAACTCAAGCGTCAGAAGCCCTGTCACTGCGTGGATACAATATCATTGGCTGGTACCATTCTCATCCCGCATTCGACCCCAATCCATCCATTCGAGACATCGACACCCAGGCCAAGTACCAGGTACAATATTATATGAAATAGCTTGCCCAGCTCATTGTTGAACAGTGTCTTAATTCTATAATTATGTGGGCTCTAAATCCTTGTTTAGTCTGATAACTTTAGAAAGGCGCTTTTGAAGCTGAAGACATCTTTTTTTGGCGTTATGACAGGGTGTGCATATCATAAGATGGGATAAAGAACAATGTTGGGTGGAGCGAGGAGGAAGAGGTGACAAAGACTTCAGATTTTAGTTTGTGGATCAGAATGCTGGAAGGTGTCACAATTGGATTGTGATATAAACAACAGTCTTAAGCTAGCCACACACGGTCGGCACTCGATCTTAGATTCGATGCAATTAAAATATCTACTGTCAGTCTAATATTGATCGTACCAGCACACAGTGTGATCGATTTAAACACGATTGGTTCCTTTACTTAGATCAGTGTGCATGCTCCATAGTTCAATCGCATACAAATCGAAATATCTAGAAAGCCCATCAGATATTTGTAAGATCAACTAAAATTTATTACATGTCCGATCACTGCTCCATCCATTTTATGTTAATTTCGATTACTTTTGGTCGATAGTACCAAGTTCCATTGATTAACATTTCCATTCGATTGATTTACAACTAATAACTTAACCCTCCTGCCAATCCTGGCGGCTCCATCTTATCTCTTATCAGAGCCCCGGGAAAGCACAGATTTACTATTCTACTATTATTACGGGGCTCCGATCTGCAGGAGAAGCTGGACATATGATATATATCATTTTTGATTATATATCATTTTTTTTAATGTAATTTTTAACATAATTGTTGTTTCAAACATTATTATATTCAGGATTATCTACAGCATTTGCGGTGGCATTCGTCAAATGGAAAATCGAACAAAAAACCCTTCCCAATACAAAAATTATTTTGATGAAACTGGGAACGGACATGTTCATAAATCTTAGTCGATCGTGGATGAGGACCACACAGCCAGCCCTGCCTGACACAGAGAGCAGAGCACAGGCTGCTGCAGCCTCTTTTTGCAGCCGTCCTGTTCTCAGATCTGCCTGTCAGCAGCTCCCAGCTGGTGTTCTGAGATATTTTCCTACGCAGTCATATCTTACTAAATATCACGGGTAGAAAAATATCTCAACACACAGTTTCCCTTACAAACGACCCGCAATTGAGCACAGTCGCCACACTGCGATTGATTGCATGTCAATCAAACAGGTATCGACCTGTGTATGGCTAGCCTTACATCAATTATCAAAAACACAAATTAGAGCTGATTACACTTTATTGATCACCAGTCATGAGGAACATGTGAGATTTGTTTACAAAGAAAACCTATTGACCATTTCTCCAAAGTAGAGCTACACATGCACCAAATTACAGTTTATAAAAATAATTTCTTATTTAAATGTAAAAAAAATCAAATATCTTAATTTTGTTAACATATTTGTCAATTGTGTCTCAAACTAATAAAAATTGAAGTATTTTAGAACTTGTACTATATAAAAACATAAAAAATCCAAAACGTATTTAGTGAGGCACAGAATTGTGTTTCAGTTTTTATTGTATTTTCCTTCTGTTTATTCAGAGTTATTTTTCTCGTGGAGGAGCCAAGTTTTTGGGGATGATTATCAGTCCGTATAACCGCAGTAATCCTCTCCCCCAGTCGCAGCTTTCCTGTCTGGTCATTAGTGATGATCTGAGTGAGGATGGGTCACACAGTAAGTAAATCAGAAGTCATCCAGAAACAAAAGAAGACACAATTCATTTCTCTCCCTAATTCTGCAATTATCTTAAATCTCTTCCCTCCTCTTATAGGAATGCCATATAGGTTTGATGTGGAGCTCATGTCCAGCCAGCCAAGCTGGGAGGTCATTTTTGACAAGGCGAGGTGGATTATCGAGAAGTATCGCCTGTCTCATAGGTGTGTGACTTTATGGTTTATACCATTTCAGGTGCCGAAAATCTATTTCTTCTAAAGCTGCATTTAAAAATGACGCTTTCCTTGATTGGTATCCTCCCTACTTCAAGTATAACTGCTATTTTTTTAGGGTGATATACAGTATGGAATATAAGATGCTCTGAAGTATAGGACGCACCCTATACTTGGGAGCATCTGATGACTAGAAATATTTCTGCTTTCTTGCTGGCCTGAGCTCCGTGCTCCGACTGGCAGGGAAGAAGAGAGCTGTGTGTGAGGTGGGCAGCTTGTGCCCAACTCCCATACAGTGTAGATGGAAAAGCTGCCCGCGGGCATCTCTACTATTTTCACTGTGTTTGAGTTGGGCTAAAGCAGCCCATCTCACAAACAGGTAACACAGGCAGATCTCTCCTTTGCAGTGTGTTTTCAGCCAAATGCTCTGTCTACAGGGTGAGTGCAGCTTTCACACACAGGAAGAGGTAGATGGGAGACATAAACAATGCAGTACATATTGGAGATCTGCCCATGGCATGACAAAAGCCTGAAAACTGTCCAGCAAAGACCTGGCTGTTGTGCTAATTGGACTTTTACCGGGTGGTTGAAAACTCATGTAAGTGGATCCTAACCTTTGCATAACATTTGCATTAGGGAGATCGTTTTTGCAGCAAGGGTAAATATTTGTGCCTCTGAATTCAGCCTTAATATATAATGAAATGAAAACCCTGTCATATAGGCAGCTAAGCTTGTGTACCTATAAATTATGTTATTAGAATACAGAGCTGAGCAGCCCTCTCAAGTAACCCTGTATTCAGTTCTAAGGTTTCTCACACCTTTTGGAGAGAGATTCATTTCATAAGCAATGTGCCGTGTCTGCCACACACCGAAATCCCTGCACTCCATGAGACTTGGCCATAGACAATGTTTCCCTATGGAAGTTTTGCCCTGACACCCAGCAGCCAATAGGAAGATGTACCAGCCAAGACCCTTAACAACCCAGTATGTTGAAACGGTAGTAAACTCAAAAAAAGGCACATACGTTACCTAAACATAATACTCCCCTATCAGCAGATTACATCTCTGAAAACTGCAACACAAAAAAAAACAAAAAGTACTTACCATCCTCTGTTCCTTATTCCTAGAGGAACCATCTGAAGTACTGGCTAACTGAAGCTACTTCCGGCCACTCAGTTCGCCAGTACTAGAACACGCCTCCCCAGCCGGAATCCCCCTCCTCCCTGTGCTCTCTTTCTGAACACACTTCTCATTCTTCTCTTTGTGCTAACAAACATCTTTACTAACTACCCCCTGGGTCTATTAAAGCAGACCTACCACATTTTAGCGATTAGTGATATTTCCAAGATCGGACTTCTCTCCAACAGGCATCCCCCTCCTCCTTGTGCCCCCCCCCCCCATAGAGCCTCAGGTATAACACTTTCTGACAGCTCCTCATTCACTCATTCACTGCCATCACAGCAATTCCCCCTCACTGCCCCCGGTCTCCGGCTCGTCTCCAGATATGGGGGGTGAGGGGGAATTGCTGTGATGGCAGTGAACGACGGAGAGGAGCTGCCAGAAAGTGTTATACCTGAGGCTCTATGGGGAGGAGCACAAGGAGGAGGGGGATGCCTGTTGGGGAGAAGTCTGATCTTGGAAAAAGCACCCCTTCTGCTTTCAGCAGTTTCTTTTTTTATTTAAGAGCAGTGATGGACCTATCAGCAGTCTGATTCCGATAGTGCAAAGTGGCCTACCATGTGGTAGGTCTGCTTTAATTAACTGGGCCCTTAACAACCCAACCCCATTTTACTGTACTTTCTTTCAAAAGCCCCCTTTTTAGGTTTGGGAGAGTATAGCTGAAGACATATGCAAACAATGAATTCGCAACTAACAACATAAGACCAGTGTCCACCCAGGAGCACACAACCTAACACTGGGTCTCCACTATGTTTTTTTGCGTAAAAACGAAAAACGCGTAGTGCAGCCGGTGGTGTAACATACTCAACGAATTCACAATGCCTGGCCGAGCGTTGTGGATCCAGGGGCGTCCTGCAGACACACGGAAGACACATATTGCACCAAATTGGTAAACAATGAGCGTGATGTGTGACATGTCCAAACCACGCCTGATGCGTTTTCGGGAGCAGTTTGCTAATGGAAAATATAGGACTCATTACTGCTGGCATGGCGAATACCCTCACGTCCTTAAATCTCTGCAACAGTGGGCGGCCATAATGGACACGTCGGCAAGGCAGTTTTTGGGGCAAGCCTAAGAGGGGGTTACACATGTTAATTGTAGAGGTTTATTTCCACTTTGAATAGAATATCAGGGATAACATAATTAATTTACATTATTTTTGGCCTGTTCATAAACACTAAATCAATGCGGGGTCTAATTATATTTCCCTCGCACATCGTCTTATTAACTGAAACTGCTTAATTGGCCGCCCGCTGCAGATCAATGTGGAAGCGTTGGGTTTTAATGGGATATTGGATTGGATGAGCAGACTTTGATCCGGACTTGTCCTGATAGGGTTCATCTCTGCACAGCAGACAGGTGATTATCGATTGTTACACTTCCTGATCACACTCCCCATTCTTCTTCTCTTTGTGCTAACGAATGTCTTTACTAACTACCCTTTTGGGTCTATTTATAAAGGAAACTGTAATTTCCCTGGCCATTATGCCGCCTTATTAATCTGCCCTGGGCAACCTTTCTGGACATTCGCCATATTTTGTTAAAAGTAAAAAATCCAACACAATTAAGTTTGTATGCAGATTGTCTTATCAAGAATTCTGGTTTATTCATTTACTGATGATTCAGACGTCCCTAACCTAGACAGAAACCTATTAAGGCAATAAAATGCTGAATAAGCGCTTTAAATACTAACTGCTCTATAATCATCATTGTGTAATTGCAAGCAGTGAAGGTCCTTTAACCTCCCTAGAGCACTGCTGGCCTGTACCTTCCCAAAGTCTGTCCATAGAGGAGTCTGGTAGACATCCTGAATATAATAACATATTCAGATGCTTTGTGAATAACTCACAATATCAGATAATGAAGATTTCAATAATTCACTTTATCAGGTAAATGAGCTCTGCAACCACTAGATGGCGCTGCAGATGTGCCATGTTACATAGGAGAGCATGGGGGGGGTGGGGTCAATTCTGCAGCTGCCTCATTAGATCGGAGAAACACGGAGCAGTGATTTTGCTCTCCTGTGGCTCCGATCTCTGCCTGGCGAACCCAGCTCGTCCACTGCTGTTCTGACAGGTCAGTCAGGAACGGCAGGGGGGTTAATGCCATATGGTATCAGCCTTGGTTAGTGATTGTACAGAAGGAATAGAATGAAGCAGCACAAGGATGATCGTCTCACTGTTTCTTCTCCCTGTACTGTCCAGTCACAATTTGGAGTTGGACAAGGTCTACTTGGACAACCTTTTTTTCATAAGCCCCGCTTGCCTGTTTCAAAGACAAGCCAGACCCCCCCAACTCCTACTCACAGATACACTTTAAAATACATTTTCCCGGAAGTGACATCACAACGCTCCCACCCTGGGGTAACGGCCCCTCTTTCCTAATTGCATGAACACAACCCTTCTCTATATCTCCATCAAATTGGGCGATGATACCATGTTTAGTGTCTTTGTGATTAAATTACAAATCAGATAGGGACATTTTTTTAAATGCAATTCGGTCGTCTCTAGTAAAAAATAAGTAAAATGTCTCCAAGATGGCGCCGCCGTTTGTTAACCTTTCACAGCTGAGTACAACTCTGTATTATCACTTTACATAGAGAGAGCAGAGGGGAGCACAAAGCTGAGTTTACAGTCTCTAAACTAGATATAATGTGTATATAAAGTTTGTCTTTTTTTGCTTCTTTGTCCTGGAGTTCAGCTTTGAGTTTCTAGAAACCTTCTCTTATGGAAGTGTATGGTCGGCAATACCACATCCTATACATATATATAAATATATGACACAATACAATTTAGTATGCCTATGGATAACGGGCTCTATACAAAGAGCCCGTTATCCATAGGCGTACTAAATTGCATTGTGTCATATATTTTTTAACCCTGTGTATTGTCTATATTGCTGGTGCTCAGGCACACCTGTACCTTGCACGCCCAAACACCAGCAACGGTTGTGATGACCTGTATATTATCTTTCTTTACATTTATATGTATTAAATATAATGTACAATTTTTAAATCTCTATTATTATTTTTTGTTATACCCATAAGTGTGGCCTTAAAAGTCCCCTTGCTCCTGGTTAAGTCCAGGGGGACAACTGGGGGGTGTTAGCATTTTTTACTTTCTCCCCCTCTATACCTTGAATGTGTGTCTGTAGTCTGTCACTCGCTGGAGAAAGTGATACCGCATGTTCAGGCTCGATACGCACGTGCTGTATATTCGCTCTCATAGGACGCACACGCGTTCCCTCTGATTTGGGGGTTGAAGGTGCCTCTTGTAGAGTAATGCATACTAATGTTTTTCTCGTAACATGGGATTTTTAATATTCAAAGAACTGCAGTTCTTGAAATGTTTTGTGGATAGAAGGTCGGTTGTGCACACTGCTTATTTTTCCGTGTTGGTTTTCATGCTTTTTGTCTTATCACAACTGTATAAATAAGCCCCAGTGCGGTGTTTTCACGTTTTTTTCTTCTGTCTTCTCTGAGTAGCAGTGTTCCAATGAACAAAAGATTCCGCCAAGACAACGACCTGACATGTTTACAGAAGGTGCGTTTTATTGCCTGTGTGGAAAATCTATTATGCCGTGTAAGGTCCTTTATGGTCAGGCGTTTGTTTAAGTTATAACGTCAGTCTTCTCAATTGGAGTTCCTTACAATGCAAAATCAGCGTAATCTCAATATGTTCCACGATTTCATTGCCTCCGGGAGGTCCTGAACACACCTGCAGCGTCACTAATGATGCCGGAGGTGTGCTTGAAAAATGCGACACCTGCTCTATTACATGGAGGTCAATGGCACCGACCACACCCCGTCCCTCTGGTGTCACCGGTAACACAATTGGGGCGGGCACTGAAGCATCGGCCCGTATGCTCAGAACTGCTAGGAGAATTTGGTGGACTGGCGAGTTAACTCTGGGTGAGTTTTCTCAGCTGAGAAACTCGGGCAAAACGCCCAGGAGGTTAAAGAAGGCCAGCGGGTTATAAGGTGGTCAGTGGCACTTGTGAAGTTACTCAAATGTGCATTTTTTAATACTGATGCAATATACAGGTGTTATGCCCCTGCCATGAAGGGCATTTGCCCCACTACATTAGCCCCTAGACATAGGATCATCATTTTCACTGACTGCTCTCCTATCTTCCAAAACTCTCTCTTGGGTCAGTCTTATTCATCAATGTTATGAGAGAAGACAACACTGGTAGTTCAACATAGTTCTCTAACTACTGCCTCCTGACATCTATGGGGTGTGTTCATTAATGTACACCTTCTGGCAAAATGAGTCTATCACTCTTCAGAGAAAACAAGAATGATCAAGCAAAACCCAATTTATTTAGTTTGTGATTTAAATTAACCTCCCTGGAGGTTTGCCCAAGTGCCTGTTCGGTAAAATTTGTTAAGGAGGAGGCGGTTTCCCACCCCACATGTGTAGAGGGGAGGAGGAAGGGTGGGGAAACACGGCAGAGTACTATGTACTCTGCTCGTACCACGTTGTAGAAAAGGGTGCTGTAGGGGTGCACTGCCAGGGAGGTTAGACTATCAGCTGTCACAGAATAGCACAAATATCGTGCAACAAACTCAAACTTGGACTACAACATAACAGTTGAACAAATGAAGCATGACTTTGGTTATAATGGGATATTATAATTTACTATACATTGAAGTATACTGAACACCATTAGGGTGATGTCATACCTACAAGAGGTCATTCTATAAACTTATTATTTGTCTGCATGAAGTTGGCCATACACCTTTAGATCTTTCTGTCAGATATCCTTTATATCTACCAACAACTATGTAGTGCCGGGTCCTCTGTGATTGAACACAGGTAGACTTGATGGTTTAGAAAGTCCCTCATATTACATGGTTTTGGTAAAACAAAAGGAAATCTAAAGGAAATCTGACAGAGAAATCTAAAGGTGTATGGGGACCCTTATGCCTGGCGTACACACACCGATTAGCGGCCGATTTTGTCGCTGACTGACAGGCGTGTGCACTCGCACCGTCAGTCGGCGGCAAAAACGTCCGCCAATCGGTGTGTGCCCACATGGGGCGACAGATCCCTGTCGCCCAACAGCTCGGCCGGCCAGAGAGCGGACATGTCCGATGTTCTCTGCCCGATGCCAGCCGATTCCGTTACTTTGAATGAAGACCGGCATCTTCATTGAAAGTAACAGCCGGCACACAAAGGGTGCCCGCCGATTCAGTCAGCCCGGGAATGCATTCCAGAGCTCATCGGCACTCGTCTGTCGGCACCCAGTCGGTGGGTGTATGGCAGGCTTAAGTTGTTGTATTACACTTTTTGTATAGCCATATCATTGTGCTTCATGCGTGTTCTCTCTACCGTTCACAGCTTTTGACTTGTCTGCGGAAGACACTGGTGAATGCAGGCTGTTCAGCGTTTGCTGATGAGTTTCTTGGACAAATAGAAGATTATTTTCTCAGCAGCTATACAAGTATTAGAGACACAGAAGACCTGGGAGGAGTTCTGGCAGCTGCTGCTGAAATGGACGCCTCCACCTCAACATCGGATACGCCAGCTGAGGAAGGATGTTCCGGGCAGCATCATGCGTGATGATATCAGTCCTGTAAATATGAACGATGTGTTGAGCCTGCCCATAACCCTGCATCTGAAAACTCCTCTTCAACATTTTCCATTCTTCAGCATTTCCTTGAGCCTGACGCATACCTGGTGAACTTTTTGTTTTCGGAGTTCAAAAAGTAGCAGCCTTAGATGAAGTGAGAGACTGGCTCCAGTCTGCGGTAACAGAATCATGGCTTCCATGCCCATTGCAGTGTATATTACTACACATCCAGAGTGGTATTTTAAAATTGTATAAAATAGTTTTGCTTCTCAGATGTAATACACTTGATTTGCGATTTGGCTTTTTTATCAAATATCACAAAATCATTATTTTTTAAGCAAATTTTTTTTTTCTTTTTCTTTATGATTTATTGAGGCACATGGGATTCCTGGATGATGGGGTTTATACTCCCATGTCTAGGAAGAACTGGCTAAACGTTCTTCCACAGTTTTCCTTGTTACTCCAAGGACTGATATATTCTGCAGCTCTTCTGCCATTTGGTCTATGCGGTGACAAGTGGTCCTTCAGCTAGCAGCATCTAAAACATACCTGTCAAGTTTGTCATTTGAAAATAAGGGACATTTTCCCAGAAGTGACATCACAACACTGAGATGCCAAGGTATGCAACCACGGGGGCCAGAACGTATGTGTTCCATGAACCAAAGATGGCACAGCACACCAGTTACTATTATTTTGTAATTTATCTAGGCTTTTTACTGCTTTGTTGATGCCTCTGACGAGGAATTTTGACACGATACCTTCTTGTTGTTAGAGAAACCATGGCCTTTATTATCACATGTGATGAGAACGATACATCAGCGATCATTCTGACACTTTCAGGAAATACATCATATTTTATAGACATCAGATATTAGCATATACAGGAAAAGAACTCCTACTGTGGGGAGTGATTGGGAGTGATCGATTATATAGATTGACCAATGACAATAGACTATACCTTCTGGACAACTGAGAGTTAACAGTATTTTTTTATAGATTTTACCATATTGCTACGCCTTCTCTAGTGACCGTCGACGTCATCTAGTAGCCGGACCGTGCTCAATAAATCACATTAATTGAAGGCCTATGTCCATATTTGGTTTTCTTTAAGACCCAAGCCTGCGGAGGTGTCAATACAAGATATATATACATTATGATTCAGTATGTAGAAAGAAACATGAGCTGTGTGATAAGTCCATATTAGGAAATTTGAATGATCCATATGTGATGTCGTAGTTCATACAAGATGGCGTACTTCATATGAGATGTCTTTTATATCAGGATTGATAAGAATTTAAGAAATACAAAGTCTTTTACTTGAACAGTTCCTGATTTCATTACACCTCTAAGGCAAGTCAAATGAATAGGATGCGTCATTCGAGTATTCGAGTACATTCAGCCTCTGCACTGGCGGATGTGTAAACAGATCATACGCCGAGCAGGCAATGTCAATCTGCTACGTCGGGACCCCCGACTTATAATGAAAACAACCCTTTAAATTTGCAGACTAGAGATGCAGACCCAGTACTCTGTGCTTTGTAATGACTCCTTGTGCTGTGCAGTGATTGGCTAAGGGCTGAGAGTTCAATCCTGTGGACAGCCCCACCATTGATGTCCATGCTAGATGCGCTTACAGTCAAAAGAAAGGGGGGTCTTGCCAGGATTTGTTATAAACCCATAAAATCTCTATGGCCCCCCAGGTCTGGGATCCTATCTTGTTTTCTGTTAGAATGATACTAAAGGCTGAGTGAGCGTTATCAACCCAAGTGTGTTACTAGCACCATCACTAAGTAAATATATTATATATACTGTATATTCTGGCGTATAAGACTACTTTTGAACCCAGGAAAATCTTCTCAAAAGTCGGGGGTCGTCTTATAAGCCGAGTGCTGAAACTTCTGAGCCAGAGTAGACTGCCTGTCAGACATCGGAAGCGCCCCCTTATCCACCCTCCCTCCTCAATGTGTGAGACGAAGCCGACGTGCTCACTAAAGCCTGTGGCTCCAGTGGCTGAAACTGGTATTGCAGCTCAAACACATTAAAACACCTTCACTGTATCATGTGACATTTTGATGCCAAAATTCTTTAAATTAAATGTATACAATAAATGTCACTTGGATAACCACAGGTAAACATTAATATGAAAGGTTGCAGTTAGGGGTGTGAAAATAGGAATGTAAATTAATCCAAAAATAGGACTTTTAAGGTTGTTGGAGATCTGGGAATTTAAAGTCAGAGTATACAGGGAGTGCAGGATTATTAGGCAAGTGGTATTTTTGAGGAATAATTGTATTATTGAACAACAACCATGTTC